>CM074718.1:22078185-22678185 GCA_037306005.1 Rhinophrynus dorsalis
AAGGGTTAAGGACAAGAAACGTGATGTATTGTACCTACATCTGGTCCTTAAAGGGTTAAGAAGAAATGGCTCATTGCCATAGCAACACAAGAAACTTGTTGAACGTTTTGTTATATGTTTATATGGATAAGTGATGTCAGGACAAAAATAAAGAGGCAGATCTGTTTCATCAGAGGCCTATCTAGAAGCCACCAGGCCCTGGTGAAGAAACGCCATGCCCCCCCCACCACATTGCCCCCCATTGCTCCCAGTCTCCACATTTCCCCCATTGCCTCCAATCTCCACATTGCCCCCCAATTTCCACATTGCCCACCCAGTCTCCACATTGCCTCCAATCTCCAAACTGCCACCACATTGCCCCCACTCTCCATATTGCCCACCCAGTCTCCACATTGCCTCCCAATCTCCACACTGCCACCACATTGCCTCCCAATCTCCACACTGCCACCACATTGCCCCCCACTCTCCATATTGCCCACCCAGTCTCCACACTGCCACCACATTGCCCCCAATCTCCACACTGCCAGCACATTGCCCCCCACTTTCCACATTGCCTCCACATTGCCGCCAATCTCCACACTGCCTCCACATTGCTCCCCTATCTCCACATTGCCACCACATTGCCCTCCAGTCTGCACACTGCTTCCACATTGCCCCAATCTCCACATTGCCACCACATCTCCACATTGCCCCCCAATCTCCAAATTGCCACCAGATTGCCCTCCAGTCACCACACTGCCTCCACATTGTCCCCAATCTCCACATTGTCCCCAATCTCCACATTGCCCCTACTGATCCCCCAGTGTCCATCTCCTACCTCCCTGGTGGTCTAGTGGCGTGACATGAGAAGTCTGTGCCTCCTTCGGCACAGACCTCTATAGAGCTGGAGCTCCCGCGCGGTTCCCAGTAATGCAGAGCGCTGAGAGATGATGTCATCACTCTGCATTATTAGAGTACTGGAGAGGGAGATCAGCTGTTCAGCACAGATTGACAAGAGGTGGCCGGGCCCCTGGAATGACAGGCCCTGCGACCCCTATTTTTATGCCAATGTGTCTAATTCTTTCCTCTTTACATTCTGCTGGATTTACCTCACTATTATCCTAAGAGTCAGTGCACGTTACACCCTTCAGTGCATCGTGAAGTAATGGGCCAGAGATCACGCTCGCATTCACAGTGCTAAAATCCCCATTTAAATCAATGGGGCTTCTTCTCCCCTGTTGGGAATTTGGTTTCCTCAGAACTATTCCACTTCTTCTGAACATTAAGCCCTAGACGAGGCATTTAAAGCATCTTAGTAAATCATACATACACATACATGCAAACACAAAAATATACACAGACGCGCACACACATACACATAATTCGGACACATAAATATACACAGACATGCTCACACACAAACACACACAAACACACGCACACACACACACAGACATACTGTCACAGTTACCTTAGATCCAGCGATGCCTGGTGCATTGACGCAGGTATTTGATGGCCTGAAATGTTGCCATGGAGTCATCCCATACGTCATTCCGAGGACTGGGTCTAGGAGCGCTTTGCATTTTCAGCGGTCGTCCACATCCTCGTGCTAACCGGGCCTGCTCCGTAGAATGAAGCGGAATCGGGTCTGTGTTTTTACGCATCGCGTGGACATGCGTCACTTTCAGGCTCGAGGTTGCAATATGACACAGGCCTTTGTACTGTTTGGGGCTGATAGCTCCACCCATCTACTTCCTGGATTGCCTTTTAAAAGGGAACTGGATCTCTACATAGTTGTTCAGTGCCGTTCTAGTTCCTGTTGTTCTTGTATCCTGTGTATGACCTGTCTTGTCTGACTATCCAATCTGGAGCTGACCTGTGGCTCTGTCTGATCATTCTACCTGTGCGCTCCTTTCGATATAGACATCCAGTCTGGTGCAGACCTGTGGCTCTGGCTGACTGCCTGCTCTGTGTATGACCTTGGCTTGTCTGACTATCCAACCTGGTGCTGACCTGGGGCTCTGTCCAACTATCCTACCAGTGTTGCCTACTTTTATTGGACATCCTATCTGGTGCAGATCTGTGGCTCTGGATGACTAACTGCTCCGTGTATGAACCTGGCTTGTCTGACTATCCTAGCTGGTGCTGACCTGTGGCTGTGTCTGTTCACTCCGCTGTGTGGATCCGTTCCCCACAGACATCCATCCTGTTGCAGACCTGGGGCTCTGGCAGATTCCGACCTTACTCACTGCAGGTGTGAGTGAGTAGTCTCCATTGTTGCCATCCTTATTGGAGATGAGCTCCTTCTTATTGACTGCAGGCGTGAGTCAGTAGTTTCCATTGTTGCCATCCGTAGTGGAGACAAGCTCTTCCTTACTGACTGCAGGAGTGAGTCAGTAGTCTCCCTGGTTGCTAAATTATGGGAGACTGTAGGTTCTGTGTGTGTTCCACCTATTACCCCAAAATACCAATGGGCTTCGGCCTAGTCTCCAGCAGAAGTGGTTGACCCGTCTGCAGGCTCCTATTTCTGGTAGAGACACTAGCCTCTCCAGTCACCCTCTGTGGATGTATCTTCATTTATTGCCTATTGTTTATTGTCATAATAAAGGTGATTTTAACTATATGTCTGACTCCTTGTCTTGCTTGAGAACCGTAACACACATACACACACACATACACACATACACACACACACACACACACACAGACATTAACACACACACACAAACATAAAGACACACAGACACACACAAACACAGACATAAACACACACACACATAAACACACACAGACACACACACAAACACAGACATAAACACACACACACAAACATAAACACACACATACACACACACACACACACATAAACACACACACAAACACAGACATAAACACACACACAAACATAAACACACACATACACACACACACACACACACACAAATAAACATGCACATATATACACAAGCACACATACACTCCCAATGTACACAAACACAGGAACACATACTCACATGCAGACAAACACATGCACACACACACACACACACACATATTAAAACACATAAATATGCACAGACATGCTCTCACACACACACACACATACACACACACAGACATAAACACACACACACTCACACATAAACATACACACATATACACAAGCACACATACACATATACACACAATGTACACAAACACAGGAACACATAATACCCACATACATACAAACACATGCACACGTACAAAGACGCACAAAATATACACAAACACAGGGACTCACTAATGATGAGCGAGCACCCCGATGCTCGGGTGCTCGGGTGCTCTGACCGAGCACCCCCTGAGGCTTGAGTGCTCGGCCGAGCACCCGAGCCCCATTGAAAAGCATGGGAGCACTCGAGCATTAAACCAGGCACCCCCTGCTCTGATGAGCGGAGGGTGCCTGGTCAATGTCCCCCTTCATCTCCGCTATGCCCCTCTTCCACAATGTCCCCCTTCATCTCCTATGCCATAGAGGAGATGAAGGGGGACATTGTGGAAGAGGGGCATAGCGGAGATGAAGGGGGACATTGTGGAAGAGGGGCATAGACTCTATGCCCCTCTTCCACAATGTCCCCCTTCATCTCCGCTATGCCCCTCTTCCACAATGTCCCCCTTCATCTCCTCTATGGCATAGGAGATGAAGGGGGACATTGTGGAAGAGGGGCATAGCGGAGATGAAGGGGGACATTGTGGAAGAGGGGCATAGCGGAGATGAAGGGGGACATTGTGGAAGAGGGGCATAGAGTCTATGCCCCTCTTCCACAATGTCCCCCTTCATCTCCGCAATGCCCCCTTCATCTCCGCAATGCCCCCGTACCTCCAGTCCCTGGTGGTCCAGCGGAGTCTTCGGATCTGTGCCTCTTCCGGCACAGATCCCCTTCACCCGAACATGGCGGGCGAGCACATGGCAGTACTCGTACGAGTACCGCCATGTGCCGAGCAGAGCGATGCTCGAGCCGATCCGAGCATCGGCCGAGCACGCTCGCTCAACACTAGGACTCACACAAAGACAAATACACAAACAAATACACAAACACGCATATACATACACGTACCCCCATACACACGCACATATTCATACACGTTTGTATAAAAGGGTTAATTTGACCCTCAGTAAATCTCAGCCAGTGTCTTTGTTACACTTTGCACAGACATGAATTCTCCTTGTAGATATTTGTTCATGTTTGTCTGTTCATCAAAACCAGTTTATAACCATCTGTCTGTGTCACATTAACCTTTTTGGGTGGAAAGTCAAGGGAGTTATTAAAAGGCTCTGTTAATCTGGCAAAGCATCTTGTCTCTATTGGGAAAAAGCAGTAAAGTATGAGTTGGCAATCATTCTGGCCTGGCTGATGCACCAGGGAAAAATGGTGCAATTCTGGAATGAACCAACTACACTATATGGGGACAATGCACTGCCGACCTTTCTAAAATTCATGGGTTTAAAAACCCTACTGTAATCAATTGGAATGTGGGGAATGTTTCTGGTCAGCACAAAATTACTGTAGTTCTCTCAGTAAACCAGCCTCCTTGAGAATGTGTGATTGAAGTGTTTGACTGCTTCTGGAATGTTATAAATTATATATATATATATATATATATATATATATAAAACAAGTGTACTTAGCTTGTGCTAAAGTAGAAGAGACAGCACTCTGGAAATATCCAAAAATATGAAGAATATTCTTCATATTTTTGGATATTTCCAGAGTGCTGTCTCTTCTACTTTAGCACAAGCTAAGTACATTTGTTATATATAATATGGGACGTGCACCAATATATACTTTGTTTAAATATAGTTGAGTGCCACTGCCAACTCTTGTTGTATATATATATATATATATATATATATATATATTTTTTTTTTTTTTTTTTTTTTTTTTTTTTTTACTTTTTATTAGACATTATCAATTAGCATGACAAAAATTACGATTGTTTGCACAGCGCTATTTCTATCTATCCATAGAAATCGGAGGCAAGTTATTAAGACTGAAATTGTATTTGCTTATTATGACCACCAGGTGGCAACGAAGCAAAGTTTACCTCAATAGTATTCAGTGAGGATGATTAATTCTGGTGCAAACCAATTGTATGGCAGGGAGCAAAAAATAATTAGTTTTCACTTATTTGGTGTTTTTAACCCCTTGAATATTACAGAGGTCCCCAATGCATTGCAAAGCAATGTGTCTGGAATCTCTCTATGATTCAAGAGGTTAAAAGCTCCATTTAAAGGAGAAAAAACACCTACAGATTAGAACAGCTTACAACAGGCAGAAATTCCTAATGACCTTTATGAATTTTGCCCCAATTCCATCAATCAGTCTTGAATGTCATGTACATGTAGGAGGAAACTGGAAGAAGCTAATCCCCTGTGTGCAATTATTCAAGGGAATTCAAATATCTACGATTTTGGTGTATGCAGATTTTTCCAAACATGATCTGTTGGGATACTGCGGAGGAATTATTAAAACTGGTCTTAGATGGCTGTAGAAGAATCTGAACTAAAAACCTCAAGCGGTGATCAGGGCCGCATTTCCCAATAGATAGACCAGGCAACTCCCTAAAGCTCCAAGTTCTAAGGGGCGGTGCCACTGCTGTGCTGGCCACACCCACATTCTGAAATATGGGTGTGGACAGAACAATCTTCTGTCCTTGCTCTTGTTTTACACTGCTTCACAGGCTATAATTTATCCCCTTTGATGCTAGGGATATCGCCAATATAGATGACGAGGCTGAAAAAAGACTTGTGTCCATCAAGTCCAGATCATGCCAAAAACACCCCTGTTGATCAAAAGGAAGGCAAAATAACAAACAAACCCTGAAGCCATTTCCAATTTAGCCCCAAATGGGTAAAACAATTCCTTCCTGACTCCAAATGGCAGTCAGATAGTTCTCTGGATCAACAACCTATCTGCATTGAAGCCATCTGTCATAATTCTCTATATTGGTCTGTGCTAGATAGGCATCCATTGCTTTTTTGAAAGCAGTTGTAGTATCTGCAAGCACAACATCCAGGGAAAAGAATACCATAACTTTACCTCCCTTACTGTAAAAAACCCCCTGCCTTTGTATTAGTCAAATGTGCCTTACCTCTAGTCTTAATGGATGATCTCTTGTTCTTAGCTCAGCTCTGAGTAAATAATTAATGGGATAGTTCTTTGTATTGACCTTGAATGTATGTGTAAATGGTAATCATATCACCCCTGAGATGTCTTTTCTCTAATGTAAACAAACTCAGTTTTGCTGTGAAGTCTATCATCTATCAGTACTCCCAACTCATTCTGTAATGAGAATTCCCCAAGTTGTTTCCCATTTAGAGTATATGTAGAAATATTTGTTTCTACAGCCCAAATGCATAACCTTACATTTATCTACATTAAATGTCATCTGCCACTTTTCTGCCCATTCACTCAGTTTATCTAAATCCTTCTGTAGAGATAAAACTTCCAGCTCTGTATGTATTTCCTTACATAGCTTAGTGTCATTAGCAAAGATTGAGACTCTTCTGCCAATTTGTATAGTAACAAGTTACATATTTACACAAAATAGAGAAACAATATAAACAAATATAGAAAAATCTACAAAAATTATACACAAGCTAATAAAAAAGCAATATAAAAAATTATATACAGTTAAAGATTGTTTTTAGACAAAAGAAAACTGCTATTTTTTAGGAATTTGAGACTGTTATGTTATTCTGTAGAGTCTATGAACTAAGATTTCTCCAAAGTTGAAGACCTAATAGGATCCATAGAATAACATAGGAACTGGAGAAGTGATAACACTGGAGAAGTCATCTAAACTTTATCACTCCTTAGTGTATCTCCCCATTATTTGAGTGCATCCTTCAAGCAGCTCAGCGTACTGTTTTCAATGTTTTAGTGCTACTTAGAAGAGAAGTGAGACAACAGCACTCTTTGCCTTCCTCTGGAATTTCTGCAAATCGGGCGTTTTTTCTGTTTTTCTTCCATTGCACGCATACTGATCCACAGCCTTGTCTAATTGCACTGGTGGCAGTAAAACCACACTTACTAGCCCCCTCCAGCTTTGTTTAATGATAGCCAAAGAACCACACATACTGACACCCCCAGCTTTGTCCCACTGCACTGGTAGCCATACAACCACACATACTGACTCCCCAACCTTGTTCCACTGCACTGGTGACCATAGATTCACAAATACTGACTCCCTAACCTTGTCCTACTGCACTGGTGACCATAGATTCACACATAATGACTCCCCGACCTTGTCCTACTGCACTGGTGACCATAGATTCACACATAATGACTCCCCGACCTTGTCCTACTGCACTGGTGACCATAGATTCACACATAATGACTCCCCGACCTTGTCCTACTGCACTGGTGACCATAGATTCACACATACTGACTCCCCAATCTTCTCCCACTGTACTGGTGACCATAGATTCACACATACTGACTCCCTAACCTTGTCCCACTGTACTGGTGACCATAGATTCACACATAATGACTCCCCGACCTTGTCCCACTGCACTGGTGACCATAGATTCACACATATTGACTCCCTAACCTTGTCCCACTGCACTGGTAGCCATAGAGCCACATGTACTGACTCTCCAACCTTGTCCCACTGCACTGGTACCATAGATTCACACATACTAACTCCCCAACCTTGTCCCATTGCACTGGTGACCATAAATTCACGCTTACTGATCCACCAGCCTTCTCCTGCTGCACTGTTAGCCATAGACCCACCCATACAGATCCCCAAGCCTTGTCTCATATTAGCCATAGAACCAAATACACCCCCACTCAGCCTTTTTCATCTGCACCGGTATAACCAGAACCACAAATGCTGAGTTTAACCAACACCCTCTCGGGAAAAGGCAAAGTCCATCAGAAGTTTCTTGGGTTAACAAGGTTAACAAAAAGTTTAGAGGGTTTATAGGTGTGGGACTTTTCACAGAAAAGGCAGTAAATTGCTTCAGGAAAAAATAACTTTTCACCAAATTCTCACTAATGATGTATTTTCTTCATTACCGTGACTCTTTGAACATTGCACTCTTAGTGACTTATTTTTATGTTTCAAGGGTGATAAGAGCTCATTATGTTATATATTGTTGTTCTACTATATGACATTTTATTTCTTTTAATGTCAAACTTTATAGTGGAACACAATGTGAACCAAGAAAAATGAAGCAATTATGTGACAAACCAAAATAAGTAAAAAAATCACCAAATCCCCATTCATTTAAATGGGGCTTTTAAATGCTTGAATATTAAAGGGTATCAAAATGCATAACAATTACTTGAATTGACCTTGGAGACCCAGGTAGCATTAAAAGGTTTAAAAAACCCAATTACAGGTCACTTATCATTTTACTACGAAGTTCTGCTGTGGGAGCAGATTTTGTAAAGTCTTGGTGGTGTTCTGTGCATCCACAAAACTACTCTTATTAGCTGCCTGATCACAAAACTGTTCTCCTTGGCTGGAACACAACCTAGAAGTACGTACAACCCAACCTCTATTTCCTGGGTTGTATGCACAGTCTGCATCCATCTGCTCAGTTGTGTTTTCAAGCCAGGGTCTATGGAGAGAGAATCACACATGTGAGCTGTGAGGAAGAAGGTGTACCTTACCTCTACCCTTCTTAAAACCAACATTAACTGACACAAGGACCACAGAGCATTTTTTTTTGTCCGATTCAGGGCCATGCGGGGAGGCCGGAAATCCATGACGTGGAAGGCTCGTCATGGGTTCTTATCATGCATATTACCCATGGCGGTCCTGGTGTGTCATGAGTCCTTAAAGGGTCAGTAATGCCCTTTTATAACTTTATTTAATATTGTAGAGGTTACAAAAATAAAGTATTTGGAGAAAATGCCATCTCTCAAACCCTTATGGTTTGAGAAATATTCACCGCTAAAGTTTCCCTTTTCCTGCTGTCAGCTGTAAAGCTGACAGCAGAAGATTCCAGTCGGCCGACTCGAGGAGGCTCTTCAGCAGAGCTGGCAACTCATTATTTAAAAAGAACTACTTCATGGGAACGGTCTACAAAGTGTGCTTGCAAACCAGGCACACGTTGTAGACTGCTCCAATGAAGTGATTCTTTTTAAATAACATGATTTCTTCTCTGCTGCAGAACCGCTGGCTGGTTTCACGACTGGGGTCTCCTACTGTCAGCAGAGCGCTGACGTCAGGAGAAGGGGAGGGAGGGGGGAACTTTAGGAGTGAATAATAACCGTATGGGTTTGAGAGATGGCACTTTCTCCAAATAAAATGATACACAATGGCGGCGCACAAAAGGATCAGCTATACCGCTGATGACCCTGTAAGCAGCTACAGATAAAAGTCCTCACTCTCAAAGAACCAAAATAAATAAAATGATATCACATAAATCGAGCGCTACACAGGGACAAGAAATCGGATATTAATCAATACCATCTAGACCCAAAATAAGCACTTTTATCAGTTTCCCCCCACAATAGTGTTGATTCTTGTTTTAGAGATCTAGTAGAAGTCACTGTGGTGTTCGTTGGTATTGTTGGCAGGCAATGTCTTGGGCAGCCGAATGCAAGAGGAACCAGGAAGTGACTGTAACGTGACGCCTTGTATCATACGCTGGATACCTCTTTTATAGATCCTTTCTCCCCTCAGAATAACAATCCAATAGTAAACTGACCCTCCTGTTCCCAAACATCAGCCGAGACTTGATGAAGGGAAGAACTCTCTTTTATTGAATCAAACACACAGGTTATATACACTACAGAGACTCTTATCTAGATCAGCATGCAAATGAATACTTGGGACAGTGTTTCTATGCTTGACCAATCAGCCACCAGCATCCTTATCAGGATAAGAATGCAGATTAGGAATTGAAATCCTACATTCTTAACTGGCTCATCAATAACCGCCTCTGATTGGTCAAGGAAGCACAGCAGGAATCAATTAACATTCCTTAGCACAGGCCTGGAGTATAGTGGAATCAAAGCCCAACCCCCCCACTATCTCTGCACTTCAGCAATGTACTGGAATCAACTATGGCTAAGCTCCCATAGTCACCACAGTTCTGTCACATCTCTCCCCCTTGTATCCATGTCCGGCATACCCGATTAGACCCAGTCGGGTGTAATTTAGGGATGTCCGGGGTTTTCTGCCTGTGGTTCCATATCCGTTTGTCTGGATAAGCCGTCGGCGTTGTGGTTTTGTTTCCCTGGACGATATTGCAGGGAAAAATTGCAGGGCTGGAGGGCTAAGCTCCAGCGTAGAAGTCGCGGATTGTCTCCAGCTACCCGGTTTAGCCAAACCAGCGGGTTATGATCCGTGATTAATGTAAACTGTCTACCGTACAAGTAGGGTTGGAGTTTTTTCAGCGCCCATACCAATGCCAAGCACTCCTTTTCAATGGTAGCGTAGCTGACCTCCCTAGGCAACAGTTTCCGACTTAGGTAGGCCACCGGGTGTTCGTGTCCGTCGTCTCCCACTTGGCTTAGAACAGCTCCCAGCCCGAACATTGAGGCATCTGTGTGTACAAAGAAACGTTTAGATGAGTCAGGTGCAGCCAATATGGGAGCGGCGCTTAGCACTTGCTTTAGTTGCTCGAAAGCCTTCTCACAGTCTGGGGACCACCGTACTTGTCTGGGGAGGTGTTTCTTGGTTAAGTCGGTTAGTGGTTTGGCGATGGCACTATAGTCGGGTACAAACCTCCGATAGTACCCTGCCGTCCCTAAAAATGCCAGTACTTGAGTCTTGGTTTGGGGTTGGGGCCACTTGGCTATGGCCTCTACCTTGGCGGGCTCGGGTCGTTGTTTCCCTGAACCCACCCGGTGTCCTAAGTACTGCACCTCGGCCATGCCGAGGTCACACTTGTCAGCCCGTAAGGTCAGTCCCGCTTCCCTAATCCGGTCCAACACTGCAGACAAGTGCCCGAGGTGATCTTCCCATGTGCGACTGAATATGGCTATGTCATCCAGATACGCACACGCAAAGTCCTGCAGACCCTCCAGGAGTCGGTCGGCCATCCGCTGAAACGTGGCGGGGGCATTTTTCATCCCAAATGGCATGACCTTAAACTGGTACAAGCCGAATGGGGTGACAAAGGCCGATTTTGGGATGGCCTCCTGGTCCAGGGGGATCTGCCAATACCCCTTGCACAGGTCCAGTGTGGACAGATAGCTCCCTCCCGCAATCTTATCTAAGAGCTCGTCTACCCGGGACATAGGGTAAGCGTCTGTGGTAGTCCCGTCGTTGAGCTTACGATAATCCACGCAGAAGCGTGTGGTGCCGTCTCGTTTCGGCACCAGGACTACCGGTGAAGCCCACGGACTCTGCGACGGCTCTATCACCCCTAAGGCCAACATTTCCCTTAGCTCTGTCTTCAGGTGGTCCCTAACTGCCTCAGGAATACGATAGGGTCTTTGCCGCAGGGGTTCCTGACCAGGTGTTTCCACCTTGTGGACCGCTAAGGTTGTATATCCCGGTGTGGCAGACAGCATATCGCTTCTTTCCTGTAGCAACTGGGTCACCTGAGTTTTCTGGGGTTCTGTGAGTTTATCCCCTACAACCACTTGCTGTAGTGTGCTGGGGGTACTACTCAATAAGTCTGGGAGGGGCATATTCTCACTGTCCTCAGTGGCTGGTGCACATATGGCCGCCACTTCCTCTGGTCTCTCCCTGAACTCCTTAAGCATATTCACATGAAAAGTCCGCTTGACCCTTTCATCTGAGCACCGGGCCACCACGTAGGTAGTGTCACTGATTCGTTCCACTACCCGGTAGGGACCCTGCCATGCAGCTTGGAGTTTATCTTGCCGGGTTGGCTTCAAGACTAACACCTTTTGGTCAATCTGGAAGACTCGGTCTCGGGCACCTCGATCATACCAATGTTGTTGGCGCCTTTGGGTCGCCTGCAAATTCTCCCGGACGAATGCCGTGAGTTGTTGCAGCCGGTCCCTCAGCTCCAAGACATAGGATACAATAGGCAACCCATCAGCTCCTACATCTCCCTCCCAATGCTCCCTGATCAAGTCTAGCGGGCCCCGGATGCGCCGGCCATATAGCAATTCGAAGGGGGAAAAACCGGTGGATTCTTGGGGTACCTCTCGGTACGCAAATAGTAGATGGGGTAAAAACTCTTCCCAATTTTTATAGGTTTCTGTGAAGGTCTTGATCATCTGCTTGAGCGTGCTGTTAAAACGTTCACAGAGACCATTTGTTTGTGGGTGATAGGGGGAATTAAACAGTGGCTTTATTCCACATAGGCGCCAAAGCTGCTGGGTAACCTCCGCTGTGAATTGGGCTCCTCTGTCTGACAAAATCTCTCTAGGGAACCCTACTCGGGAGAATACTTTCATTAGAGCCTCAGCCACAGTTTCTGCATTAGTGTTGGCTAGCGCCACCGCCTCCGGGTACCTTGTCGCATAGTCTACTATGGTGAGGATGAACTTTTTGCCGGAGGGGCTGGGTTTACTTAAGGGCCCTACCAGATCTACCGCTACCCTATGGAATGGTTCCTCAATTATAGGGAGCGAGCGCAGTTTGGCCGGGGCCCGATCCCCCCTTTTCCCTACTCTCTGACACACCTCACAGGTCCTGCAAAACTCTCGTACATCTTTGGAGATTCCAGGCCAGAAGAACGTTTGCGTTAATCGGTGCCCTGTTTTCCGTAAACCTAAATGGCCTGCCAGGGGAATATCATGGCTGAGGTGAAGTAATTCCCTGCGGTATTTTTGGGGAACAACTAACTGCCAGCGGGGAACCTGTGCCAAACCTGGCCCCTCTCCTCCGGATACTCGGTAGAGTAATCCATGATGCCATTCAATGGCTTCACCCCCTTCCCCCTCATTCGGAGTGTCTGCCCTCTTCCTGTACCCCTCTAACGTTGGGTCTGCTAGCTGTTCCCCCTTACAGTCCTCAGGGTTACCCCAGGCTAGAGGGACTGGAATTGTCTGGCTAGGGGATGGTGTTCTCACCTGTGGTTCTTCACTGTGAGAGGGATCAGTCCTTCGACTTTGTAAGCGGGTGGTCACTGGGTGAGCGGCTTCCTCGATGCAGGAACCAAACTGGGACGTCAGGTCCCCCAAATCATTTCCCAGCAGTACCTCAGCTGGTAGCTCCTGCATGACTCCCACCTCTACATAGCGGGAATCTGCTCCCCAATCCAAGTGCACTTGGGCTGTAGGCAACTTGTGGATAGCACCCCCAGCCACCCTGACGGCCACGGTTCGCCCCGTGCGGTCTGTATTCCTGACTCGGTGCGGTTGAATCAACGTCAGGGTAGCCCCAGTGTCTCGCAAACCCCTAGCAGACTGGCCGTTAATTTGCACAAGTTGTCGGTGATGTGCCCAGTTATCCCTGGCTGCTTGCAAGGGATTTACTTCATGTAGCACCAACCCCAACTCCTCTTCCCCCAGCAGGGTATCCTGCTGTAAACAGTGGACAGCGCCTCTAGCTCCAGTGCCTCGGGCAGGTTTGGGACAGTTACTCTGGTAGTGTCCTACTTGGTTGCAGTTGAAGCAAGTCACTCCTGTCGGCCTGCGGTTGACCGGCCGGCTGGGTCCCGGCCCCTGGGGCACTGCTCGAGACTGCGTACTCCCTGATGTGGTCTGGTTTATTGGTCTTGGAATAACAGGCACTTTGAGTGCAGCTGGTTCTGGTCTTCTGCCATCCATAAATTCATCCGCCAGCCTGGCAGCCTCTTCCACTGTCATGGGTTTTCTATCCCTTACCCACTCTTTCACCTCTGTCGTTGCCATGTCAAAAAATTGTTCCAGCAACAATATTTGCAGAACATCTTCCAAGGTTTTTGCTTGGCACCCTTTCAACCAGTTGGAGGCAGCCCGGTGCATCCGATAAACCCACTCCACATGTGAATCTTTAGCTCCTTTCCGCATCCCCCTCAATTTCCTGCGGTAAGCTTCTGGGGTTACGGCGTAGCGGGCTAGCAAGGCTTCCTTTACTCTTTCATAACAGGCTAGGTCATGCTGGGGTATAGCCCGGAAAGCGGCAGCGGCTCGACCGCTGAGTTTGCCACTTAACATGGAGGGCCAGTCCTCAGGCTCTAGTTCTTGGATGCCACATTGCCTTTCAAAGTCCTCCAAAAAATCGTCAATGTCATCCTCCCCATCCACGAATGCTTTAAATGCTGCATAGGGTAGCTTCCGACGGTTCCCGATTATTGAACCGGTAACGGATGCTGTCTCCCCCACATGCCCCGAGGCCCGGAATTTGAGCGCCTCTGTAGCTTGAGCCATGATTTGAACGACCAATTCTGGTGCCGGATTTGGTCCCAGTAGCGCAATTCGCCATTTTACATCTTTCTGGAACTCGGTCTCCTCCATGCTTGCGGGGGATGCGGTGCTGGCTTGGTCCGATTCCATCAGTTCTGTTATCAAAACGGATTTTGGCTTGTTACTTGCCACTCGTCCCCTTGCTTCCAGCAAGTCTTTTAGAGTGCTACGTTTCAGCCGGTCGTAGCACTGCGCCATCCACTGCCCGCTTTGTTGCCGAGACCGGGGTCAAGCCAGCGGCTATATCTCCCCCTGGATTCTGGTCTCAGTTTCGGCTGCTGAGACCGGGGTCAAGCCAGCGGCTATATCTCCCCCTGGATGCTAGTCTCAGTTTTGCTGCTGTTTCATCCACTGCTCTCTGCGTTGCTGAGACCGGGGTCAAGCCAGAGGCTATATCTCCCCCTGGATGCTGGTCTCAGTTTCAGTTCCTTGGGATAAGCCGAATCCCGCCGCTTGCCACCAGTTGTAACGTGACGCCTTGTATCATACGCTGGATACCTCTTTTATAGATCCTTTCTCCCCTCAGAATAACAATCCAATAGTAAACTGACCCTCCTGTTCCCAAACATCAGCCGAGACTTGATGAAGGGAAGAACTCTCTTTTATTGAATCAAACACACAGGTTATATACACTACAGAGACTCTTATCTAGATCAGCATGCAAATGAATACTTGGGACAGTGTTTCTATGCTTGACCAATCAGCCACCAGCATCCTTATCAGGATAAGAATGCAGATTAGGAATTGAAATCCTACATTCTTAACTGGCTCATCAATAACCGCCTCTGATTGGTCAAGGAAGCACAGCAGGAATCAATTAACATTCCTTAGCACACGCCTGGAGTATAGTGGAATCAAAGCCCAACCCCCCCACTATCTCTGCACTCCAGCAATGTACTGGAATCAACTATGGCTAAGCTCCCATAGTCACCACAGTTCTGTCACAGTGACATCATGCATCTATGCTTCCTAGTTGTCCTCCTTAGTCTGGAGCAAGTCACCACACTGTAAAGAGCCTTCCTGCTCCTCTCTACAATAGAGGCCAGCTGATGGACTGGCAAGCATGATTCAGGACTTTGCCCTGCAGTGCTGTAATGCAAATAAACGGAGTTGGCCAGTTGCTACTCCATTGACCTACACAAGTTGTATGTGGATTCATTGCATCATATACCACTAGTTGGGGACATAACAGTCACTTTTGACGGTGTATTATTGTGTGTTCTGGCTGAGGATGACAAATCTTCTCGGTCTATTGTGGGGAGAAACGATAAAAGAGCTTATTTTGGGTCTAGATGGTATTGATTAATATCCGATTTCTTGTCCCTGTGTAGCGCTCGATTTGTGTGATACCACTTTCTCCAAATACTTTATTTTTGTAACCTCTACAATATTAGATAAAGTTATAAACGGGCATTACTGACCCTTTAAGGGGTTAAATAACCCACATGAAATAGCAGACACATACAACCAAAGTGGTGGTGAAAGGTCGCTGATGAAGTTTATTAATTAAATAAGAATAAATAATTAATAAGCAATTAAATCAATGCTCAGTTAATCAGATTACCATTCTGCTAGCCAAAGAACCACAATCAATAAATCACTCTATAATAAATACCACTTGCTGTGCCCCATTAGGCAGGAGCAGTCCACTATGCCCCATCCTATATAATAATTCTCTAGGATGTTTGTCAGAAGCCATCATGCGCAGTATAGACTGCCTGAACGAACAGAATGCTGGGAGCACAGAATGCTTGGAGATGTAGGAATGCTGGGAGTTCTGTGCTGGGGGCATTCTGTGTGGAATGCTGGGAGTTCTGTGCTGGGAGCATTCTGTGAGGAATGCTGGGAATTCTGTGAGGAATGCTGGGAGTTCTGTGCTGGGAGCATTCTGTGTGGAATGCTGGGAGTTCTGTGCTGGTAGCATTCTGTGCAAAATGCTGGGAGTTCTGTGCTGGGAGCATTCTGTGTGGAATGCTGGGAGTTCTGTCCCGGGAGCATTCTGTGAGGAATGCTGGGAGTTCTGTGCTGGGAGCATTCTGTGCAGAAGGCTGGAAGTTCTGTGCTGGGAGCATTCTGTGAGGAATGCTGGGAGTTCTGTTCTGGGAGCATTCTGTGCAGAATGCTGGGAGTTCTGTGCTGGGAGCATTCTGTGCGGAATGCTGGGAGTTCTGTGCTGGGAGCATTCTGTGCAGAATGCTGGGAGTTCTGCGCTGGGAGCATTCTGTGCAGAATGCTGGGAGTTCTGTGCTGGGAGCATTCTGTGCGGAATGCTGGGAGTTCTGTGCTGGGGGCATTCTGTGTGGAATGCTGGGAGTTCTGTGCTGGGAGCATTCTGTGAGGAATGCTGGGAATTCTGTGAGGAATGCTGGGAGTTCTGTGCTGGGAGCATTCTGTGTGGAATGCTGGGAGTTCTGTGCTGGGGGCATTCTGTGTGGAATGCTGGGAGTTCTGTGCTGGGAGCATTCTGTGAGGAATGCTGGGAATTCTGTGAGGAATGCTGGGAGTTCTGTGCTGGGAGCATTCTGTGTGGAATGCTGGGAGTTCTGTCCTGGGAGCATTCTGTGAGGAATGCTGGGAGTTCTGTGCTGGGAGCATTCTGTGCAGAAGGTTGGGAGTTCTGTGCTGGGAGCATTCTGTGAGGAATGCTGGGAGTTCTGTGAGGAATGCTGGGAGTTCTGTGCTGGGAGCATTCTGTGTGGAATGCTGGGAGTTCTGTGCTGGGAGCATTCTGTGCGGAATGCTGGGAGTTCTGTGCTGGGAGCATTCTGTGTGGAATGCTGGGAGTTCTGTGCTGGGAGCATTCTGTGCGGAATGCTGGGAGTTCTGTGCTGGGAGCATTCTGTGTGGAATGCTGGGAGTTCTGTGCTGGGAGCATTCTGTGAGGAATGCTGGGAGTTCTGTGCTGGGAGCGTTCTGTGCAGAATACTGGGAGTTCTGTGCTGGGAGCATTCTGTGCGGAATGCTGGGAGTTCTGTGCGGAATGCTGGGAGTTCTGTGCTGGGAGCATTCTGTGCAGAGTGCTGGGAGTTCTGTGCTGGGAGCATTCTGTGTTTTCGGGCAGTCTCTACAGCGCATGACAGCATCGGCGGCAGGACGCACAGCAGGACCGGCCTCTTAACCCTTTGAGTGCAACGCGTTGCGTACCCCTCTGGCACTCATAGGGCTAACATCACCCAGACCGTGGCCCGTGTACACAGGCTTTTACACTAGTACAACATAACCAGTTATGTAAAGGATTCAAAGCTATAATGACTCCTTGTAACATAACAACCTCTGCCTGCAGTTCCCATTAAATATCATAGCTTTGGCTCACATTTTGCATATTAAACTAATCGCTTTTTACAAAAATGTTTTTATATGTATTTCCATTTTTATTAACCCTTTGAGTGCCAGAGGGGTAAGCAAAGAGCAATGTGTTGCGTACCCCTCAGGCACTCAAAGGGTTAATAACCAATAATAGGTTTGGGTAGGTGTGGGGGCTGCTGCAGTGGGTTAGCTATACGTATAGCCCTTTCCTCCAAGCAGAGGCGTAACTAGAAGCCACCGGGCCCTGGTGCAGAAACTGCCATGGACCCCACCAATCACATTGCCCCCCCCGATCACATTGCCCCCAGCCTTTACATTTCCCCCCATGCTCCCGAATCTCCACATTTCCCCTCAATCTTCACATTCCCCCCAATATCCACATCTCTACATTGCTCCCCCAATCTGTACCTTGCCCCTACTGACCCCCCGGTGTCCATCTCCTACCTCCCTGATGGTCTAGTGGCATGAGATGAGAGGTCTGTTCCTCCTTCGGCACAGACCTCTATAGAGCTGGAGCTCCGGCGCGGTTCTTAGTAATGCAGAGCGCTGGGTGATGATGTCATCACTGCATTACTAGGGAGATCAGCAGCTAGAGGTCTGTGCCGAAGAAGGCACAGACCTACGTGCTGTGGGCACCGGGCGAGGGGTTGCAGGGGGCAGCCGGGGCTGATGCGACCCCAATTGTTACTCCAGTGCCTCCAAGCTACCACTATAGCAAGCGTAAGTAAGGAGCCAACTGCCAAACTTAACTTCCAACAAAACTAGTTTGTTCTCCACTTTTCCCACCAAAATCTGAAGTACATAACCTCAAATAAATCAGCTTAATCCTGATGGTGAACCGTATACTCCTGCCAAATAAAACACTCACCCCTTCCTGCATCCCCCATGATGGCCCTATCCTATGAAGGTATCCTTTAGAAATGTCTCCCCCTATTGAGCGACGGCACATTAACCATGTTGGCGAGATGAAAAGGGTGAAATGAGAATCTCTTTATCCTCTGCTTCAATATCTACAAAGACACAGATGCGCATACTGAAGCATGTGTTAAATATTGAGCGAATACTGAGGGGAAGGAGAGTGAGAGTAGACACAGAAGTTTTCTGGCTTCATGGAGACATTTGTATTGTAGTAGGAAGATGAGCAATTCAAGTTTCAGTGCAGTTGTTGGGACTGGACGAATCATTAAATCTGTTAGTTTGGCTGGAGGAACAGATGATTGGCCTTAACCCATTGATGACAGAGTGGTGCACATCATTGCATTATACTACACCTATGAAGACACACATGTGGGCTCTCAAATATCAGCAAAGTATGTTTGAGTTGAGAAGGCCACTCAAATGTGACACTTAAATCGGCAACATGAGAATCACGAGATTCTCATGTCACCCTTTTCATACCGGTGACATGGTTAATGCACCATTTAGTTGGCCGCCCAATAGCAGGCAGAATTTTCAATCCCATGAGTATAGGGGCCATTCAGAGGAGGAAATTGAACACCAAGACTTGAGTCTAATAGTTCAATCTCTTCCTGCATGACCAAATGAGGGTGCAACAAGGGTCTCTTTTGAAACCCACCAATACTGATTCCCTGTTGTTCTGCTGGGGCTCACAATTCATTCATCAGTAAGTCTTCTCCAGGGCAGCATCCTTGTGGTCATTGACCCTAGACCCTTGGACTGTGATGTACTGTGTTGTCCCCTCTTTCAAAGACAGAAACATAAAATTTGAAGGCAAATAAGAACCATTCAGCCCATCTAGTCTGCCCATTTTCCTACTGTAAAAACCTCAAAGCTTCTTTGGGCCTTGGTCTTTTCTTAAGTTAAGGACAGCCTTATGCCTATCCCGTGCATGCTTAAATTCTGTCACTGTATTAACTTCTACCAGTTCTGCTGGTAGGCTATCCCACTTATCTACTACCCTCTCAGTGAAGTAAAACTTTCTTACATTACGTCTAAACCTGTGTTCCTCTATTTTTAGACTATGGCCTCTTGTCCTAACATTTTACTCCTTTGAAATCTATTTCCCTCCTGCACTTTGTTGAATTCCTTCATGTATTGAATGTGTCTGTCATATCCCCTCTCTGTCTTCTCTCCTCCAAGCTATACATATTCAGATCCTTTAGTCTATCCTGATATTTCTTTTCCTGTAACCAGTCACCATTTTAGTAGTCCTTCTCTGAATTCTCGCTAGAGTATCTATATCCTTCTGGAGATGGGGTCTCCAGTACTGTACACAATACTCTAGGTGAGGTCTAACTAGAGATCTGTAGAGTGGCATGACCACTTCCCTTTTTGTGCTACTAATGCCCCTAGCTATACAGCCCAGTACCCTGCTTGCATTCCCCACCGCTTTATTACATTGCCTGCCTACCTTTAAGTCACTAGAGATAATTACTCCCAAATCCCTTTCCTCTGTTGTCTCTGACAGTACAGTACCCTTAATAGTATATTTTTCCTTTGGATTTTTATGTCCTAAGTGCATTATTTTACATTTATCAACGTTAAACTGCATCTGCCACACTCTTGACTTGACAGATTTAAATCAAAGGGAATTCTGGGAGTATATTTTTGTCAGTATAAATGTTTGTTGGTGCACCACGTATATACATCCAGAATACAACAGCGTAGAGTTTAAATCAACGATCCTTTATTGATTGTTAACATATAACATACAAATAGTACCTCATGAAGAGAGGGTTAGTGGGCACCTCTCTTCAGAAATCTCTACATCCTCCTGATCAACGCGTTTTGCGCGAAAACACACTCATGATATTTCTCCCCTATGGTGCAGTTCGTGTGCCCAAGAATTTCCCCAGATCTTCGTAGTACATCAGACACAATTTTTTTTAGGCATTAGAGGGGTTGAAACATACCCGAGAACTCTTTGGATCTGCCCCAAAGACTCCAATTTTCAGACTTAAAAACTAGATCAACAGGGACAGATTCTCCAGTTTGCAGAGTTCCCCGGTAATGCTGCCCACTCTCAGCTTGGCCCGTCCCTCTGCCCATTTCAAGGCAAACTCTGGCTTTCTACCTCCCAGTCCCACCCACCATGATTTAACCCCGCCCACATTATGACAAGAATCTCATCATGAAGTCACTTCCATCTTCATCCATTGTTAATACTCCAGGGAAGCTTGAGCTTGGAGATACACCTGTATGGCTCAAAGTCTTTCTGATACTGCTTTTCCGTTTTTATTTGGAACAATAGCAGCTGCTCTTTTCCGGACATTAACATTCAAGAAGATTTATTATTATCCATTAATGTTAAAACTAAGGGCCTTTTAGCTTTGCTTTCCAAATGCCCTGGATATTTTTTTTACTTAATTATACTTTGCCTGGAAGATGATGGGACTATTTAAATATTAACGTTAGGAAGCTAGTTAAAGTGCATTAACATGAGTCAATACAGGTGCAGCTACTGAATCTGTATATAAAATAGGTTTATTAAAGCGTTTAAGCAACTTCTTTCAATCCCTGGTCACGGTCAAGTGCGCTTCCCCACCTCTCGGCGTTTTCTCTCTGCATCTCTCGGAGGTGTGTAATCAGTTCAGCAGGGAAAGTGTTTTTTAATGTGCACTGTTGTGGGTGGAGGTGACTGCAGTTCATTACACTGGTTAAATAGATGTCAATGCAAACAATGTGTTACAAATAAAGATACTCACAGACTGCATCCGTTATTTCCATTCTTAACAAGAGTGTGCATGTTTTCAGGTCACTACTTGCTGTGAATTTCTTGAATAATAAGAAGATTGCATACTGAAGAGGGATGAACGGTTTTCAAGCGATGCAATTTCTACACAGCCTACTTTACTACGTGTGCTAGATTTTAGTGCTGTTATCAGTTGAATACTGTGCACTTTATACAACAAGTGCAATTCTAGATCAAACCAACTGCTCTGCAGGGGAGAAATGAAAAGCTATGTGTTGAATACTTCCCTGTCATGGATAGTAATGTTTCATAATAAAAGCAGCTCTAATTAATCTTCACAGTATTTGGGCCATGGAGAGTGTTATTTCAATTCTGTCAGAGTTGTAGTTCAAGAGTAATTCAATGACAAAGTATCCCCCTCCCGCCCCTTTTACTGATGTAACACTGCTCAGCCAGATCAGAAGGGAGGTGACCAGATAGACTGCAGAGAGGGACAATCTTCAATTAAGTTAAGAGAAAAAGCTGAAAAACTTGTCAAGGGGGACAGGGCTTTCATTGTTCTCACAGGAAGAAGATTGTCCCCTTCTGTTATCTGTCTGGTCTATGGACTGGATTCCACATCTGAGAAGAGATGGCTTACACTAGGTAAAAGGGGCAGGAGGGGAAACTTTGCTTGTGAATATCTCTCAAACCATAAAGGTTTGAGAGATAAGACTTATATCGTTCTTCATGTTTTTTAATGCCTACAAAATAAAATAAAGATAAAACAAAGTATTAATATCCCTTTAAAGGGTAAAGCATGCAGTGTCCTGATGACTTTATGATGCACAGCAAAAATGACAGTTTTAAGCTCTACTGATTGTAAAATGAGAATATTTTGCAGAGAAATGTGTTGTGTATCTCCCTGGCACTGAAAGGGTTAAGCATCACAGGTGTCTGTGGAATTTTTTTTTATGTTTGGAGCAAAATGTTTGAAAACCCTGGAGCTGGAGCGGAGCATAGGGGTAGGGGGCCTGACAAAGCACGTTAGGCAGGAAGTGAGGAATACAGGATACACTGGCTGCAAGGCATTGTGGTCTCGCAGCAATTTTGTGAAGAAAAAGTAAAGTGGAAGCAGTGTGGTGAGGAGTTCCCCACCTGCACACCCTACTTCTATGCGTGGTACCTCTCGGTAGGTACTGCTGCTTGCACGGGAAGGGGTGGTGACATATGGTGATGGTGTGCTGGTGGCCCTTGGGTGGCCGGTGTTGTTTTTTCTGGCTGGTTTATGTCATGGCATGGTGGGTTGCTTGCTGGTAAAACACAGGATTGGTGGTGACGGTGATGGTACATGACTCTTGGGCATGGTCCTAGGAGTCAAGGGGTGTACGGCTGTTGGGCCTCAACTTGACACAGCCAGATAGATAAGGTGGATGGTACATGTCCCGTAGTCAAGTTGTGGTAAAAATAGACAGAGTTTTGGACTTGGATAGTCAGGATATTTGAATGTACTAGCAAGCCCTCATTTTATTGGGGATGGATATTTATTTGTTAATACATTTGTTAATAAAAGTTAAAGTTTAATGTTTGATATTTAATAAATGCTGTGACCTTTTCAATCCATCTGAGTTGTAAGTGTAAGTTATTGGGGAAAATGGGGGGGTGATAAGGAGGAGTAAGTGGGTTGTGGGAACGGGAGGTCTTGGCTATGCGCATGCATGTGTACTTATTGGGAAGGCGGGGAAGACGGTGGTGAATTGGTGTTAGGTGGGGGAGTTTGAGAGGAGTTAATTGTTGTTAAAGGGATAGTAATACTTAAAATGTAAAAAAAAATAAGTTGTAGGGTTTATCCCCCTGAGTAAAACAAGAGTACTCCCACTGCTGAGAGGTCTTTCATTCAAAAGTTATTAATTTTCAAAGTTGCATTTTTTAGGTGCAATATCACAGTGGCCTGAAATTGTACAGTGGCGCTGTTGCTACACCATCCTATGGAGATTTATGGTCAACTGACCAGAGCTGTCCATAGGATCGTGTAGCAACAGCGCCACTGTACAATTTCAGGCCACTGTGATATTGCACCTAAAAAATTCAACTTTGAAAATTAATAACTTTTGAATGAAACACCTTTCAGCAGTGAGAGTACTCTTGTTTTACTCAGGGGGATAAACCCTACAACATATATTTTTTTACATTTTAAGTATTACTATCCCTTTAAGTGTAATATGTGTCCGAGAATTTTTTTTTTTATGTTTGCAGTAAAGTGTTTGGGTAGTTATTAGGTAGGTGTTGAGGACGCAGTGAACGTTTTGCAACAGCGTATAAAGTGGGCGAATTTGTAATGAGGTCCTAGTGGTTGCAAATGAAATATAGTATAGTCGGAGAACAGGGGAGGAGGATGAAATTATAATGAAGTGTTGGTTGTTGCAGTGATTGTAATATGCAGGGAGTACAATAACACAAGGGGTGCAGTAACAGGGTATCCATTTGAAGTGTTGCATGTAAAATTTCGCTTCATAAAATAACGCATGTGTTTTGCCCCGTCATTTGAAATGTTGCATTTAAAGTTTTGCGTCATAAAGTGATGCACATGGGTTTTGGGATGGTTTTGCTGGGTTTTGGGTTGGATTTGGGTTGGTTTTTGGTTGGGTTTTGGGTTGGTTTTGGTGGGTTTTGGATTGGAATTGGTGGGTTTTTGTTTGGATTTGGGTTGGTTTTTGGTTGGGTTTTGGGTTGGATTTCATGGATTTTGGATTGGATTTGAGTTGGTCTTGGTGGGTTTTGGGTTGGATTTGGTGGGTTTTTGGTTGGTTTTGGGGTGGTTTTGGTGGGTTTTGGATTGGATTTGGTGGGTTTTTGTTTGGATTTGGGTTGGTTTTTGGTTGGGTTTTGGGTTGGATTTCGTGGCTTTTGGATTGGATTTGGGTTGGTTTTGGGTTGGATTTGGTGGGTTTTTGGTTGGTTTTGTGGTGGTTTTGGGTTGGATTTGGATTGCACCCATATTGCGTACTTAATGCACCCATATTGCATCCATATTGCGTCATTATTGCATCCATATTGCGTACTTAATGCACCCATATTGCGTCCTTAATGCACCCCTATTGCACCCATAATGCGCCAATATTGCACCCATATTGCGTCATTATTGCATCCATATTGCGTCATTATTGCACCCATATTGCGTCCTTAATGCACGCCTATTGCACCCATAATGCGCCAATATTGCACCCATATTGCATCATTATTGCACCCATATTGCGACGCGTTAACGCACAACATAGTGAAAGTGCGAGATTTAGAATCTGCATCATTTTATGACGGAAAAATTTAACCCCATCCCGTCCGCGGACGTACACGTACGTCCTCACCGGATGTCCCAGGAGGACAGAGGACTTACATGTACGTCCCGGAAGCCATTCTCTAGAATGGCAAAAAAAAAAAAAACCAGTTGTAAAGTGCCGGCCACATGATCGCGCAGCCGGTCACTAAAGGGTTAAATGCGACACTTCAAATGACGAGGCAAAACACATGCGTCATTTTAGTACGCAAAACTTTACATGCAACACTTCAATAGTAAACTCAGGAACAGCTGCTTTTTACGGACATTCACGTTCAAGAAGATTTATTAGTATCCATTAATGTTAAAACAAAGGGCCTTTTAGCTTTGCTTTCCAAAAGCCCTAGACATTTTTTTTTTACTTAATTATACTTTGCCTGAAACATTAGGAAGCTAGTTATAGTACATTTACGTGAGTCAATACAGGTGCAGCTACAGAATCTGTATACAAAGTAGGTTTATTAAAGAGTTTAAACAGCTTCTTTCAATCCCTGTTCACGGTCAAGTGCACAGCCTTCAGTTTTGTGTAATATTAAGGAGATGTGTAAAGTTAATAGGTGTGGAAGTTGAAAGGAATGTTACGTCTTGCAGAGAAGGCCCAATAGACAGTCAAAATCACACCCCTGTGTACGTCGTGCTTTGGCAGAATGAAGGAGACCAGAATATCTCCTCCTTGCTGCCGCCCCAGAGTGTGTCAGGCACGGCAGGGGAATTTGTGGTCAGGGGACCACATTCTCTTTTAATTAATATATATACATACCAAAATGGATGTAGGAAGCACTCGTACTTAATAGAGTGTCTCTGGGTGCTGAAGCTGGTTGGAACAGGCTACTTGTAGATAACATCAATGCAGGATCAAACCGTACTCTCAGCTAGTATGAGGTGAAAACAGTGCTTAAAGGGATAGTAATACTTCGTTTTAACTTTATTTTATTTTGTAGGCATTAAAAAAACATGAAGAATGATATAAGTCTTATCTCTCAAACCTTTATGGTTTGAGAGATATTCACAAGCAAAGTTTCCCCTCCCGCCCCTTTTACCTAGTGTAAGCCATCTCTTCTCAGATGTGGAATCCAGTCCATAGACCAGACAGATAACAGAAGGGACAATCTTCTTCCTATGAGAACAATGAAAGCCCTGCCCCCCTTGACAAGTTTTTCAGCTTTTTCCCATATCTTAATTGAAGATTGTCCCTATCTGCAGTCTACCTGGGCACCTCCCTTCTGATCTGGCTGAACAGGGGGGGGGGGCTACTTTGCTTGTGAATATCTCTTAAACCATAAAGGTTTGAGAGATAAGACTTATATCATTCTTCATGTTTTTTTAATGCCTACAAAATAAAATAAAGATAAAACGAAGTATTACTATCCCTTTAATATAACAGTGTCAACGTTTCAGTGTAACATCAGGACAATGAAAACAGACCCCCATCCTCCGTTATATACAGTTTGAAATTCCCACCTCCTAACACCAAGTGAGACCCCAGAATGACAACAGAATAGTTCATGTGGTCATAGTTCAATGTACAGTGTCCAATAGCACATGAAAATAAATAATAAAATTAAGAATAAGCCCATTTTTGAGGGGCTGTTTTAATGAGTCTATTTATGTCTGTAATAACCAAAGTATCCTTCAGTCTTTTCCCTCGCCTATAGGCCACAAAAGGAGGTGGCATGTTGTTAAAGGGATAGTAATACTTCATTTTATCTTTATTTTATTTTGTAGGCATTAAAAAAACATGAAGAACGATATAAGTCTTATCTCTCAAACCTTTATGGTTTGAGAGATATTCACAAGCAAAATTTCCCCTCCCGCCCCTTTTACCTAGTGTAAGTCATCTCTTCTCAGATGTGGAATCCAGTCCATAGACCAGACAGATAACAGCAGGGGACAATCTTCTTCCTATGAGAACAATGGAAGCCCTGCCCCCCTAGACAAGTTTTTCAGCTTTTTCCCTTATCTTAATTGAAGATTGTCCCTCTCTGCAGTCTACCTGGGCACCTCCCTTCTGATCTGGCTGAGCAGTGTTACATCAGTAAAAGGGGCGGGAGGGGGATACTTTGTCATTAAATTACTCTTGAACTACAACTCTGACAGTACTGAAATAACACTCTCCAAAGTCCAAATACTACGAAGCTTAATTGGAGCTGCTTTTATTATGAAACATTACTATCCCTTTAATGAAAAACTGGTACAATTCTGGATCAAACCAACTGTACCATAGGGGAGCAATTACTAATTCCACAAAATTGCAGTGATTTAAAGTAGCAGTAAATTTTTGTTATGAAAAAAAGATATTTTGTAAAGAATGTCCTGTTGAGTAAATTGTGGAGAGATTTATATTTCCATAGTTGTTACAGTTTAAATACATGTCTTTTTTCACTTAAACAGTGTCCTCTAGTGGTCAAATTCTAATTAGTTATTCTGTTACATTCTTTTTGAGAGGAAAATCATTGACAGACAGTTCTCCATAGAACGTGATTGAAACTGCTTAGTCACTTCCTGTCAGCTAGAAGTATCAGGAAGTAATTACACAGTAAATTCACTTCTTGATTATTTGAACTGCTATATCATTTAAATAACACAACTCACAGTGGTGGAAATGCCCTTGTTTTACTCAGTAGGAAAAGCTCTATAACATAAAGGTTTTTATATTAAAAAGTTTACTGCTCCGTTAAGTGGGGATTTTAACCCTTGAATGCTATAGAAGACCTCTCTAGTATTTGAGGGGTTAAAATTCCCCATTTAAATCAGTAGGAATTTGAATATTTTTGATTTGCTCTGGAACTGTATCAACGTCATAATACATCAGTCTTCGTGCTGTGGATCCTATAGTCATTATACTTGCATAGAGATGAAAGTGTTAATGTCATGCTGCGTTACTTTACAGAAATGGCTTTGATCAGTCAGGGACCTGAACCTTTTTTTCATAAAAAGCTTTCATATTATAATATTATCACTGCTGACAGGCTACTTTTAGGCCATTTGAGAAACTCTGGGGCATAGTATAAAATGAGAAATCTACTGTCAGGAAAGTGTAATGAGGATGGAAATAAAACAGGAAGGTAAAATGTGACAGGTTTCTGGCTACACGGCTGTGAGATGAATGATGGAAGACAAGTATATTTTCATATTTCACTTCTTAATGTTTTCAACCCAATGGATGCCAGAAACGTACCTGGCAAATTACAAGATTTGACCAGTGGCGTAACAATAGTGCTCACAACTTGGCCACCCCCTGCTACCACTGCCACTGCCAGCATTAAAAAAGTTTTGCTGGTGGGAAGATCACACTGACCTCCCCACCGGCAAGCTATCAGCAGCCTCCTTGTTGTCCCTGGCTGTCTAGTAATGCAGAGCGCTGGAAGATGACATCATCTCCCAGCGTGCGGAATTACTGGAGCTGCATATAGAGGTCTGTGCAGAAGGTGGCACAGACCTCTCCTGCCACACCGCCGGACTACCAGGGATGATGATGCCCCCTCCTCCTGAGCCAGGTAGGAGGTGGACAGTGGGGTTAGATTCATGGAGCTGGACAGTGGGGGCAGATTTGTGGAGCTGAACACTGGGGGCAGATTCATAGAGCTGAACAGTGGGGGCACATTTGTGGAGGTGGACAGTAGGGGTAATGTGGTGGGGGGGCCCCATAGCAAATTTTGCAACAGGGATCGATGGCTTCTAGTTACGCCTCTGGTTTTGACCCTGTGACTCTGGGTTTTCAGCCATGTCTTGGGGTCCCAGAGAGAAGGGCAAAATTTTCAGAGTGAAAGTCCAGTGGGAGTCCGACTACTTTGTACAAATTAACTGATTAGTTATATATATATTAGTATATAAATCAGAACATTTTCTACCAGATAGAGAAAATGAGAAGTCCTGGACAGCCTCTGTTTAAGACCCAAATCCATCTGTCATTATTTCCCACCCTGATGTCCCTCTATTTAGGAGATCGGAATATGCAGTGTGTCTGTATAGGTGTATCACATTGCTCAACAGCAAGAGTTACATAGTTACATATTAAATTAGGTTGTAAACAGATACAAGTCCATCAAGTTTAACCCTGTAACCCTTTGAGTACCTGAACGGTATCCAAAGCATTGCTTTGCAATGCGTTGGATACCTCTCTGGCACTCAAAGGGTTAAGTGCTAAAGGGGCATGCAGTGCATTGCAGAAAAATACTCTTTGTAAAACTCTGGCACCTAAAGAGTTAACCTTTGTCAAGGTATACCCCAGAAAATGAGAATTACATAATCATTTCTGATGTCAAGTTGGTTGTCTATTTATCAGAATTCCCTCTTTAGTCTACTAGTACACAGTATAACCCTGTATGAAATATATTTAATATTCTCTTAAATGTAGTCATTATATCTGCCATTACCACATCCCTGGGCAAGGCATTCTACAACTTTACAGGCCTTACTGTAAAGAATCCCTTTCTGTGTTAAAGCTGAATTAACACCCCTGCCCTCAATTAGAGGGCTACAATCCATGATAACTCTCTGTGTAATTATTTTTTTTTTTTTAAATGTGTTATTAAAGAGTAATCCATTAATTCCAAAAAGTACTTGGTGACGTCTTCCCCCCGGAAAAGCGCATTGCGCATGTCAGCACGGAGCCGATTGGCTCTCTTGTAACTTCCCCCGGCTACCCGACAACACCTACGTCATCAGCTTTAGATTCTCCTGCTGGTCCGAGAATCTAAAGCTGATGACGTAGGTGTTTTTGTGTAGCCGGGGGGAGTTACAAGACAGCCGATCGGCTCCGTGCTGACATGCGCAATGCGCTTTTCTGGGGGGAAGACGTCACCAGGTACTTTTTGGAATTAATGGATTACTCTTTAATAACACGTTTTTTTGTTTTTTTTTTAATAATTACACAGCAAGTTATAACGGATTGTAGCCCTCTGATTGAGGCTACATCTTGCAGGGGTGTTACTTCCGCTTTAAAGTTGAAACCTCCTTACCTCTAATTGTAAGGAGTGGACCCTAGTTTTTTGATCAGGTCTTGGAAATAAAAGCTCACTAGACAGATCCTTGTATTGACCTTTCATATACTGAATTATAAAGAAAAACAAGATCCCCTCTTAGGTGTCTTTTCTTTAGAGTACATAAAACAAGTTTTGCTAGATGTTTCATACTTCAATTCCTCCATTTCCTTAATTCATTTTGTAAGTCTTTGTACAGTGGCAACATTCTGTTATCCACTCTTGCTCCAATGCCCCTTTTATGCAGTATTTTGCTTTTGCTGCTGGTAACTATTTTCAAGTTTGTAGCTTACAAAGCCTCCCAGATCTTTTCCCTAGCTGTGGGTCTTGTGCCGATTTGCTTGTTCTGAGTGCATAACTTTACACTTTCCTACATTCAAATTTCATAATCCATTAGTTTGTCCAATCTGCCATTTCATGTAAATCCATCGCTCTAGACAGTGGCGTAACAATAGGGGTCGCAACGGTCGCACCTGCGACCGGGCCCGGCCACCGCCTGCGACCCCCTCGCCCGCAGCAGTCACTTAGCTGATCTCCCACTCGGTGAGCCGCTCTAGTAATACAGAGCGCTGGGAGATGACATCATCTCCCAGCCTCTGCATTAATAGAGCGGCGTGCGGGAGCTTCAGTTCAAGAGATCTGTGCTGAAGGAGGCACAGATCTGTAAAGACACTCCACTAGACCACCAGGGACTGGAGGTAGGGGCAATGTGGAGATAAAGGGGAAATGTGGAGATGAAGGGGCAATGTGGAGATGAAGGGGGGCATTGTAGAGATGATGGGGGCATTGTGGAGATGAAGGGGGCATTGTGGAAGGGGCATTGTGGAGATGAAGGGGGCATTGTGGAAGGGGCAATGTGGAGAGGAGGGGGTCATTGTGGAGATGAAGGGGGCATTGTGGAAGGGACAATGTGGAGATGAAGGGGACATTGTGGAGATGAAGGGGGCATTGTGGAAGGGGCAATGTGGAGATGAAGGGGCAATGTGGAGATGAAGGGGGCATTGTGGAAGGGGCAATGTGGATGAGGGGGCCAATGTGGTTGGGGGGGCCCATGGCAATTCTTGCACCAGGGCCCGGTGGCTTCTAGTTACGCCTCTGGCTCTAGAACACCCTGCTCTGATTTTGTTACCCGCCATAATTTAGTGTCATCCACAAATATTGAAATATTGCTTTCTACTCCAATTTCAGGTCCTTCAAAACCTGTTAAAAAGGTATAGACCATATACTAAACTCTGTTGTACTCCAGGGTAAAGAAGAGATGACTATTAGTGTTGAGCGAGCATGCTCGGCCGATGCTCGGATCGGCTCGAGCATCGCTCTGCTCGGCACATGGCGGTACTCGTACGAGTACCGCATGTGCTCGCCCGCCATGTTCGGGTCTCCTCCCCGCACGTTTTGCGGCTGCTGCGCAGCCAATAAACGTGCAGGGAGGCTCTGACATCGGTGTAATGCCAGCAGCCATGTTGGCTGCTGGCATTACACTGATTGGCTGGCCAGAACCCGTGGTCAGGTGCTGTATAGCACCTGACCAGCGAGTTCGGCTCAGTCTGAGCCAGGGAGAGCTGAGGATAGGAAGGGAAAGGCAGTGTAGGGAGGAAAAAAACAAAAATTGTGAAAAAAAAAGAACCAAAAGTCCTTTTTAGGACTACTGTGTGTGGGGGCAGCAGGTTATTTGGTGTGGGGGGAAAAAAAAAAAAAAAAAAAAAAAAAATATATATATTCTGTTTAGTGTGCAAAGTTGCAGATTAGAGCACATTCTGTTTAGTGTGCACAGTTGCAGATTAGAGCACATTCTGTTTAGTGTGCAAAGTTGCAGATTAGAGCACATTCTGTTTAGTGTGCAAAGTTGCAGATTAGAGCACATTCTGTTTAGTGTGCAAAGTTGCAGATTAGAGCACATTCTGTTAAGTCTTCAAACTAAAATATCAAAGTCACGTATTCCATTCAGTGTGCGTCGCCGCAGTTTAGCAGCACATTCTGAGTACTGTGCAGAGTTGCAGAATCGGAAGAAATACTGTTAAGTCTTCAAACTAAAATATCAAAGTCACATATTCCATTCAGTGTGCTTCGCCGCAGTTTAGCAGCACATTCTGTGTACTGTGCAGAGTTGCAGAATAGGAAGAAATACTGTTAAGTCTTCAAACTCAAATATCAAAGTCACATATTCCATTCAGTGTGCTTCGCCGCAGTTTAGCAGCACATTCTGTGTACTGTGCAGAGTTGCAGAATAGGAAGAAATACTGTTAAGTCTTCAAACTAAAATATCAAAGTCACATATTCCATTCAGTGTGCTTCGCCGCAGTGTAGCAGCACATTCTGTGTACTGTGCAGAGTTGCAGAATAGGAAGAAATACTGTTAAGTCTTCAAACTCAAATATCAAAGTCACATATTCCATTCAGTGTGCTTCGCCGCAGTTTAGCAGCACATTCTGTGTACTGTGCAGAGTTGCAGAATAGGAAGAAATACTGTTAAGTCTTCAAACTAAAATATCAAAGTCACATATTCCATTCAGTGTGCTTCGCCGCAGTGTAGCAGCACATTCTGTGTACTGTGCAGAGTTGCAGAATAGGAAGAAATACTGTTAAGTCTTCAAACTCAAATATCAAAGTCACATATTCCATTCAGTGTGCTTCGCCGCAGTTTAGCAGCACATTCTGTGTACTGTGCAGAGTTGCAGAATAGGAAGAAATACTGTTAAGTTTTCAAACTCAAATATTAAAGTCACATATTCCATTCAGTGTGTTTCAACGCCGTTTAACAGCCTATTCTGTGTACTCTACAGAGTTGCAGAATAGTAAGAAATACTGTTAATTTTTCAAACTCAAATATCAAAGTCACATATTCCATTCAGTGTCTTTCACCGCCGTTTAACAGCCTATTCTGTGTACTCTGTACAGTTGCAGAATTATAAGAAATACTGTTAAGTTTTCAAACTCAAATATTAAAGTCACATATTCCATTCAGTGTCTTTCACCGCCGTTTAACAGCCTATTCTGTGTACTCTGTACAGTTCCAGAATTATAAGAAATACTGTTAAGTTTTCAAACTCAAATATTAAAGTCACATATTCCATTCAGTGTGTTTCAACGCCGTTTAACAGCCTATTCTGTGTACTCTGCAGAGTTGCAGAATAGTAAGAAATACTGTTAATTTTTCAAACTCAAATATTAAAGTCACATATTCCATTCAGTGTCTTTCACCGCCGTTTAACAGCCTATTCTGTGTACTCTGTACAGTTCCAGAATTATAAGAAATACTGTTAAGTTTTCAAACTCAAATATTAAAGTCACATATTCCATTCAGTGTCTTTCACCGCCGTTTAACAGCCTATTCTGTGTACTCTGTACAGTTCCAGAATTATAAGACATACTGTTAAGTTTTCAAACTCAAATATTAAAGTCACATATTCCATTCAGTGTGTTTCAACGCCGTTTAACAGCCTATTCTGTGTACTCTGCAGAGTTGCAGAATAGTAAGAAATACTGTTAAGTTTTCAAACTCAAATATTAAAGTCACATATTCCATTCAGTGTCTTTCACCGCCGTTTAACAGCCTATTCTGTGTACTCTGAACAGTTGCAGAATAGTAAGAAATACTGTTAAGTTTTCAAACTCAAATATTAAAGTCACATATTCCATTCAGTGTGTTTCACCGCCGTTTAGCAGCCTATTCTGTGTACTCTGCAGAGTTGCAGAATAGTAAGAAATACTGTTAATTTTTCAAACTCAAATATTAAAGTCACTTATTCCATTCAGTGTCTTTCACCGCCGTTTAACAGCCTATTCTGTGTACTCTGTACAGTTCCAGAATTATAAGAAATACTGTTACGTTTTCAAACTCAAATATTAAAGTCACATATTCCATTCAGTGTGTTTCAACGCCGTTTAACAGCCTATTCTGTGTACTCTGCAGAGTTGCAGAATAGTAAGAAATACTGTTAAGTTTTCAAACTCAAATATTAAAGTCACATATTCCATTCAGTGTGTTTCACCGCAGTTTAGCAGCCTATTCTGTGTACTCTGAACAGTTGCAGAATAGTAAGAAATACTGTTAAGTTTTCAAACTCAAATATTAAAGTCACATATTCCATTCAGTGTGTTTCACCGCCGTTTAGCAGCCTATTCTGTGTACTCTGCAGAGTTGCAGAATAGTAAGAAATACTGTTAATTTTTCAAACTCAAATATTAAAGTCACTTATTCCATTCAGTGTGTGTCACCGCAGTTTAGCAGCCTATTCTGTGTACTCTGCAGAGTTGCAGAATAGTAAGAAATACTGTTAATTTTTCAAACTCAAATATTAAAGTCACTTATTCCATTCAGTGTGTGTCACCGCAGTTTAGCAGCCTATTCTGTGTACTCTGCAGAGTTGCAGAATAGTAAGAAATACTGTTAAGTTTTCAAACTCATATATATTAAAGTCATATATATCGTGTAAGATGAAGAAGGCGGGTAAAAAGGGACGGGGAAGTGGACGTGATCCTGAAAGTTCAGGGCGCGGGTCAGGACGCGGAGAAACTGTGCCTGGTGCCAGAGCACAAGAAAGAAAGACATCCACCATACCTAGCTTCATGTCTGATTTCACAGGGCGTCGCAGGACATCACTCTCGAGGTCCGACCAGTGCGAACAGGTGGTCGGTTGGATGACAGCTGATACTGCTTCCAGTCGGTTAAGCACCACCCTGTCTTCCACCAAGTCCACTCTCAGTAGCCAAGAGTCTGGTCAACATAATCCTCACTCTGATCATCCTTCCTCCCACCATACACGGTCTGGTCAAAGAAGTGATCCCACACTGGGATATAGTGATGAGCTCGTCTCATCACCAATCCTTCATTTGACCCTCTCTCCAAGCACGCTTGCAGAGGAACATGACATCTTGTGCCCTGATTCACAACCTCTAGAGGCTACCCAATCACAAGAAGATGACAGATGTGAACGGCATTTAAGGTCAAAGGAAGTAGTGGATGATGATGATGATGATGAGACACAGTTGCCATTAAATCAACCACTATTTCCTTCTCAAGACCTTGTTGAGGAGAATGTTATACAGTTGTCAATGACCGAGTATGTGGTGGGATCAAGACTTGAGGAGGATGATCAGAGTGAGGAAGTGGAGGAGGACTTGGTGGACGATGAGGTGACTGACCCCACCTGGGAAGGTGTAGAGCCGAGCGATGACAGCAGTCCTGAGGGTGAGCCATCTGCAGCACCGCAACAGGCTGGAAGAGGCAGTGGTGTGGCTACAGAAAGAAGGCGGACCGCACCAAACCGGCCCGCAAATGTTCCACGGAGCACCCCCTTGCGTAAATCTACCTTGCCAAGGGGTAGGTGTTCCGCGGTATGGCGTTTTTTTAAGGAAAGTGCGGACGACAAAAGATTTGTAGTTTGCAACCTGTGCCACACCAGAATGAGCCGAGGCATGAACACTAGAAACCTCACCACCACCAGCATGATCCGACACATGGCATCCAAGCACCGTAGTAAGTGGGAGGAACGCCTGGATCGCCCATCTGTGTCTGCAGGCCACACCACTGCCTCCTCTTCCCCTGTTTTCGGTGCCGGCCAATCGCCTGTCGAAGGCGCAGGCCCGCATACCTCCCGCCCTGCACCTGTAGCATCTGAAGCACCATCAGCGACCACATCCACTTCCCTGTCCCAGCACAGCGTCCAAATGTCGTTACCCCAGGCATTTGAGCGCAAGAGAAAATACCCAGCCACCCACCCACAGGCCATAGCACTAACCTCACACCTTTCAAAATTACTGGCCATCGAAATGCTGCCATTTAGGCTTGTGGACACTGAGTCCTTCCGCAGCCTGATGGCAGCAGCTGTCCCTCGGTACGCGGTCCCCAGCCGCCACTACTTTTCCCGGTGTGCCATCCCCGCATTACACCACCATGTGTCCCGTAACATCACCCGTGCCCTGACCAACGCAGTTACTGGGAAGGTCCACTTAACGACTGACACATGGACAAGTGCTTGTGGCCAGGGACGCTACATTTCCCTGACGGCACACTGGGTGAATGTCGTGGAGGCTGGGAGCGACTCGGACCCTGGGATGGCACGGGTGCTACCCACGCCGAGGATTGCGGGCCCTACCTCCATCAGGGTTTCCACCAGCACCTACGTTATTGGCTCCTCCTCCTCCGTTTCCACCTCCGAATTCTCTACACACACCGCCACTCCCCCATCAGCCAGTAGCTGGAAGCAGTGTAGCACTGCAGTGGGGAAGCGTCAACAGGCCGTGCTGAAGCTGATCTGCCTTGGGGACAAACAGCACACGGCCTCAGAGCTGTTGCAGGGGATTAGTCACCAGACCGAGCAGTGGCTCTCGCCACTCAACCTGCAAGCAGGCATGGTTGTGTGTGATAATGGGCGTAACTTGGTGGCGGCTTTGGAGCTCGGCAAGCTCACACACGTACCATGCCTAGCGCATGTATTTAATTTAGTGGTGCAGCGATTTCTAAAAACCTACCCCAATGTGCATGATCTCTTGACCAAGGTGCGCCGCGTGTGTGCACATTTCCGTAAGTCATCTACAGCTTCGGCCGGCCTGTTGAAGCTGCAGCAGCGCTTACAATTGCCAGCTCACCGGCTGCTGTGTGACGTGAGCACGCGCTGGAACTCCACCTTCCACATGTTGGCCCGGCTTTGTGAGCAGCAGAGGGCAGTAGTGGAGTACCAGCTGTTACACGGTCGTCGCCTCTCCGTTCAACTTCCTGTAATCAGAAGTGAGGAGTGGGAATGGATGTCAGACCTCTGCGAGGTTTTACGCAATTTTGAGGAATCGACACAGATGGTGAGCGGCGATAACGCTATTATCAGTGTAACCATCCCACTTCTGTGTCTACTGAAACGCTCGCTGCTCACAATTAAAACCGACGCTTTGCATGTGGAAGAGGTGGAAATGGGGGAGGAAGAGCTTACACAAGGTGATAGCCAGAGCACCCTCACTTCGTCTTCTCAGCGACAATTGGAGGAGTCGGAGGAGGAGGAGGAGGAGGAGGAGGAAGACACGGTTGCCTCCGCTACAGAGGGTAGCCATGGAACTTTAGTTCCATCTCTTCAGCGTGGGTGGGCAGAAGAGGAGGAAGAGGATGAGGATATTGAGAGTCAGCCTCCTGGTGAGGACAGCGAAATCTTGACTGTTGGTACTCTGGCACACATGGCTGACTTTATGTTAGGCTGCCTTTCCCGTGACCCACGCGTTGTACGCATTTTAGACAACACGGATTACTGGGTGTTCACCCTTCTGGACCCCCGCTACAAAGAGAATTTCTCATCTCTCATTCCTCCGGTGGAGAGGACAAGCAAAATGGTGCAATACCAGAAGGTTCTTGTTGAAAAATTGCTCCAAAATTTTCCATCTGACAACGCTGGCGGCAGAGTACGTGCTACCTTGGCCAACCGAGAAGGGGAGAAAAGGGGAGCACACAGCAGTTCCGAGAAAGGCAGGGCAACACTCTCCAAGGCGTGGGACACCTTCATGACACCCCGCCAGCACCCTCACCCTGATGCGCAGCCTAGTGTCACAAGGAGGGAAAAGTTTTGGAAGATGGTGAAGGAGTACGTAGCAGACCGTGTCAGCGTCCTCAATGATCCCTCTGTGCCTTACAACTACTGGGTGTCCAAGCTGGACACGTGGTATGAACTGGCACTCTACGCCTTGGAGGTGCTGGCCTGCCCTGCCGCCAGCGTTCTGTCTGAGCGGGTATTTAGTGCTGCTGGTGGCATCATAACAGATAAGCGTATCCGCCTTTCCACCGACAATGCTGATAGGTTGACACTTATAAAAATGAACAAGGCCTGGATTTCCCCTGACTTCTCCACTCCACTGGAGGAAAGCCCCGGGGGAACATAAACTCACTTTATATATGTTATTTACAATGATGGGAATACTCTGTATTCCCATTCACCCCTTCCACCCCAAAAACGGGTATATGGTTGACTCTTAATGTTCTCATCCTCCTCCTCCTCTTCCATATGCCCTGGGATATAATTTTTATATAGGGCCAGCTCACCAGCGTGCCCTGGGATATAATTTTTATATAGGGCCAGCTCACCAGCGGGCCCTGTGATATAATTTTTATATAGGGCCAGCTCACCAGCGGGCCCTGTTTGCCAATTTTTATATAGGTCAGCTCACCAGCGGGCCTTCTCATATAATGTTTTATTGGGTCAGCTCTCTAGCGGGCCCTCTCATATAATGTTTTATAGCGTCAGCTCACTAGCGGGCCTTCGCATATAATGTTTAGGATGGTCAGCTCTGCAGCAGACCCTCACCCATAATGTTTTAGATGGTCAGCTCAGCGCACGTTTCCCTCTTAATCATGGCCTCAGTTCTGAAAATCAAGGAAATTTTTGGGAGAATTTGCCTCTGCGCACGTTTCCCTCTTAATCATGGCCTCAGTTCTGAAAATCAAGGAAATTTTTGGGATAATTTGCCTCTGCGCACGTTTCCCTCTTAATCATGGCCTCACTTCAGAAAATCGATGAAATTTTTGGGAGAATTTGCAGATGATATACAAGTAAATATACAGCAAATACTGTTTGGTAACAATTTTTCGCCTAAAGTCGTTTTTATTTTCCTTTTTGTGTGTTTTACGGTCAGTCTGTAAAAATGGCGTACTACGGGCGAAAGATCGTTCCCAGCAGCGATGTTGGAGTCCAAGGTGCATCCAGACATCCTCCCTTTGCTGTCCCTGAACCATTTCTGTAGTGTTTCCATCTTTTTCTGCCCTTTTCCTATGGACCAGGCACCCTCCCCTCATCAGAGCAGGGGGTGCCTGGTGTAATGCTCGAGTCCTCCCATTGACTTCAATGGGGCTCGGGTGCTCGGCCGAGCACTCGAGCCTCAGGGGGTGCTCAGTCAGAGCACCCGAACATCCGAGCATTGGGGTGCTCGCTCATCACTAATCCAGACATCCTCCCTATGCTGTCCCTGAACCATTTCTGTGGTGTTTCCATCATTTTCTGCCCTTTTCCTATAGACCAGGCACCCTCCCCTCATCAGAGCAGGGGGTGCCTGGTGTAATGCTCGAGTCCTCCCATTGACTTCAATGGGGCTCGGGTGCTCGGCCGAGCACTCGAGCCTCAGGGGGTGCTCGGTCAGAGCACCCGAACATCCGAGCATTGGGGTGCTCGCTCATCACTAATGACTATCAGTCTAATAAACTATCCAATTCCAATGTGGAGCCTTGGAATTGCTAGTGAGATGTTAGAGCATAGTCTCTATAGAATAACATAGGAACTGGAGAGATTATCACATTGGGGAAGTTATGTCCTCTTTATCAAACCTTAGTACATCTCCCCCAGTAGTCTATAACTAAAGATCTCCCATAGAATAACCTAGGAACTGGAGAGTTTTATCTCACTGGAGAAGTTATCTCCTCTTTATCACATCTTAGTACATCTCCCCCCTGTAGTCTATAACTAAAGCCCCTCCCATAGAATAACGTAACAGATTACAGTTGGTACCGTGTTAGCCGTAGAAATACAGGAGGCAGATATAATCGTTGGTACCTTTATTGGCTAACTAAGCAGATTTAGGATGCAAGCTTTCAAGACTTCTTAGGTCTCTTCCTCAGGCATGTTATACAGATAAATATGAAAACATCTCTTATATACAAGTACACATTGCATTGTTTATAATGGAAATCAGATAAGAAAGTTCCATCCAGACCCAGATTCTTTGATCAGTCCATGGTAGAGTAGGGTGATGTTAATTGTCGTCTTCCTTTGAGGAGTCAGAGGTATTTACGATCCTAGTGGGTTGTAAAGGCTAATTCACAATATGATAATGTGACATACATTCTTTGTCTCTATTCAAACCATTATGTAAAGCATTAAACTGAGCATTAATTTAACCTCCCATATTTTTCTGTCCCTTTCAGTGCGGAAAAGTCCCATCAGTACAGTTAACTTAATGTCGCTGATACTGTGTCCATTTTGGAAAACATGATCCCCCACTGGTGTCTTTTTCTTGTTAACAATGGATCTGTGGGAATTAAAACTTTTATGTAATGGATGCCCAGTTTCTCCCACATACAGAGCTGTTGGGCATTTTTGCACATATGATAAGGCATATCAAATTGGATGATTTACAGGTGAAGATACCATTGATCTTATGGTATAACTGGGTGTTTGGAATTGGTATCTTGTCTGTGGTGTAAATGTGTGCACAGGTTTCACATCTCTTTTGTAGGCAGGGAGATGTGCCATTTTTTGTATTTGTGTCATTGTCAATAATGTTTAGGTTATTTCAAGACCTATAGAAACCTATTTGTGTAATGGAATAATGATCTAAAGCAAAAACAACGTGTTTTATTTACAAAGACTAATGTATAAACACATCTACTGACCTTTATTAAGAGTTTTATTGCAGTGGAGCAATGTGATACAATTATATGCACCCCACAAAGCCTGATCTCCTAAAAAGGAGGGACATCAGGGTGGGAAAGTGGGACAGAGGAATTTGGGTCTCATAGAGCACTGTCCCACCTAAAGAGGGACATTTGGGAGGTATGGACCCCGAATATATCCTAAAGAAGGACACCTGGGAGGTATGGAGCCCTAAAATATCTCCTGAAGAGGGACACCTGGGAGGTATGGAGCCCTAAAATATCTCCTGAAGAGGGACACCTGGGAGGTATGGAGCCATAATATCTCCTAAAGAGGGACACATGGGAGGTATGGAGCCCTAAAATCTCCTAAAGAGGGACACTTGGGAGATATGGACCCCTTATATCTCCTAAAGAGGGACACTTGGGAGGGACGGACCCCTAATATCTCCTAAAGAGGGACACTTGGGAGGGACGGACCCCTGATATCTCCTAAAGAGAGACACTTGGGAGGTATTGACCTCTAATATCTCCTAAAGAGGGACACTTGGGAGGTACGGACCCCTAATATCTCCTAAAGAGAGACACTTGGGAGGTATAGCCCCTAATATCTCCTAAAGAGGGACACTTGGGAAGTATGGATCCCTAATATCTCCTAAAGAGGGACACTTGGGAGGTATGGACCCCTAATATCTCCTAAAGAGGGACACTTGGGAGGTATGGATCTCTAATATCTCCTAAAGAGGGACACTTGGGAGGTACGGACCCCTGATATCTCCTAAAGAGGGACACTTGGGAGGTATGCATATCTATGGCAAACCATCTGAACTATAGATGACAAATAATAGCTTTCCAAGAATCCTGTTTTCTTAAATGGAGTTTTAAAACTTTTGAAACAGAGAAAGATGTCCACTGCATTCCCTCTACTCGTCAGTGGGTTAAAAGTCCCATTTAAATCAAAGGACAAGTTTTATTTCAACCCTGTGGTGGCACGTGGTTTTCCCCAGAACTTTCTCCTCTTAGCATGCAGCCCATAAACTGTTATTCTCTGCAAGTGATTGACTCGGCGTGGAGAATCCCCGTGTAAAATTCTATTCTGTTTTTCCATTATGTAGCACACACATTGCTGCTGTGGCTTTTCTGACCCAATGGAGAAATGAATCACTAATTGATTAACCCAGGGATGACTACAATTCTCTAAAGAGCAGAGCTGTCCTTGTGACCTTTGACAGCTTAATACGGTCAACTGCAAGCAGACACAGCAGAAGAGAAACCACAGGAACAGATGTGGCAACAATGAGGCAGAAAGTCTGAGGGTCACCTCCAATATTAACTAAAACCAGCAGGAACTGATTATGTTTGCCATGCTTTCTCTCACCCCCTTGAAGGATATAACATATCTCTTAGGGCGTGTTAAGACCCAATAAAGTTAATATTTGGTGGTAGTTCCCCTTTAACTCTTCAAGGAACAGATCGACAAGCATTTCATTGTTTTGCATTGTTTTGCAATATGTGGCATCCCCTTATTCTTACAGCTTTAAATATATCATATACAATTAAATTAATGGTGTCCTAAGTTGCCAAGTGTATCTATATAATTACTGTGTGTAACAGAAGCACTTACCTAGGTAGGAGTCCATCATACAGCAGTCAGGTGTATCTATATAATTACTGCGTGTAACAGAAGTACTTACCTAGGTAGGAGTCCATCATACAGCAGTCAGGTGTATCTGTATAATTACTGTGTGTAACAGAAGCACTTACCTAGGTAGGAGTCCATCATACAGCAGTCAGGTGTATCTATATAATTACTGTGTGTAACAGAAGTACTTACCTAGGTAGGAGTCCATCGTACAGCAGTCAGGTGTATCTATATAATTACTGTGTGTAACAGAAGCACTTACCTAGGTAGGAGTCCATCACACAGCAGTCAGGTATATCTATATAATTACTGCGTGTAACAGAAGCACTTACCTAGGTAGGAGTCCATCATACAGCAGTCAGGTGTATCTATATAATTACTGCGTGTAACAGAAGCACTTACCTAGGTAGGAGTCCATCATACAGCAGTCAGGTGTATCTATATAATTACTGTTTGTAACAGAAGAGCTTACCTAGGTAGGAGTCCATCATACAGCAGTCAGGCGTATCTATATAATTACTGTGTGTAACAGAAGGGCTTACCTAGGTAGGAGTCCATCATACAGCAGTCAGGCGTATCTATATAATTACTGTGTGTAACAGAAGCACTTACCTAGTTAGGAGTCCGTCATACAGCAGTCAGGTGTATGTATATAATTACTGTGTGTAACAGAATCACTTACCTAGGTAGGAGTCCATCATACAGCAGTCAGGTATATCTATATAATTACTGTGTGTAACAGAAGCACTTATCTAGGTAGGAGTCCATCATACAGCAGTCAGGTGTATCTATATAATTACTTGTGTAACAGAGGCACTTACCTAGGTAGGAGTCAATCATACAGCAGTCAGGTGTATCTATATAATTACTGTGTTTAACAGAAGTACTTACCTAGGTAGGAGTCCATCATACAGTAGTCAGGTGTATCTATATAATTACTGTGTCTAATAGAAGCACTTACCTAGGTAGGAGTTCATCATACAGCAGTCAGGTGTATCTATATAATTACTGTGTGTAACAGAAGGATTTACCTAGGTAGGAGTCCATCATACAGCAGGCAGGTATATCAATATAATTACTGTGTAACATAAGCACTTACCTAGGTAGGAGTCCACCATACAGCAGTCAGGTGTATCTATATAATTACTGTGTGTAACGGAAGCACTTACCTAGGTAGGAGTCCATCACACAGCAGTCAGGTGTATCTATATAATTACTGTCGTATATAATTACTGTGTGTAACAGAAGGACTTACCTAGGTAGGAGTCCATCATACAGCAGTCATGTATGTCTATAATTACTGTGTGTAACAGAAGCACTTACCTAGGTAGGAGTCCATCAGACAGCAGTCAGGTGTATCTATATAATTACTGTGTGTAACAGAAGCACTTACCTAGGTAGGAGTCCATCATACAGCAGTCAGGTATATCTATATAATTACTGTGTGTAACAGAAGTGCTTACCTAGGTAGGAGTCCATCATACAGCAGTCAGGTGTATCTATATAATTACTGTGTGTAACAGAAGCACTTACCTAGGTAGGAGTCCACCATACAGCAGTCAGGTGTATCTATATAATTACTGTGTGTAACAGAAGCCCTTACCTAGGTAGGAGTCCATCACACAGCAGTCAGGTGTATCTATATAATTACTGTGTGTAACAGAAGGACTTACCTAGGTAGGAGTCCATCATACGGCAGTCAGGTATATCTATATAATTACTGTGTGTAACAGAAGGACTTACCTAGGTAGGAGTCCATCATACAGCAGTCATGTATGTCTATAATTACTGTGTGTAACAGAAGCACTTACCTAGGTAGGAGTCCATCATACAGCAGTCAGGTGTATCTATATAATTACTGTGTGTAACAGAAGCACTTACCTAGGTAGTAGTCCATCATACAGCAGTCAGGTGTATGTATATAATTACTGTGTGTAACAGAAGCGCTTACCTAGGTAGGAGTCCATCACACAGCAGTCAGGTGTATCGCTATAATTACTGTGTGTAACAGAAGCACTTACCTAGGTAGGAGTCCATCATACATCTGTCAGAAATGTCTATATTTATAATATAACCCTTAACATGCCTTAATCTGGGTAGAAAATACTAACGGCAAATTAATTAATGGTTTTTACAAAAAGTATCTTTAATTATTACTGGAAATCATGTTCATTGAGGCAGGCAGGTTTTGTTTGTACGAATTGAGGACCAGCCTACTTAGGGATTTTTAGGAATCCTTCAATGGGGGAAGTTTTCTTTTTATGGTCTGTCAGCAACGAATCCCGTCTGGCACAATATCCAGTACTAATTAGAGATTACTTTTGGAGATCCGGTAAACACAGATTTGGGTCATAATGGCCATTAGACTCTTCTGTCCAGATTATACCATTTGAGGAGATGCACTAAGGTGTGATAAAGAGGAGATGGCTTCTCCAGTGACATCACTTCGTCTATTCCTATGTTATTCTATGGAGCCTATTCACTAACATCTGTAAAATAAGGGAGATCTTAGTGCACTGGCTCTATGGAATAACATTGGAACTGAAGATGTGATATCACTGGAGAAGTTATGTCCTTTTTATCACACTTAGCACATAACCCTCCTGAGTGCCAAAGGTATCCAACACATATTGCTTTATGCATTAAGATGTGATAAAGAGGTGATAATGTGGAGATTATTTCTCCTGTGATACCTCTTCTCTAATTCCTTTATTATTCTATGGAGAAATTGGAGAAATCTTAGTGCATTATCTCCACAGTGTAACATTGGACTTGGAGAGTTTAGAACACTGGAGCAGTCATCTCCACTTTATCATCTGTTTATCACATCTTTATCACACCTTAGTGCAGCTCCCCCATTTACCTGTAATATGTAGGATTCCCCTCTGGTACTTAAATGTTTAAAGGGATAGTAATACTTTGTTTTATCTTTATTTTATTTTGTAGGCATTAAAAAAGCATGAAGAACAATATAAGTCTTATCTCTCAAACCTTTATGGTTTGAGAGATATTCACAAGCAAAGTTTCCCCTCCCGCCCCTTTTACCTAGTGTAAGCCATCTCTTCTCAGATGTGGAATCCAGTCCATAGACCAGACTGATAATAGAAGGGGACAATCTTCTTCCTATGAGAACAATGAAAGCCCTGCCCCCCTTGACAGGTTTTTCAGGCTTTTCCCTTATCTTAATTGAAGATTGTCCCTCTCTGCGGTCTACCTGGACACCTCCCTTCTGACCTGGCTGAACAGTGTTACATCAGTAAAAGGGGCGGGAGGGGGATACTTTGTCATTGAATTACTCTTGAACTACAACTCTGACAGAATTGAAATAACACTCTCCAAAGTCCAAATACTATGATGATTAATTAGAGCTGCTTTTATTATGAAACATTACTATCCCTTTAAAGAAGAAAACCTATATATTATAATACTCTTCCTGCTGAGTAAAAAAGGGAACTCTCTCCGCTGTCAGTTTTTCTACTCACATGTGATAGTTCAAATAATCAGTAAGTGAATTACAGTATGATTACTTCAGGAAAGTTCTGACAGGAAGTGACTCAGCAGTGTCTATCACATTCTATGGAGAACAATTTTTCAGTGGCTCACCTCTCCCAGTGAATGCAACAGAATAACTAATTGTAATCTGATCACTAGAGGGCACTAATAATGTAAAAAAAAACAACTGTAAAACAAGAGTTTAAACTGTAATAACTCTGAAAATATTAATCTATATACTTTTTTCCATAACAAAAGTTTATTGAACCTTTAAGATAAGTGAGGATTATTATTACTAGGAGGTGACCGTGTCCCTTTAAAATAAACGTTTGCGATTCTCAAAGCAGAGAATTTAAACATTCATTTCAGAACCTAATTTGTCAATTTATTGTTCATTTCTTTTTTACAACATGCTATAGTAAGACATCACATCATTATATAGATCAACCTCTTGAACATCAGCCATTGATCATCGTGATAATCTTGCAATACATCAGACAGCTCATGGCACCTCTGGGATTTGGGATGTTCCTAACACAATGTTCTCCAGTTTCACGTTCATTGAATTAATGTTCAGAAGTCACTGAAAGGGTCAGCTTGTGATTTAATAGATGGCAACCTTCACAATTAATATCTCATGAATGATCACAGGTATGTCCAACTAAATCAAGTGAAGAAAATCAATTAGAACTTTCAGTGCCAACACTTTGATTTGATATAGATGTCAATGGTCACCATAAGTTGGAGGTTGGAATATGCTTTGTGGTTAAAAACGATATCCAGACTAAACAGAAAGGGAAGCCAAAATACAGTAAAATAAAACTGGCCTATTATCTAAGGAGTAGTGAACTTTTAATTGAAAAAAATTATATATATATATATAAAAACATATATGAAATGCTTTAGACTTAAAGGGATAGTAATACTTTGTTTTAACTTTATTTTATTTTGTAGACATTAAAAAAACATGAAGAATGATAAAAGTCTTATCTCTCAAACCTTTATGGTTTGAGAGATATTCACAAGCAAAGTTTCCCCTCCCTCCCCTTTTACCTAGTGTAAGACATCTCTTCTCAGATGTGGAATTCAGTCCATAGACCAGACAGACAACAGAAGGGGACAATCTTCTTCCTATGAGAACAATGAAATCCCTGCCCCCCTTGACAATCTTTTCAGCTTTGTCCCTTATCTTAATTGAAGATTGTCCCTCTCTGCAGTCTACCTGGGCACCTCCCTTCTGATCTGGTTGAACAGGGGGGGATACTTTGTTTGTGAATATCTCTTAAACCATAAAGGTTTGAGAGATAAGACTTATATCATTCTTCATGTTTTTTTAATGCCTGCAAAATAAAATAAAGTTAAAACAAAGTATTACTATCCCTTTAAGAAAGGGAGTTTATCCCGAGAGCTTGTCAATCCATAATTCTGTTAGTCCAATAAAAAAGGTATTACAAGATATTCATTTTGTTTGTTATTTTACATCTATATGAAAACACAAATATATAGAGAAAATGGCGCCAATGCCCCGTTAGGCCAAAAAATAAATCTAAACAAACTCAGACAATTTTCGCTTCAATCCCTACAAATCTGATAGTGGGCAGATAAAACAATAGGAGAAAATATTATGTAGGGAGATCGCTAATTCTTAGAGACAATATTAAATATAAACTGTTTATTGTGACATCAAATAGAACAATATATTTATACAATATAAATTCAGTCACTGTATATAAAGCGCTATAACTTTGATCCTTGTTTATGGGCAGAATTCAGCAATGCTCAGCCAATGACTTTGAATGCTGTGATTTCAATCACCTCCTGTCTTTAAATAAACACCTGTAGAAAAAAAAGCAAATGTTAGGCATTCAAGGAGTTAATCCTTGGGTTTAACCCTTTGAGTGCCAGAGGGGTACGCAACGCATTGCTTTGCAATGCGTTGCGTACCCCTCTGGCACTCAAAGGGCTATATCTAGTCACCGATATATGATGTTTTCAAACACCTGAAAGAAGGCATTAATCTAGGTATAAAAGGACGATTCACTATCTGGATAACACACTATAATATTTCTTCCTGATGAAGTGTCATAAATGACACAAAACGTGTTGTAAAGAAGTATTCTGACTGTTTAGTTTTAAAGCGGAACTACCACCGCTAAGCAACTTTGTTTCTAATAATTCCCTGTCTGGTGACTAGCTGCTTAGTAGCGCTAGTCACCAGAATTATTACCTCTTTATGGAGAAATATGCAGTCATCCTCGGCTGACAGGCAAGACAGAGCACGGACATCTTGCCCTAGTGACGTCCGCGCGCCTGCTCTGTCAGTCCCTTCCGGAGCCGGCCGGCTCCTAGCAACGCCTCCTACAGCCATCTGGGACTGACAGCGCAGGAGCATGGACGTCACTAGGGCAAGATGTCCGCGCTCCGTCCTGCCTGTCAGCCGAGGATGAATGCATATTTCTTCATAAAGAGGTAATAATTCTGGCGACTAGCGCTACTAAGCAGCTAGTCGCCAGACAGGGAATTATTATAAAAATAAAGTTGCTTAGCGGCGGTAGTTCCGCTTTAAAATTATATCACCATTAGAAATACAAGGACTTTTTGCTACAGGTGTTTATTTAAAGATGGGAGGTGATTGAAATCTTATCACAGCATTCAAAGTCATTGGCTGAACATTCCTGAATTCTGCCGTATACAAGGATAGAAGTTAAAGGGATAGTAATGTTTCATAATAAAAGCAGCTCTATTTAATCATCATAGTATTTGGACTTTGGAGAGTGTTATATCAATTCTGTCAGAGTTGTAGTTCAAGAGTAATTCAATGACAAAGTATCCCCCTCCCGCCCCTTTTACTGATGTAACACTGCTCAGCCAGATCAGAAGGGAGGTGACCAGATAGACTGCAGAGAGGGACAATCTTCAATTAAGATAAGGGAAAATCCTGAAAAACTTGTCAAGGGGGACAGGGCTTTCATTGTTCTCACAGGAAGAAGATTGTCCCCTGTCACGGGAACCGGACAAATTCCCTAGTTATTGTTGTGAATATACCCCTCCTCCCCCATCCTCCTCCAAAGGACTAAAATTCACGTTCTGGAGACTGCCAGCCGGACTATCACACCAGTCGTCTGGCTGTGGAACGTAGGCCGGCTCCTGATTGGCTAAAGCCCTGGGTGCCATGTTTAAAGGTTCCCCATAGACTTAACATGGGGAAAAGTAGGCATCCCAGGGATTGGCCAGTCAGCCACCCGCCCATGGCAGCTGATAGGCTAAAGGCAGGTGTGACACCAGAGGCCAGGATTGGCCACATCATACTCAGCCCTGGATTGGCTGGGGTTTGAAGGTGGCTAAATCAAATTATGTAAAAGATGCTTTAGCACAAAGGACACTATTGTGAATGTGTATTCTAGCCCATTGTATCCAGCCCCAGCCCTTTGTCTAATGTTTACCCACCGCCCCTCACTATTGTCAGTTAATGCACTCATGTCTGTCCCCATTGTTTCCTGGCCACACTGTTCTGTATATAAGTCTGTTGGTTTCTTCAATAAACAGTTCTGGTTTACCCTGACACTAGTTCTGCCTGGTGACTTAGGGTACATTGCTGTATGCTGCGGGAGCCTTTGCTGGTGGATTTTGGGGAAGAAGTTATCCTTGACGGTGACACCAACGCTGGGTGTCTGCTGGTACCGTCACATCTGGTGGCTAGCGGCGGGATTTTTACTTCTTCCAGAAGAAAGGACACTGAGACCAGTATCCAGGGGGAGATATAGCCACCGGGCTGGACCCCGGTCTCAGCAGCACATGGAGACCAGCATCCAGGGGGAGATATAGCCACCTGGCTTGACCCCGGTCTCTGCAGCGCGGCCAACAGCGGATGGAGCAGTGGTACAAAGCCCTCAAACGGAGTACCTTAAAAGATTTGGTGGAGTCCCGTGGGCAAGTGGCCAGCAATAAGTCTAAAGCCACGCTAATCGCTGAACTGATGGAGGGCGACCAAGCCAGCAACGCATCCTCTGCGACCACTGACATGTCTGATTTGCAGCGGGAGGTTCAGTGGCGTCTGGCCCTCTATGGTTCCACTACTCCCCAGGAGATCATCACGCAGATCCTGAGTGAGGCCACCAACCTGCGGCTGGCAGAGCTGCAGCAGCACAGAGAGGGACCAGGGAGCTCCAGACCTAGTGGAATTCCGAAGAAGAAATTGCCTTTTGCTGCATTCAAAGCATTCAATGATGCAGAAGATGACATTGATGGCTACTTGCAAGTTTTTGAGCGTCAGTGTGCCCTGCAAGGAGTTGAGGAGGCGGACTGGGTCACCGTGCTGGTGAGCAAATTGTCAGGGAGAGCCGCGGAGGCATACCAAGCCGTACCCACGGAGGAGTGCAGGGACTATGAGCGAGTCAAGGAGAGGCTTCTGGGTAGATACGCCATAACCCCGGAGGCACACCGACTGAAGTTCCGCAACCTGAGGCGGAAAGAGGGACAGCCATTCACAGACTGGGCTCATCGGATGGCAAGAGCTGCTGAAAGTTGGGTGACTGGTTGTCAGGCAGTTACCCTGGCGGACGTTCTGCAGCTCATAATATTGGAGCAATTCTACGAACATTCCCCTGTAGCTGTGCGGGACTGGGTCAAGGACCGGCGGCCTCACACCGTGGAACAAGCAGCTATCCTGGCAGATCAATATGTGGATTCGAGGAGGGCGGGAGCCCCAGAGCCACGACCTCCAGTCCGAGTTGGGCAACCTATTTCCCGGGATTTGGGGACAGCACGCCCGTTCCCTCCACGACCTCTTCCAGCACATCCTCTGGCCAGCGGAATGCCCAGGAGGCCGGGCATTCGCTGCTATGGATGCGATCAAGTGGGCCATGTGAAGGCGGAGTGCCCCAAAAATGCTCCACGGGATTCCGGGGCCCGACCGTCTCCAAGGATTCCACGGGCCGCCGCACACTGTCTGGATGCCGAGTCTGCCCCATCTGCACCCGAGTGGGGGGAGGAAGAGTTTGGGATGCTTCATGAAGTAGATCCCGTGCAAGCAGCCGCAGTAGACAACCGGTTGCATCACCGGCAGGCGGTTTGGGTTAAGGGCCGCCCCGCTCAAGGATTACGGGACAGTGGGGCCACGATCACCCTATTGCAACCCCAGTTGATAAGCCCCAGGGAGAAAACCGGCCGGTCGATAGCAGTCCGAGTGGCGGGGGGCACGGTACTGCGGATTCCCACGGCCAGAGTTCATTTGGATTGGGGGGCGGGAGCTCGAGAAGTTGAAGTGGGGGTGATGAAGGGCCTCCCCACGGAAGTCTTACTGGGCAATGACCTTGGTTGCCTCACCTCCTCATTTGCTGAGGGGGCTGCTCCGGAAATTTATCCTGTGACCACCCGGCAGCAAGCACGAACAACGGGCCGTCCATCTGAGGAAGGGACCCAGGTAAGACACCCCGACAGTGACCTCCCTCTTAACACTGACAACCCCATAGAGGCCCCAACCGACCGGATCACTCTCCCGGTTCCTTGGGACTCCCCTGCCGACTTTGCCCAGGAAACACTCACTGACCCTACCTTAGCCAGCTACAGGGACAGAGCTGGGGCTGATCCAGGGGGACTGGGAGGTGACCGGATAGAATGGGATCGGGGCTTACTATATCGAGTCACGGAAGGGAGGAAAGAGACCCGGGTGCCCAAGCGACAGCTGGTGGTGCCACAGAAATATCGGCAGGACCTGCTCCGAATTGGGCACGACATTCCCCTAGCTGGCCACTTAGGAGTGACCAGGACCCACCACCGGGTTACCCAATCCTTCTTCTGGCCCGGGATTACAGGAGATATTAGGCAGCACTGCCGGACTTGCGACACCTGTCAGCGGGTCGGCAAGATAGGGGATCACAGCAAAGCGCCGCTGCACCCCCTGCCCATTGTAGACGAGCCATTCAGTAGGATAGGCGTAGATCTGGTGGGCCCCCTGCCGCGTCCTAGTCCCTCGGGGAAGAAATATATTATGACTGTGGTAGACTATGCTACCCGGTATCCGGAGGTCATCCCCCTGGCAAACATTCAGGCAGAAACAGTGGCAGATGCCCTACTCCGAATCTTTGCCAGGGTCGGCTTTCCCCGGGAGATTATTTCGGATCAGGGGACCCAGTTCACGGCAGAGGTGACCCAGCAGCTCTGGAAGCTTTGTGGAATACGGCCCTTACCGAGTGCCCCTTATCACCCCCAGACCAACGGGTTATGTGAACGGTTTAATGGGACATTGAAACAGCTGCTTAGGACATTTGCCACCTCTCATAGGGACTGGGAGAAGCACTTACCGCATCTCCTATTTGCCTATCGGGAGGTCCCCCAGGAAACTACCGGGTTTTCCCCCTTTGAGTTAGTCTATGGGAGGAGGGTGCGAGGACCCCTTGATTTACTCAGGACCCACTGGGAAGGGACAATAGGAGAAGAGGGGACCCCTGTAGTAGATTATGTACTAGCCTTCCGGGACCGTCTAAAGGAACTCACGGATACAGTCCGGGATAACCTGCAGGTGGCCCAGGGTCAGCAGAAGCGGTGGTACGACCGGACTGCCCGCACCCGCACGTTACTGGTAGGTCAGCAGGTATTGGCTCTCAAACCCGTCAAAAAGGATAAGCTACAGGCAGCCTGGCAGGGGCCTTACCGGGTACTCAAACAATTGTGCGATACCACCTACCTGGTTGCTAAATGTTCAGATGAAAGAGTACAGAGGACCTTTCATGTGAACATGTTGAAAGAGTACCAAGCCAGACAAGAAGAGGTAGCTACGATCTGTGCCCCGGCAGTGGAAGACCCGGAGGGTCTCCCGTTGCCGGCGCTACCCAGATTAAGTGAAGGGAAGACAGGAGTGGAAGCTGTAGAGATAGCGGAGCAATTAGGGCCAGCTCAGGTTGAACAGGCTAAGCAGATACTGCACCAGCGTCAGGAGATGTTCTCCTCCCTTCCCGGGTATGCCACGGTAGCACTTCACCGAGTGGAGACCCCAGGGCAGCGACCCTTGCGGCAAGCTGCCTACCGGGTCCCCGACGCAATTAGGGCTGGGATGCGCCAGGAAATTAGGGACATGTTAGATCTGGGAGTCATTGAGCCCTCTACAAGCCCTTGGGCTTCCCCAGTTGTGCTAGTCCCCAAGAAGGACGGGACCACGAGGTTTTGTGTGGACTATCGCAAACTGAATGACCACACCACCACAGACGCCTACCCTATGCCCCGAGTAGATGAACTGCTAGATTGCATTGCTAGGGCTAACTTTTTGACCACCCTTGACCTGTGCAAAGGATACTGGCAGATTCCGCTGGATCGGGAAGCTATCCCCAAATCGGCCTTCATCACTCCATTTGGCCTGTACCAATTCAAGGTCATGCCATTTGGAATGAAGAATGCTCCGGCAACTTTCCAGCGGATGATTGACCAGATCTTAGATGGTCTCCAGGAGTATGCCTGTGCGTACCTGGACGACGTCACGATTTTCAGCAACACTTGGGAGGAGCACCTGCTCCATGTGGGGGTTGTACTGGATCGCATCAAGTCGGCGGGTCTGACTCTTAAACCAGACAAATGTAGGGTAGGGATGGCAGAAGTACAGTACTTGGGTCACCGGGTGGGCAGCGGGTGCCAGCGGCCAGAACCCGCAAAAATCGAAGCTGTCGCCAACTGGCCCACCCCACGAACTAAAACCCAAGTAATGGCCTTTCTGGGTACGGCGGGGTACTACCGCCGATTCGTACCTGACTATAGCACATTAGCTAAGCCCCTGACTGACCTGACCATGAAGAACCTTCCCCGACAGGTACTGTGGTCCCTGGAATGCGACACGGCCTTCAACAAACTAAAATGTGCATTGATCTCTGCCCCTGTGTTAGCTGCTCCTGACCCCACTAAACGTTTCTGTGTCCATACAGACGCCTCTATGTTCGGGCTGGGAGCAGTACTGAGCCAGGTGGGGCCCGACGGCAGCGAACACCCGGTGGTCTACATCAGTCGGAAACTCCTGCCCCGGGAAGTAGGGTATGCCGCAGTTGAAAAGGAGTGCCTGGCCCTGGTCTGGGCTCTCAAAAAACTGCAGCCCTACCTTTATGGACGCTCCTTCACTGTGCTCACCTATCACAACCCTCTCATCTGGCTTAACAAGGTATCCGGGGACAATGGCCGGTTACTCCGGTGGAGCTTAGCCCTGCAACCCTTCAATTTTACCATTCAGTACCGGCCCAGGAAACAAAATGGCAATGCCGATGGTCTGTCCCGCCAAACGGACTTGGAACCTTAACACCGGACAGCCAACAGCCGACCCGTGAGGATCTAGCTGGGTCTGCCGGACCATGGGTCAGGGGGGAGCACTGTCACGGGAACCGGACAAATTCCCTAGTTATTGTTGTGAATATACCCCTCCTCCCCCATCCTCCTCCAAAGGACTAAAATTCACGTTCTGGAGACTGCCAGCCGGACTATCACACCAGTCGTCTGGCTGTGGAACGTAGGCCGGCTCCTGATTGGCTAAAGCCCTGGGTGCCATGTTTAAAGGTTCCCCATAGACTTAACATGGGGAAAGTAGGCATCCCAGGGATTGGCCAGTCAGCCACCCGCCCATGGCAGCTGATAGGCTAAAGGCAGGTGTGACACCAGAGGCCAGGATTGGCCACATCATACTCAGCCCTGGATTGGCTGGGGTTTGAAGGCGGCTAAATCAAATTATGTAAAAGATGCTTTAGCACAAAGGACACTATTGTGAATGTGTATTCTAGCCCATTGTATCCAGCCCCAGCCCTTTGTCTAATGTTTACCCACCGCCCCTCACTATTGTCAGTTAATGCACTCATGTCTGTCCCCATTGTTTCCTGGCCACACTGTTCTGTATATAAGTCTGTTGGTTTCTTCAATAAACAGTTCTGGTTTACCCTGACACTAGTTCTGCCTGGTGACTTAGGGTACATTGCTGTATGCTGCGGGAGCCTTTGCTGGTGGATTTTGGGGAAGAAGTTATCCTTGACGGTGACACCAACGCTGGGTGTCTGCTGGTACCGTCACATCCCCTTCTGTTATCTGTCTGGTCTATGGACTACATTCCACATCTGAGAAGAGATGGCTTACACTAGGTAAAAGGGGCGGGAGGGGAACTTTGCTTGTGAATATCTCTCAAACCGTAAAGGTTTGGGAGATAAGACTTATATCATTCTTCATGTTTTTTTAATGCCTACAAAATAAAATAAAGTTAAAATGAAGTATTACTATCCCTTTAAAAGTCTGTGGGAACATCGCTTTGTTCTGAGAACAAGTGAGACGGGAGAGAAAACGGTAAACATATATAAGTTTCCATACACATAAAGATCACTGCCCGCAACAGTATTATCAGTGAAAGCCTACAAAGTACAACTACAGATCCGAGTCAGGGAACAGCATAAGCGCAACCAGACCAAGTGAAGGATTTGCTACTATACACCTGCCCGCTAATATTATTTCACACCTGCTATCATTGATACATTTTATCATTGACTTTTGATTTTTTTCAGTATTTTTAAATGTTTTTGTGAATTCACATTCTTACAGCGCTTTATATGCAGTGATTGAATTTATATTGTATAAATACATTGTTCTATTTGATGTCACAATAAACAATTTATATTTAACTAGTGTAAAAGCCAGAGTACATGGGCCAAGGTTTCCCTGCACTACCGAAGGTCTTAAAGGAACATTAATAATTATATAAACTAATCTGTCAGATAATCTTAATGGACACTGTGAATGAATTGAGAACTGTAGGTGCAGTGGTCGACCAAGGAAACTTAGATGAAAGACACATCAGTCTTACTTCCCTTCCCAGTCACATGTCCAGCCGTGCCATCAGCCCAGACAGGAACTAGGTTGAAGAAAAATGGCAGCAGGTGTCTGGGCTGATGAGTCAAAATTGTCTGTAGCAGAAGGCAGTTTGTTCTCCGAAGGGCTGGAGAGAGGTACAAGTATGAGTATCTGCAGGCAACAGTGAGGCATGGTGAAGGTTCCTTGAAAGTTTGGGTCTGCATTTCTGCAAATGAAGTTTGGGATTTGGCCAGGGACGGATTTACATCTCAGGAGCCTGTAGGCACAGATATCTGAAGCGCCCCCCCCCTTGGCCATCTCCACAATGCTCCAAATCTCCACATTGCCCTCACATTGCCCCCCATCAGCTCCACATTGCCCTCATATTGCCCCATCATCTCAACATTGCCCTCCATCAGCTCCACATTGACCTCCATCAGCTCCACATTGACCTCACATTGCCCCCCATCAGCTCCACATCGCTTGCCCCCCCATCACCCCCATATTGACCTCACATTGCCCCCATCCCCCCCCCCATCCGTTTCCTACCTCCCTGGTGGTCTAGCGGCAGGAGAGATCTGGCTTCTGCACAGACCTGCAGCTGCTGGAGCTCCCGCGCGGTCTTCTCTTTAGTAACGCAGAGCGCTGGGAGATGAAATCTGCACTACTAAAGAGCCAGGAGAGCTCAGCAGCTAAAGGCACAGCTTACAATGCAGCGACGGCCGGCATGGCAAGCCACGCCATGTAAAAAAAAAAATAATAAATTAATTGCAGTGGCAGGCGCTCCTCTGTAGGGTGCACCTGTAGGCAGACACCTACTCTGCTTTATGGAAAATCCGGCCCTGGATTTGTCCAGAATTAATGGACTTCTTAATGCTGAGAAGTACTACAGGCAGATACTTATCTATCATGTAGTACCATCAGGGAGGCATCTGATTGACACCAAATTTATTCTGCAGTATGACAAGGACCCCAAACATACAGCTAACTTCATTAAGAACTATATTCAGCACAAAGAAGAACAAAGAGTCCTGAAAGTGATGGTATGACCCCCACAGAGCCCTGGTCTAAACCTTACCGAATCTGTCTGGGGTTACATGAAGAGAGAGAAGCAACTGAGGCTGCCTAAATCCACAGAAGAACTGTGGTTAGCTCTCCAAGATGTCTGGAACAACCTACCTGCTGAGTTCTTTAACAAATTGTGTGCAAGTGTACCTGGAAAAATGTATGCTGTTTTCAAGGCAAAGGGTGGTCACACCAAATATTGATTTTAATTTAGATTTTTCTTCTGTTCACTCACTATCATTTTGTTAATAGATAAAAATAAACTGTTAACATGTCTGGATTTTTAAAGCATTCCTACTTTACAGCATTTTTTTCACATCTGCCTAAGACGTTCGCACAGTACTGTATATATGTTTATATATATATGTAAAATAACAAATAAAATTAGTATCTTGTAATACCTTTTTTATTGGAATAACAGAATTTTTAGATTGACATGCTTTCAGGAGAACCTCCCTTTCTCAAATGTCTACAAATGTCACGCTGGAATAGACTTGAAGTGGTGAAGCCCACAGGAGAGGGAGTGCTCGTGTGCGTCACTCGTGGTCAGTGCTCAGCGTGCATTGGCTGTCTGCGTAGTCACCGTGCTGTGGCCTAGGTCGGTTATAGGTGCCAGCCGCAAGGCCGGATGACAAACCCCAGAGGAGCTGGAAGTGAGCCCTGAATGATGTCTCCACAGGCAGCAGCTTCTGTCCTGCGGGGGAGAGTGAAGGCTAGGGTGCGTAGGATAGGGAGCGGGGATAGCGAGCATAAGCTGTAAGGCTAAAACTTTCCTAGAACATAAGAGACAAAGGTGATATGAACAATACTCTCCTAGGAGGGAGAGAACAGACCTGTCCTGAAGAAACAGCCCTGGAGATCTGGAACTGGGTAGCGTGAACCGGTGCTTGCCAAGGAGAATACTCAATAGGCTCAGGGAAAGGTCTTAAGGAAGCCAAAGTCACAAGCAACTAGAACAGGATCAGGCAGAAGAACAGACAAGGGATAGCCAGGTTCATACAGTTTTTGGCAACAGGAATCGAATCGGCAGGCAAAGGATAGTCTAGGGATAGCCAAGGTCATGCACAGTCTTTGGTAACAGGAACCGAATCGGCAGGCAAAGGATAGCCTAGGGATAGCCAGGGTCATACACAGTCTTTGGTAACAGGAACCGAATCGGCAGGCAAAGAGAGAGAGACCAGAGGCAGACAAAGTACGGCAACAGTAGATCCAGACAAAGGGGCAAAATGGTAGGGCTGGGAGAGAGCAAGGCTGCTAGACAGTATGCTAGGGAACAATATCTGAGTGCACCCGCACCTGTCCGGAGTGTCCGGATATAGACGCAGACGAATGATGTCACGGGGAACGTCAAGCGACGCCGGAACAAACCAGGAAGAGGCCAGAGGCACCCGAAAGCGGTGATGCGATACACAAGGAGCCAGAACGGCGCAGAGGGCGGACAGAACAGGACAGAGTGTGACAACAAAACAGCAATCTTCAGGTTTACACATAGCCTTACTCCAAAAATCAGCAATTAAAAAAGAGAAGACAAAATATTCTTTTAATATTTCCTGTCATCTTGCATTTCAGGCACAAAATAAGTAGAAATAAAACAAGCAAACCTACAATGACATATTTTTAAAATATACACAAAATTACAGTTTCAGAGAGTTATTTACATTTCTGTCCTCAGGCAAAATTGCAAGACTTTTCCAGAAGATGCCGAAATAGCAAAATAAAGTGTATTTGTAAGGTTTTCGGAACTCCAAAATAATATATTTCAAAAATCCTCATGAGTACCGTCAAGGCAAATGGGAAAATGTCACCTTTCCAATGAGGGTACCAACATTGTTGGTCATTTGACTTCTTCTCTCCTGTATTTGTTATGCCATGTGATTAACCCCTTAAGGAACCATGACATGCAAGGACGTCACTCTGGTCCTGGCACCAGTGACATTCTTGGCTCCTCATGGAATTCTGGGATGGCAGTTGGGCTTGATAAAGCCTCACTGTGAAACGCGTCAGTGTTTTTATGTCAGCAGTCCAGCATGCCCATTTATGCAGTTTGTTATAACTTACTTTGCTTACACTATATGTCCAGATTATAGGTTACATGATACCTTCCAAATAAGGACGATTGGGCTGAATAGGGAGCTATAAAAATATGTTTTAATAACAGAATACACTAAATCTCTAAGGAGCTTCAAGATAATCTTATATCACATCAACTCTTGTAATGCGGCAATAATTAAGGGACTAGATAGTTCATTACAAACCAACTACGTGTTTGGTTTTAGTTAGGAGAATTGTCGCAGTAACAGAGAAGTTGGATGTAGATTATCGCCTGTTCCTTTATAAGAAGCAGTGGATAAACAGGGGCATTTTGAAATGCTTTTGAGACTGCTCCCAAATATTTAAAGGGATAGTAATGTTTCAGAATAAAAGCAGCTCCAATTAATCTTCATAGTATTTGGGGCATGGAGAGTGTTATTTCATTACTGTCAGAGTTGTAGTACAAGAGTAATTGAATGATAAAGTATCCCCCTCCCGCAACTTTTACTGATGTAACACTGCTCAGCTCAGAGCAGCTGGGTGGTGTCCAAGTGGATTGCAGAGAGGGACAATCTTCAGTTAAGATAAGGGAAAAACCTGGAAAACCTTTCAGTGGTGGCAGGGCTTTCATTGTTCTCAAAGTAAGAAGATTGTCCCTTGCTGTGAGCTGTCTGGTCTGTGGACCAGATTCTACATCTGTGGTGAGCAGTGTTACACTAGCTAAAAGGGGCGGGAGGGGGATACTTTATCATTCAATTACTTTTGAACTACAACTCTGACAGAATTGAAATAACACTCTCCATGGCCCAAATACTACGAAGATTAATTGGAGCTGCTGTTTTTGTGAAACATTACTACCCCTTTAAAGGAAGTGTGGTACAGCTAGATCTCCAGCAGAGGACTACAATCAGGTATGGAGGACTCACTCCAGGGTAACTATTACACCTTGTTTTTTTCTTTTTTTTATTAATATTTTATTATTTTTTTTTAAACTCAAATCCTAATTCCTTCCTGCAGACATCTTTTTTCTGGGTGTATATTGAGGATATCACTCACATGTCTTTAGCAGTAAAATAATTAACCCTTTGAACACCAAAGAGGAAAACAATGCATTGCAACGAAATGCGTTGGTTACCTCTCTGGCACTCAAAGGGTTAAGATAAGTGGGAGTTTATTAGAAAATGTTAATGTTCCTTAACCTATTAAGAACCAGAGGGGTGTGCAATCCATTGTCATGATGGTTCAAGCATTGAGGACCGGTGATGGTGCCAGCACGACATGTATTTTCGGGATCACAGTGCACCTATACGGCGCGCTATGATCACTGAGCAGGTGGGACTATAAAAAAAAAAGTATATTGGTTATCCAGAGCACCCCACCCCCAGACAACATGGTCCTTAAGGGGTTAAATTCTTAAAGGGGTAGTAATGTCTGTTGTAAATTAGTTTGCAGAGTCTTCTTTATATTAATAGTAACACATTGCGCTATGTGTAGGCGCTTACTTATTTGTAGTTCAAAAGTTATTAAGTGGGGAAAGATCCCCCGCCCTCCCCTTATCAGAGTGTGCCTTACGGCCGGCGTCGGACAGGCCAACCGCTTCTATTCTAGGGGACTTACTGGTTTCATGAGGCCGGTTGCCTCCTGGTTCTCGCGGCTGTCATGCCGCGTCTGCAGTAGGGGTAATTCCGCATCAGCATGTAGAGCGAGCGTGTGTCATCTGGGTAAACCCCAGTGACATCTCGAGCCGCTCTTAAAGGTGCAGAGGCTGCTGTGTACTCCTCCTCCCTACCAGTTATTCTGTACATAAACTGCGTGGGCACCTTGACCAGTCGCCCTTACTTGGTGTCCAGTTCAGTAGCTTGCTTTGTCCTGGTGATACTGGTTTGACCCTTGTGCTTGGCCTCCGTTTACTCCTTTGTCCTTTCTCCTGGCATAGTCGGACTACCCACTCTGGTGCATACCTGTGGCTCTGGCTGACTACCCTCTCCGTGCATGACCCCTGGCTATAGTCTGACTACGCACTCTGGTGCTGACCTATGGCTCTGGCTGACTACCCGCTCGGTGCATGACCTCTGGCTTTAGTCTGACCAACCACTCTGGTTAAGACCAGTGGCTGTGGCCTAGTACTGCTCTGTTTACCTTTGGGGCCTTGTCTATACCAGGTTCCGTATTATAGTTTGGCTGGGTCATATCCCCGGCATTGGTGCGTGGTTCAGGTGTCTTCCATTTTGAGGCCTTCCAAAGCAGTCTTCTATTTCTGGTAGGAATCCCGTGCTCTGGTTCTAGGTCCGCGCTCTCTCTAGAGAGGTTCATCTGTTATTTTCATTTTCATTTTACTCTGCCTATTCAATAAAGGTGGAGTTCAATTACTGTACTTGTCTTGTGTATCGTTATTAACATCCATGACACCCCTTCTGGCCGCCTCCCATTGAATCTGTGATGCAGTCATGGGACAGGGCGGATGCAGCGAGGGACAAACTTCAGTGAATAAGGATAAGAAAAACCCTGATCCCCCTATTACAAAGGAGGGCAGGATTTTCCTTTGCTTACTGAAGATTGTCCCTCGCTGCAGCCGTCCGGACCAGCCTGAAGATTCAGTGTGACGTGGCCGAATGGGGCAGGTGGGGGATCTTTCTCCACTTCATAACTTTTGAACTACACACAAGTAAGCTCCTGCACATAGTGCAATGTGTTACTTTTATTATAAAGAAGACTCGGCAAACTAATTTATAAAAAACACTACTATCCTTTATTGGACAGAAATTACAATAGGCAAAGTAGGAAATTAACTCTGGACTCAATATTCCCATCTGATGAAAGTATTACAGTAGGTGAGTTAACTCCTTGGGAATTGAATATATTTTCAGCTAATTGATTTTCAATGCATTGCAGACACATCTAACATTGAACAGTGCTATGCAGAATGAAGAACGGAGCGATTCCGGAGAAAAAAATTGCACCATACAAAACCACAAAATATTCCCTAAATTGACATTGATTTAAATAGGACTTTTAAGATCTTAAAGGGACAGTGATGTCTCACAATAAAATCAGCTCCTAATAGTCTTCATAGTATTTGGGACGTGGAGAGTGTTATTCCAATACCGTCAGAGTTGTAGTACAAGAGTAATTGAATGATAAAGTATCCCCCTCCCGCTCCTTTTACTGATGTAACACTGCTAACCTCAGAGCAGCAAGACTGTCCGGATGGATCGCAGAGAGAGACAATCTTCAGTGATCATAAGGGAAAAACCTGAAAAACCTGTCAAGGGGGGCAGGGTTTTCCTTATGATCACAGTAAGAAGATTGTCCCTTGCTGTGATCTGTCCGGTCTGTGGACCAGATTCCACATCTGACGGGAGGTGTCTTACACTAGGTAAAAGGGGCGGGAGGGGGATATTTTATCATTCAATTACTCTTGTACTACAACTCTGACAGAAATAACACCCTCCATGGCCTAAATACTATGAATATTAATTGGAGCTGCTGTTTTTGTGAAACATTACTATCCCTTTAAAGCAGACCTGTCATTATAAGACATATTTATTTTAACCCCTTAACGACCACACGATATGGCTCGTGGGCGGCCATCATGGACCATGGAGATTTTTTTTTGTTTTTTTAGAAATTTTAATTCTGAGATGGAAGAGTGGTTTAAAGCCACACTGCCATCCCAGAATTCCATGACATGCCAGGACCGTCACAGGTCCTTAAGTTCCAGGACTGGCATGATGGTACTGGCACTACAAGGGTCCTTAAGGGGTTAAAATCTGCCTATATATTGTGCTAGCCATTCTTCTGTAAAATAAATATTTTTTGAGAAATTAAGCTTGCTGTTTTGGTGGCACAGTCTGGCACTGCATGCTAATTAGTTCCAGGCCAAATTTACCTCTTGCTGTGCAGTTAGACACTCCCCCAGTGTGTGGGCTCCGCCTACATTCATTCATAGCACAGTGAGTGAGAATATTGGCCCAGCACGGAAACTATTTAGCATTAAGTGCCAATCTAGGGCACCAACAACCAGGTATTAACTTCTCCAGAAGTCTTATACTACAAGCAAATGGCTAGTGCAACATATGGGCACATTATATTCCTTTTTCAAATTAATTAAACTTATTATGACAGGTCAACTTTAAATGATAGAGGGGGTCTCCTCTCTGACATTTAAGGGGTTAAAAGCCCCACTTCAAAAGGATAATGAAAAGAAGTAAAGGGATAAAACAGCTCCAATTAATATTCATAGTATTTGGGCCATAGAGAGTGTTATTTCATTACTGTCAGAGTTGTCGTTCAAGAGTAACTGAATGATAAAGTATCCCCCTCCTGTCCCTTTTACTGATGTCACACTGCTCACCTCAGAGTAGCAATACTGTCCAGATGGATCACAGAGAGGGACAATCTTCAGTGATCATAAGGAAAAAACTGAAAAGCCTGTCAAGGGGGGCAGGGATTTCCTTATAATCACAGTAAGAAGATTGTCACTTGCTGTGACCTGTCCGATCAAGAGACCAGATTCCACATCTGAGGGGAGGTGACTTACACTAGTTAAAAAGGACAGGAGTGGGATATTTTATCATTCAATTATTCTTGAACTACAACTCTGACAGTACTGAAATAACGCTCTCCATGTCCAAAATACTATGCAGATTATTTGGAGCTGCTTTTATTGTGAAACATTACTATCCCTTTAAATCAATGGTGCAGTTGGTTTGCTCCAGACGTTCTCTACTTTTTCTGTGTTCATATTACCTTAACTCTTTGAGTGCCAGAGGGGTATTCAATGCATGGTAAAGCAGTGTGTTGGATACCGTTCTGGCACTAAAAGGGATGATATTCAAATCATCATGAACTTACACTTGTTTCCATATCTAAAAAAAAACAAAAACCGTTTGCAGCTAAAAACCTTTATTCCGTTCTTGACATAAATATAATAAAAATTGTTCTCAGCTGGTTAGGCCGCCAAAACTTCTTTAATGCTTTGATCTCCATTGTGTTTACAATTTATTGGATACCCTCTAGTGCTCAAAGGGTTAAATGAAATGCTCTGAGGTCTAGTTATCAAAAAAGTGAGTGTGTGCCTATTATATATATATATATATATATATATATATATATATATATATATATAAATATACAAGGAAATACACGTGTTTCTTTGCCTATTAAATATTCATATATTTATTGCACTTTGAGTGAGATAAAAAAAAGCCCATGAACACACACAACATTATGACATATTCAGTTTTTCCCTTGTTTAATGTCAGTCTTGCGATTGGTTTGTTCCTTGGCCTATGAGTCATCACTGTTCTGTCTGCCATTTATTTTGACATTCTTTTTTTTTTTTTGCACATTTAGGAGCTTCCCAGTCAAAGCAAATCAAAGCCAGGGGTATTATGCAGGAGGAAGTGGTGGGAGCTGATTTCTTCAGGTTTAGGATCTCTAATTAGAAAACTGACACCTATGTAAGGGGCAGCAGGGGGTGTAACTTTGTTTGCAATCCCAGTTGTGTCCTTTTAGTTTTCTCTAATGTTTTCTCCAGGCAAGACCTTTACTGTAGTGTCCCTCTGTTAGTGCAACTCTTAGGAGCTCACTTAACTAATTTCAGTTTCTCAGGCTCTTCCACACTTGTTTGGGTCACTTGGGTTTGGGCTCTGTGGAGTTTTGGGTCACGCTTTCAGTATAGGGGTGTCTGCAGAGGCTGGCAGGCTGGGCTTGGAGGAGGAGGTTGTCCGTTAGATGGTGTATGACAGGTTCCTTCCATATGTCAGACCTGGGAGCATTATTTAAATATATACCTCTAACCAATTATTTTTTGGACTGAAAACGAACACAGACTATATGTCTATGTCCGAGCTCATCCAACTTTGGGTGTGCTACTAATCATTTTTTTTTTAAAAAGTATAAAAGTTCTTTAACCATAAATTATACCACTCAATCCCAGAAAGAGTCCTTATTTCCACTTGACAATCCCCTCTGGGTTCTGAACTTCCGATCCGTCCTGCTGATGTGTCCTGGCCACCCGATCATGTGACCCTTATGATCACCAAATAGAAACACTACAGGAAAAACAAACACAGCACAACGGCACGCATCTAAGTGCAAACTGTGGAACAAAATTGGTTCAGCTGTTTGCAAACAATCCAATCCCCCTAAAGATGGATGCTTGCCAACGGGAGAGGCTTTCTCCAGCCTGTGGGAATCAGCTCCTTAAAATGCCCTTCATAGCCTGGCTATGGCTTCAGTTTCTCCACGTCCTTTTGGATCTCTCCAATAGAAACTGAGTTCCATATGTCAGAACCAGTGTAGAGATAACACTACCTAGGCTATTTCTTTGCCACAATGGATTGGTAGTATACACGTTAAAAACACATACTAATATTTAAAAAAAACAAATAGAACACCACCCTACGCATTTCATTACAAATGTAACTTCTTCAGGGGTACATTGTCAATGATCATTAGCACTCTTAAATACCTGTGACTCCATCACTGACTAATCAAACCTTTCGTTTTGTGTGATCATTCGCACCAAACCAACCTTCCCTGTCGGCATCCAGGTCTGTTTCTGGCTCTGACCTATGTCCTGTTTCCTGCCATTAGAATGCAATCCTCTCTTGTTCCCCTCCTGCCCCTTTTACCTAGGGTAAGCCACCCCACCTCAGATGTGGAATTTGGTCCTGGGACCGGACAGATCAAACCCTGCCCCCTTTGACAGGTGTTTCAGGTTTTTCCTTATGCTCACTGAAGATTGTCCCTATCTGTGATCCATCCAGACAGTCTTGCTGCTCTGAGGTGAACAGTGTTACATCAGTAAAAGGGGAAGGAGGGGGATACTCTATCATTCAATTACTCTTGAACTACAACTCTGACAGTATTGAAATAACACTCTCCATGGACCAAATACTAGGAAGATTAATTGGAGCTATTTTTATTTTGAAACATTACTATCCCTTTATGTACCAGTGATGGTCCTGACACGTCATGAGTTTTGTGTTCCCAGCACTCCTGCGGAAGCACTGTTATACCTACAGGAGTCCGAAATGGACTACTCCAAGACCTGAGCGGTCACTGTCAGATTCTTGCTCGGCGAGCCAGTACACGTGTGACGACTTGCTGAATGATGTCTAGGTGGTCCTTAAGGGTGGTCCAACCCCAGAACTGCTGAACACAAAGAGGTTAAACGCTTGAATTCTAGAGAGCTCTCCAGTGCAATTGTTTCACAACACAAGGGGTTAAATGATCCATTTAAATCAATGATAATTTTACTTGCCCTCTCCATTGTAGCCGGTGTGCCCCAGAATTACTCCATTTCTGCATTGTACAGCAACCTCAAAGTCCTTTTTACGGTGTATGGTTTCTTTTACAGTTTATACACTCTTTTCTGGCTAGTAGTTAACCCCTCAGTGCTAAAGAGGTGTTCAATGTATTTCAAAGCAATGAGGCGGAGACCTCCTTTGCAACCAAGGGATTAACCCTTTGAGTGCCAGAGGGGTACGCAATGCAATGATTTTGCAATGCGTTGCGTACCCATCTGGCACTCAAAGGATTGAGAACGTTTTTTTACTTGTATATTATGTCAATGGTATTTTCTGTGCCAGAAACAGTGGATGACGCTGGATGGGGAGGTGCCATATGGGTGTGTCATGGGTGGGGCTAATGCAGGGGCGTGGTCACATGTTGAGCTAAGGGCACCTAGAATTGCTTTACCTAGAGGTGCCTAGGATATAAATCTGACCCTACTTGAAGCATATTTTGCTAATTATAAACCATTTTCATGCCTTTAGGTTTTGTTTTATTCTGTTACATTTTTTTTTTTAACTTAATCTAAGTTTTGTAGTAGACATTCACTTATTACGCCTCTTGTCCTTGCAACGGTAAACTGTTTAAATATTTATTGGGATACAATTTCTGCAGTTAATTGTACTCATCAGCTAATTTAGCCTGTTATAATAAATCAACCCCATGCAGGTAAATATCATTATTATAATGTACTGCCTTTGCTGTGTCACTTTATGGTCATTGCCAACTGCATTTTAACTGCCAGATTTTTGATTAAGACTTTGCTTGTTTTTTTATTATTAAGAGTAGCTCAATTTGCTTTATTTTAAAGGGATAGTAAAGTTTCATAATAAAAGCAGCTCCAATTAATCATCATAGTATTTGGGCCATGGAGAGTGTTATTTTCACTACTGTCAGAGTTGTAGTTCAAGAGTAATTGAATGATAAAGTATCTCTCTCCCGTCCCTTTTACTGATGTAACACTGCTCAGCCAGAGCAGCAAGACTGTCCGGATGGATCGCAGAGAGGGACAATCTTCAGTAAGCATAAGGAAAAACCTATAAAAGGGGGTGGGGTTTTCCTTATGATCACATTAAGAAGATTGTCCCTTGTTGTGACCTGTCCGGTCAAGTGACCAAATTCCACATCTGAGGGGAGGTGTCTTACACTAGGTAAAAGGGGCGGGAGGGGGATACTTTATCATTCAATTACTCTTGTACTACAACTCTGACAGTATTGAAATATCACTCTCCATGGCTCAAATACTATGAAGACTAATTGGAGCTGCTTTTTTTATGAAACATTACTATCCCTTTAAGAAAGTCCTAAAATGTTTATATTGTATTTTGATTTGTATATAGATGCGTGCACTTGTGGTGCTATATAAATACACATAATCATTCATTCATTTCATTTATCTCGCTGAATTCCTTTTCAGTTGCTGGACACCTATCTAGTTTCTAAGGCTGGGATGTATGCATTGAATACCCCTCTGGCACTCAAAAGGTTAATTGTTGAATCTCAGATCGCTGTTTGGGGGAAGATGGGGTCTTATAGTCTCCACTGCTACCCCTGATCTAAGATGTTAGTAGGAATAAAAGCTAAGTTTTCCCCATTTTCCCCTCTGTATAAATCTACACTTCCTAATAATAACACCCCACAGACCCTTATAAATGTTGCCCCTGTTCCTATGTTCAAGAGATACCATCTTCTATAGTTTCTTGATATCTTGCCCATGGAGGCGAACATGATAGCGGCAGTGGTGTAGGGACCCAGCATTTAAGGAGGCCCATCTACCCCGTCTAGTCCAATAGGTTGCAGTAGTTCTAATTTTTTGCGATAGGGGGCCCAAAACATGCTACACCTGGGCAGTCCAAAGACTAATTACACCACTGACTATCTGGACTAATTGTAGGTATTATCTCTTAAAGGGATAGTAATACTTCATTTTATCTTTATTTTATTTTGTAGGCATTAAAAAAACATGAAAAACGATATAAGTCTTGTCTCTCAAACCTTTATGGTTTGAGAGATAATCATAAGCAAAGTTTCCCCTTTTATCTAGTGTAAGCCATCTCTTCTCAGATGTGGAATGCAGTCCATAGACCAGACAGGTTTTGACAGTATATTTTAGTTCTGTTACACCCTGTGGTGAATTTATGAATTTTCGAACACAGCACCTCTGACAGTGGTATAGTCATTGGAGTGCCTTGGTGTAAATATATTTGTGGGCCCTCTAACACAGATTCATAACTAGAACCTAATGGAACCTGGAACATTTGGGGCCCCCTTGAATACTGGGTCCCATCACAATTGCACCTTCTGCACCCCTTATATTTACGTGCTTGCCCTCTGGAGTGACGCCAGTGGCTGTGCATCAGGCACTACACACATGATCACTATATTAGATATTGGTGGTCACACTCCACCAGAATAGGACTTTAATGCCAACAAGCCCCACTCCACCAGCCCATAACAGGTGCAGTAAACTAGCATACACTTACACAATTTCCTCTACGTATTGTTTAATATGAGGGCCTAAGCAAGGCATAGAACTAAAGAACACGAAATATACAGAGACTGCCCCATTGACCTCTCCTTGGTGTTAGACAGTTATGGGGGGGCACACCAATGCCAGCTCCTGTTAATGCACATAATCTGAGTGGTACATTTGTTGCCCTTCCCTTTGTCTCTCCGTGCTTCACTCCACATTGATTTTGTTGAACCTGCACTTTTCTCCAGGTCCTCCAAATTGATCTGTGAAACAAATATCAGGGGATTTTTTATTCCTAGTTATCAGTGTAATTCTGTTGCAATCTTTTTTAAAGGGATAGTAATACTTCGTTTTAACTTTATTTTATTTTGTAGGCATTAAAAAAACATGAAGAACGATATAAGTCTTATCTCTCAAACCTTTATGTTTGGAGAGATATTCACAAGCAAAGTTTCCCCTCCCTCCCCTTTTACCTAGTGTAAGCCATCTCTTCTCAGATGTGGAATGCAGTCCATAGGCCAGACAGATAACAGCAGGGGACAATCTTCTTCCTATGAGAACAATGAAAGCCCTGCCCCCCTTGACAAGTTTTTCAGCTTTTTCCCTTATCTTAATTGAAGATTGTCCCTCTCTGCAGTCTACCTGGGCACCTTCCTTCTGATCTGGCCGAACAGTGTTGCATCAGTAAAAGGGGCGGGAGGGGGATACTTTATCATTGAATTACTCTTGAACTACAACTCTGACAGAATTTAAATAACACTCTCCAAAGTCCAAATACTATGATGATTAATTAGAGACGAAGTATTACTATCCCTTTAACTACTTATCAAGCAGTTTGGTTTCTCTCCCTCATGTTGTTCTTATGTACTTTGTCTAATGCTTTACTGTGCTTTGAAAAAAGTGGCTTCTTACCTGCGAAGCGCGTTAGCGTTAATAGCCTTATATTTTATATTTTAATAAAAGATTTTTATTGTTCCTGTATTTGAAGCCTCCGCCTGGTCCATTCTGGTATTTGAACTACACTACGGGGATCCTGTGAGTTACCTAAAAGAAGACAGGTTAGATCCTCCGTAAGCTCTACTGTCAGTGGTCTCTGATACCAGAGCTCGGACATGTCGTACATGTGAGTGTATATATTGCTTACTAATAAGTAACAATTGGTAGAACTTACTACACTATTGTAGTGCTCTATTCTTTTCCCTTTTTCTTTCTCTATGATACATTTGCCTCTGTGGGAGAGCAAGTTTATTTGAAGAGAGCAGCCTGAACTGATTTTGTACTTATATTATCCATCGGAAGAATTAAATGCCTCTGGGGGCAGTCTATAATTTCCAGTTGCCTCTGTTGTTGGTCTGGTGTAGGCCGTTTCCAACACAGTACCTTTGTGAGTGTGTGTTACAGCTTACCTTGACTTCAGCATCACCTGCAGGTGCGAGGCTTCAATCTGTCTGCTTACTGTAGTCTCCTCCTACCAACTTCCTACTTCCTCCCTCTGAGCTGCTCCTCCTACTTCCTGTGGAGGGGTTTAAAGGGCAGACTGAGGCCTGACTCAGATGCCCTTGCGTTGTTGTTCAAAGCAGTTCTGTTACATTGGGCTCCGTGTGTGACCTGGCTAGTCTTCCATCCATTCTAGTGCTAACCTGTGGCTTTGTCTGACTATTCTTTTGTCTAACCCCTAAATGTGGACATCCAATCTGGTGCAGACGTGTGGCTCTGGCTGACTACCTTAACTGTGTATGACCCGGCTTGTCTGATTACCCCCTCTGGTGCTGACTGGTGGCTCTGTCTGACTATTTGTTTGTCTTTTCCCCTGGTGATCAGACACCCAATATAGTGCAGGCCTGGGGCTCTGGTAGACTCACATATCTGACTGCAGGCTGAGTCAGACCCTATTCCTCTTCAGGTCAAGATCCTGGGTTCCTGTTCCAGTTCCTGGTTCCAGCCGAGACTTCAAGTGGCTAAGGCCTAGTCTCCAGCACAGTGGTTTAGCATTGCAACCTATTATTTCTGATAGCAGGATTGCTGACTGTTACCCTGTGCTTATTCTTATTGTATATATTGTATATATCCTCTGTATGTCATTTGTTAATAAACTGCATTAACTAAACCGTACTGACTCCTGAACTTCTCTGGGTAACCATGACAGTGTGCACCTTTGGGTATATGGTGGTGGTCATATATCTGCAAGTCTGATATACACAGGTGGCGCCCCTGTATTTACTCCCTTTCCTTTCTTATAGTCTCATGTTGGAGATGTCCTTCTGATCATGTATCCCTCTTTCATATCTGGTGGGATTGTCCTGTCATTATCTCCTTCTGTCAAGAGATCTACCTGATTTACTGTGTAAAAAGCCACCCTTGAGGAATCTGTTCTTGCATCTCGCTAACGCAGCTAAAATCTTTGTCCCTCTGCACTGGAGGTCTAGCTGTCCTCTCACTTTATCTAAGTGGACTACCCGAGTTATTACAATACACCGCATGATGAAATTACATGCTCTTGAGATGTGTAGCCTACCTGACTTTGAGTTGATGTGGGTCCCATGGGTCTTTTACTTACTTTTAGGGAAGCTGGCCCACATTCCCACTTCGACCTACTGGGATCCCTCAACCCCATGCCTCCCCCCATTTCAGACTTATATAATTCAATCTATGGTGATATAATTTCTGATTTTCCATGTAGTCCCTATGTATATGTTAAGCAGTTGATATTGTATTATATCCCTTATTCTTAAATGCATTGCAATGTATTTCAAGGGATTTATATTTCTCTGCTCCTGTTATGTAATCTCGATTTACTCAATAAAGATAATTGAAATAAAAATAAAAAACCAGCTTGGTTTCTGTTTCTCTTTCTCTCTATCTACATATAGATATAGTAGTTTTAAAGCCCATGTACACGGGCCAAGGTCCGGGTGATGTTAATCCTTTGAGTACCAGAGGGGTACGCAACGCATTGGGCCAGACCTGCTCTACGTCATGCACTATAGAGACTGCCCAAAAGCACAGAATGGTCCCAGCACAGAACTCCCAGCATTCCATGCTCCCAACATTCCGTGAGTTCGGGCAGTCTCTACTGTGCATGACGGCTTCTGACAAACATCTTAGAGAATTATTATATAGGATGTTTATATCTATCTATATCTAATTTGTATTCGATTTGGAATTCCTTAGTAACCTGTAAACGTATAGTGATATTTCACTGCCTGACATGCTTACATCATCCTGTAGAGTGTGGGTGGGACTATTCGTCTTTATTCAGATGTTTGCAACTGTACTGACACTTGGAAACAAGTTCAACTTCAATAAAAAAAGAAAACCCTCCACTTAAAGGGATAGTAATACTTAAAATGTAAAATAAAATATGTTGTAGGGTTTATCCCTCTGAGAAAAACAAGAGTACTCCCACTGCTGAAAGGTGTTTTATTCAAAAGTTATTACAGCTCAAAGTTGAATTATTTATGTGATTTATGGTCCTAGGACCAGAGCGGTCCATAGGATGGTGTAGCAACAGCGCCACTGTACAATTTCAGGTCACTGTGATATTGCACCTAAAAAATTCAACTTTGAGCTGTAATAACTTTTGCATAAAAAACCTTTCAGCAGTGGGAGTACCCTTGTTTTACTGAGGGGGATAAACCCTACAACATATTTGTTTTTACATTTTAAGTATTACTGTCCCTTTAAAAAGTGATTCCTCTTTATTCAATTATTTACAACATCCCTTATGTTTCTGCATTATTCTGTCTATAAACTTACACTGAATTATATATATGCTGGAACACTTTACTGTATTGGCATACGTGGCACATACCTCCTAACATTTCAAACTGCCAAAGAGTGACAGTCGTGTTTTAGGTGGTATTGCTGGGGGTGTGGCTGGTGGGCGGGACATTACCGAGAATGTTTAGGCTATTTCATGACCTACTGACACCTCTTTTGTGTTACTGAATACATGATTTAGAACAAGACCAATATTCTATTTAAACAGACTAATTTATAAACACATTTACTAAGGTTTAAACAAACATTAATGTGAGTGTTATTGCTGTGGAGCAACCTGATACACTTATATACACACCACACAGTCTGATCTCCTAAAAAGAGGGACATCAGGATGATACACTTATATACATACCACAAAGTCTGATCTCCTAAGAACAGGGACACCATGGTGATACACTTATATACACACCATACAGTGTGATCGCCTAAACACAGGGACACCAGGGTGATACTCTTCTATACACACCACACAGTCTGATCTCCTAAACACAGAGATACCAGGGTGATACACTTATATACACACCACACAGTGTGATCTCCTAAACACAGGGACACCAGGGTGATACACTTATATACACACCACACAGTCTGATCTCCTAAACACAGGGACACCAGGGTGATACACTTATATACACACCGCACAGTCTGATCTCCTAAACACAGGGACACCAGGGTGATACACTTATATACACACCACACAGTCTGATCTCCTAAACACAGGGACACCAGGGTGATACACTTATATACACACCACACAGTCTGATCTCCTAAACACAGGGACACCAGGGTGACACACTTCTATACACACCACACTGTCTGATCTCTTAAACACAGGGATACCAGGGTGATACAGTTATATATACACCACACTGTCTGATCTCCCAAACAAAGGGACACCGGGGTGATACACTTCTATACACACCACACTGTCTGATCTCCTAAACACAGGGACACCAGGGTGATACACTTCTCTACACACCACACAGTCTGATCTCCTACAAAGAGGGACAACAGGGTTGGAATGTGGGACAGATGGATATGGGTCCCAGGGATGGACTTTCCTGACTAAAGAGGAATACTTATGCGTTAAGCAGGCATTTGCTGGGATCTCGCATTGGTTTCCTAAAAGTCCCATATTTTTGGCAAGGAATACATGTAATCCTACGATCATAAAAGAGAAAGGCTGATCTGGGTGTTTAACATGCCAACGTGGCTGCTTTTCCCATAGTTATGAGTGGACCTAAGGAAGGAAACCACAAAACTTAAAGGGTTCTCAACCCTTTGAGTGCCATAGAGGTATCCAATGCATTGCGTTGGGACGCAAAGGGTTACATGAATTTCTATATTTGGGGAAGTCCATTCATAGTCTTGTCCAGCAAACTCAATGTTTTTTAAATCCTTGCACCATACAGGTGCAAATTTGTATTTGCATAGGACACATCTCTGGCATTCAAAGCAAAGTGCACCGTAATAAATCCTAAACAAACCAGTTGATTGAAATGGGATTTGTGACCCCTTGAATGCTAGACAGGTCACCAACACGTTGCGTGTGGCAATTCAGCTGCCTTAACGGCACCATAGATAAGAACTCAAATTCAACATTTCCATTGATTTAAAGGTAAAACAGAAAAGACAGAGAGGGCGCCCGATAGTGTAATATTGTAACAATTGTAACAAGATAAATTCAGAAATACACTCACATCTAGTGATGGTCAACATCAGCATGCAGAGGATTCTTACCCCTTTCATTTTGTTTCTGTTAGCTCCATAAAGCGGCAGGGTAACCATGAAATGCGTAGCTATTTTTTAATATTATACACGTGTCTTTTATAATAATAAATTTGATACAATTTTCGAGAATCACAGCCTTCAGAATTATATATTTGTCTATATTACTGGTCATCAAGAGGAGTAACAGGAGGTGAGAATCCCCCTGTAACATCATACCAGACGGATCCATTCGGCCGGAGGTTTCTATACAGGTCCGGACGAGGTTTAAAGACCCTGAGCACAGAGAGGGGTTAAGAATTCTCCGCATGCTGAGATTGACCATCACTAAAAGTGAGTGTATTTCTGAATTTATCTTGTTACAGTTGTTACAATATTACACTATTGGGCGCCAACTCTGTTCTGTTTTACGTTTTGCCGTTTAGGGAGAGCCAGTTCTGTATAATAATTTGCTAAATGTGTGTTTGTCAGAAGCCATCATGTCAGAGGCGTAACTAGAAGCCTCCAGTCCCTGGTACAAGAAGTGCCATGGGCCCCCCCACATTGCCCCCCCTGACCACATTGACCCCCTCCACAATGCCCCCATCTCCTACCTCCCTGGAGCTCCCGTGCGGTCCTCTTAGTAATGCAAAGCGCTGGGAGATGATGTCATCTCCCAGCGCTCTGCATTACTAGAGCACCGGAGGGAGATTGCAGGCGCCAGGCTGAAGGGATGCAGGGGCCGGCCGGGCCCCTGGAGTGCACAGGCCCAGTTGCAGATGCGACCCCTATAGTTACACCACTGTGTCATGTGCAGTAGAGACAGCTGCGCATGCTGCAGTCATGTGCACTACAGACTGCCTGCACCGTGGCTGATAATGGAGGGGGCTCCAAATTCAGACCGTAGTCCTCTCTGTGCACCTTTGGTCTGAATTTGGAGCGCCCCGCTCCATATTAGCCACGGCGCGATCCGTCTCTATTGTGCATGACTGCACCGCGGCCGTTGCTGGGTGGCACTGTGGCCTGTGTACACGGTCTCTTCAACTAGTTCTTGTATAAGCAAGCTGCATATTTCTATGTGAGTACTCACCCGGAGGTGATACGGTGATGGTCACAGTGCCAAGTTGAATTACACTAGGGACGCCCCCCCGCTTGTATTCCCTTTTGTTTTTACAGTAATTGATTTAAAGGGGACTTGTTAACCCATTCAACACTAGATATGTCTGCACTGTGACTCACTGGCATGTATCACTTGCTGGTGCAGTTGGTTTGCACATAGGCATTTTAACCCCTTAATAACCGGTGGCACACACGTGCGGCTGACACTTGGTGACCACAGGGCTTTTTTTTTATTATTACTTCCGGTTCAGGGCTTCCAGAGCCGCGTGCAGCCGCGCCGGGAGCCATGAACTCCATGTCGTACCAGTACCGTCACTGGTCCTTAAGTGCCGGACCAGTGTGACGGTCCGGGTACGTCATGGGACGTGAAGGGGTTAATGGACGACATTCACCAGGGGCCCCCTGTCTCAGGGTTTAATTCTCTGGTCTGGATTTTCTCTGCGTGAATCCCGGGGGCACACCATCAGTGCAAGTTTTTACGATAATCAGACTTGATCACGGGTGGGTAATCAATGGCTCAGTCGTTGTAATTATGCTTTCTGTTCTTAATTAGATATACAAAAGCAAGATTTGATATATCTTTTCACAATATGAAGCTCATCAAATGACTGACCCAGGAAACTTCTTAGAGACAATAATTGAACTCTGTGTATGGTGGGACAAAGTCATTGGTTAAATCAATATGATAGAAATATAATCAAAAAAGGCATTACTGAAGAAAACGGATCCTTCTTATGAGATTTAAACCACAAAGATATGTTCTTCCAAATTCTGTTGTTAACCATGGATTTACTTTTCATCTTAGAATTAAGGCGATAATAACTTGGGATCGGGCATTGATTACTCATATTCATAATTTCAGGAAACAGGCAGCAAGATTCAGTTTAGGTGCCTGCTGATGGAGTACTGGCCCTTGATAAAGAAGGTCCCTCTACAACAGAAACATGTTTTAGAGGGGAAAAACCAAGTTCTCCTGAGACAGTAGAGGGTGATTAGGATGGCTGATGCTTTTGCCTGAATAATATTCTTCTGCACTAGGAAAATTCCCAGTGAAGGAAGAATGTAGGCCAACTGAAATAATCATGATGGTAAAAGATCATGCACTGCTTCCAGGTGATCTTGAGAGAAGTGGGGGAATAATTTCAGAAATTTCTTATTCTCCCTGTTGGCCATCACATATACCTAAGGATGTCCTCATCTTTTTGTCAAAGATTTGAACACCTGTTTGATAGATGATTCTTTGGGGCAAGGACCTCTCTCCTATGTTTCTATGACAGTGACACTGTCACGGTTTGGTATGACTCTCAGACACAGAATAAAGATAAAAACACAACTTTATTGAAAAGTTTAAAGAAAACCCTTGCGGGTAGCATACACTTAGAACATATAATGACAATACATAGTATAGTAAGTAGCGGAATAGAGAATGTAACACAGGCTCTACCGGCCTTGCCAATACCGGGTAAGGCAACCTTAGGTTGTCACAAGATGGAAAAGGTTCTACCGGCCTTACCAATATACCGGGCAAGGCAACCCTGGAGACTAGCAACACAGGAGAAGGAGGCTCTACCGGCCCTGCCAATATACCGGGCAAGGCAGCCTAGAGACTGGTACAACAGGAAGAAGAAGGCTCTACCGGCCCTGCCAATATACCGGGCAAGGGAGCCTGGGGACTGGTGCAACAAGTGAATAAGGCTCTACCTGTCTTGCCAATATACCGGGCAAGGTAGCCTTGAGACTGGTACAACGAGTAGTGAGGCTCTACCGGCCTTGCCAATACCGGGTAAGGCAACCTTAGGCTGGCATAAGATGGAATAGGTTCTACTGGCCTTACCAATATACCGGGCAAGGCAGCCTATGACTGCAAGTACTGGATCACGGCAAAGATGGCCTCAGTGGTGGCGTAAGGTGTACAGACCAGAGGCTAAAGATGGACAGGCTGAGGCCCTCTGGGCAGATAGAATAACTCGGCATCCAATGAAGAATGGAGCGAACCAGTGCCCACTTACTGGAGTACACAATCTCTACCGGTGCTGAGAGAAATGCAGCAAGCAGCCGGTTATACGTGGAGCAAACCAGCACCCGCGTACTGGAGTTACCCAAACTCTGCCGGTGCTGTCTAGGACTGGACAACAACCGGTATGCGTGGAGTGAACCAGTACCCGCGTACTGGAGTGACAGAATCTCTGCCGGTGCTGTCTAGGACTGGACAACCACCGTCTAATCATGGAGCGAACCAGTACCCGCGTACTGGAGTGACAGAACTTCTACCGGTGCAGCGAGCAGCCGGTTATGCATGGAGCGAACCAGTACCCGCGTACTGGAGTACACAATTTCTATTGGTGTGGTCTGAACCACAATGAGCAGCCGGTTATACATGGAGCAAACCAGTACCTGCGTACTGGAGTAACCTAACCTCTACCGGTGAAACAAGCAACCAGTGTGTGTGGAGCGAACCAGTAGCCGCGTACTGGAGATACCCAATCACCACCGGTGCTTTGAGTACACAATGAGCAACCGGTTATACAAGGAGCGAACCAGTGCCTGCGTACTGGAGTAACGTAACCTCTACCGGTGCAACAAGCAACTGGTGTGTGTGGAGTGAACCAGTACCCGCGTACTGGAGTTACCCAATCACCACCGGTGCTGTCAGTTCACAATGAGCAACCGGTTAAACATGGAGCGAACCAGTACCCGCGTACTGGAGTGACATAACCTCGACCGGTGTAACAAGCAGCCGGTATACACGGAACGAACCAGTACCCGCATATTGGAGAGCACAACTCGAGTAAATGAAAATGTCGCCAAGGTGACTGGGAGAGCGAGTCACACTGCAGGTGATCCAGGAGCAGGAACCCAGCTGGGAACGGACAGGAAAACAGATCTTCAATGGCAGTCAACCGGAGCAGGAAACGGCAGCAGGAACAGCAACCCCAACCGGATCAGGAACGGATGCTGGAACCGAGGAAGCTGTCAAACAGGAACTCAGGTGATCACAGAAGAGCAAGGATAGTGTAATGGCCCAGGAAGCTCAGGATCACAATGCAGATGCAGGCAGCATAGAGACAACACGAAAGGGCAACCAAAGGGTGCCCAAGCTCAGTTTAAATAGGCAATACAGGGCGGGCTGAAGGCAGGCAGCCAATGGAGAGCCCCTTCAGGTAACTGACAGAAAAAGGCAGCAATCACGGGCACCGTGATAGACACTTATTTTATCCCCACTTATTTATTGTTACATACTACTGTTGTAAGGCACTGCATACTTTTTTTTTATATAAATAAAGATATACATACATACATTGTGGGGCTGGCTTCCTGCTGAGACTGTCTTCCAAGGCATTGCCCATCTCTCCAATGAGCGTCACTGTTAATACTGATAAGTTGACTTCTGCAAATTGTAAGATCTTTAATGAAATGTGCAGCAACGTCCTGTTTCTTGTAAAGAGAAATGAAAAAAGAGGCAGTGGCAATCACAACTATGGTATAAGATGGTAAATCACCTCTACTATACATCAGTGTTCTTCCCATAGAAACAACTTATACAGGTATGCTCGGCTTCAGGTGTCCTGGATCATGGGAGAAAGGGACGGGAGGGGGATATTTTATCATTCAATTACTCTTGAACTACAACTCTGACAGTATTGAAATAACACTCTCCATGGCACAAATACTATGATGATTAATTTGAGCTGCTTTTATTGTGAAACATTACTATCCCTTTAAGTAGAGCTATCCCTAAAACCAGAGGTATTGGTGTGCCCCAGAGACTGAGCTTAGAATCATTGCTATGGACGGATGGTCAGGGAGGAGTGAAGCTGATCTGGTACACTTTATATAGGGGGTCTGGTTTACTCATGAATAGGCAAGACAAGCAGCAACAAAATGTCAGAGGATGCTACATTTAGATTCATCTTATGAGGTCTCCCTCGCGATACCACCAGGGGTCTCAGGAGCTTAACCCCTTAGAGTCCAGTGACGTACCCGGACCGTCACGCTGGTCCGGCACTTAAGGACCAGTGATGGTCCTGGTACGTCACGTACTATTACTCACCACGCTCCTGCAGGAGCGCGGTGAGTAATACCAGGGACTGAATTTGATCGCTCCATGACCGGAGCGATCTCTTTCAGTCCCTCAGTTCGGCGTGTCGCCCCACGTGATCAGTCACGTGGGGCAGCACGCCGACATTCTCTATCTGGTCCTTAAAGGACCACTCCCCCCGCGACCGCTGGTCGTTAAGGGGTTAAACACATAAGGCCCTTAGTGTATAACCCTATCTCCAGGGTATGGGGTGCCATTTGTAAACCTTCTATTTTGTCCACAAAATTGCAGCATATGTGCCACAAAACTAATGTCATCCACGGAATGTTCTTATAGATTTCACAGAATAAATTGTTGCTTACAAAATTGTTATGATGGCACATATGCTGCGATTTTGTGGACAAAATAGGAGGATTACAAATGGCAGCCCATACCAGGGTAGTAATGCATTGGAGATGCGTTTAGCATCCAGTGACAATCATTGGTTTTATTACTCTTGAAACTTGTGTCTACAATATGTTTGCAAGCTTTCTTTGTGTTCTTATTAAACTAAAATAATGAATGTGAGGCTTAGTGTTACTTTCACTATGATAATAAAAAGTAGGGGGTATTTGGGATTAACAGAGACACAATAAATAAAACTGAGTGTCTGCAGTATTGTCTATAAACATGTTCTCTTCTCTCTCACTCCTAATCTTAGGCCCTGTAATTAATGGATTTTCACAGCTAAAAAAAACCCAGCAACACATAAAAAAAAGAAAACAATTAGCTGTCAGCTGGCAGGAGAACATTATGTTAATTATTCAATATGTCTGGCAATACATCTTTGCATATCTGCACTGAACAGATTTGGGGCAGAAAAAAATCTGTACGTGGCCATTGTCTAAAATGTAACTTGCTCTACACTCGATAATAGAAGATATTCTAGGGTTTGCAGAACTATAGGCAGTAAATTTAACAGGGGCTTAACTCCCTAATGGTTTTATTCATCTTTCACAAAATGTGGTGCTTTATTTTTACAAATTAATGTAGCAATCAGTGATAAAGTTCTTTTCATAACTCAAGGTCTATAAGAAAGAAGTACAGGGCGTTGTGACTTTGGTTGTGAACATTGCTGAGAAGATGGGACAAAATATTCTCAATGACATGAAAGGAGTCTCGGAAATCAAAGTGTGTGTGTGTGTGTGTGTGTGTGTGAAAGAGAGTGTGTGTGAAAGTGTATGTGTGAGAGACAGAGAGAGAGAGAGAAAGAGAGTTTCTGTTGTGTGTGTGTGTGTGCGTGTGTGTGTAAGAGAGTGTGTGTGTGTATGTGAAAGAGAGTGTGTGTGAAAATGTATGTGTGAGAGACAGAGAGAGAGAGAAAGAGAGTTTCTGTTTGTGTGTGCGAAAGAGAGAATGTGTGTGTGCGTGTGTATGAGAGTGTGTGTGTGTGTGTGTGTGTGTGTGAAAGAGAGCGTGTGTGAAAGTGTATGTGTGAGAGACAGAAAGAGAGAGAGAGAAAGAGAGTTTCTGTTGTGTGTTTGTGCGTGTGTGTGTGTGTAAGAGAGTGTGTGTGTGAAAATGTATGTGTGAGAGACAGAGAGAGAGTTTGTGTGCGTGTGTGAAAAAAAGAATGTGTGTGTGTAAGAGTGTGTGTGTGTGTGTGTGAAAGAGACAATGTGTGTTGGTAAGTGTGTGTGTGAGAAAGAGAGTGTGTGTGAAAGTTTATGTGTGAGAGACAGAGAGAGAAAGAGAAAGAGTTTCTGTTTGTGTGTGTGTGAAAGAGAGAATGTGTGTGTTTGTGTGTGTAAGAGTGTGTGTGTGAGAAAGAGAATGTGTGTGTATAAAAAAGTGTGTTTGTGTGTGTGAGAGATAGAGAGAGTTTCTCTTTGTGTGTGTGTTTGAAAAAGTGTGTTTGTAGAGAGAGAGTGTGTGTTTGTGCGTGTGTGTGAAAGAGAGAATGTGTGTGGGTGAAAGTGTGTGTATGGGTGAGAGAGAGAGAGAATGTGTGCATGTATAAGAGACAGTATGTATGTGTGTGTTTGTGGAAGAGAGAGTGTGTGTATGTGTGGTGGTGCGAGAGTGTATGTGTGTGCGCACGTATGTGTGGTGGGTCATTCAGTGTGTTAACCTTGTTATTTTAAGAAGCAGGTTAAAGGAGCAGAAAACTTCATATAAAAATACCTTTTAGGGTTTTTTTCTTGGCGACCTCACCAGCGCTCAGAGGTTAGAGGCCTTGTTTATATAAATGGGATTTTAACAGCTGTGGAATCTGTTAAAACCTCAGGGTCACAGGTTCTAGTCCCCGGCAGGGTCACATTTCTACTGAGCTGCACTGGATCAGTGTGGTAGATTCTGATCCATACCTTCAGCTTGGATTGCTATGGAGGTGTTCATCCTGTATTAGACTGACAATGGCTACAGCTTTATCTTTCATATATACATTAGTGAATAGTGTACCGCATTGCCTGCTCGATGGGGCACACCGCGCATGGTGGCACCAGTTGGTTCTCTATAGCAGTGAGCCTCGGGGCAGTGATTTTTAAAGGAGCGGGCAGGGGCCAATATTAATTCACCAAGTTCTCATTAGTGTAATTGGAGATATTTAACCAATTGAATGCTGTAGAAGTCTTCAGCACATTGCAATATAATGCACTAAATATATCTCCATCAATTAAGGGGTTGAAAAAAAAAACAATTTAAACAAAACTGCATTGCTAGCTGTCTTTATTGCAAGTTGGTTTACCCCAAAACAGTGACACTAATTATTTTTTTTTCCATAACAAATGTTAACGTGTCCGTTACACCTTTAAATGCCACAGTGGTACATGAAGTAATGTGTTGCTCACCCCTCTGGCACTCAAAAGGTTAACCGTTTAAATGTCACAGGGGTGTCCAATGAAATTGTTTGCAACGTCACCGAAAAACATGTTTGGCAATTTTGAAAGAGTTCTCATAAGCCTCTTTATGTTTTTTTTAGCTATTATTTATTTAGAAAACTAGTTTTTGAGTTATTTAGAGTCATAGATTATGCTAATCAAGAAATACCATGCAGGTACTTCCTGTCGCTGGAAGGAAGTGGGCAAAGTATTGGGTTAAGTATAAGTGAGTGGGAGAGGTAATATAGGGCTATAGGAATTGCCCGCACAAGAGTTTGTTAAACGGATAGTAATACTATATATATATATATATATATATATATATATATATATATATATATAAATATATATATATGTTGTAGGGTTTATCCCCCTGAGTAAAATAAGGGAACTCCCACTGCTTAAAAGTGTTTTATTCAAAAGTTATTACAGATCAGTATCACAGTGCATAAAAATTGTACAGTGGCACTGTTGCTACACCATCCTATGGACAGTTCGGGTCAATTGACCATAAATCTCCATTGGATGGTGTAGCAATAGCTCCACTGTACAGTTTCAGGTCATTGTGAAATTAAAGTCTGAGCTGTAATAACTTCAGAATAAAACACGTTTCAGCAGTGGGAGCTCCCTTGTTTTACTCAGGGGGATAAACCCTACAACAAATATTTATTTACTTATTAAGTATTACTATTCCTTTAAATAAAAAATGGCTATTATAACATACAGCAGATTATGAAAGCTCTTTCAAAATGACCAAAGTTGTATACCCCTATGGCACTCAAAGGATTAAACAACTGGGGGAGATTCACTAAGTGGTGATATAGAGATGATAAAGTGGAGATGACTTATCCAGTGATATCGCTTCTCTAATTCCTGTATTATTCTATTGAATCTATGCACTAAGATTTCTCTAATGAGAGAGATGTTAGTGCATTGACTCCTTAGAAAAACATAGGAACTGGAGACGTGATATCAATTGAGAAGTTATCTCCACTTTATCACCTCTTTATCACAACTTAGTGCATCTCACCCCTGGTGATTTTGAAAGAGCTTTCATAACCCTCTATGGGGGAGATGCACTAAGCAGTGATAAAGAGGACTTCTCTAGTCATATCACGTCTCCATTTCCTGTTATTCTATAGATGCCTATGCACTAAGAACTCCAAAGTTGTAGAAATCTAAGTGCATAGGCTCTATAGAATAACATAGGAACTGGGGAAGTGATTTCAATGAACAAGTCATCTCCATCTTATCACGTCTTTATCACACCTTAGTGCATAACCTCCAATATGTTGTATTTGTCATTAGTTATTTAGATTTATAGATTATTGGCTGTCTTTCTATTTTAAGCAATGCTTAACCCTTTGAGTAGCAGAGAGAAAGGTAACACTTTGCAATGTATTGCGTACCGTAGCACTGAAAGGGTGCAGTCTGTATCTTGTTGCATTTTGAGTGTGTCTATGATCTCTTACAGTGTCTGTCCTCCTTCGTTTGTGATGTCCTGCAGTGTCTCTCCTCCTGTGTCTGTGTGTGATCTCCTACAGTTTCTGTCCTCCAGTGTGTGTGTGTGTATGTGTGTGTGTGTGTGTGTGTGTGATCTCCTGCATTCTGTGTCCTCCTGTGTGTGTGTGTGTGTGTGTGTGTGTGTGTGTGTGTGTGTGATCTCCTGCAGTCTCTCTCCTTCTGTGTCTGTGTGTGATCTCCTGCAGTTTCTGTCCTCCAGTGTGTGTGTGTGTGTGTGTGTGTGTGTGTGATCTCCTGCAGTCTGTGTCCTCCTGTGTGTGTGTGTGTGATCTCCTGCAGGCTCTGTCCTCCTGTGTGTGTGATCTCCTGCAGTCTATTTCCTCCAGTGTGTGTGATCTCCTGCAGTCTCTGTCCTCCTGCGTCTGTGTCATCTCCTGCAGTCTCTTTCCTTCTGTGGGTATGTGTGTGTGATCTCCTGCCGTGACTTTCCTCCTATAGGTGTGTGTATGTGATCTCCTGCAGTGTGTGTCCTCCTGCATGTCTGTGTATGATGTCCTGTGCTGTCTGCCCTCTTATATATGTCTTTTGTCTTTGTATGATCTTCTGTAGTGTGTGTCCTCCTGTGTGTGTGTGTATGATATTCTGCACTGTCTGCCCACTTGTGTGTGTGTCTTTGTGTGATCTACTGCAGTGTATGTCCTCTTGCATGTGTGTATGTGTATATTATGTCCTGCAGTGTGTGTTCTCCTGCGTTTTGTGTGTGCCTGTTTGCAATGTCCTGCAGTCTGTGTCCTCCTGCATGTGATTTCTTGCAGTCTGTGCTCCTTTGTGTGATCTCCTGCAGTTTGCCCTCCTGTGTGTGATGTCCTGCAGTGCCTGTCCTCCTGTGTGTCTTCTCTTGCAGTGCCTGCTCTCCAGTGTGTGTTCTCGTGCAGTGTCTTGTCACACTTTGTGTGATGTCTTGAAGTCAGTCTCTGTTTGTGTGATGTTTTGCAGTGTGTGCTTTGCTGTGTGTGATCTCTTGTAGTGTCTTTCCCATTGTGTTATGTGATTTCTTGCAGTGTCTTTCCCGATTTGTGTGTGATGTCTTGCAGTGTTTTCTTGGTGTGCGTGTGATGTGTTTGTAGCGATATTTCCATCCCTTAGGTGTGCGATTAACAGGTGTCTTTGCTCAGTAGTATGCCTACTCTCTAGATAGATTGCCTATAGAGCACAGGGTGCAATGCACATCCTTGTGGTGGTTGTTGTACTACAGCTCCTCAAAGAGGCAGGCACTGAGGCTGATGGTTATTGTAGGGAAAAGAAAAAAAAAGGATGTCTGCAATTTCATTGCCTCTCTTGTAGGCTCAATGCATAATTGTTCGATGAATACAGGGTGTGTGGGCAGTATTTCGGTATGTGGTAGCCAAGATAGTGGTGGTATTATCAGAACTGTTAACAATATCTGTGAAGTTTGATATTTAGTCTCCCTGGAGGGGGAGTCCTGTTGTGCAGCTGCAGGGAGAAAAATGATGCAATTCACATCAAAAGGGGGCGGTGCTTAAAGGGATAGTAATACTTAAAATGTAAAAAAAAATATGTTGTAGGGTTTATCCCCCTGAGTAAAACAAGGGAACTCCCACTGCTGAAAGGTGTTTCATTCAAAAGTTATTAATTTTCAAAGTTGAATTTTTTAGGTGCAATATCACAGTGGCCTGAAATTGTACAGTGGCGCTGTTGCTACACGATCCTATGGACAGCTCTGGTCAATTGACCATAAATCTCCATAGGATGGTGTAGCAACAGCGCCACTGTACAATTTCAGGCCACTGTGATATTGCACCTAAAAAATTCAACTTTCAAAATTAATAACTTTTGAATGAAACACCTTTCAGCAGTGGGAGTACTCTTGTTTTACTCAGGGGGATAAACCCTACAACATATTTTTTTTTACATTTTAAGTATTACTATCCCTTTAACGGGCATGCAACGAGCAGAGTCCCAGTACAAAGTCCCCACATCCAGAGCCTCTGTACGGAGAGTTCCCAGCTATGCTGTTAACCCTGTGTGTGACAGACAGGTACTCAATGCATTGAAAAGCAATGCGTTGCATACCACTGTAGCAATGAAAGGGTTAAGAAAAAGAAACTCAAGGGGTAAGGATTCTTTCCCAGTAAGCGCTTAGAGAAAGTAATTGTGAAGTAATGCAGGCAGCAGAGGAGGAAGCAGGTGCACTGTGTGAGAGAAGGTGAACCCTTTGAGTGCCAGGCGGCTGTGAGAAAGGGAGGTGGTTTATTATAGAGCAAAAAAGTGATGTAGAGAGTGGAAGTGTGGGTAATGACAGAGGATGTGGTCGCAGTGCATGGATCATTATTATGTGGAAAAGTGATCCAGACAGTGGAAGTGCGGGTACTATGTGGTAAGGCAGCAGCAGAGGAAGCAGCCACAGTGTGTGAGAGTCATAGTGGAGCGGAGGTAGCCTCCTCTGCACTATGACTGTCAGACAGTGCAGTAGTTTATTCCACTGCTGTGCTTGATAACTTGGGCAATAAGAGAGAGAGACAATAGCATGAGCCATAAGTTTCCTACCAGCAGCAGGTGGTGCTGTTCTCGTTCAGTGTTGGTTTTCTGTAGGCCTGCAAGCAAGTGGAGTCCGGCGGTAAGGCATGGAATGGAGAAAGTGAGCGTGGCATGTGTGTTTTTTACATGCAGAAAGATGAGTTGGCTGTGTGTGTGTGTGTAGCAGCTTTGTTTTCATTTTCTGCATCTGCCCAGTAGGTTTCTTGTATGCCAAGCCTCTTTTTCATGTTCTGAGCATGCTCATTCAGTTCCTTTAAGTCCAAGCCTCTTTTTTTAGGTTCAGGAGGAAGCTGAGTGAGGGAAACCACCTTGCAGAGGCCCCTGCTCACTCCTGTCAAATTCGTGCCCCTCTGTATCTCCAGAACTGGCAGTAGGGAGGAGCTATGAATAACACCTCCTTACTGCAGCCCCTGGGTGTGTGTGCCAGGCACACAGAAGTCTTCTTTTATATATATAAATGCTAATTAAGGAAAATCATTCAGTCACTTCCTGTCGTAGTCCTACATTACCTCCCCCACTCACTGACACTTATCTCTTTCAGTGCTAGTAGAGGTGGGTAATGCATTGGATTAAGTGTCAGTGAGTAGGAGAGGTAATACAGGACTAAGACAGGAAGTGCCTGCTTGGCATGACTTAATAAGTGCCACCTATACCGTAAAATCTCAGCTATAATACGCACATGTGTATAATAATCAGGTGTAAATTACACCCAAGATTTTAGGGGAAAAACAACTTGTTTTACCCCTCTACTCCCAAAGAAAAAAATAGTTTTTTTGTGGTCTGATTCATTCCCGCTTTCTCACCTCAATGGGTTACCAGCTTCCTTTCCTGCTACTTACCCCCTCCGGAGTCATCTATATCTGCACAGCGGGCAGCATGCTTGCATTTGCCACCTAGGGTGACCACGGGTCCCGGAACGTCCGGGACTGTCCCTTATTTCAGGGACATGTCCCGCGTCCCGGGTCCCCTTCAACCGGGACAATGAAGTGTCCCGGAATGAAGCCAAGCCGCCCTGAATGTCAGCCTGCAAGCGGTGTGTCACATCATGGACGCCGCTTGCAGGCTGACATCCAGGGCGGCAATGCAACTTACCTGATCTGGAGGCAAGCGCTCTAGTAATACAGAGCGCTGGGAGATGACATCATCTCCCAGCGCTCTGCATTACTGAGCACAGCGCGTGGGAGCTTCAGCTGTGTGCCGGAGGAGGCACAGAGCACTTTGCACTCCGCTAGACCACCAGGGACTCAAGGTAAGGCAATAGGGTGACCACGTCCCGGAATGGCAGAAGGGAAATGTGGTCACCCTATTGCCACCTACTTCCTGTGGTGCCCTGTGAGGACCTTTCAATCGAAGCTAATATAATGACCTTTGAGGACCTGAAGGTCCTTGAAGGGCACTACCGTAGATCCAATGTGCAAGCATCTATATCTGCACAGCGGGCAGCATGCTTGCATTTGCCAACTACTTCCTGTGGTGCCCTGTGAGTACCTTTTAATTGAAGCTAATATAATGACCTTTGAGGACCTGAAGGTCCTTGAAGGGTACTACCGTAGATCCAATGTTCAAGCATCGGATCTACGGTACTGCCCTGAAAGGTCCTTCAGCTAATCAAAGGGCATTACAATTAGATTCAATTAAAAAGTCGTCACAGAACACCTCAGGAAGTGGGTGGCAAATGGAAGCGTGCCGCCCGCTGTGCAGATATAACAGATGACTTCAAAAGTGGCAAGTAGCAGGAGGGGAAGCTACGAGCAGACTGAGGTGGGTGGAGGGATGAGGGGAGAAGAAATAAGTCTATGTATTTTTTTTCTTGAGTCTAATACATACCTCCGCTTCATATAAGATGAAGAGGGGCAAAATTGTGCGCATTATACCCCAGATTTTATTGTATATCTAAACAGACTCAAAAGTGAATTTTCAAGATATAAAATAACTAATACAACATTCAGATTTTTTTGAAAGCTCTTTCAATGGAATTGAACCTACGAGATAAGGATGAACGATCTCTGAAGTTCACGCTGTATTGCATTTAAAAAATAGAAGTTTCTTAAATATTGGGTTTAAATTTCTAAAAACTATCAAAGCATGAATAAAACTAGATAAACTTGTCATAGCTTTACACTAAGTCGTTCATTTCAAAAGTAGCTGACATAATTAAAATACTCTGATTCTTGCCTTTATTATGCAAATTTGTGATAATCTGAACTGAATTAAAACCAATTCAGTCATAGTATGGACTACATTGATTAAACTTCATGGAGCATAGAAAATAATGATAGTTTTAAAATTATATTAAGGGTCTCTGGTTATTGGAATTATTTTCTTAGGGTGAAGATTATGGGATCATGTATTAAAGGGATAGTAATGTTTCATTATAAAAGCAGCTCCAATTAATCATCATAGTATTTGAGCCATGGAGAGTGTTATTTCAATACTTCCAGAGTTGTAGCACAAGAATAACTGAATGATAAAATTTCTCTCTCCCGTCCCTTTTACTGATATAACACTGCTCACCTCAGAGCAGCAGGGTGGTGTCCAGGTGGATTGCAGAGAGGGACAATCTTCAATTAACATAAGGGAAAAACCTGTCAAGGGGGTAGGGTTTTTATTGTTCTCACAGTAAGAAGATTGTCCCTTGCTGTGATCTGTCCTGTCAATAGACCAGATACCACATCTGAGGTGAGCAGTGTTACATCAGTAAAAGGGACAGGAGGGGGATACTTTATCATTCAATTACTCTTGAACTACAACTCTGACAGTATTGAAATAACACTCTCCATGACCTAAATACTATGAAGATTAATTGGAGATGCTGTTTTTGTGAAACATTACTATCCCTTTAAAGGAAAACTCAACAATCACTTATGCTGTTGAACAAAGAAGAACTGGAACGATTTTGGGAAAAGCAATGATCCGTAATTAAATAAATAAAGTTCACAAAATAACTTTTCCTTTGAATTAAATGGGGATTTTATCCCCTTGAACATTAGAGAGGTTTCCAATGCATAAAAACACAATTTACGAAAATAAACATGTTGATTTGTCCCCTATGATACAATTGATTTACACCAGAATTGCTCCAGTGCTGCATAATACATCAACTTCAGTCAGAGGTATTTTACAACTAGTGTAAAAGCCTGTGTACATGGGCCAAGCTCCGGTTAATGTTAACCCTTTGAGTGCCATAAGATACGTGGATTCACTAAGTGGTGAGATGATAAAGTGGAGATGACTTCTCCAGTGATATCACTTCTCCAGTTGCTATGATATCCTATGGAGCCTATTCATTAAAGGGATAGTAATACTTAAGATGTAAAAAAAATATATGTTATAGAGTTTACCCCGTTTAGTAAAACAAGGGTACTCCCACTGCTGAGAGATATTTTATTAAAAAATTATAACAGCTCAAACTTGAATTTTTTAGGTGCAATATCACAGTGGCCTGAAAATTTACAGTGGCGCTGTTGCTACAACATCCTATGGAGGTTTATGGTCTACGGACCAGAGCTGTCCATAGGATGGTGTAGCAACAGCACCACTGTAAATTTTCAGGCCACTGTGATATTGCACCTAAAAAAATTCAAGTTTGAGCTGTTATAATTTTTTAATAAAATATCTCTCAGCAGTGGGAGTACCCTTGTTTTACTTAGGGATAAAACATATATTTTTTTTTACATTTTAAGTATTTAAGAAATGCTAGTAAATTGCATCCATAGAAGAACATAGGAACTGGAGAAGTGATATCACTGGAGAAGTCATCTCCGCTTTATCACCTCTTTATCACAGTTTAGTGAATCTCCCCCCAGGATGGATATTGTGCAGTCGGGAAGGTACACTAAAACACTATGTTCATTTAGAGCTGCAAGGGTTATCAGATGGATGGTGCGCTAATTGGGGGATGAGGATACAGTAAGATACCATACCCATTTATAGCCTGGTAATGTGATGGTTGCTGGCAAGATTGACACCTCAGGGATTAACAGCTGGATAGTTTTCAAAGTCAGGGACTTACAATACTGCAGGGGTTACACTGTATCAAGTAGTGGCCTGGAACTGTGGGGGTTAATCCGTTATTGCTACCAGCCCAGCCCCCTCTCTCCCACCTCCCTCCCAGCTGTCAGCGTCAGCTGGCCATGGAGTGGCACACTGCCATGTATGTGGCATCCCCGGTCATTGCTCTCACCTGTGTGCCTGGCTACGGTTACATGTGAAGTGTCTGCCTAACTCCTTTGAAAAAATGCCTGTCTTGCATCAATAAGTGTTACATTTTTCCATTTCCTTGTGTATGCAATAGGTGTGGAGTTACGCCTTGCTCACATTAGAGGCTTCCAAAGGTTTAGTTGTGTGTTTCAGTATATTATAAAGAACGTTTGTACATAAGCACACACACACTTGCATAAGATCTTTAAAGGGATAGTAATATTTCACAAAAACAGCAGCTCCAATTAATCTTCATAGTATTTGGGCCATGGAGAGTGTTATTTCATTACTGTCAGAGTTGTAGTTCAAGAGTAATTGAATCATAAAGTATCCCCCTCCCGCCCCTTTTACCTAGTGTAAGCCACCTCCCCTCAGATGTGGAATCTGGTCTCTTGACCGGACATGTCGCAGCAAGGGACAATCTTCTTACTGTGATCATAAGGAAAACCCTGCCCCCCTCGACAGGTTTTTCAGGTTTTTCCTTATGATCACTGAAGATTGTCCCTCTCTGTGATCCATCCGGACAGTCTTGCTGCTCTGAGGTGAGCAGTGTTACATCAGTAAAAGGGGCAGGAGGGGGATACTTTATCATTTAATTACTCTTGAACTACTAATCTGACAGTACTGAAATAACACTCTCCATGGCCCAAATACTATGAAGATTAATTGGAGTTGCTTTTATTGTGAAACATTACTATCCCTTTAAGCGTCACTCATTTGATTGTGTAGGTGAAAAATGTATGATTTCTCATTTTGCAAAGTAGTCAATCTCCTAGAACCTGACATTTTAAAGGAGCAGTAACATTTTTATTTTTATAGAAACATGCATGTTATAGAGCTGTTGAGTAAAACAAGGGCACTGTTACTGCTCTCTGTTATTTTAGTGGAAAATTATAAGAATTCATATTATCAGTGAATTACAGTGTGATTATTTCCTTAAAGTTCAAAATGACAGCATGACTCAATAGTTTCTTTTACATTCTATGGAGAGCTGTTTGTCATTGACTTTCCTCTCAAGTAAAATGTAAAAGTATAAGGAACTGGAATTTGACCACTAGAGGGCACGTTAATGTGAAAAACACAAGTTTAAACTGTCATTTCCCTAGAAATATGCATCTCTTAGCAATGGGAGTACCCTTATTTTGCTCAACAGGAAAAGTCCTACAATATATATTTTTTCATAACAAAAATTTACTGTGTCTCTGATTTGGTTGAACAGTACCTCCGATGAGTAGAGAGCGTGACTTGAGAGATGAACAGATGTTGGAAGTGTCTTTGATGCAGCTAGTGCTGTGGTTAAAGTTGCTGGACGCAAAGCCAGATGGCTGGATTGACTCTTCCTTCAATTGTAGTCCACACAAGGTACTGTAATAGGATTGAATGCAGAGCAATGACTGAGGCTGTAGTCCGAAGTCGTACATGAAAGGGTTACTTGAAGTTACCAAGCTTAACTGAAGTCAAGCTAGTCGAAGAAGGAGTGGGGGTAGAACCAGCGGAGTGGTAAAGGCACATGTCGTTACCAGAGCGGGAAGTCATACAGGCAGATGTGGGTAATGGAGCAGGTAGTTGTGCTAGCAGAGGTCGAAGCTGGAGCGGGAAGTCATACAAGCAGGAGTCGGAGCTAAAGCAGGTAGTCATACTGGAAGAAGTCGGTCACGGAGCAGGAAGTCGTACAAACAGGAGTTGGAGCTGGAACGGGTAGTCATACTGGCAGACTGGGTAACAGAGAGGGAAGTTGTACAAGCAGGTGGATGGTCCTGAGGGCGGAGTCACCAGATGTGTGGGTGGAACCACAGGATGCCTTGTCTAGCGAGTTTTAAGTCCATCCCTGTCTGGCAGATTTACACATACTGTTGTATGGGCACCAAATAATTTATAATGAATAATGATTTATAATGAATAATGTTGGCATCCTTAACCCCTTAATGACCCTTGACATGCCAGGACCGACACAAGGTCCCATCATTTAAAGACCGTTGACGGTCCTGGCACGTCATGGAATTCTGGGGTCCCTGCTCGGCTGCACACCGCTCAGCGACCCCGGAATCGATTGGCAAAAAAGAAAAAGCCCCGTGGTCCTTAACTGCATTCAGCTTCGGCTGGTTGTTAACGGGTTAAATCACCAGTGCACTAAATGCGACTAAGAGGACGTGTAATGTCACAAATTGGCTACAGATTTTTACATTCACTATTATTTGGTGTATACAATATTTTCTAAAAAAGATTTTCTAGCCTTCTACAGAGAGGTGAAAATAAATGTATCGAACAACAAAACATTTATTTGAGTATGTTATTAAACATAACATTTTTGCTGGAAGAGAATATAAGGGCTAGCAGCATTAAAATGATTATCTATTCCTGTGGCTAGCCAAGAATCGTACTGCTAGAGTAATCTGCCTAATCTGCTTGTTTTTTACACATCGTGTTAACTAAAATGGAAATAATAAGCAGCAGATGGTAACGGTTTTCTGATATTTGATGCCTGATTTAATAGAGCATTCAGCTGAAATAGATCACTATTCTCTGAGCTATCGTAGTCCGCATGTGTTCTCTAAATTGTATTGTTGTTACACCGGTTTAGTTTAGCAAGCGTATTAGAGCAACCTTTGGCACTCCATCTGTGGGACACTACAACTCCCATCATCCTCAGTCACACAACAGCTGGGAGATGCCGTCCCAAACAAATGGAGTGGTAAAGGTTTTCTACCCAAATACCGGAGACATTTAGTGGTTTTTGCAAAATGATCCTTATTTATCAAGCGCAAACGGAGTATACTATGCCATGGGGGGATTGCATTTCCGACTGATTTAAATGTGGCTTTTTAATCCTTTAAATACCAGTGAGGTCGCCAGTGCGTTGCTTCGCAATCCATTGGAGACCGTTCTAGCGTTTAAAGCGGAACCACCACCAAAGGTAAAGTCACCCTGCAATAATTAGGCAGGTGGCGACTAGCTTAATAGTTATATTATCTCTCACAACGACAAGATTCTATAGAAAACCTTAAAGGGATAGTAATACTTAAAATATAAAAAAATATGTTGTAGGGTTTATCCCCCTGACTAAAACAAGGGGATTCCCACTGCTGAGAGGTGTTTTATTAAAAAATTATAACAGCTCAAACTTGAATTTTTTAGGTGCGATATCACAGTGGCCTGAAAATTTACAGTGGTGCTGTTGCTACGCCATCCTATGGACTGCTCTGGTCTGTAGACCATAAATCTCCATAGGATGGTGTAGCAACAGTGCCACAGTACAATTTGCAGGCCACTGTGACATTGCACCTAAAAAATTTCAAGTTTCAGCAGTTATAATTTTTTAATAAAATATCTCTCAGCAGTGGGAGTTCCCTTGTTTTACTCAGGGGGATAAACCCTACAACATATATTTTTTTACATTTTAAGTATTACTTTCCCTTTAATCTTCCGAGACTGACGGGCAGGTTAGTGCAGTCCTTTCCGGTGCCTTTCGGGACAGTGCAATGCTTCTGAAGGGAGACCGGGACTGAGAGCGTAGGAGCGCAGACAAGATGTCTGTGTTGATACTTGGTATCTGGTCTCAGAAGATTAAGGTTTTCTATAGAATCTTGTCATTCTGAGAGGTGATATAACTATTATTAAGCTAGAGCCCATCTGCCTAATTATTGCAGGGCAACTTTACCGATGGTGGTAGTTCCAATTTAAATCAATCAGTATTTTGGGAAGTTCTGTTTGTCTCCTAGGTTACAGTTGTATGCTCCAGAATTGTTCCATTTCTGTTCGATAAATAAGGAGCTATGAACAGATCTCGCAATGCAGTCACTCATGATTGATAATGATTTGCCATTATCTAATATTTTGTCCTCTTTATTGAACCAAGATGGCAATAAAATATCAAGGGGGAGATGCACTAAGGGGTGATAAAGAGGTGATAAAACAGAGATAACGTCTCCAGTGATATCACTTCTCCACTTCCTGTGATATTCTATGGAGCCAACGCACTACGATTTCTCCCACTTTGGATATCTTAGTGCATAGGTTCCAGAGAATGATACATGAACTGGAGGAGTGATATCACCCAGTTATAAGAGGGTGTGCACACCTATGCAACCAGGTTATTGTGAGTTTTTTATTTTTTCCCCTCAAGGATTTCAGTTTGTTTTGCAATTGAATTGTTCATGTTATAGATCACATTAAAGGGATAGTAATACTTCGTTTTAACTTTATTTTGTAGGCATTAAAAAAACATGAAGAATGATATAAGTCTTATCTCTCAAACCTTTATGGTTTAAGAGATATTCACAAACAAATTACCCCCCCCCTGTTCAACCAGATCAGAAGGGAGGTGCCCAGGTAGACTGCAGAGAGGGACAATCTTCAATTAAGATAAGGGAAAAAGCTGAAAAAACTTGTCAAGGAGGGCAGGGCTTTCATTGTTCTCATAGGATGAAGATTGTCCCCTGCTGTTATCTGTCTGGTCTATGGACTGCATTCCACATCTGAGAAGAGATGGCTTACACTAGGTAAAAGGGGCGGGAGGGGAAACTTTGCTTGTGAATATCTCATAAACCATAAAGGTTTGAGAGATAAGATTTATATAATTCTTCATGTTTTTTTAATGCCTACAAAATAAAATAAAGTTAAAACTAAGTATTACTATCCCTTTAAAGGAGGAAAAAGTTCTGAAATGATTTATCTTTCTCATTCACACACATTACAAGAACCTGGCATTTTAACAGGGGTGTGTAGACTTTTTATATCCACTGTATCTATATATCGGACCCGTTATTGGTCCATATTCATACTGATGTCTAACGCTTCCTGTCACCCAGTGATTAATTGACCACGTTCCACAATTATTTCTATTAAGTTGTATTCGTACTGACTTCTTCCTCAGGGAAAAAAATACTTTTTTCTTTTCTCATCCCCATAAAGTGCGCATACACATTTTTCTACATATTAAAATATATGTATCAATTAACTGTGTGTACTCATTTCAAATGAAAGGAAATATGTAAAATATAAATGAACTGTCTTAAAGGGATAGTAATGTTTCATAATAAAAGCAGCTCTAATTAATCATCATAGTATTTGGACTTTGGAGAGTGTTATTTCAATTCGGTCAGAGTTGTAGTTCAAGAGTAATTCAATGACAAAGTATCCCGCTCCCGCCCCTTTTACTGATGTAACACTGCTCAGCCAGATCAGAAGGGAGGTGCCCAGGTAGACTGCAGAGAGGGACAATCTTCAATTAAGATAAGGGAAAAACCTGAAAAACTTGTCAAGGGGGGCAGGGCTTTCATTGTTCTCATAGGAAGAAGATTGTCCCCTTCTGTTATCTGTCTGGTCTATGGACTGCATTCCACATCTGAGAAGAGATGGCTTACACTAGGTAAAAGGGGCAGGAGGGGAAACTTTGCTTGTGAATATCTCTCAAACCATACAGGTTTGAGAGATAAGACTTATATCGTTCTTCACTGTCCCTTTAATGTCAGTTAATCTAGAGATAAAAAGGACAGTAAACAGGTGCAGTAATCCTTCTATTCATAGGTTTATCGAAAGGAAGTAAATATATAATGAAAATGAAGTGATTGTGATAATTTTACTTAATCTAGAATTAAAAAGAACAGTGAACAGAACAGTGCATCAATTATTTTCTTCTTTTTCTTCAATTTATGTAAAGTAAGCACAAATAAAATAGAAAGTGCCTGTTCATGCTCATTACTGTTTATATAGAGTTAAAGGGATAGTAATACTTCGTTTTAACTATATTTTATTTTGGAGGCATTAAAAAAACATGAAGAATGATATAAGTCTTATCTCTCAATCCTTTATGGTTTATGAGATATTCACAAAGTTCCCCTCCCGCCCCTTTTACCTAGTGTAAGCCATCTCTTCTCAGATGTGTAATGCAGTCCATAGACCAGACAGATAACAGCAGGGGACAATCTTCTTCCTATGAGAACAATGAAAGCCCTGCCCCCCTTGACAAGTTTTTCAGGTTTTTCCCTTATCTTAATTGAATATTGTCACTCTCTGCAGTCTACCTGGGCACCTCCCTTCTGATCTGGCTGAACGGGGGGGGGGGATACTTTGCTTGTGAATATCTCTTAAACCATAAAGGTTTGAGAGATAAGACTTATATCATTCTTCATGTTTTTTTAATGCCTACAAAATAAAATAAAGATAAAACGAAGTATTACTATCCCTTTAAGAAGCACAGGGGGTATAAGTAACATTCTTCTTGGGATTATGAAAGAAAGTGTATGTAAAATAGATCTCTTACAGGTAAGTGTATACACTTGTGATACATGATTGATGTGATACATTGTTGCTTCTAACTGAACAATAGTGATCTCCTAGATATTTTCTCTTCTCTGTGCAAATGGCCTTGTACACGCATTGCTATATGAAAAGTCAGTAGCTAAATGGTATAATGTGTTTAAGCTATTATATACCCAGACTAATAATTATCAATTATTACCCATAACAGAGGTAATCAACTCAATGCACATCAGCACTCTCATAATTGTTTTCTCTTCTCTGTGTTTTTTCGGGTTTGCCTGTGCAAGGATTTCAATATTGAGGATTGAGCAGCTAATTTAGAAAAACCTGTGTGGGGGCAGAAATGTATCCTCCATAAGCAATTACTGCTACTTGGATTAAGGAGTAGCACATATCAAATCATTGATCACACTTCAATCACTTCGATTAATCAGATATACTACACTATATATTGCTCCGCTTCCTTTCTTCTTGTGATGTACGGATCCAGAGAGATGTTTGAGGGCTGTGGGTGCCGGCAGATGATGTCACGCACAATGCCACTACTAGCGTGACCACTCCGCTTCCTGTCTCTCAGTTGGGCGTGAGTAAACTCTCCAGTAAGATGTGCCTGTGCTCCTCTCCTGTTTGGCTACAGACTGCATGGAGAATCCTTTCCCTACACCTATCTCCTATAAATAAATGGATCTGGCAGGTTGCCACTCCATGACCAGCAAACCAGAGTGGACCTTGCTTTGTTCACGAAAGCTATACCCAGCATCACCCACCAGGGGGCACAACACTTCTCTTTTCAAGGTCATTTGCAGAATGTGTTAGAAACTTTGTAGTGTCTAGAATTGTCTAGGATTGTCTTATCTTTTGTTTATAGAGCATCTTCTGCTTAAAGGGATAGTAATACTTCGTTTTATCTTTATTTTATTTTGTAGGCATTAAAAAACATGAAGAACGATATAAGTCTTATCTCTCAAACCTTTATGGTTTGAGAGATATTCACAAGCAAAGTTTCCCCTCCCGCTCCTTTTACCTAGTGTAAGCCATCTCTTCTCAGATGTGGAATGAAGTCCATAGACCAGACAGATAACAGCAGGGGACAATCTTCTTCCTATGAGAACAATGAAAGCCCTGCCCCCCTTGACAAGTTTTTCAGGTTTTTCCCTTATCTTAATTGAAGATTGTCCCTCTCTGCAGTCTACCTGGGCACCTCCCTTCTGTTCTGGCTGAGCAGTGTTACATCAGTAAAAGGGGAGGGAGGGGGATAATTTGTCATTGAATTACTCCTGAACTATAACTCTGACAGATTTGAAATAACACTCTCCAAAGTCCAAATATTATGATGATTAATTAGAGCTGTTTTTATTATGAAACATTACTATCCCTTTGAACCCTTAACAATCGGCTGATGCAGCTCATGGCAGGCAGTGAAGGGCCACAGGTATTTTTTTTGTTTGTTTGTTTCAATGGATACCAGGGTCCCTGAGTGGTGTACAGCCACGCAAGCTCCCTGGAATTCCATGACATCACGAATCCTTAAGTGGCGGAACCGGCGTGACATTCCTGGCACGTCCAGCGTTGTTGAGGGGGTTAAATGTACAACACGTGAACAAGGCCTTTTCTTTGCTTTTTTCTGTTGTTGCATGCTCGGGCTAACCCATCATAAATAGCGCAGATGTGCAGATAGGGAAAAATCATACAGATGGTGTTTTATGCTAGAATTGATGTCCATAAGATTATAACCTTGAGCTAACGCAGAGAAAAGGTGTGGTAAAGCTTACTCGTACATTATATGTTGCACAGATGTGCAGATGGAGCAAAGTGTACAAATGGTGTTTTATGCTAGATTTGATGTCCATAACCTTGAGCTAAAGCAGAGAAAAGGAGTGGTATATATATTATATATAGATGATTCAAGTGATAGGTGACAGAACACAGAGAGAGAGAGCTAGCGAGATCCTATCTCCATGCAAGACGAATGGTATGTAATCCTTTTATTACTGCAAGCATATTCCATAATTATACTGTGCTTTATATCAAATTTACTAATGATATTTACTAATCATACTTTTTATATTTCTGCACAATTTATGGTATAAGCCTAATAAATATATATACCTGTTTAACCCATTAAAGACTGCCCGATCCAGCACTGGGCAGCGGTTAAGGACCTCTGTGCTTTTTTGGTTTTTGCAGCATATTATTCTGGGATGGCAGAGCATTGTGCATCCCAGAATTCCAATACGTGCCAGGACCATTACCGGTCCTTAAAGGGATAGCGATATTTCACAATAAAAGCAGCTCCAATAAATCATCATAGTATTTGGGCCATGGAGAGTGTTATTTCACTACTGTCAGAGTTGTAATTCAAGAGTAACTGAATGATAAAGTATTCCCCTCCCGCCCCTTTTACTGATGTAACACTGCTCACCTCAGAGCAGCAACACTGTCCAGATGGATCTCAGAGAGGGACAATGTTCAGTGAGCATAAGGAAAACCTGAAAGACCTATCAAGGGGGGCAGGGTTTTTATTGTTCTCACAGTAAGAAGATTTCTGTGAGCTGTCTGGTCTTACGACCAGATTCCACATCTGAGGGGAGGTGTCTTACACTAGGTAAAAGGGCGGGAGGGGATACTTTATCATTCAATTACTCTTGAACTACAACTCTGACAGAATTGAAATAACACTCCATGGCCCAAATACTATGAAGATTAATAGAAGCTGCCCTTTTTGTGAAACATTACTATCCCTTTAAGAGTAGGAAATAACTGCCCCCTGCGTATTTATATGGGAAGAAAGGTATAACTCATTTCACCTCTCTAGTACTCAGAAGACTAAATTGGGTCTTTAACCCACGGAATCAGGGCAGATTTAAGACACTGGTGGGTCCTGCAAAGCTCATGCTAGTGTCTCCTCTCCTTACAATAACACTCCAAAATACCACACAAAGGGCAATGCAGCTGTTTCATATAGTGGTTCAAAGCTACCGTACTACTTAAAGATAGATTTGATCCAATTTAAACATTCAGAAACCCAATTAACCCATTGAGTGACAGAGGGAGTGCGCAACGCATTGTGGTCACCTCTGGCACTGAAAGGGTTAAAAGCTCATACCCATACTGCTGTGCAGTCTGTGCCTGCCTGTGGATGGAATTATGACTGCTCCGCAGGTGCTATCTGATGCTGCCTGCAGAGGAACATGAGACTTTGACAGGTCATATGGTAGAAGTGCGTCTTATCATCTACAAAACGAGAAGAAAGGGGACAACAACAGAGGGGTGCCCTGTGTATATCAATAATTATATCTTCAACCACCACCAAGCACCCGGTACATGTACACTCACAATTCAAGTAGCTGATTACCGGGCATATGCCAAAACCAGCATTCGCACGTCTGGGGTTAATTCCTGTCCCCAGCAACAGGTACACTGAATAGATAAGTCCGCAGCTCTCCCCCCACAAACACGCCACCCCAAAAACGGTATGGAAATAGCCAAAAAAAATTAAAACGAACAGGAGAGGCGCCAAAGAGTGTATTATTGTTATACAACAAAAATAAAATAGAAACCAGTAAAATATTACTCACAAATAAAATGGTTAGGCTGCTGTTATCGGTCAGTCTAACAATCGTGCATTCGGAGAGCATAAACCCGTCTCTGTTCAGGTCAGTCTTACGTGTCTGGTATCGATCCAGAATAAGAAATATAGAATACTCAGACGGAGGGTTCTTTAATCTTTATCTGTAGAAATACGTTTATTAAAAATGTTTAAAATACAACAGCTTGTATGCTAACAAGTTTTACGGTTTACCACAGCTTTCCCAAAGCTGCAAAGCCCCAATACAAACGTCCTATCATCTAGCCTGCCCTGAGCAGGACAGGAAAAAATCCCATTAATTTGCTCCTTTCGCTGCCGTGCTCCTCTTTTTGCCGGGCTGCCACTGAAAATCTGAGGGTGGCTTTTGGTGGCCGAGAGATCGTTGCAACTGAAAAACACTAGGGGGCTGTGGGAGCTCTCAGCCGCGTATGGGCACACCAGCACTGCTGGCACAGACCATTTCGCCCTTGCCTGTCTGCTGTATCCTCCCTGGTTAGTAACAGTGCCCCCTCTTGAGAGTGGGACCTGGGCAAATCCTTATTTTTTCCACAAGGAAAACGCACAGTTCAGCTGCTCCGAATCTCAATGCTGAGGCTCTTGTTGAAATCTCTACTTGAGGACATACACAGATCCCGAAATATCTGAAAGAAACATGCAGGATATATATATAACAACTTATGAAGTGGTGATCATGGTGCAAACTGAAGATTTGCTTCTATACTTCAAACAACAGTCACCAAACAATGTTTACACCAAATAGTGTATATATATATATATATACGCACACACTACCGGTCAAAGGTTTTGGGACAGCTCAATTTTTGCTGCTTTTAGTTATTGACATATAACTTGGCAAAAACTTTAGAAAAACATGTCAACATTGGGTATTTCTAAACATATTTGTAGATGTGTAAAATTTTTGTAGATGTGTAAAATATTTTTGCGTAAAAGCTAAAAAAAGTGCTTTTGTTACTTTTTTCATCATATTTTATAATTTTTTTTAATAGTAAATTATATGATATGATGAACATAATGGTATCTTTATCTTACCTTATGACATGAAAAATGGGAACATAGAAGTTACACACAACACATTACAAATAATATTTTATTTCCCAAAGGCATTGTATAAAAGGGGCATGAGGGTGCCTGTGTTGGTGAGGTGTGGGGAAAGAAGCAGTTGAACAGGGGATGATTTTTGGGGGTTTGTTTACTGGGATTGGGGGGCACTTCATAAAAAAGGAATCCTAAATAAAATAAAATAAAACGGGAACCATAAGACTTGGTATAAAGGGGTCTGAGGAGGGTGTCTGTGTTGGTGAATGAATGAATCATTTGAACATGTAATTTGTTTTGGGGGGGTTTCTTGACTGCTATTGGGGGGACAGTTAATAAAAAGTGACAGAGACAGGACCCCCTGACATAAGATGACACTGGGGTGGACTGATAGAGTATTTTGCACAGGATGATTTGTTTGATTTGTTGTTAGAGGCCTTTGTAGGACTGAGACTTATTAGAGGCCCAAGCCCTGAAGAAACATTGATTTGTAGGAGTTAAGCTTGTTAGAAACACCCCCCCCCCAAAAAAAAAAAACTGTTTATTTTTTGTGAGACTAGTTTCTATTTATTTATTTATTTATTTATTTCTAAACACAAGCCCTGAGAAAAAAATAAAAATACCCTACTGGCCTAATGCCAGCAGGTCATGTTGGCCAGTGGTCACTGTCAGATGTCCTCCTGAGTTGCAACTGCTGTTCGTTCTGCTGCTGCTGAGTTGTTTAAGCAGCAGGATGATTAGGCAGCTGAAAGGGAATGGGATCATCAATAGCAGTAACATGGAAGATGGATGATGAAGGTTCCACTTGCCACAACTGGCTCCACTGAGGCAGTAGCAGAAGAATAAGTAGTCCCAGTGTATGTGGAGAAAAGAACAAGTTGACCATTAAATCTTCTCCAGCTGCCCCTCCTCCAAAATCATCATGGGTGTGTTGTTATTAGAATATGTTTTTTCCCTTGAGAGCAGGATCAGTGGGTCTCCTCAGCAACTGCAATGTGCATGGTGTGTGTGTGGTAAATAACATCTGGGGGCACAACTGTATCCAAACACTATGACACCTGAAACCAAGTACTGCCGCTATCACTGTACCCCTTGTCCAGACCCACTAAGGACACATCAGAACTTGCTGACAGTTTAATAGTAGTGATGAACCCTCCCTGCCAGAATCCTAGCGTATTTTGCTGGATTGGAATCTCCTCAGATGCTGCTTGATGGTCAGTGCAGCACACAGTGTGCAATGGGTAGAGACGAACTGCCATATTCTAACATTTATCATTTGGAGGGGGAGGTAACGATGAATGAGGTGGATTGGCAGGAGATGTACTTGTTACCCTAGAGGAAGAAGGTGATGTTGATGGTGAGCTACTTGTTTCGCTCGTCATGGAACTTCCAGTGTCTGTCTGGGTTTCTTTATTCTTCCTCCTCTTTGATCTCCACCTTCTGGAGAGTCAGGGGGTACAGTAACAGCGGTGCTAGATATCTGTAATGGGTGTTTGGCTTTAACATGTTTGGAGTAAATGTCATGGTGTCTGTGTTTCATGTGTGTTATCAGGGAGGTTGTGCCAAGTTGTGTTCCCTCCTTTCCCCTTCTCACTGACTTGTCACAAATTTTGCACTGTACCATTGTTGATGATGACTGCACTGTGCCTGCCGGAAGAGAATAATAGTCCCACACCCATGACTTCTGGGGGGAGGAATTCGGAACAGGTGGAGTAGAATGGCCTCTTTCTTCTTCTCCTCCACATTCCCCTTCAGTTTTTGTGGCAGCGGATAATGTTGCTGCTACTGCCTCAACTTTAGCACTACAACTAGGACCAGGAGTATTGCTGGCGCTGGCAAGTGGAACCTGTCGTAGTCCTTCATTACTTGTTTACCCCATTCACACTGTGTCCACAGTGGTCTGTGGCACACTAGCCTTGTCCTCAGCATCCTGCTGCCCTTTCATCTCAGAAATTAAAGCAGTTCCAATTTCTGCTAATTCCAAAAGCTGACTGCTAGTGCTGGTGGTGATGCCCATCCTCATCCCTGTCTCCCATTCCTCCTCAGTTTCTGATAAAAAGGCCATCAATGTCTATTCCACCCCAGCTTCTCCAACACCACCACTAGTCCCTACTTGCTTCTGCTCTATTCCAGATATCTCACTGCTGCTTGGAGGAGGTGATGAGCAATGTGACAGAGGGTCCTCTGCTGTCACACTTGGCATCATTTTCCCCTTCCCCACCTGAGTACTACAAGAAATACTAGCAGCAGGCAAAGTATTGGTGGCAGCAGGTTCAGCACTGGTAGCAGGTTCAGCACCAGTGGCAGCATATCTGGCAGCAGGTACAACACTAGTGGCTGCAGGTAAACCAATGGTGGCACTGGCAGCAGGGGCAGCACATCTTGCAGCAGACACAGGCAGCTGACCTGTCCAGCTCTCACTAGTACTACCCTTTTCTCCCTTCCTTCCCATTCCCTATTCTCCCTCCCCACCCATTACATTCCCCAAGATCCTTTGGGGTGATTTAGGGGGACTGGACAGCATTGGTTCAGTACTGCTAGTCACTTCCTCCTCCTCCTCAGACTCAGTGGACACATAATAAGGGTCCTTCCAGTTCCACTATGACCCTCTCCTGCCTCAATTTTTGCTAAATATAACAAGAAAACAGCACAGCACGTCTATCTCGCTCTGTAGGTGCTTCTATTGTGTCTGCCTTCAGTGAAAATGTCACGTTTTTATAGTGGAAGTGCGAAACCAATGTAAATCAATGGGTGGAAACTTTCTAGCCATTGAAAAAATGGTGAAACATTTTTGCCATTGGACGAAAGATGCGAACATTTTAACCGCTAGTTTTAACCCTTTGAGTGTCAGAGTGGTACGGAATGCATTGCAAAGCAATGCATTCCGTACCACTCTGGCACTCAAAGGGTTAAAGCGGATTTTCCTGCGAAAAAGTGGAAAAATAGAATAAGTATATTGTGTGTGGTGTAGTGCGGTAAAGGAGAGGTTAAAAAACAAATCTCTGGGTTTTGTTTTCCCTCTCTTTGCTGTGAGACAAGCTAATAATTGAAGTCTGGTGTGGTGGGAGTGACTAATTGCTGTGTTTGTAATTGGTGGATTCCTGGATTAAATAGCAGATACATAGTGAATACTTGAATGTGTGAATCTTGCATCAGTGTGTAAGTGCAGAAGTGTGGGAATTTAAAACAGGGGGAATTCAAATACAGGGGACTGCTATTACAAGTGACTGGTTCCAAGTGAAGAGTTAGAAGGAATCTGGTTAAGTACATAAGAGTGTGTTTGGTGTTTTATTGGTATTTTATTAAGGTTTAAAAAAAAAAATTGTGTGGGTATTGCAAGAGTTAAAAAAAACTGTTTACTGGATTTTTCTCTGGCCTGTGTGATTAGGGCTGATTGCTAAGGGATTTCACCTGGCTGTTAGTTACTATAAATACAATCCATTAGCTCTGTGGAGCTGGCTCTGTGAGACTGCTATTGAAAGTGACTGGTTCCAGGTGAAGAGTTAGAAGGAATCTGGTGACTATCATTTCAAAGGATTTATCGCATTCACATTTAAAGTTGGTTACTTACCTTAGAGTGATCATTAGAGGATAATATAAAGCTATTTGAATTGTAAAACCAAGCATGAGTGATAGCAGGTTAGCCAATCTCACGCAGTGCACATCTTGTCACATGTTTGAACACTTGGAGCAATCGTTCCAGGGGTCATACCGCTGTGCCAAGTGTGAGCATATTTTCTCTTTAGAGTCTAAGATATTGGATTTGGAGAGAAATATTGCAACATTGCGAGACATTGGAAACCTGGAAAGGAGTTTAGAACTCACAGAGCAGGTAGTATGTGGGGTTAGTGGTGAAGAGGATGGAGTTGTAGATGAGGAGCGACAGGTAGGCAGCTGGGTAACAGTAAGGAGGGGAGGTAGTGGACAGAGGAAGAGGAAGGCCAGTTCTGAGTTGACTCAGTCCAACAGATTTGCAAGATTGTGTGAAGATGTTGATGAAAATTGCTCAGAATTGGCAACACTGGAGAGGGCTGATTCCTCTAGCAGCCAGGGGAACAGTCCTCCTTCCAGGCTAGATGGGATGCAGAGCAGGCAGAAACCAAGGCAGGTGGTGGTAATAGGGGACTCTATTATTATTATTCCTGCCGCCAGGAACGTGAATGCCGAACAGTATGCTGTCTCCCGGGTGCTCGGGTTCGGCATGTTGCGGACAGGGCTGACAGATTATTGGGAGGGACTGGAAGCGATCCAGCTGTCTTGGTACATATTGGAACCAATGACAAAATAGGAGGAAGATGGAGGTCCCTAAAGAATGATTTCAGGGATTTAGGGTGCAAGCTCAAGGCAAGGACCTCTAAGGTAGTATTTTCTGAAATACTACCTGTGCCATGCGCCAGTGCAGGTAGGCAGAGGGAGCTCAGGGAGCTTAATGCATGGCTCAAGCAATGGTGTAGGAAGGAGGGTTTTGGGTTTTTAGAACACTGGTCAGACTTTGCTCTTGGGTACAATCTATATGGAAGAGATGGATTGCACCTAAATGTGTTAGGGGAGAGAATGCTAGGAAGCTTGGAGGAGCTTTTAAACTAGGAAAGGGGGGGGGGTATAGATAGCAAAAATGGGGTAGAAAGAGCAGATAGGAACTGTGTCCAAGTAAATGACCAGGGGGGTGGAGAAAGGGTGGGGAAAAATTTAGCCAGCAGGGAGGAACTCCTAGTAAATGAAGGTGAAGAAAAAACGCATGTAGGGATTAATATATGTAAAGACTTCAAAATTAATTGTATGCTAGCAAATGCATTAACCTCTAGAATTGCTGGCGGTTAATGAGCAATTGGACATAATTGGAATAACAGAAACATGGAGGAACGATGCACATGACTGGACTGTAAATATAGAGGGCTATTCCCTGCTTAGAAGAGACAGAATTAATAGAAAAGGTGGAGGTGTGTGCTTATATTTGAAAACAGAGCTAAATCCAGTTTTGCGAGGTGATATTAGTGAGGAAACTGGCCAAACTGTGGAGTCCATGTGGGTAGAAATCGAGACTAAATGTGGTGTGAAAGGTAAAAAAAAGGTGTTGGTGGGTATATGCTACAAACCACCAAATATCGATGACAATGATGAGGCCCAACTGCTATTGCAGATGAGGAAAGCTGCCCAGTTTGGGCATACTATAATTATGGGAGATTTTAATTATCCAGATATCAACTGGAAAAATGAGACCCGTCAGAGTGCTAAGGGTAGCAGGTTTTTGAACATACTTCATGAAAGCTACATGTCACAAATGGTGGAAGCGCCGACAAGAAATAACAATGTATTGGACCTAGTGATCACTAATAACACAGAAATGGTATCCAATATTAAGGTAAGAGAACATTTGGGAAACAGTGATCACAACATGGTTACATTTGAGATCAGTCTGGCAAAGCAAAAATGTATAGGTTCAACCAAAACTCTTAATTTTAAAAAAGCGAACTTCAACTTGTCAAGGGCCTCAATGCAACACATAGATTGGGATATTTTATTTAAAGGCAAAAATACTGAGGAAAAATGGTCAGAATTCAAATTTAGGTTGCAGAAATGTACCCAACAGTATATACCAATGGGGAACAAATGCAAAAGAAGTAAGTCACAGCCAATGTGGTTAACTGCACATGTAAAGAAGGAAATGGCAAGGAAAAAAAACGCATTTAAATTATTTAAGTCTGAAGGAACTGAACAATCTTCCTTAAAATACAGGGAGTGCAACAAAGATTGCAAAAAGGCAATTAGGGTAGCAAAAATATATAATGAAACTCAAATTGCAAGGGAAAGCAAGACTAATCCAAAAAAGTTTTTCAAATATATAAATAGCAAAAAGCTAAAGAGTGAGTGCATTGGACCATTCAAAAATGAGATGGGTGAGTTGGTTAGTGAGGATAAGGAAAAGGCTGATGTTTTAAACACTTTCTTTGCATCAGTATATACAAGGGAATGGTAGAAGAGCCTCCGCAAGTAACAAATAAAACAATACAATTAATAGATATTGGGTTAACTCAAGGAGATGTCATGGGAAGACTGAACAAAATTAAGACTGACAAAGCACCGGGTCCTGATGGTATACATCCAAGGGTTCTTCAGGAACTTAGTGCAGTGTTAGCAAAACCCCTGTATTTACTCTTTAAAGATTCTATTACCACAGGCTCAGTGCCACAGGATTGGCGAAGAGCTAACATAGTGCCTCTATTTAAGAAGGGAACTGAAGCAGAAGCTGGGAATTATAGACCAGTGAGTTTGACCTCTGTAGTGGGAAAACTGTTAGAAGGGATAATAAGGGACTATATTCAGGAATACAACACAAAAATAAAATCATTAGCACGAATCAACATGGTTTTATGAAGAATAGATCATGCCAAACTAATCTTTTCAGCTTCTATGAGGAGGTAAGCAGCAACCTAGACAATGGCAAGGCAGTAGATGTAGTATATCTAGACTTTGCAAAGGCATTTGATACAGTGCCACACAGAAGGCTGGTGTATAAAATAAAGAAATTGGGGCTAGGAGATAACCTTTGCAATTGGATACAAAACTGGCTGAAGGATAGGGAACAGTGTGTGGTTGTAAATGGAAAATTCTCCAGTACAGTTAAAGTGGAGAGTGGAGTACCTCAGGGTTCAGTATTGGGTCCGCTGCTTTTTAACATGTTTATAAATGATCTGGAAATAGATATAGAAAGCAAAATATCAATATTTGCAGATGATACTAAATTATGCAAAGTCATTAATTAAGAACAGGATATTTTCTCTCTACAGAGGGACTTGCATACAATGTCAGATTGGGCAAACATGTGGAATATGAAGTTTAATGTGGGGAAGTGTAAAGTCATGTATTTGGGAGGAAACAATCCCAAGGCTACTTATAAACTTAATGGAATAGTTTTAGGTGACTCATTGCTAGAAAAAGACCTGGGCATCCTTGTCAACTACAAACTTGGAAACAGTGACCAGTGTCAAACAGCAGTAGCAAAGGCAAACAAAGTCCTGTCTTGCATAGAAAGAGGTATCGAAGCAAGAGTGGATAACATTATTTTGCCATTATACAAATCATTGGTAAGACCTCACCTTGAGTATGCAGTGCAATTTTGGGCACCGGTTCTGAAAAAGGATATACTAGAACTAGAGAGGGTACATCGGAGAGCAACAAAATTAATTAAGGGAATGGAGGACTTGACATATGAGTAGTGATGAGCGAGCACCCCAATGCTCGGGTGTTCGGGTGCTCTGACCGAGCACCCCCTGAGGCTCGAGTGCTCAGCCGAGCACCCGAGCCCCATTGAAGTCAATGGGAGGACTCGAGCATTACACCAGGCACCCCCTGCTCTGATGAGGGGAGGGTGCCTGGTCCATAGGAAAAGGGCAGAAAAGGATGGAAACACCACAGAAATGGTTCAGGGACAGCATAGGGAGGATGTCTGGATGCATCTTGGACTCCAACATCGCTGCTGGGAACGATCTTTCGCCCGTAGTACGCCATTTTTACAGACTGACCATAAAACACACAAAAAGGAAAATAAAAACGACTTTAGGGGAAAAATTGTTACCAAACAATATTTGCTGTATATTTACTTGTATATCATCTGCAAATTCTCCCAAAAATTTCCTTGATTTTCGGAAGTGAGGCCATGATTAAGAGGGAAACGTGCGCAGAGGCAAATTCTCCCAAAAATTTCCTTGATTTTCTGAACTGGGGCCATGATTAAGAGGGAAACGTGCGCAGAAACAAATTCTCCCAAAAATTTCCTTGATTTTCTGAACTGGGGCCATGATTAAGAGGGAAACGTGCGCAGAGGCAAATTCTCCCAAAAATTTCCTTGATTTTCTGAACTGGGGCCATGATTAAGAGGGAAACGTGCGCAGAGGCAAATTCTCCCAAAAATTTCCTTGATTTTCTGAACTGGGGCCATGATTAAGAGGGAAACGTGCGCAGAGGCAAATTCTCCCAAAAATTTCCTTGATTTTATTGAACTGAGGCCATGATTAAGAGGGAAACGTGCGCTGAGCTGACCATCTAAAACATTATGGGTGAGGGTCTGCTGCAGAGCTGACCATCCTAAACATTATATGCGAAGGCCCGCTAGTGAGCTGACGCTATAAAACATTATATGCGAAGGCCCACTAGTGAGCTGACGCTATAAAATATTATATGCGAAGGCCCGCTAGTGAGCTGACGCTATAAAACATTATATGAGAAGGCCCGCTGGTGAGCTGACCTATACAAAAATTGTCAAACAGGGCCCGCTGGTGAGCTGGCCCTATATAAAAATTATATCACAGGGCCCGCTGGTGAGCTGGCCCTATATAAAAATTATAGCACAGGGCATATGGAAGAGGAGGAGGAGGATGAGAAGATTAAGAGTCAACCATATACCCGTTTTTTGGGTGGAAGGGGTGAATGGGAATACAGAGTATTCCCATCATTGTAAATAATATATGTAAAGTGAGTTTATGTTCCCCCGGGGCTTTCCTCCAGTGGAGTGGAGAAGTCAGGGGAAATCCAGGCCTTGTTCATTTTTATAAGTGTCAACCTATCAGCATTGTCGGTGGAAAGGCGGATACGCTTATCTGTTATGATGCCACCAGCAGCACTAAATACCCGCTCAGACAGAACGCTGGCGGCAGGGCAGGCCAGCACCTCCAAGGCGTAGAGTTCCAGTTCATACCACGTGTCCAGCTTGGACACCCAGTAGTTGTAAGGCACAGAGGGATCATTGAGGACGCTGACACGGTCTGCTACGTACTCCTTCACCATCTTCCAAAACTTTTCCCTCCTTGTGACACTAGGCTGCGCATCAGGGTGAGGGTGCTGGCGGGGTGTCATGAAGGTGTCCCACGCCTTGGAGAGTGTTGCCCTGCCTTTCTCGGAACTGCTGTGTGCTCCCCTTTTCTCCCCTTCTCGGTTGGCCAAGGTAGCACGTACTCTGCCGCCAGCATTGTCAGATGGAAAATTTTGGAGCAATTTTTCAACAAGAACCTTCTGGTATTGCACCATTTTGCTTGTCCTCTCCACCGGAGGAATGAGAGATGAGAAATTCTCTTTGTAGCGGGGGTCCAGAAGGGTGAACACCCAGTAATCCGTGTTGTCTAAAATGCGTACAACGCGTGGGTCACGGGAAAGGCAGCCTAACATAAAGTCAGCCATGTGTGCCAGAGTACCAACAGTCAAGATTTCGCTGTCCTCACCAGGAGGATGACTCTCAATATCCTCATCCTCTTCCTCCTCTTCTGCCCACCCACGCTGAAGAGATGGAACTAAAGTTCCATGGCTACCCTCTGTAGCGGAGGCAACCGTGTCTTCCTCCTCCTCCTCCTCCTCCTCCTCCGCCTCCTCCAATTGTCGCTGAGAAGACGAAGTGAGGGTGCTCTGGCTATCACCTTGTGTAAGCTCTTCCTCCCCCATTTCCACCTCTTCCACATGCAAAGCGTCGGTTTTAATTGTGAGCAGCGAGCGTTTCAGTAGACACAGAAGTGGGATGGTTACACTGATAATAGCGTTATCGCCGCTCACCATCTGTGTCGATTCCTCAAAATTGCGTAAAACCTCGCAGAGGTCTGACATCCATTCCCACTCCTCACTTCTGATTACAGGAAGTTGAACGGAGAGGCGACGACCGTGTAACAGCTGGTACTCCACTACTGCCCTCTGCTGCTCACAAAGCCGGGCCAACATGTGGAAGGTGGAGTTCCAGCGCGTGCTCACGTCACACAGCAGCCGGTGAGCTGGCAATTGTAAGCGCTGCTGCAGCTTCAACAGGCCGGCCGAAGCTGTAGATGACTTACGGAAATGTGCACACACGCGGCGCACCTTGGTCAAGAGATCATGCACATTGGGGTAGGTTTTTAGAAATCGCTGAACCACTAAATTAAATACATGCGCTAGGCATGGTACGTGTGTGAGCTTGCCGAGCTCCAAAGCCGCCACCAAGTTACGCCCATTATCACACACAACCATGCCTGGTTGCAGGTTGAGTGGCGAGAGCCATTGCTCGGTCTGGTGACTAATCCCCTGCAACAGCTCTGAGGCCGTGTGCTGTTTGTCCCCAAGGCAGATCAGCTTCAGCACGGCCTGTTGACGCTTCCCCACTGCAGTGCTACACTGCTTCCAGCTACTGGCTGATGGGGGAGTGGCGCTGCATGTAGAGAATTCGGAGGTGGAAACGGAGGAGGAGGAGCCAATAACGTAGGTGCTGGCGGAAACCCTGATGGAGGTAGGGCCCGCAATCCTCGGCGTGGGTAGCACCCGTGCCATCCCAGGGTCCGAGTCGCTCCCAGCCTCCACGACATTCACCCAGTGTGCCGTCAGGGAAATGTAGCGTCCCTGGCCACAAGCACTTGTCCATGTGTCAGTCGTTAAGTGGACCTTCCCAGTAACTGCGTTGGTCAGGGCACGGGTGATGTTACGGGACACATGGTGGTGTAATGCGGGGATGGCACACCGGGAAAAGTAGTGGCGGCTGGGGACCGCGTACCGAGGGACAGCTGCTGCCATCAGGCTGCGGAAGGACTCAGTGTCCACAAGCCTAAATGGCAGCATTTCGATGGCCAGTAATTTGGAAAGGTGTGAGGTTAGTGCTATGGCCTGTGGGTGGGTGGCTGGGTATTTTCTCTTGCGCTCAAATGCCTGGGGTAACGACATTTGGACGCTGCGCTGGGACAGGGAAGTGGATGTGGTCGCTGATGGTGCTTCAGATGGTACAGGTGCAGGGCGGGAGGTATGCGGGCCTGCGCCTTCGACAGGCGATTGGCCAGCACCGAAAACAGGGGAAGAGGAGGCAGTGGTGTGGCCTGCAGACACAGATGGGCGATCCAGGCGTTCCTCCCACTTATTACGGTGCTTGGATGCCATGTGTCGGATCATGCTGGTGGTGGTGAGGTTTCTCGCGTTCATGCCTCGGCTCATTCTGGTGTGGCACAGGTTGCAAACCACAATTCTTTTATCGTCCGCACTTTCCTTAAAAAAACGCCATACCGCGGAACACCTACCCTTTGGCAAGGTAGATTTACGCAAGGGGGTGCTCCGTGGAACATTTGCGGGCCGGTTTGGTGCGGTCCGCCTTCTTTCTGTAGCCACACCACTGCCTCTTCCAGCCTGTTGCGGTGCTGCAGATGGCTCACCCTCAGGACTGCTGTCATCGCTCGGCTCTACACCTTCCCAGGTGGGGTCAGTCACCTCATCGTCCACCAAGTCCTCCTCCACTTCCTCACTCTGATCATCCTCCTCATGTCTTGATCCCACCACATACTCAGTCATTGACAACTGTATAACATTCTCCTCAACAAGGTCTTGAGACGGAAATAGTGGTTGATTTAATGGCAACTGTGTCTCATCATCATCATCATCATCCACTACTTCCTTTGACCTTAAATGCCGTTCACATCTGTCATCTTCTTGTGATTGGGTACCCTCTAGAGGTTGTGAATCAGGGCACAAAATGTCATGTTCCTCTGCAAGCGTGCTTGGAGAGAGGGTCAAATGAAGGATTGGTGATGAGACGAGCTCCTCACTATATCCCAGTGTGGGATCACTTCTTTGACCAGACCGTGTATGGTGGGAGGAAGGATGATCAGAGTGAGGATTATGTTGACCAGACTCTTGGCTACTGAGAGTGGACTTGGTGGAAGACAGGGTGGTGCTTAACCGACTGGAAGCAGTATCAGCTGTCATCCAACCGACCACCTGTTTGCAGTGGTCGGACCTCGAGAGTGATGTCCTGCGACGCCCTGTAAAATTAGACATGAAGCTAGGTATGGTGGATGTCTTTCTTTCTTGTGCTCTGGCACCAGGCACAGTTTCTCCGCGTCCTGACCCGCGCCCTGAACTATCAGGATCACGTCCACTTCCCCGTCCCTTTTTACCCGCCTTCTTCATCTTACACGGAATATGTGACTTTAATATTTGAGTTTGAAAACTTAACAGTATTTCTTCCTATTCTGCAACTGTGCAGAGTACACAGAATAGGCTGCTAAACTGCGGTGACACACACTGAATGGAATATGTGACTTTAATATTTGAGTTTGAAAACTTAACAGTATTTCTTCCTATTCTGCAACTGTGCAGAGTACACAGAATAGGCTGCTAAACGGCGGTGACACACACTGAATGGAATATGTGACTTTAATATTTGAGTTTGAAAACTTAACAGTATTTCTTCCTATTCTGCAACTGTGCAGAGTACACAGAATAGGCTGCTAAACGGCGGTGACACACACTGAATGGAATATGTGACTTTAATATTTGAGTTTGAAAACTTAACAGTATTTCTTCCTATTCTGCAACTGTGCAGAGTACACAGAATAGGCTGCTAAACTGCGGTGACGAACACAGAATGGAATATGTGACTTTAATATTTGAGTTTGAAAACTTAACAGTATTTCTTCCTATTCTGCAACTGTGCAGAGTACACAGAATAGGCTGCTAAACTGCGGTGACACACACTGAATGGAATATGTGACTTTAATATTTGAGTTTGAAAACTTAACAGTATTTCTTCCTATTCTGCAACTGTGCAGAGTACACAGAATAGGCTGCTAAACTGCGGTGACACACACTGAATGGAATATGTGACTTTAATATTTTAGTTTGAAGACTTAACAGTATTTCTTCCTATTCTGCAACTCTGCACAGTACACAGAATGTGCTGCTAAACTGCGGCGACGCACACTGAATGGAATATGTGACTTTGATATTTTAGTTTGAAGACTTAACAGAATGTGCTCTAATCTGCAACTTTGCACACTAAACAGAATGTGCTCTAATCTGCAACTTTGCACACTAAACAGAATGTGCTCTAATCTGCAACTTTGCACACTAAACAGAATGTGCTCTAATCTGCAACTGTGCACACTAAACAGAATGTGCTCTAATCTGCAACTTTGCACACTAAACAGAATATATATATATTTTTTTTTTTTTTTTTCCCCCCACACAAAATAACCTGCTGCCCCCACACACAGTAGTCCTAAAAAGGACTTTTGGTTCTTTTTTTTCACAATTTTGCTTGTTTTCCTCCCTACACTGCCTTTCCCTTCCTATCCTCAGCTCTCCCTGGCTAAGACTGAGCCGAACTCGATGGTCAGGTGCTATACAGCACCCGACCACGGGTTCTGGCCAGCCAATCAGTGTAATGCCAGCAGCCAACATGGCTGCTGGCATTACACCGATGTCAGAGCCTCCCTGCATGTTTATTGGCTGCGCAGCAGCCGCAAAACGTGCGGGGAGGAGACCCGAACATGGCGGGCGAGCACATGCGGTACTCGTACGAGTACCGCCATGTGCCGAGCAGAGCGATGCTCGAGCCGATCCGAGCATCGGCCGAGCATGCTCGCTCAACACTACATATGAGGAATGACTAAACAAACTTGGTTTATTTACTCTAGAGAAAAGACAACTAAGAGGAGACCTTATCACATTGTACAAGTATATGAGAGGCCAATACAAGGATCTCTGCGGTGAGCTATTTATTCCAAGGCCTGATCAGGTGACCAGGGGACACCCCTTGAGATTAGAGGAAAGGAGGTTTAAACTTCAGCAGAGGAAGGGATTTTTTACGGTAAGGTCTGTTAAATTGTGGAATTCATTGCCCAGGGAGGTAGTTATGGCAGATACAATAGATACATTTAAGAGAAGATTAGATACATTTCTTTCAAAAGGGAACATACAGAGTTATACTGTTTATCAGTAGGCTGATCAGGAAGGTCTGATAAAGACTAATTTAATTGGTAGCAGGAAAGCTATAAAATTCTCAGTTACTGAGGTATGAGGCGAAGGTTGAACTTGATGGACTTGTGTCTTTTTTCAACCTAATTTACTATGTTACTATGTTACTATAACAACTAGGTTTACCCAAAATTTCCAGCAAAAACACAGCAACAAGTTTCGCCCACCCCATATTAAAACAGCCATGGTCCAGAAAGACAAAAAAAGTTCCATTTTGTCTTTCTGGACCATGGCTGTTCTAACACTTCTATTGTGTTTCTGTTTAGCTGTAATTTTCCTCTTACTCATTTAATGTACCCACATATATTATATACTGTTTTTCTTGACATAAGATGGGCTTTCTAAAGAGACCATTATTTCCATCATATCATATAATTTACTATAAAAAATGATAAAATACGATGTGAAAAAATGTAACAGAAGCACTTTTCTTAGCTTTTATACAAAAAAATATTTTACACATCTACAAATGTTAAAACCTACCCTGCTAAATAGACTAAAATTGCCTTGAGTTTAGAAATAGCCAATGTTTACATGTTTTTCTAATGTTTTTGCTAAGTTATATGGCAATAACTAAAAGTAGCAAAAATTGAGGTGTTCTAAAACTTTTGACCAGTAGTGTTTGTGTGTATATATATATATATTTATATATTTGGTGGGTGGTAGATACAATGCTAAACAAAAATTTGACATACCAGTCAAGCCATAAGACTTGCTTTTCCCACAGAAATCCCACTTTTGCAGTGTTGTTACTACTGCAAGGGATTCTGGGTAGGCATATGTAAATAAGTTTAACAAGGAATCACCTTTTTGCCTCAAATTCCACTTATAAATGGATTCCTCAGAGTATGTGTATGCTGAGTAACAGCTTTAAGACACAACTCAGAAAGAGATGCAAATATATATATACAGTATATATGTATTATATATATGTAATATGTGTGTGTATGTGTATATATATATATTTATACATGCAGCGTCCTCTTCATCAAGCAATAGCGGCCATGTATAAAGTTAAAAGCATCATCTCTTTATTGTAATACAAAAAGTCATATCCTTTTTTGATCACGAGTAAACAAGGAGGCCATGCGAAACATTTTGCTTTGTACATTTGAGCTGGGTCTGTTCATGACATCCACTTTGTAAGTCTCCTCCTAATGTCCTTTTGCACAGTTACCATGTTTAAGATGCATGTATAACTTTTTATATTATTACAATAAAGAGATGAGGCTTTTTAACTTTATACATGGCTGCTATTGCTTGATGAAGAGGACGATACATAAATCTATCTTTGGTGCAAACATTGTTTGGTGACAAATGCTCACTTTGCCTACTGGTTAAAACGACCTTGCACCGATTGCCAGAAAGGTCTCCAAAGAACTGTTTTGTAATGCCTTGCAGTCATTTCTAGTATTCAAGGGGTTAAAAAAACTTCATTTAAATTAATGAAAATGTTGTGAAATTGTAGTTAACCCCTATGACGCATATGGTTTGCCCTGTAATTGCTTTGTTTTTCTTTGTTCATAACGCCCATGGTTGCTTGAATACATAGAAAATCAAACGTTTCAAACTTTACTATGTATGAGCTATACAACAAACAGATAACAGATGGATAAGGAATAATATAGAAATGTAGATGTTGACAGCAGGTATGCAACGCTTGGCTCACCTAGTCTGCCCCGCTAATTAATTCTATATATATCACATGTTTGCATAGTACACGTAGCAACACTGAATATATTAGTTTTCGCAGAGATTCATTCATCCGCTGCAGTGAGAAATAGCAGGCACGTTAAACAAAAAAGGTGATGACATAATTAATCACATCTTAAAAATTCAATTAGAGTCTGCAAAGTTTAATTGAAATAAATTGTTTTTATTAGGGGTAAAGCAAATAATAAATAATAATTTAAAATTAAAAGATCTGTAATTTTTCTGGAAACCAAATACATATTATAGACTTTTTCCTGATGAGAGTGGCGGAGAACTTCCACTTCTAACATAGTAACATAGTAATATAGTGACATAGTAACATAGTAATATAGTTGATGAGGATGAAAAAAGACATGTGTCTATGAAGTCCAGCCCATGTCAAAACACCCATGTTGATCCAGAGCAAGGCAAAAAAAAAAACATTGAAGCCATTTCCAATTTAGCCCCAAGTGGGTAAAAAAAAATCCTTCCTGACTCCAATTAGCAATCAGATATTTCCCTGGATCAATATCCTATCTAATTTGGAGCCATCTGTCATAATTCTCAGTATTGTTCTGTGCTAGATAGGTCTCCATTGCTTCTTTAAAAGCACTTATAGTTTGTGCAAACATAACATCCTGAGCTAAAGAACTTCATAGCTTTGCTGCCCTTACTGTAAAAAATCCCTGCCTTTGTTTTAGTCAAAAGCGTCTTTCCTCAACTCCTAATGCAAGACCGCTCATTCTTAACTCAGCTCTTTGCGTAAATAATTCACAGATGGTCGATTCTTTATTCAAAAGTTATAACAGCTCTAGATAATGCCTTTCTGTATGAGCGCATGGACAGCTTTACAGTCGATCTAATGAAATACGGATTAATTAAACAGTCAATTATTGGACCTCCAGCTTTGGAAACTATGACTCCCATAATTCCCAATCAGATAATGGCTGGTTGAGGATGATGGAAGTTATAATCCCCAGCAGCTGGAGGTCCGTCAATTAACTACCCTTGTATTAGTCTAAATCGATTCTTTTTGATGGAAAAAAAGGTTAAATCATTAGTGAGATATCTGCTTATTAATATGAAGCTTTGCACATGCACAGAATGTTATATATAATACTCCACTTATTCATGAACATGTGCAGAACTGACATTAGGCCCTGCAGCTCACATTCTAATACAATACAGTATACATTCCATTTAACTTACAGTGCATGGTTTTACACAAGGTACCAAATATATCTTAAAGGGATAGTAATGTTTCAAAATAAAAGCAGCTCCAATTAATCTTCATAGAGTTGTAGTACAAGAGTCATTGAATGATAAAGTATCCCCCGCCCGCCCCTTTTACCTAGTGTAAGTCACCTCCCCTCAGATGTGGAATCTGGTCTCCTGACTGGAAAAATCACAGCAAGGGACAATCTTCTTATTGTGATCATAAGGAAAACACTGCCCCCCTTGACAGGTTTTTCCTTTACGCTCACTGAAGATTGTCCCTCTTTGTGATCCATCCAGAAAGTCTTGCTGCTCTTAGGTGAGCAGTGTTACATGAGTAAAAGGGGTGGGAGGGGTATACTTTATCATTCAATTACTAGTGAACTACAACTCTGACAGTATTGAAATAACACACTCTACTCCCCAAATACTATGAAGATTAATTTGAGCTGCTTTTATTGTGAAACCTTACTATCCCTTTAAGCAGTGAAGGACCATGGTGTATTTTTTTTTTTCCACATTGGATTCAGGGGTCTCCGAGTGGCATGAAGCCGTGCGGGGCCCCCTGAATTCCATGACCAGTCCTTAAGTGTAGAACTGATGCCATGGGTCCTTAAGGGCTTAACCCTTTGAGTGCCATTGAGGTACGGAATGCACACCTGGCACGGGTGATATATTGAACAAACGGCTGCCCGATGTAAACGGATAAAAAAAACTTTCTTTTTATTCAGACATAATTAAAAACCTGTTGGTGTGCCCCAGAATGAATCCAGTTCTACTCATTGCATTGCCCTCAAAGGGTTCTTATCATCCACTGCAGGTTCCAAATAAAAAGAAAAGGAAAACTGGAAATACTTGAATCAATATAATTACGAAGAAATAAAAAAAAAAAAAGCTGCACGTAAAATAAAGTATCCTATATAATAATTCGCTAAATTGTTGTCAAAAGCCATCATGCGCAATAGAGACTACTACTACAGACTGCCCGCGCCGCGGCTCATAATGGAGCGGGGCACCGAATTCAGACCAACTACTGATTTCAGAGCGTCTCTCTCCGTATCATCAGCGGCGCGGACAGTCTCTACTGTGCATGACTGCACCACGGCCGTTGCTGGGTGGCACTGTGGTCCGTGTACACGGGCTCTTCAACTAGCATTTAATAAAATAATAAAAACAACTGAAACAATAACACCCACTTAGGAACACCCATGTCAAAAAATAAAATTGGGTTATATAATTTTAAATATCATCTACTTACAGTGATCATCTACAGAAAGCAGTTGTTTTATGTAAGATCACTAAAATCTGTTCCTAAATTAGATTTTTTTTCTGCATGTGTAGACTTACATAGACACCATTTGGTTCATTGCTTTTGTGTAGAGCTAATACTATACATTTTTTAGATTAATAACCACTATTCTGTTCATAAAGTCTGCTACAGACAGTAAAACTCTATCACTTCTGAAACAACAGTCAAGATTGCAATGTTATTTGGAGCCCTAGAATCCTGAAAAAGGCTGAATATGAAGCCTCTGCAGAGTATATGTACTATTTAATGGGATAGTAATAATTTGTTTTATCTTTATTTTATTTTGTTGGCATTAAAAAAAACATGAAGAACAATATAAGTCTTATATTCCTCCATAAAGGTTTGAGAGATATTCACAAGCAAAGTTTCCCCTCCCGCCCCTTTTACCTAGTGTAAGCCATCACTTCTCAGATGTGGAATGCAGTCCATAGACCAGACAGATAACAGCAGGGGACAATCTTCTTCCTATGAGAGCAATGAAAGCCCTGCCCCCCTTGACAAGTTTTTCAGGTTTTTCCCTTATCTTAATTGAAGATTGTCCCTCTCTGCAGTCTACCTGGGCACCTCCCTTCTGATCTGGCTGAGCAGTGTTACATCAGTAAAAGGGGAGGGAGAGGGATACTTTGTCATTGAATTACTCTTGTACTACAACTCTGACAGAATTGAAATAACACTCTCCAAAGTCCAAATACTATGATGATTAATTAGAGCTGCTTTTATTATGAAACATTACTATCCCTTTAAGGCCTTGAATTTGTAAATATATAATCCCAGATCACTTTTTGGTTTTAGTGTTCATTTACTTTGGATAGGAAATCATAATTGCCTCTACAAATAAATGCTGTGTGAATTGATTCCCTATGAATAAACTGTAATGAGCATTGTATTCCTTTGGCAAAACTCAAGGGAGGTTATTCACTATGGAGTGATAAAGACTTGATAAAGTCTAGATGATTATCACTTCTCCAGTTCCTATGTTATTCTATAGAGCTTATGTATTAAGATTTCTAAAGTTTGTGAAATGTTAGTTCATAGGCTGCACAGAATAACATACCGTAAAATCTCAGGTATAATACGCATACCTGGGAACTTTCAGTTGAGGGCTACCCGGAGGGTAGTCCTCTGTTCAGCAGGGGGTAACAAAAATGATGCTAATCGCGTCAAAAAGGGGCGGGGCTTAACTCGAGTGTTGGGGGGGATTTAACCCTTTGAGTGCCAGAGTGGTACGGAATGCATTGCAAAGCAATGCACTCCGTACCACTCCTGCACTCAGAGGGTTAAAGGTGTCACAGAAGGCTGGGGAAGGAGGAACAGCGGGAGAAAAAGCAGATGTGGCAGAGTTTCAATAGAAACTCCCCACATCCGGAGGAATCTGCCTCTGCCCCGGAGACCCGGTAAAGCTCTGTCAGAACCGGAGTCTCCGGGGCAAATCCGGAGAGTTCCCAGGTATGATAATACGCACCTGTGTATAATACGCAGGTGTATATTATACCCAAGATTTAGGGGAAAACAAGAGCGCTTATGTATAATACGCACCCTTGTTTTCCCCATTGCTTAAAAAAAAAATTAATGCTGGCGATCCCTTTCCTCCCTCCCCCGGCGCTATCCGCTTTCATTATATAGTTATAAAGCTTACTGAGGTCTGTAGGCAAATTTCATGTGCATCTGAGTAAATCTCTGCGGGTGGCATGCTTGCCTTTGCCGGCCGCCCGCCCGCTTCCTTCCATGTCTTTCAGGACCTTCTGCCTCCAGCCAATGGTGCACAGGGCATTACTATTGGCTGGAGGAGAAAGGTCCTGAAAGACATGGAAGGAAACAGACGGGCGGTCGGCAAAGGCAAGCATGCTGCCCGCAGAGATTTACCCAGATGCACATGAAGTTTGCCTACAGACCTCAGTAAGTTTTATAGCTTTATTATGAAAGCAGATAGTGCCAGGGGAGGGAGGGAAGGGATCGCCAGCATTAAAAAAAGATATTCCAAAAAAATCTCCTGTGTATAGTACACCCCCCCACTTCACATAAAGTGAAGTGGGGTAAAATTGTGCGTATTATACCCGAGATTTTACGCACTTGGAGAAGTAATAAACTGGAGAAGTCAATTCCACCTTAACACAGACTAGTGTACCTCCCCCAAGAATCTAAACTCTTACTTCTAGGCTTCCTAATATATTCAGAATTGATTCACAGGGCCATGTGTTCAAAGGGATCATGGCAAAAAATGTCGTATGAAAGACAAAAATAAGTAATCGTATGCACGAAAGCATATTTTCTATAGAGTATACGACACAAAACTAGTAATGCCCGTTGTGTATGACACAACTCCTGAATTGACTGGCAAAGGGTCAGGGAAAGGGCGTGGCTAAACTATTCTCCAGTATCGTATAGAGGAAAAGGAAATTTGTCCTAATTAACGACAAAAAAACGTCTTGCAAAAGACAAAATTTCTACGTTAAGAAAAAAGTGTAGGGAATGTGAAGTTCTGAATATGAGAATTTTTGTCTTTAGTTAAGACATTTTCTGTTTTTACATACGACAATTACAGTCAGGACAAATATATTTCTGATCACAACCGACACTCTCTGAAAATATTAATGATCCCAATGACACTGCACTTTGAAAAGTCGTTACAATTGACAAAAGCTATTTTGTTTGTTCTTTGAACATATGGCCCATTGTAGCCATTTTCTGTCAAAATTAAGGTGTGTTGATTATTATTAGGATATATTAGTTTTCATATAAAGTAAAATATACCCATACAACACCCATACAAGTCCCATAAACTACACCCTACACTATTTTGTTCTTAAGATATTAACAAGGGTCAATGTTTTAACATCCCAATAATGGAAAAATTGCTGCTGTTGTTTGTATGTCTATAGTAAGAATGGGCAACCTGCAGCCAAACTCCAGCTCTTGTTGATCTACAACTTCCTTTATCCTGAGCCGGCCAAGAGCTGGCTAAGGATAATGGTTATTGTCAGGGCCGGTGCAAGGATTTTTGCCACCCTAGGCAAAACCTAATTTTGCCTTCCCTTGGCTCCTCCCCTAGTGTCCTACCCCTTTATGCCCGCCCTGTATGTGTTTAAGTGTCAGTGTGTTTGTGTGTTCCCTATATGTGTATAAGTGTCAATTTGTGTGTGTGTTCTCTATATGTGTATGTGTGTGTCAGTGTGTGTTCCTTATATGTGTATAAGTGTCAGTTTGTGTGTGTGTTCTCTGTATGTGTATGTGTGTCAGTATGTGTTCCCTGTATGTATATAAGTGTGTCAGTGTGTGTTTCCTATATGTATATAAGAGTGTCTTCTCTATATGTATATAAGTGTGTCAGTGTGTGTTCCCTGTATGTATATAAGTGTGTCAGTGTGTGTGAGTCTCTGTAAGGATATCAGTGTGTAACTATGTGTGTGTACTTCTCTATATGTGTATCAGTGTGACAGAGTGTATGTTCTCTATATGTGACTCTCCTCCCCTTTGACTATCTCCCCCTCTTGACTGTTGATCCCCCCTTTGACTCTCTCTCTTCCCCGTCTGACATTTTATCCCCTCTTGACCCCCCTTCCACTCTCTCTCTCTCGAATAAATATTGACCAGTGCTTCCCGCTGCACGTCTCTCTCTCCCAGTGAGTACGTTTCGGTGCTCTCCCTTGGCTGGCTATTTTTTTAATGTAGCACAGCGATGCCCGTTTCTCTCTCCCCCTCCGCTCCTTCAATCCTGGTCCAGGAGTGGAGGGGGAGAAAGAAACGGGCATCGTTGTGCTACATTAAAAAAATAGCCAGCCAAGGGAGGGCACCGAAACGTACTTTTTTTTTTTGAGACGGGCAGGCTAACTTTCTCTGGGCTCCCCCCCCCCGCTATGACACTGACTTGGGCAGTAAGTGGTGAGCGGGGGGATGCACCCCCAGAGAATGTCCACCACCTATAGGTGGCGCTTGCCCTGGTTGTTGTAGTCCAACAAGAGCTTGGAGAGGGCGGCAGGTTGAACATACATAGTGTATGTCCAAATCTCAGCATTGCCCTTGGGGTGCAGAGAAGTACACAAAACTAATCTAAACATTTGCTATGTCATTTTATTTTCTAAATTCCTCTCTTGAAATCCAGAGCTTTCTGCTACATGTGCAGTACTGTATACACCATCTATTTTCATCTTCCTTACAGACACAAGTTGTTACAATAAAAAGCCAGCAGTCAGCCTTCAACTCAATTCTGACATTCATCGTGGTTAAAAAAAATCAAATACCTCAGAGGAATACATTCTTCTGTGAAATAACCTGATTAAGTTTAGTCTCCTGGAGAGCAACAAGAGAAAGAAATGTATCTCAAAGAATCTGAATAAAATATTTTTTCTTTATGATTTTTTTTGTTTGTTTGCTAAAGGTAAAGTAATGAATGGTAAATGTTTTCTTGAAGATGAGAAATAAGGAGCTGTTTATTTCAATTGGTCAATGAAACCGCCAAATATGTACAATATCTAATGCTATAAAGTAATATATCACAAACATTCCAAATGCTTAAAAGAAAATGTTATTTTTATTATTTTAGTGGTAAATATTAATGTATTTTACTTCTTGGATTCCTTTTTCTTTAACCCTATGAGTGTCAGAGAGATACGGAACGCATTGCTTTGCAATGAGTTCCGTACCACGCTGTCACTCAAAGGGTTAATATATTTTGTAGCAGAGTAAAACTGGTACCCTTACTGGCTAAGTGAGTATTTTTGTAGTTTAAAGGGATAGTAATGTTTCACAAAAACAGCAGCTCCATGAATCTTCATAGTATTTGGGCCATGGAGTGTTATTTCAATACTGTCAGAGCTGTAGTACAAGAGTAATTGAATGATAAAGTATCCCCCTCCTGCCCCTTTTACCTAGTGTAAGCTGCCTCCCCTCTGATGTGGAATCTGGTCACTTGACCGGACAGGTCACAGCAAGGGACAATCTTCTTACTGTGATCATAAGGAAAACCCTGCCCCACTTGACAGGTTCTTCAGGTTTTTCCCTTATGCTCACTGAAGGTTGTCCCTCTCTGCGATCCATCCGGAAAGTCTTGCTACTCTTAGGTGAGCAGTGTTACATCAGTAAAAGGGGCGGGAGGGGGATACTTTATCATTCAATTACTCTTGTACTACAACTCTGACAGAATTGAAATAACACTCCCCATGGTCCAAATACTATGATGATTAATTGGAGCTGCTTTTATTATGAAACTTTACTATCAATTTAAGCTTTCAAGGATGCTTGTCAGACTTGTTATAAAACAAGAGCTTAAAACGTACTGTCACCAAACCTACGGAGCAGGTATATTACCTACAAGAGAGGGAGTGCTAGGGTACGACGCTGGTGTACGGTGCTAGTAGTGCGGTGACTGTCTACGGCGGGACCTTGCTGCGGCGAGGGCCGGGTAAAGGTGCTGGCCGCGAAGCCAGATGTCCGATCCCGGTTGAGCCGGGACCCAGACCAGGATGATCCCACCGTACACAGTACAATCTCTCCTGCAGGGGGGAGCGCAGGCTAGGGAGCGCAGGCTAGGGATCGTGGATGGAGTACGTGGGCCACACGGTAGCTATAACTCCCCAGTACTAGAACCCACCCCAGAGAAATAGGTACAGACCTGAATAGAAGAAGGGTCTGGAGGATCTCCTACCGGTACGCTGGAAGCAGAATCAGGAACCTGAGATCTAGGGGTAGATGTCTGGCTACAAGGAACTGGAAACAGCCAGCAGAGACTAAGGAGGCTGGAGGAGGATGCCAGAACAGATGACTGCTTGTAGGTCTGAAGACGAATGAGGAGACAATACTGCAGAAGATGTTCTGGGAACTGGTGCACTAGGTATCCGAACTGGAAAGTGCACGCTCAGGAACAGACAACCAGACATACACGGAACACTGTGTCAGTGCACCGGGCGTCTGGAGGCGTGCCTGGATATGGGCACCGCAGAATGACGTCACCATCACGTGACGCGCCAAACCCGGAAGCTCCGGACCGCACCGAGGCAACGGTGAGCAGGTGAACGGCGTGACACTGCCCCTCTCCTAAAGGGGTGCCTCCGGAACCCTAAGGGGCCGGTCTAGACGGGTAAGCCCGATGAAAGGCACGTACGAGGGCTGAGGCGTGGACGTCACGGGAGGGGACCCAGGAACGTTCCTCAGGACCATAACCCTTCCAGTTGACCAGGTACTGCAACCCTCCATGATGTCGCCGAGAATCGAGTATGCCGTCGATGATATACTCCTCCTGCCCATCGACGGTGACCGGGGCAGGCGGCGCAGGAGAGCGACAAGGACCACTGGCAGGAAGAAAGGCCTTCAGCAACGACACATGAAAGACTGGGTGGATACGGAGGCCTCTGGGCAAAGCCAAGCGGTAGGACACCGGGGACAAACGCTGCACAATGCGGTAAGGACCTATATAGCGCGGTCCTAGCTTCGAGGAAGGTTGAGCCAGGCGTATGTGCCTGGTGGAGAGCCAGACCCGATCCCCTACCTGGTACAGATGTGAGGGGGTACGGCGGCGATCAGCAGACGACTTCTGGAGTCCCTGGGCCCGTAAAAGGCCAGCCCGAATGGTTTGCCAATGTGTGACCAAGGACTGAACTCGCGTCTCCACCGCTGGGACCAGTGATGTGCCTGGAGAGAGCAAAAGAAGACGAGGGTTGTACCCCAAGGCTGCAAAGAAGGGTGAACAACCAAGAGAGAAATGTCGTAGCGAGTTATAGGACAACTCCGCCCAAGGCAACAATGTCACCCAATCGTTATGGTGCTGGTTACAGTAGGACCGGAGGTACTGTTCTAGGCTCTGGTTCAGACGTTCCGTCTGACCGTTGGTCTGGGGGTGGTATGCAGATGAGAAGCGAAGGGTTATGCCCAAATGGGAACAAAACGCTCTCCAGAAGCGGGAGACGAACTGAGTGCCCCTATCGGATACGATGTGTAGGGGTATCCCATGGAGTCGTACCACCTCGGAAAGGAAGACCTCCGAAAGCTCGGCTGCCGAGGGCAATTTAGGGAGCGGTACGAAGTGTCCTTGCTTGGTGAAGCGGTCTACGACAACCAAGATCGTGGTGTTCCCGGAGGACATCGGTAGGTCCACCATAAAATCCATGGCCAAGTGGGTCCATGGCACGGCTGGTACAGGTAACGGGTGCAGGAGCCCCACTGGTCTGACCCGGGGAGTTTTCATACGTGCACAAACAGTGCAAGACCGCACCCAGCGTTGCACGTCCTGCAGGCAGGAGGGCCACCAGAAGTAGCGTGTAAGGAGGTCCATGGTACGTTCCACTCCAGGATGACCAGCCACACGAGATTGGTGGGACCAGGACAGAATGTCGTTACGGCAAGACATCGGCACAAAAAGCCGGGAAAGGTATTGACGTGAGACTGGGCACTCCAGTGATTGTGCCTCTTTTATGCATTGAAGCGTCCGGGTGGACAAAGCCCCTAAAACCACAGATGGTGGTACGATGGTCTCCAGGGGGAGCATAGGAGACGTGTCGGTCTCACATAGCCTGGACAATGCGTCCGCCTTCAGGTTCTTTGTTCCAGGTACATAGGAAATGGTATAATCGAACCGAGAGAAAAACAAAGACCATCGGGCTTGGCGAGCCGTCAACCGCTTAGCAGAGGCCAAATAGGCCAAGTTGCGGTGGTCGGTCAATATACTGATAGGGTGGGCTGCTCCCTCGAGCAAATACCGCCACTCCTCCAAGGCCAGCTTTATGGCCAGCAGTTCCCTGTTCCCAGTGTCATAGTTCCTCTCTGCCAAGGAAAACCGTCGAGAAAAGTAAGAGCAGGGTCGGAGAGAGCCGTTAGGACCCGTGTACTGAGATAGCACCGCCCCGGCTGCGCACTCTGAAGTGTCAACTTCAACCGTAAAAGGCAGCGAGGGATCTGGGTAGGCTAGGATGGGGGCTGTGGTAAAAGCCTCTTTGAGAGACCGGAAGGACTCCAGAGCCTCCACAGGCCAGGACGCAGGATCCACACCCTTGCAAGTAAGGCGTATAATGGGCTGGATCACTTTGGAGAAGTGCCTGATAAATCTCCGGTAGTAGTTGGAGAACCCAACAAACCGTTGGATAGCCCTGGTGGTATGTGGAACGGGCCATTCCAGGACAGCCCTGACCTTGCCAGGATCCATGGCCAGGCCGGAGGCCGAAACAATATAGCCCAAAAAGGGCAAGGAGGTCCTCTCAAAGGAGCATTTCTCTGCTTTGGCATACAATCGGTGTTGACGTAATCTCTGAAGTACTAGTTGTACATGGTTACGATGTTCAAGAAGATCCCTGGAGTATATCAAAATATCATCCAAATATACGATGACACAAGACAGAAGTAGATCCCGAAAGATATCGTTTACGAAAGCCTGGAAAACTGCAGGAGCATTACGTAATCCGAAGGGCATTACGCAGTACTCGTAATGCCCAAAGCGTGTATTAAAGGCGGTCTTCCATTCGTCACCGACACGCATACGTATCAGATTGTATGCCCCACGTAGATCAAGTTTCGTAAACACAGATGATCCACGTAAGCGTTCGAGCAGCTCCGGTATAAGAGGGAGAGGATAGCTGTTCTTGCGGGTGATGGCGTTGAGACCACGGTAGTCTATGCAAGGACGTAGTGATCCATCCTTTTTCTTAACAAAAAAGAAACCAGCACCAGCTGGAGAGGAAGAAGGCCGAATAAACCCATGGGTTAGGTTTTCCTGGATGTACGTCTCCAGGGCGGCAGTCTCCGGAAGAGACAATGGATAAGTCTTTCCTCTGGGAGGGACAGTGCCCGGTACCAAGTCTATGGGACAATTGTATGCCCTGTGAGGCAGAAGAACCTCTGCCCGTACTTTAGAAAAAACATCGTAAAAGGACAGATATGGTTCTGGAATAGACAAACAAGGATCCTTGGAGAACCCAGGAGACGGAGCCAGGGTAGAGATTACTCGAGGGGGAGTGTGACCAGGAGGGAAGGTAAGTACTCCTCGCTCCCAATCAACCAAAGGGTTGTTCTTTTGTAACCATGGAAACCCTAAAATCACAGGGGAGAGAGGTGAGGTGATGACATCAAAAGCTACGATCTCCTGATGAGAAGGTTCACAGTGTACCCGGAGGGGTATAGTCCTGAGAGTAATCAGACCGGATCCCAGAGGAGTACCGTCGATGACCGTTATCTCCACTGGTGGATCTTTGGCAACAAGTGGCACCCCGTGCTGTTGGGCGAAGGAGAGATCAAGGAAGTTTCCAGCTGCTCCTGAGTCGATCAAGGGTTCGGTCTGGAGCAAAGAGGAAGACCAAGAGACGCGAACAGGAACCGAGAGACGTTGAAGCGTGGAAGAGGGTAGTACTGTGTGACTTAAGGAGAGACCCTCAGATCCCCCTAAGCCCGCTCGTTTCCCGGCTTATTGGGGCATAAGCGAGCGAAATGGCCGGATTGCCCACAATACAGACACAAGCCTCGTTGGCGACGTCGGGTCTTCTCCTCCTCAGTGAGGTGTGTTACCCTACCGATCTCCATTGGTTCTGAGGCGGTGTCAGGCAGGATCGGAGCGTTCTGAAAACGAGGAGCCAAGTGGACAGGGGGACGAACTGCTGGGCGTCTGGACCGGTCTCGTTCTCTCTCTTGTCGGCGTTCCTGCATACGCGTGTCCAACGCAGTACATAGGGTGATCAGTTCGTCCAAGGTGTCTGGTATCTCACGAGTGGCGAGTTCATCCTTCAGCCTCTCGGACAGGCCACGACGAAAAGCAGCCTTTAAAGCGCCATTGCCCCAATCGGTGTCGTAGGCCAGGGTACGGAATTCAATGGCGTATTGGACGAAGGTCTGTGTCAGTGTTGGAGATCCAACAGAGATGCCTCTGCTTTAGCCTGACGGCCAGGAGTATCGAACACAGATCGAAAAGCGGCTAGGAAGGCATCAAAGTCATTGAGAAGCGGAGACTGCCGTTCCATAAGCGGTGTTACCCATGCCAAGGCCTGACCTCTGAGAAGGGACACAACAAAGGTTATGCGCGCCTGATGTGATGCATAAACTGCAGGCTGGTTACGGAAATGGAGAAGGCATTGGTGTACGAAGCCACGCAAGAGCTTTGTGTCCCCCTCGTACTTGTCAGGAAGCGGAATCCTGACTGGTAGGGAGCTTGCAGGAGGATCAGTAACCAGAGAAGGAGCTGGAACCTGTGCCGTTACCGGAACCGGATTCTCTAGCCGCTGTTGCATATGGTGCAACAGGGTCGTGATGGAATCTAGTTTTTGATCCAGCCGTTGAATATGGGAAGCGTGCTGTTCTAAGACAGCCGCTTGATGGACCACCGCCTGGGTGATCTCCTTGGGGTCTACAGACATGGGTACGGTACTGGCACTGACACACTGTCACCAAACCTACGGAGCAGGTATATTACCTACAAGAGAGGGAGTGCTAGGGTACGACGCTGGTGTACGGTGCTAGTAGTGCGGTGACTGTCTACGGCTGGACCTTGCTGCGGCGAGGGCCGGGTAAAGGTGCTGGCCGCGAAGCCAGATGTCCGATCCCGGTTGAGCCGGGACCCAGACCAGGATGATCCCACCGTACACAGTACAATCTCTCCTGCAGGGGGGAGCGCAGGCTAGGGAGCGCAGGCTAGGGATCGTGGATGGAGTACGTGGGCCACACGGTAGCTATAACTCCCCAGTACTAGAACCCACCCCAGAGAAATAGGTACAGACCTGAATAGAAGAAGGGTCTGGAGGATCTCCTACCGGTACGCTGGAAGCAGAATCAGGAACCTGAGATCTAGGGGTAGATGTCTGGCTACAAGGAACTGGAAACAGCCAGCAGAGACTAAGGAGGCTGGAGGAGGATGCCAGAACAGATGACTGCTTGTAGGTCTGAAGACGAATGAGGAGACAATACTGCAGAAGATGTTCTGGGAACTGGTGCACTAGGTATCCGAACTGGAAAGTGCACGCTCAGGAACAGACAACCAGACATACACGGAACACTGTGTCAGTGCACCGGGCGTCTGGAGGCGTGCCTGGATATGGGCACCGCAGAATGACGTCACCATCACGTGACGCGCCAAACCCGGAAGCTCCGGACCGCACCGAGGCAACGGTGAGCAGGCGAACGGCGTGACACGTACATACACACATCACACAACATAGTTCATACAGCAGATTCTATAAAAAAGTAACACTTTTTATTCTATTAGTTTTCCTATTTTATCCATACTCTACCCATGGCTAAAACAATGCCATCATTTACTTATTTCAGTTCTTCCCTTCTTTACAATGTCAGTGATGTGAGCTGCCATAACTACTATATGGTTGAAGCATCTCAGGAAGGCTTGCTTAATCATCCCAGAGACACTGGACCACCTGATTTGTTCCGGTTGAGGTAACTAGATATATATCTGATGTTTAATTTATTTCGATTTGAGAATAATTACTACAGACAGAACTCTGGGACTGCAATGGGGAAGTTCATTCGCTTCATCGTATGCCAATATTTTTATGGCCCAATACGAAGCTACTCATGTACTGTTGGAATACTCTGGAAATTTAGTGAGATATTTTCCACTTCAGTGATGATGTCTTCATCATCAGGAGGGGTGATGAAGAGTCACTGCTATCCTTCTTCCAGACAATGAACAGCATAGCATTCACCATAAGGTTTACCACCAATCATGATCACACCAAAATCGAATTCCTGGATGTAACCGTGCATATAGCTGACAATAAAATTCAGCAAAAATACAGGTAGGAATATCCATTTTATATGTATCATCTGAAACATGTTACTAAGAGCTTACCAAATTCCCAGATGGTGAGGATTATCAGGACAATAGTGACAGAGACAGGGCCAGTGATCAATTAGAAGACCTCATGCACAGATTTAGCACGAGGGGTTATCCACAGGAGGAATTAATGCGGCATTTGGAAAGAGATCTCCAACAGTCAGAGAACTCTTTACTTTTTGCATCTTATGCAAGTAATACAGAGCTAAAGCTAAACAATTGGTATTCCCTACCACCTACACTACAGCCAGTGGTTGGATTAAGAACGAGATCCAACAATATTGGAACATCTTATCTCTTGATGACACACCGCCAGACAGCTTTAAGGAGAAACTCCTATTAAGCTGCAAAAGAGGTGCTAATTTGAAGGACTTACTGGTTCAGAAAGACCCTGAACATTGCTACATTCAAAACAACACTACTTGGCTTAATAAACCTAAAATGGGATGCTATCACTGTCCAAATTGTGTAACATGTCGGTATATACTTGATCAATTTAGTAATACACTCACAGGTGAAGTTTTTACGATTAATCAAAGACTCTCTTGCACAAGTATTTTTGTTGTGTACATCATTCAATGTCCATGTGAAAAGCTCTATATTGGATTAATCACTTGTACATTTAGAGAAAGGATGGCCAACCATCGAGCCACTATCACCAAAGCCCTTGCGGGATAGAAAAGCGACAAACCAGTGTCGAAACACTGGTATGAACACAAGCATGTACTATCAGCATTAAAATATATGATCATAGGTCACATTCCACCTCTTAAAGAGAGGGGGCAACCAAGAGAGATTACTGGATGGATTTATAAATTAAACTGTTTCACCTGTCGGACTCAATGACAAACTTTCCTTTAGCAGCTTCTAGTAATTTGACACATCATGGGCCTTCAGACCTGGTGGTACTATTGGAATCTTACAGTACCATTTATTATGGGTTATCTATATACTAGGTAATTGGTAAACTGCCTTGTAGTTTTCCTTCCTCCTCCGTTGGGGGGATCTCCTGATAGAGCTGGATTGTATAACAAGAAGTGGCAGCTCCTACCATGGCGGAAATGGCATGTTTTTGGAATATATCTGTAATTTTCATTGGCTAAAGGAAAGCAGTTGACACAACAAGCTGTCATAGTGGTGGATTATTTTTTCAACTACGTGCACAAATACATATATGACATAACACAGGATGTTCATTCTGAGATGTGATTTGTTCTATATGGCTGTATCCAAGGATGCATGATGTTAAAGGTAATATCCAAGAAAGGGTTAAACAAGAGAACCTATTAGGTTGGATACCTTCACATAAATAATAACATTTTGAGAACTTTACACAATACTAGGTGTTGACATGTTACTTCACAGTAAAGAATTGATTAAATAATCAATTACACATATTGGTGCAAAAATATATATAATTTATTTAAGTAAATTCTCTCTATATAAAAAGTGTAAGCAATAATGACATAAATGAGTGAATACCAATTTCAAAAGATATACAGTAACTCACACCACAATTATCACCATTAGGATTACCAGCAATTGAAGGGTTAACCACACATAGGTATGTTCAGAGGTGTTATATTACAATAATTGAACCTAGCAGCATAGAATAGGATAATTGATCCTTACAATTAATTAAAATTCAGTTGGCAGCAGCATATATGAATACCTCTGCCCCAGAAACTGTATAAACTATTCTAATTGAGATTTAAGGTAGGTTGTCGGGTGAGTATGTTTTAATATTAAGCCAAGTCCTCTGACAATTCTCTTTGTACCATATGCAGTAGCAAAATTTAGAGAAACTAACGAATAAAATCCCAGATTTAGATCACTATAATTTAATTATCTACTGGTTTCAAATATTGTATACCTTCTGAATAGAACATATAATTTGCAATTAATATAGTCAATCATAGATAATACTAAGATTATACTTAGAATCAAATCTAATAATATATGTCTAGACAGTATACTAAACTTCATGCAACATATATCATAAACATGACCATAGCAATCCTATGTAAAACCTATAGGGTACTCCAAGGGTTAATCCACTTAGTAATATTGGATGCCACACCAAAGATGGCGACTTCTTTTGTCTAGTGTGAGGTTTAAATAAACTTCTCACTGTACAAAAGTTTAGACCCAAAACACACACACACAAAGAAAACCAAAGAAACACCTAAAAATAAATAGACAAATAACAGTTGAAGGGTTAATAAACAAATTCAAAGAATTCCCCCAGATCAAATATTAGCTATAATAACCTTTCTAGGAACACAATAAATTCTAGAAATATCAACGATTATGTTAACTAATTTGATATATAGGTCTCACTGCTATCCACTATTTACATTTATTTGGCAAAATATAAAAATTGACCAATTAATGAATTCTGCTTAATTCAGAATTACTACAGCCAATATAACTTATAATAATTGGCCACAATTGGGTGGCCAGTCCGATTAAGACAAATTATATGAAAAATTACCCTTCTCAGAATCTCCTTTGATTGGATAGAGATCCATCTCATTATGTGGTGACATTATCAGTATTATCTGATTGGATACTCTTAATCCCTAATTTCCCTATGACAATAGCGCTTTGCTTCGATATGGGAGTGAAAATATCTCTGTGAATTTTAGGGAGATTGATGACTATTTCCCACACAATAAGTCTGAAGCAGAATCTAAGAGCATTTTTTTTATATGTAGCGATTTCATCGTACCTTGAAAAAATGTGGCAGATTACTTATACATTCACTTCTAGTATATAGGGTCAGATTTACATCTCAGGAGCCTGTAGGCACAGAAATCTGAAGCGCCCCCCACCCAATTGGCCATCTCCACTGGACACCCTCACAATGCTCCTAATCTCCACATTGCCCCCCATCATCTCCATATTGCCCTTATATTGTCCCCCGTCAGCTCCATATTGCTCCCATCAGCTCCATATTGCCCCATCAGCTCCAACTTACCCTCACATTGCCCACATCATCTCCATATGCCCCCATCAGCTACATATTGCCCCATCAGCTCCAACTTACCCGCACATTGCCCCCATCATCTCCATATTGCCTCCCATCAGCTCCATATTGCCCCATCATCTCCAACTTACCCTCACATTGCCCCCATCATCTCCATATTGCCCCCATCAGCTCCATATTGCCCCCATCAGCTCCATATTGCCCCATCAGCTCCAACTTACCTGCACATTGCCACCATCAGCTCCATATTGCTCCATCTGCTCCAAATTGCCCCATCAGCTCCAACTTACCCTCACATTGCCCCCATCATCTCCATATTGTCCCCATTATCTCCATATTGCCCCATCAGCTCCATATTGCCCCATCAGCTCCAACTTACCCGCACATTGCCACCATCATCCCCATATTGCCCCATCAGCTCCATATTGCCCCATCATCTCCAACTTACCCTCACATTGCACCCATCATCTCCATATTGCCCCATCAGCTCCAATTTACCCTCACATTGCCCCCATCATCTCCATAACTGCGTTATTCTGGAATTTTAATTATATTAGCATTGCTAAAACTTTTTAACTAATTGAGATTTTTTATATTTGTATTTTCTATTAATAAATAATACCTTATTATTTACACTTTACCTGTGCATTGGTGCTCCTATATTATTTGGGATTACTTGTTGAATAACACATCTACCTTATTACTACATTGCCATAGAGACACTTAGTGTCCAATATACTATACTCCCAATAAGGGGGTGATAGTGAATCTATAGAACAGTGATTCTCAACCAGGGTGCCGTGGCACTTTGGTGTGCCACAGATATCAACTTAGGGTGCCCCATGTTTTCTATGAAGACTGACAAAAATAGATAGATTTATAGAAATTGTTATGCACAATATGTTTAGTTTTGTTATTATGATTAAAAGACCTAATAATAACTATATATTTATGTATTGTACCCTTCTTATGCCCTTGATATAGTACATTAAATATGTCAGGGGTGCCCCGAATGTTCTAGATTACGTGTCAGGGGTGCCCCAAACAAAAAAAGATTGAGAACCACTGCTATAGAATATTGGCTGTAGAAGCTGAACAGCGGAGAATATCTGGAGGAGAGCAGAGTGGTGTTAACCAGCCTGGGGTTAAAACCAGGAATGCTGATTGAAACTGGGAGGCAGTAAAAACCTCATTTAAAAGTGAGTACCCAATTTGGAGCACGTAGTGAAGGTGAAGGGAAAAGAATTTGGAAAATACTACACTCAGAAGAGTCCATTTGCACTGTTTTTATATCTTTTTGCTCCTGGGTATTTCTTGATCTGTGATAGAGTAGCTTAGGTGTGCTAGTTAGGCAGGGTTATCTTTTCTCTATATTGAAGTTTTTACAGTAGGAAAAAATGGACAAGCTAGATGGGCCAAATGGTTCTTATATGCAGTCAAATTTTATGTTTCTATGTTTGTATTGCTACCATCACAGTGGGACAAGGATGAGAGGTCAGTATGTGTGGTTGTATGGCTATAGTGGGATATGGCTGGAAGGGGTCAGTATATGTGTTTCTATGGCTACTTGTGCAGTGGGACAATAGTGGGGTCAGGAGGTATGATTCTAAGCTTGGATGGGCAACATTAGTCTTTCCAGTTTCTGTCAGACTACAACACCCATCATTCTCAAATACATAAATACAACATAGAGATCACGCACTACCATCCAAATAGCACAAAGAACTCAGAATCAAAAACAACAAACTTTATTAAGACTTATAAAAAGTACCTGTATCTTAAGGCAGAATACAGGATCAAGGAGAGACTCACGTGAGGTTAGGCATACAGCTAGATGTTAAACAGCATAAAATGACACCTGGTCTGTGTTTTCTCAATAAAACAGTAATGTGGGGCGTTATCATACATCACATAAACATGTCATCCTGCCAGACTTTCATACATGGGAGTATACGTCGTCCTAGATTTTCACAGAAGATAATGATTCTGCTTCAGATTTATTGTCTGGGAAATAGTCATCAATCCCCCTAAAATTCACCCAGATATTTTCACTCCCATATCGAAGCAAAGAGCCATTTTCTGAACATGAGATAATTACATTAGATCCACGCGTTTTGCGTATAATACGCTTACTCATGATCTCTAGGCCTAGATGCCTAGAGATCATGAGTAAGCGTATTATACATGAAACGCGTGAGTCTAATGAGTATGCTGTCTAACATCTAGCTGTATGCCTAACCTCATGTGAGTCTTTCCTTGATCCTGTATTCTGCCTTAAGATACAGGTACTTTTTATAAGTCTTAATAAAGTTTGTTATTTTTAATTCTGAGTTGTTTGTGCTATTTTGACGGTAGTGCGTGATCTCTATGTTCTACTTATGTATTAAGGAGCTTGTGGGGATGCTCCCTCATGGCAGACATCCAGCATATGAACTCATTTAATCTTGCCTGATATCCATGAAGGACTGTATGTACTGGATTTATTCATGAACTACAACTATGACCCAGACTGGAGTTTGAGCCACTAATTTATGAAACTCAACCCATCATTCTCCACCAGTCATTGGCTGCTGGGGAATGATGGGAGTTGTAGTCTGACAGCAGTAGGAGGGTTTCAAGTTTTTCATCCCTATGGCTACCAATGTAGTTCAAAAAAGCTAGAGAAATGTGCAATTTTTTTTTCACTTTTCTTTTTAAGGTGAACATCTTCACCCATCCCTAGTCCTCACCTTATTATTACACTGTTCCATGTAAGCATCATGGTTATATCACATACCGTAGGATGCAGTACATCTTCCCACTGGTTTGTTCCTCTGCCCCTTCTGTAATTGCCATTTCTTCCAGCTTATTGGAAATGTTATAGGTCAACACTGACTATTACACAGGAAATGAATGTTAGTGCAAAGAATGGAAATATTGTCCTTAAAGCCTTGTTTGTTTTCCCTGCCTGGACAACAAATCTAGGAGAGAAGAGAATAATTCATAAAATGCCCTTCTCTCATTCAAGAACAATAGTAACCTACCCCCATTGCACTCAATTAGATTTAAATCCCTAGAGGGGAACTAAGAGGAATAAGTATCTCTTAACCTATTTTACCAATTATTTTGACTCTATAGTTTTCCTTTGTACTTTTGTTAGTTATTTCTATTCATTTTTGCATTAAATCTGGTTTCCTGTATAAAATGACCTCTACTGAAGTCTGCCTCGGGATCACACCTAATCAAACAATGGGCTTCAATAGCAGTGAATGGCTAATAAGGATCATTAGGCTTTTTCAGATTGCAAACTGATTGACTGAGTGACTGGCTTGGGGTGGAATACTATACAGATCAAATGCAAATCAGTAATTATACAGATATAGCTGCCTGCTGTATGATGGACTCCTACCTAGGTAAGTACTTCTGTTACACACGGTAATTATATAGATATACCTGACTGCTGTGTGATGGACTCCTACCTAGGTAAGTGCTTCTGTTACGCACGGTAATTATATAGATAAACCTGACTGCTGTACGATGGACTCCTACCTAGGTAAGTCCTTCTGTTACACACGGTAATTATATAGATACACCTGACTGCTGTGTGATGGACTCCTACCTAGGTAAGTGCTTCTGTTACACACGGTAATTATATAGATACACCTGACTGCTGTGTGATGGACTCCTACCTAGGTAAGTGCTTCTGTTACACACGGTAATTATATAGATACACCTGACTGCTGTGTGATGGACTCCTACCTAGGTAAGTGCTTCTGTTACACACAGTAATTATATAGATCTACCTGCCTGCTGTATGACTGACACCTACCTAGGTAAGTACTTCTGTTACACACAGCAATTATATAGATACACCTGACTGCTGTATGACTGACACCTACCTAGGTAAGTGCTTCTGTTACACACAGTAATTATATAGATACACCTGACTGCTGTGTGATGGACTCCTACCTAGGTAAGTGCTTCTGTTACACACAGTAATTATATAGATACACCTGGCTGATGTATGATGGACTACTACCTAGGTAAGTCCTTCTGTTACACACAGTAATTATATAGATACACCTGACTGCTGTATGATGGACTCCTACCTAGGTAAGCCCTTCTGTTACACACAGTAATTATATAGATACACCTGACTGCTGTATGACGGACTCCTACCTAGGTAAGCCCTTCTGTTACACACAGTAATTATATAGATACACCTGACTGCTGTATGACGGACTCTTACCTAGGTAAGTGCTTCTGTTACACACAGTAATTATATAGATACACACCTGACTGCTGTATGACGGACTCCTACCTAGGTAAGTGCTTCTGTTACACACAGTAATTATATAGATACACCTGACTGCTGTATGATGGACTCCTACCTAGGTAAGTGCTTCTGTTACACACAGTAATTATATAGATACACCTGGCTGTTGTATGATGGACTACTACCTAGGTAAGTCCTTCTGTTACACACAGTAATGATATAGATACACCTGACTGCTGTATGACGGACTCCTACCTAGGTAAGTGCTTCTGTTACACACAGTAATTATATAGATACACCTGACTGCTGTATGATGGACTTCTACCTAGGTAAGTGCTTCTGTTACACACAGTAATTATATAGATACACCTGGCTGATGTATGATGGACTACTACCTAGGTAAGTCCTTCTGTTACACACAGTAATTATATAGATACACCTGAGTGCTGTATGATGGACTCCTACCTAGGTAAGTCCTTCTGTTACACACAGTAATTATATAGATACACCTGACTGATGTATGATGGACTCCTACCTAGGTAAGTGCTTCTGTTACACACAGTAATTCTATAGATACGCCTGACTGCTGTATGATGGACTCCTACCTAGGTAAGTGCTTCTGTTACACACAGTAATTCTATAGATACGCCTGACTGCTGTATGGAGGATATGTACAAAGGTTCACCAGTCTGAGTCACTTATTGTCATTATACAATTCCCATTTAACTCATTTGCTGAGTCTCTTTCTATCCACTTGTATATTTTAAAACCAGTTTTAAACAATATATATTTTACTTTCATTCTAAGGGAAAAAAAGTATTTTATCATACCGGTAACCAATATCTTGAACTGCTTGACCTAAAGTCCACATTTCCACATTTATCTCTTTTGCATTCAGCACTGCCAACAACCAACTTCTTTAATGCACTCTCTTCTCAATAGGCCTATATGATACAGCTTTCTCTGCCCTAATGTAGCCTTATCAATGTTCCCCGTCGCTGTCTGCTTCTATTGTAGTTTTTCAATCTTTCTTCAATGTTCCATTAAGTTTTAGGGCAATATATTTACCTATTTTCTTCTATTTACATGTCTTTGAATGCAAAACAAACTCTTTAAGGAACAGTAAACGTTATGAAAGCCCATATGTTACGTCTTTTCTTGCTGACTAAAACAAGTGACCTCCCACTGATCTCTGTTCTTTTAAATGTTATACCTGTGCAAACTCACAAAGTGATGAAGCTGTTACTATTGTGTTCTATGGAGAACTGCAGTCGGCAAATCTCATCTCCCATTAAATGCAATAGAATAACAGTCTGGGCACCAGAGGACACTGTTAATGTAACACAACAACAGTTTAATGTGTAATAATCTTGTAATAACCCTTCCTTGCAATGGAGTACTATTGATTTATTCAACAAGAAACACCCTACACTATACATGTCTATATTTTTTTTTTTTTAATAAAAAAAGTTTACATTTCTTTTAACTGGTCACTGCAAGAAGAAAATTGTGCTGTAGGCCTGTTCATGATTAAGGCAAGGGTGTTCACAATGCAGGAAAATTAATAATTCAAAAATGATTACTGCTTTTACTGTTGAAAATAGAGGAGCTGTAACTGTTTGGAAAGATATAGTCTGAGGCTCACCTCTCCCATAAACATGTCTGGCCACCAGATGGAACTGTTGCAAATTTGATTTATATAAAATACAGCTGCAATACCTTTTTGAGCAAAGCAACTCCAGGCAGTATACCTCTACTGAAGTCTGCCTCGGGATCACACCTAATCAAACAATGGGCTTCAATAGCAGTGAATGGCTAATAAGGATCATTAGGCTTTTTCAGATTGCAAACTGATTGACTGAGTGACTGGCTTGGGGTGGAATACTATACAGATCAAATGCAAATCAGTAATTATACAGATATAGCTGCCTGCTGTATGATGGACTCCTACCTAGGTAAGTACTTCTGTTACACACGGTAATTATATAGATATACCTGACTGCTGTGTGATGGACTCCTACCTAGGTAAGTGCTTCTGTTACGCACGGTAATTATATAGATAAACCTGACTGCTGTACGATGGACTCCTACCTAGGTAAGTCCTTCTGTTACACACGGTAATTATATAGATACACCTGACTGCTGTGTGATGGACTCCTACCTAGGTAAGTGCTTCTGTTACACACGGTAATTATATAGATACACCTGACTGCTGTGTGATGGACTCCTACCTAGGTAAGTGCTTCTGTTACACACGGTAATTATATAGATACACCTGACTGCTGTGTGATGGACTCCTACCTAGGTAAGTGCTTCTGTTACACACAGTAATTATATAGATCTACCTGCCTGCTGTATGACTGACACCTACCTAGGTAAGTACTTCTGTTACACACAGCAATTATATAGATACACCTGACTGCTGTATGACTGACACCTACCTAGGTAAGTGCTTCTGTTACACACAGTAATTATATAGATACACCTGACTGCTGTGTGATGGACTCCTACCTAGGTAAGTCCTTCTGTTACACACAGTAATTATATAGATGCACCTGACTGCTGTATGACCGACTCCTACCTAGGTAAGTGCTTCTGTTACACACAGTAATTATATAGATATACACCTGACTGCTGTATGATGGACTCCTACCTAGGTAAGTGCTTCTGTTACACACAGTAATTATATAGATACACCTGGCTGATGTATGATGGACTACTACCTAGGTAAGTCCTTCTGTTACACACAGTAATTATATAGATACACCTGACTGCTGTATGATGGACTCCTACCTAGGTAAGCCCTTCTGTTACACACAGTAATTATATAGATACACCTGACTGCTGTATGACGGACTCCTACCTAGGTAAGCCCTTCTGTTACACACAGTAATTATATAGATACACCTGACTGCTGTATGACGGACTCTTACCTAGGTAAGTGCTTCTGTTACACACAGTAATTATATAGATACACACCTGACTGCTGTATGACGGACTCCTACCTAGGTAAGTGCTTCTGTTACACACAGTAATTATATAGATACACCTGACTGCTGTATGATGGACTCCTACCTAGGTAAGTGCTTCTGTTACACACAGTAATTATATAGATACACCTGGCTGATGTATGATGGACTACTACCTAGGTAAGTCCTTCTGTTACACACAGTAATGATATAGATACACCTGACTGCTGTATGACGGACTCCTACCTAGGTAAGTGCTTCTGTTACACACAGTAATTATATAGATACACCTGACTGCTGTATGATGGACTTCTACCTAGGTAAGTGCTTCTGTTACACACAGTAATTATATAGATACACCTGGCTGATGTATGATGGACTACTACCTAGGTAAGTCCTTCTGTTACACACAGTAATTATATAGATACACCTGAGTGCTGTATGATGGACTCCTACCTAGGTAAGTCCTTCTGTTACACACAGTAATTATATAGATACACCTGACTGATGTATGATGGACTCCTACCTAGGTAAGTGCTTCTGTTACACACAGTAATTCTATAAATACGCCTGACTGCTGTATGATGGACTCCTACCTAGGTAAGTGCTTCTGTTACACACAGTAATTCTATAGATACGCCTGACTGCTGTATGGAGGATATGTACAAAGGTTCACCAGTCTGAGTCACTTATTGTCATTATACAATTCCCATTTAACTCATTTGCTGAGTCTCTTTCTATCCACTTGTATATTTTAAAACCAGTTTTAAACAATATATATTTTACTTTCATTCTAAGGGAAAAAAAGTATTTTATCATACCGGTAACCAATATCTTGAACTGCTTGACCTAAAGTCCACATTTCCACATTTATCTCTTTTGCATTCAGCACTGCCAACAACCAACTTCTTTAATGCACTCTCTTCTCAATAGGCCTATATGATACAGCTTTCTCTGCCCTAATGTAGCCTTATCAATGTTCCCCGTCGCTGTCTGCTTCTATTGTAGTTTTTCAATCTTTCTTCAATGTTCCATTAAGTTTTAGGGCAATATATTTACCTATTTTCTTCTATTTACATGTCTTTGAATGCAAAACAAACTCTTTAAGGAACAGTAAACGTTATGAAAGCCCATATGTTACGTCTTTTCTTGCTGACTAAAACAAGTGACCTCCCACTGATCTCTGTTCTTTTAAATGTTATACCTGTGCAAACTCACAAAGTGATGAAGCTGTTACTATTGTGTTCTATGGAGAACTGCAGTCGGCAAATCTCATCTCCCATTAAATGCAATAGAATAACAGTCTGGGCACCAGAGGACACTGTTAATGTAACACAACAACAGTTTAATGTGTAATAATCTTGTAATAACCCTTCCTTGCAATGGAGTACTATTGATTTATTCAACAAGAAACACCCTACACTATACATGTCTATATTTTTTTTTTTTTAATAAAAAAAGTTTACATTTCTTTTAACTGGTCACTGCAAGAAGAAAATTGTGCTGTAGGCCTGTTCATGATTAAGGCAAGGGTGTTCACAATGCAGGAAAATTAATAATTCAAAAATGATTACTGCTTTTACTGTTGAAAATAGAGGAGCTGTAACTGTTTGGAAAGATATAGTCTGAGGCTCACCTCTCCCATAAACATGTCTGGCCACCAGATGGAACTGTTGCAAATTTGATTTATATAAAATACAGCTGCAATACCTTTTTGAGCAAAGCAACTCCAGGCAGTATACGTGCCATTTTTACAGTCAGCAGGAAACATTATAGAAAATGAGTATTAAGCCCTGGTCCTCCACAGTATGTGTCTGGTAGCCTATATCTAAAAATATATGCCATGAAAACTCTAATGCAATAACTGATCAAGGGCTCAATTCTATTAACAGCGCTAAAAATAAAACAGGCATTGTTTTTTTTAAGCCAGGTTTTAGTATCCTATTACTTGACTTGTGAAAACAAAATCAGAGGTAATTATACTTAACACCAATCAAAAATAAGCCCATAGGAAACAACTAAAAACAACGTGCAATTAGTATCCTATTACCCACGCTCAGTATTACTGCCTGTTTTGTGGTTACATTTAAGTCAGGAATTCTGCGCCTTATATAGGTTGAGGTGTAGAAGCCATAACGTCAAACCCATCGTTGTTTGAACAAAAGCAGTGTAGAACAGTGGTTCTCAACTCCTTGCCTCAGGACCCACTAACAGGCCAGGATGTGATGATTTCCTTATTAGAGCACAGGTGAGTTAATCAATGTGAATGAGCCTCTGATCACATGATTTCCTCTGATCACATGATTTCCTTGTTAGAGCACAGGTTAGTTAATCAGTGTGAATGAGCCTCTGATCACATGATTTCCTTGTTAGAGCACAGGTTAGTTAATCAGTGTGAATGTGCCTCTGGTCACATGATTTCCTTGTTAGAGCACAGGTGAGTTAATCAATGTGAATGAGCCTCTGATCACATGATTTCCTTGTTAGAGCACAGGTGAGTTAATCAATGTGAAGGATCCTCTGATCATATGATTTCCTTGTTAGAGCACAGGTGAGTTAATCAATGTAAATGCGCCTCTGATCACATGATTTCCTTGTTACAGCACAGGTGAGTTAATCAGTGTGAATGAGCCTCTGATCACACGATTTCCTTGTTAGAGCACAGGTGAGTTAATCAATGTGAATGAGCCTCTGATCACACGATTTCCTTGTTAGAGCACAGGTGAGTTAATCAATGTGAATGAGCCTCTGATCACACGATTTCCTTGTTAGAGCACAGGTGAGTTAATCAATGTGAATGAGCCTCTGATCACACGATTTCCTTGTTAGAGCACAGGTGAGTTAATCAATGTGAATGCGCCTCTGATCACACGATTTCCTTTGAACACAGGTGAGTTAATCAATGTGAATGAGCCTCTGATCACATGATTTCCTTGTAGCACAGGTGAGTTCATCAATGTGAATGAGCCTCTGATCACGTGATTTCCTTGTTAGAGCACAGGTGAGTTAATCAGTGTGAATGAGCCTCTGATCACATGATTTCCTTGTAGCACAGGTGAGTTCATCAATGTGAATGAGCCTCTGATCACATGATTTCCTTGTTAGAACACAGGTGAGTTAATCAATGTGAATGAGCCTCTGATCACCACACCTGTGCTCTAGCAGAGAAATCCCTAAGTCCTGGCCTGTTAGTGGGTCCTGAGGATTGGAGTTGAGAACCACTGGTGTAGAATACAGTATACAGCATAGAAATCCGACAAAGAGTGCCCCACTTCAACATATTCACCTCCTCCCTTCGTTATTCAACATATATATTGCTCCCATTCAACAATAACCATTTTTATTTTGACATATAGTGCTCAGATTGGAGGAAGAAGAATGTCGAATTTAAATGGTGAAAGAAAGTCATGGGAGCACTGTAGTAGAATTTTAAAGGGAAAGGGTTAAAATGTCGAATGTTAACAATATTCGTCGAAAAAGTGGTGAAAGAAAGCACTGTAGTCGAATTTTCAAGGGGAAGGATTAAAATGTCGAATGTACAATATTTGTTGAATTAATGTGAAAGAAAGCACTGTAAGTCGAATTTTGAAGGGGAAGGGTTAAAATGTGGACGTGAATAATATTTGTTGAATTAGAGAGGTGAAAGATTTCACCGTAAGTCGAATTTTAAAAGGGGGGGTTAATATGTCGAAGGGGGACACTCTATGTCAGATTTTGATAATGTGGGGAACACACACACTAAACTTGATTTTTCTTTCATCAAACGTTCACATATGGTAATAGAATCGAGCCCCAAGTCCCAAATGAAACTTTTACCTCTCCTACTCTGCCCAGTCCAGATCATTTGAAACCATGCTGTCAGATGTGTTTATCCCACTCTTTATCTGCTGCACCTATGTATATTGCTTTGACTCCCTTCCACCTACACTTCCACCCTTGTTTTCTAAAACTCCCTTTTCACTGGTTACGTTTTATTAAAGTGAATCTGGCACCTGAATATAATACAAGCATCCCCCTATGTGTGTGTATATTTATATTTGCAAAGCAGATCAAACTGACCTGTCCCTAGAAAGCAATAACAAATAGGTTTTCATGAAGCATTAACTGGCCCTTTAAAAGGATAGTAATTTAAAAAAAAAAAAAAAAAATGCAGCTCCAATTAATCTGCATAGTATTTTGGCCATGGAGAGTGTTATTTCAATACTGTTGTAGTTCAAGAGTAACTGAATGATAAAGTATCCCCCTCCCTCCCCTTTTACTGATGTAACACTGCTCACCTCAGAGTAGCAAGACTGTCCGGATGGATCACAGAGAGGGACAATCTTCAGTGAGCATAAGGAAAAACCTGAAAAGCCTGTCAAGGGTGTTAGGGATTTCCTTATGATCACAGTAAGAAGATTGTCCCTTGCTGTGATCTGTCCGGTCATGAGACCAGATTCCACATCTGAGGGGAGCAGTGTTACACTAGGTAAAAGGGGCGGGAGGGGGATACTTTATCATTCAGTTACTCTTGAACTACAACTCTGACAGTATTGAAATAACACTCTCCATGGCCCATACACAATGAAGATTAATTGGAGGTGCTTTTTTTGTGAAACATCACTATCCCTTTAAAGAAATATTCTCCCTTCATCACTCCCACATCTCCAACAGTTACCTGTTTGCAGCGGCTCTCTGGTATGATGACTCCGTGCACCCTCGAGGTCCTTTTGTTGAGCATTTTTCAGAAAGTTCCACTTGATGCGGCAGGAAAGATTGCCTCTGAGGCTATGCACTCTTGGCATTTGCTGGCCACGGCGGCACGGGCTTGCATCCCGAGACTGTGGCGCTCCACCATTCCGCCCTCTATTCATGATTGGAAAATGAGGCTACGTACTATGCTGGAGATGGAGCGTTTACATTTCTGCTCCATGGGATGCATTGCCTCTTTCCGAGAGAGATACTCGACTTGGAGTGCATTTTTGGATCCCCCATTGCGAATGTCCTAGAGCTTGGAGACTGCGGTGCCTCAATTGTGTCCCCACGCTCTTCCCCTTCCTCTTTACCTCCTCCTTTTTTTTTTTTTTAATCTCTCCTTTCTGTTGTCTTATTATCTTAGGGAGTTCAGGAGTTATTAATGAGCATCTCATATAGTAATGTCATGTGACATATTTGTATTATCTTTCCTGTTATGGAAGACTTTTTCTCTCTCTGATTGTTAATTTGCTCCTAATGTAACAGCTGATTTGCTTTTCTTCTGTTATTTTTTGTTTCATATACCTATTGGCCCTTTGTGATGTTTACACGATACATGCCTATTGACTGCTGTAGTATGTGTATTGTTCTTTAAAGGGATAGTAATGTTTCATAATAAAAGCAGCTCTAATTAATCATCATAGTATTTGAACTTTGGAGAGTGTTATTTCAATTCTGTCAGAGTTGTAGTACAAGAGTAATTCAATGACAAAGTATCCCCCTCCCTCCCCTTTTACTGATGTAACACTGCTCAGCCACAGCAGAAGGGAGGTGCCCAGGTAGACTGCAGAGAGGGACAATCTTCAATTAAGATAAGGGAAAAAGCTGAAAAACTTGTCAAGGGGGGCAGGGCTTTCATTGTTCTCATAGGAAGAAGATTGTCCCCTTCTGTTATCTGTCTGGTCTATGGACTGGATTCCACATCTGAGAAGAGATGGCTTACACTAGGAAAAAGGGGCGGGAGGGGGAAACTTTGCTTGTGAATATCTCATAAACCATAAAGGTTTGAGAGATAAGACTTATATCATTCTTCCTGTTTTTTTAATGCCTTTAAAATAAAATAAAGTTAAAACGAAGTATTACTATCCCTTTAATAAAAAGAATAAATATAAAAGAAATATTCTCCATTATATGTGTTATTCACCTTGGAAGGAACATTTAAATATTTCGAATGATGGCTGAAGATTTATCTATGACTAATTTTAAAGCCCATGTACACAGGCCAATACTGGCGACGCTGCAGTCATGCGCAGTACTGACTGCCCGCACCACGGCTGACATGGAGCTGGGCTCTCTGAATTCAGTCCTCTCTGTGCATCTTCCGGTGCTCAGAGAGGATTATGGTCTAAATTTGGGGTGCCCCGCTCCGTATCAGCAGTGCCGCGGGCAGTCAGTACTGCGCATGACTGCAGCCCGCTCATCTGTCTCTACTGCACATGACGGCTTCTGACAAACATCTTTAGCGAATTATAATATAGGATTAAGCACTGTGTGGTGTAAAACGCTTGAGATGAAATTGAGTTTGTGCAGTACTACCTAGATGTGTTTTTTTTAAAATTGTTTTCTAATAAAGCATTTGGATTTGATATATTTTCATCCTTTGATGTGTCTCTGAGTGCCGAGTTTCTACTGTATTTGAATCCTTCTTGAAGACCAGGTAGCTGCACAAACCCATTAGGTCAGACAACTGTTATTGGCACATTTATCCTTACTTTGAATCCCTGTTGTAATTTTAAAACTGGACACTTGATTCTTAACTCCTCTACCAGATCAGCACAAAATACTCAAAACATTTCTTTTGTTTCAACCACAGTAAGAAAACTGCTTGTGATATAAATGCATATTTTCATTGATCTAGCAGAACGTGATATTTATGATTTTGTAGACCTGAAAGATGCTGGTCCATGCTTTGTTGTCTTGGTAACCCCAGAATGGTGCCCTGGAATGTGCTATTTATCCAGTTAGATGTCATTTCGGGACAGAACTGATAGAGAAGCCATTTCAGTTGTTGTTTATTGATAAGAATGTGCAAATAAAAAAATTTAAAATGCCAAGACTTGCTTATCATCCACCTGCGTTTCTTTGTGAGTGATGGTAAAGGAGTTCTGCTTGTAAAGAGAATTAATTTCTGGAATTTCAGCTTTTGGCTGGTTGGGGATAATCAGAGTTGTATTTCCTAATAACTGGAGGTCTGGCAATTCAATATCCCTATTGTTTATAATAGTTTTAGTAAACAATGAGACATAGTAACATAGTAAATTAGGTTGAATAAAGACACAAGTCCATCCAGTTCAACCTTTGCCTCATGCCCCAGTGACATGAGAACTGTATAACGTTCCTGCTATCAAATAAGTTAGTCGTTATCAGACCTTCCTGATTTGCCTACTAATATACAGTATAACCCTGTATGTTACCTTTTGAAAGAAATGTATCTAATCTTATCTTAAATGTATCAATTGTATCTGTCACAACTACCTCCTTGGGCAAGGAATTCCACAATTTAACAGACCTTACTGTAAAAAACCCTTCCTCTGCTGAAGTCTAAACCTCCTTTCCTCTATTCTCAAGGGGTGTCCTCTGGTCAACTGATCAGGCCTTGGAATGAATAGCTCACCACAGAGATCCTTGTATTGTCCTCTCATATACTTGTACATTGTGATAAGATCTCCTCTTAGTCGTCTTTTCTCTAGAGTAAATAAACTAAGTTCCTCATACGTCAAGTCCTCCATTCCCTTAATTAATTTTGTCGCTCATCACTGTACCCTCTCCAGTATATATATATATATATATATATAAAGTCAAATGTGGAGGAATTTTGAGCAATCCAGCTACACCTTGGTTTGTTATAAATAAACTATTGAATGAACACACACTACAGAGTCTTTAAATTGCTGTACTAGTCTGCACATGTCACACTTTGTGCATAATTTCTGTTGGGTTTGACGTTAAACCATATACTTATATCAAGTACAGACAGAAGAACACACGGTGATGTGCAAAAGTATCAGCATAAGCTGAATGTTATTGACAAGTGCAGACAATATGCAACTTTTTTTCTGGGGGTGGCTCAACACCATGCTTCATCAGGCATCTGGCTTTGAGCCCCCCAAAATGGTGTACACTGTCAGGACTTGTCTATAAACTTCAGCTTATGGTGATACTTTTGCACGGCATTTTGAGTGAGTTCTCCTATATCTACTTCATATAAATAAACTAGTTGTGCAGAATACATACAACGGATACTGGACATGATGTATTAACAGAACGAAAAAAACTTTAGTCTCAGGACTAGGGATGGGCGAAATTTTTGACTCAAACCAAAACCGGTGATGGTAATGGCACTTCCTGCTTGACAAGTAATTTCCCGCAAATGTTATATATGTTATATAAAAGGGGTTTGAGGGTGCCTGTGTTGGTGAGGTGTGGGGAAACATTGGTAGGGTGTGGGGAAACAATCAGTTGAACAGGGAATGTTTTTATGGGGGGTTGTTTACTGGGATTGGGGGACAGTTAATAAAAAATAAATCCTAAATACAATTAACCCCCCCCCATAAGACATGGTATAAAAGGGGTCTGAGGAGGGTGCCTGTGTTGGTGGGTGGAGTCTGGGGAAAGAATAATTTGAACAGGGAATTTTTTTTTTTTTGGGTGGGGGGTTTGTTGACTGGCATTGGGGGGCAGTAAATAAAAACATAAAATTAAAAATATACAAAACAAAAAAGGAGTGCCAATAGTGCATTATCCAACACTACAAGTAACCTTATATTAGGTAGATCATTTATCCACTCACATTTCTTATACGTTGACAGTCGGGCATACGCCTGTTACCAACTTGTATAGCATGCAGGATATTTTACCTGTCCCTGCTTGAGTCCAATATTGTCTCTCCCCTTCATTCTCTGGAGGATAATTCCAGAATTCCGGACAATAGTGCACCACATCAATGACAGGAAAAATCAAAAAATCAAATACAAACTAACTAATAAAAAATAAAATGAAAGTAGCTGTTCTTCCATAACAAAGTATAAAAAAAATTATTTATAAACAGCAGGCTTGCAATAGAATTGTTTGGGACGCGTTTCGCAGCTGTCTGCTGCTTTCTCCACTGTAATGGCCTGAACTCGAATGGATACATACATAAATTTTAAAACTAATTCTAACAGATCCGAATGGATAATTGGTTTGTCCGAGTCATGCATACCAATACCTCTAACAGACCAAACCAATCAAATCTATTACCGATATCTTATATCCAATTACAATAAAACTTGTGAGACAGACTTTCGTGGGACTCGCCATCAGTATGTCCACCCATGTCCGACCTAATGCACATACACACAGATATTACCCCCCAATGCACATGCGCAAGGGTTGTTTGTAGCCTTTTATGTTCTTTGATGTACTAACAGGCCATTAAAGGGATAGTAATGTTTCATAATAAAAGCAGCTCCAATTAATCATCATAGTATTTGGACTTTAGAGAGTGTTATTTCAATTCTGTCAGAGTTGTAGTTCCAGAGTAATTCAATGACAAAGTATCCCCCTCCTGCCCCTTTTACTGATGTAACACTGCTCAGCCAGATCAGAAGGGAGGTGCCCAGGTAGACTGCAGAGAGAGACAATCTTCAATTAAGATAAGGGAAAAACCTGAAAAACTTGTCAAGGGGGGCAGGGCTTTCATTGTTCTCATAGGAAGAAGATTGTCCCCTGCTGTTATCTGTCTGGTCTATGGACTGAATTCCACATCTGAGAAGAGATGTCTTACACTAGGTAAAAGGGGCGGGAGGGGAAACTTTGCTTGTGAATATCTCTCAAACCATAAAGGTTTGAGAGATAAGACTTATATCGTTCTTCATGTTTTTTTAATGCCTACAAAATAAAATAAAGAGAAAACAAAGTATAACTATCCATTTTACGGTTGAGAAAGCAGCGGAGACCTGCAAAACTCATCCCAAATCAAATAAATAAAACTTTTTTATATTTTGTTATAGAACGGCTACTTTCATTTTATTTTTATTTTTTATTAGCTAGTTTTGTATTTGATTTTTCCTGCCATTGGTGTGGTATACTATTGCCTAATCCGGAATTACAGAATTATACTCCAGAGAATGAAGGGGAGAGACGATATTGAACCCTTGTAGGGACAGATAAAGTACCCTGAATGCTATTCAAGTTGGTAACAGGCGTATGCCTGATTGTCAACATATAAGAAATGCGAGTGGATAAATGATCTACCTAATAGTGTTGGATAACGCACTATTGGTGCTCCTTCTTCTTTTTGTTTTGTATGTGCTATCCAGTTTGTGGATGAAACTGGTTTGAAGTGAAGCTGCCGAGAGAAACTGCCATAAAGGGGGTAGTCATAATCGTATCCCTTGACTCCTATAGCTGAACAACATATATGTGTATGCCTCAGCCATCTGTGTTTTGTGAGTATAATACTTACTGGTGGTGGTTGGTGAACACTGGAAATATATGATGGTATTAAGCTAGGAGTGTCTCCTGTCTTTTTTTTTTTTGTACAAAATTCAAAAATACAATAAGAAACTGGTAAGTAATGTGACAGAGGCAGGGACACCTTGGCATAAGCTGCAACTGGGACAGACTGATACTTGATGGGATAGAGGATGATTTGTAGGACTTAGACTTGTTGTTAGAGGCCCAGGCCCAGAGGAAATATGGATTTGTAGGACTTAGACTAATAAGAGGCACAAGCCTTGATGAAACATTGACTAGTTGTAGGAAATTAGACTTGTGTTAGGCCCAAGCCCTGAGAAAACATTTATTTGAAGAACTTAGACTTGTTTGGCACAAGCCTGAAGAAACATTGATTGGTAGCACCATAACTAGACCCCACCACTTCAGATAAATGTGGAGAAAAGAAAAAGTTGCAAATAATGCTTCTCCACCTACCCCTCCTCCAAAATCGTGGGTGTGTTGTTATTAAATATACATTTTTCCCTTGAGAGCAGGAACTGTGTCTCTCATCAGTAACTGCAATGTGTACAGTGTGTGTCTGTGATAAATTAGGGAAGGACCGGGAACAATGGGCATTTATGGACTTACATCAACCACCTGGCATAACTGTAACCACCATGACAGTTAGGGTCCCCAATGTGAAATCATTCCATCAGTATTGCTGCTGTCACTATGCCTTTTGTCCACTCCCCGCTAAAGACACATGACAAATTGCAGACAGTTTAATAACAATGATGAACCCACCCTGCCACCAGCTTAGCATATTCTGGGGGATGGAATATCCTCAGATGTCGCTTTATGCCCTGGTTACTATATTCCTCCAACATCTGTGGTCAGTGCACCACACAATGTGCAGTAGGTGGACATGAACTGCCACATCTTCACATTTACTGAATGGCTGTCAACAGGTGGGGGAGGTAAAGATGAACGAGGTGGATCGCCAGAAGATGTAGTTATCCTAGAGCAAGACGGTGATGGTGAGCCAGGTGATTCGCTTGCCATTGAACTTTCAGCCCCTGGATGGGTTTCTTTATTCTTCCTCTTCTTTGATCTCCACCTTGCCTCTTGTTGCCTTTGGGGAGAGTCAGGGGGTAGAGCAACAGTGGTGCACAAATTCTTTAGTGGGTGTTAGCAGCAGGAATTAGAGCACTAGCAAACTCCGCATATTCCAGAAGCTCACTGCTGGTGGTGGTGGTGGTGGTGATGCCCATCCTCATCACTGTCTCCCATCCGTTCTCTGTTTGGGACATCATTCACTGCATGTCCCTGCCCAGGGCAATCATCTGAGCAAAGGTGGGGACTTCTTCATCCTCCAGATTTCCCCCACCCAATTAGCAGTGTCTCCCTCCTCATCCCAGGCCGACGCCCCATCCCTCTACTTATCTCACTAACCTTCTTTCCCACTTCTGAGGCCAGATCGCCTTTCTTCCCTGTCCTTGGTCCACCAGCCCCCTTTTCCATGTCCATGGCACATCTCCCTTCCTTCCAGGTCCATGACACACCTCCCTCACTTCCAGGTCCATGGCACACCTCCTTCACCTCTAAGTTCATGGCACACGTAGCTCACCACCATGTCCTGCCTCCCTCCCTCACTTTTGCTTGATGCACTTCCTGATCCCCTTGGCCCACCCTTTACTCATTCCTGCCCACCTGTCACGAATTGTAAGAACAAGAACTGGATCAGTACTGTAGGTAACACAATCTTTATTAAGATACCAACGTACAGAATGATTCAGCAACAGCAAGTAAACAAAACAATATAGACAACGTCAGGAAGGATAGTGCTGCTGTAGTGGTACCGAACTGAACCCCAGAAGGCAAGGAGGAGATAAGCAACCTCACGTCCGCACCTGAACAGACTAAAACAGGTCCGCCCCAGTATAAACCACGTTCATGAGTAAGACTAACTGTGCTACAGGTCCAAACCTGAAAGCACCAGTAAACAGATGGAAACAAGAAGAAGTCTGCCAGAGCCACTGAGAGCACCAAACAGGTTATCCACTGAAGTGTTGGTATGCTGGGTGCTCAGTGGACAGAGCCCAGGTAACACCAAAGTAGGTAGTCAGACAAGCCGTAACATACATGGAGCAAATAGTCAACCAGAGCCGCAGGTCTGCACCAGATTGGTTATCGGACTAGCCAGGGTCATGCACTGAGCAGGTAGTCGGACAGAGCAACAGGCCAGCACCAGAACGGATAGTCAGCCAGGCCAGAGGTCATACAAAAAGGAGGTAGTCTACCAGAGCTGCAGGTCCACACCAGGAGGGATGTCAGACTAACCCGGGGTCATACACAAGCGGGTAGTCAGACAAACCAGAGGTCGGCACCAGAACAGGTAGTCAGACAAACCAGGTAATGCACTAAACTCAAACCAAACTGCACTGGACACCATGAAAGGGTGACTGAGCATAGTGTCCAGGCAGTATTTGAGCCTAGGGTCCAGGAAGAGGAGAAGTCAGTATCCGTGCCACTACCCCTTTAAATGGAGCGCACATCCATGCCCTGGGACGTTCGCCCATTAACTGTCACAGATCAAGCCGGAACCCAGCGCCCAGGAAGCGGCTGAACCGCCACAACCTCGTGCGGCTGGAGCCGCCAGACAGCAGTGTGGCTGAAGCCTCTGGGTAACAACGCGGCTAGAGCCGCCGGAGGAAGCCGCGGTCGGCTCGAGCGGCCGCTGCACAGGTACTCTAACACCACTAAACCCCTTTATCCCCTAATGACCCACATTCCTTTTTGCACTTCCTTTTTCTCTCTTACCAGTATCCCCATCTTCCTCTCTGTGATTCATTCTGAATTGATTCAGACAGATGCAGAATGTTTTCCAGGTCCTCCAAATCAATTAGCAAAATGAATCATGGCCATTTTGCTCATTTCTACAAGATGTTAAAAACACTGTTGAAATCAACAGAAATTTGGGGAATTTGTATTTGTCCCTGTGGATCAGTTTTTGTCATATAATTGCTCCCCTTTCCTTTATATGTATTCTCCAGCTTCAATGTACTATTCAAGACTTTATCATTAAAGGGATAGTAATGTGTAATTTTAAGATTCTTGAATATTGTAGGCATTAAAAAAGGAATTACATTGATATAACTGGCCCCTCCATGCTGTTTCAGAGAAATCAGCACTCTTGCACACCAGGCACACTTTGTAGACCATTCCAATGAATTATTTAATTCTAAATAGCGAGATTTTGGCTCTTCTGAGGAGCCGTCGGCCAGTCCCGTGACTGTAATCTCCTGCTGTCAGCGAAGACGTCTTGGAAGCTGCCTGGAGGGTTATATCTCTCAAACCATAAATGTTTGAGATACAGGACTTATATTGATGTAATTCTTTTTTTAATGCCTACAATATTAAAGGTGGCAAATATAGTTGTTGATACCTTTATTGGCTAACTAAGCAGATTTAGAATGCAAGCTTTCAAGACCTCACAGGTCTCTTCCTCAGGCATGTTATACAGATAAATAGGGATGGGTGAAAATTTTCACCTCAAACTGAAATCAGCGAATAATGGCACTTTCCACTTAGTGAATAATTTCCCGCAAATAGTGCACATTTTCTGCTTTTTCCCGCCTTTTCTGCCCATTGAAATCAATGGGAAGAAAAGTTTTCTACAGCCATATAAAAGGCTGTCAGGCTCTCACAGCAGCCATTTTGTGTTTGTGAGAGGAGAGAGCACCTTGTTTGAGCTAGACAAGACAGAGAGGGGAATTGAAGATTAGTTTAGGGAATCTTTTAGTAGGACATTTGTTCTGTGTAAGTGGGTATTAGGAGAGTCAGTGGGGCACTCTGGGGAGAAGAAGGGAGGAAGGAGGTTGACCCCAAATACTCCAAAATTACATGTGACTGACAGGTAAGACAAGGCAGCTAGGGACCTATTTGCTTGCTGATCTTGCTGTTATTGTCTCTGTGCTGGGTGAGGAAGTCTGGGTAAAGATGTTGTTGATTTTGTTTTTCAGTTAGAATCTTTTTTGGACTGACTGTGATAAGACAACAGGGTGGACAACTTAAAAAAAATAAATAAAAAAGAATAAAGAACTAAATATATTAAGTGACAGTGACAGACAGCTGACTGGGCTTAGGAAAGGCATCATACAGCTCCATCAGTCGTGTTGTGTACCCGTACAGTAAAAAAACACGTAATGTCCAGCAAACACAAGGGGTTGGGAGAGGGGAAGGGGGAGGGGTGGAGCAGTGCAGGGACGTGAGAGTAAAGTAGTAGTTCAAAAACTGACTGCAGCAATGGTTGTTGAAGCGTGTGCAATCAGTGATGATGGTGATCCCTCTACTCCAAGGGAGGATGCAATTTGTCAAGGTCTCAGCAAAACTAGTTCCAGCACCACTAGTGCCAGTAGAAATAAAGAAGCAAATAAGACAAAAAGTCGCATTCAAGTGTTGATGATGCTGGCAATAGCATAATAGAGGAAGGTGTAGCAGCTGAACCACCTGCTGCATCAGATAACGAGACAAACAAGCACCAGAACCCCCATAGTAGGGATCTTTGTTACAGTAAAATTAAAGATAAATTGTTTGAGACCTCCAAAAGCTATGGGGAATATAACGGTAGTAGTGGGCAAACTGGGCAAGAAGTGGTAGGTGATGCTGCTGCTGCTGCTGAGGATGACCTAATGATGACTGATGATGATGCAGGTCTAGAATATATACCTCCAGCATCCTTCTCTTGTTCAGATACAGATGAAGTTGAGAGATGATGACAGGGCTATTGTTACGGTTTTCAGACACTTCAGACAGAGGGTATAGTAAAAAGCAGTTTATTAAATAAATGAATGAACAATATCGCCCTCTACAGGCACACAGGGTAAACAAGAACAAATGTCTAGACCCTTACAGGCCAGTATACTGAGAACAGACAGAGTAGAATATATGTACAAGAAATATAAACTAGGACTGGTAACCCAAACAGGGACACATAATAGTTAACTCAGTTCTCATCAGACTTGTTGTGGTGTAGGCACGCCCAAGGTGTAGCTGAAGCTTGTATAAGTATGAGGAGTCAAAACCAAGTCTGTAGGAGACTTGCACGACAGAACTGACCCACAACGCTAGAGCAATAATGGATAACCCCCACGGGCGTAACAAGTGCCACCAGTAATTGGGAACTGTGAGTCGTTAGCCCCCACGGGCGTAAACCGGAGACTACAAGCTGCAAGAGCAAGGATCTAGCCCCCTCGGGCGTAAACGGAAGCCAATAGCTAGTGCCAGGTAGCCCCCACGGACGTATAACTACTCCACCAGTGCAAGTGCGTGGGCAAGATGACCACCGGTGCAGTACCGGAACAACTACTCTGCATAGATGGACTATGAGCCGCCGTCTCTCAGGCCCAAGCGGCCGGCTCAGCAGTAGTAGCGTAGCACTGAGTGGGTTAACAAGGCACTTGGTAGGAGGTGAGGCACAGCAAGGAATCTGCTCAGCAATCGGAATCGCCCTGATAATCGCTCTGAAAGCTTAAGGAGACTCAGCAGTAGTATAGCTCAGTAGCGTTTGACAGTGAACAGTGACTCAAGGGTTAAGGTCAGTCTCGAGCACGAGCGCGACTCCAGGAGTAAGAATGTCGCCCAGTAGTCAGCAGCAGGAACGTAGATAGACTGGAACCGGGAACTGTGGAGAATCGTAGAAGCCGGATCAGCATCAAGCAGGAACGTCAGCCAGGCCGGGTCGGATACCAGAGCGGGTTCGTAGACAAGCCGGATCAGCAACAAGCAGGAACGTCAGCCAGGCCGGGTCAGATACCAGAGCGGGTTCGCAGACAAGCCGGATCAGCAACGAGCAGGAACACAGGAGAGTCTCAAGCAGGCCTAGTCGGTACACAGAAATCAGGAACACAGAGAACAGCAGCAAGGCTCAGGAACACCACGAAAGGGCACCAGACTGGTGCCAGCGGCCAGTATAAAAAGGGTAACCAGGGGCGGGCCAACACAGCTCAGCCAATCAGGGAGCAGCACAGCAAAGAGTGACACACAGGATCACGGGGACCGTGATAGTTATAAGGATAGCAGAAAGTCAAAGTCTGAATCTTCCACCACTTTTAAGGAGCACAGTGCCTGTCTATAAACTGTTTGAGAAAGCCATTGGAAAGTCTAACTCTGGACAAGCACAGATGTCAAAAAGCACACAGTCACCCTATCAGTCATCATCAGCATCATCGCCTCTTCATAGTCCAAGTCCCACTCAGCCACACACACACCTGTTTTAACATCCACAATGTTAGATATGACGAGTGCCTCTGCTGCTGCTGCTGTAAGTGCTGCACCTTTGACACTTAGTAGTAGTGGCAGTAGAACTGCATCAACATCTAGCCCCAGTAGTAGTAGTAGCAGCAGCACCACCTCAGGAACCCCTCATTCCATGAAGTCCACAGTATGGAGATACTTCACTCAGGATCCCCAAGCTAAGCATGTTGCTATCTGTTGTCTATGTATCTGTTGTCTATGCAAAAAGCCAGTGAGCAGGGGGAAAGCAGGCTCACACATAGGCACCTCCTCTATGAGATCCCACCTGAAGCATGACCATAGGTCTGACTGGGAGACACATTGTCAGCAGACCAAAAGTATGAAAACTAGCAGCAGCAGAAGCACTTTAAAATGTTCCTAGGGCTCTAGGACAGAAAAAATAATTAGTGAAGTTATTTATGTGTCAGAGAGTGTGCTACTGCCAGTGCCAACAGTTAGTTCAGTCCAAATAGCACCTATGGCTCCTTCAGAGGAGTATGATGACTCTGGCTTTGCTGTAGAAGATGGCAAGAGTCATAGACTGCCCACATATACTGCCTCTACTGCCACCACTAGTGATGAGCGAGCACCCCAATGCTCGGGTGTTCGGGTGCTCTGACCGAGCACCCCCTGAGGCTCGAGTGCTCGGCCGAGCACCCGAGCCCCATTGAAGTCAATGGGAGGACTCGAGCATTACACCAGGCACCCCCTGCTCTGATGAGGGGAGGGTGCCTGGTCCATAGGAAAATGGCAGAAAAGGATGGAAACACCACAGAAATGGTTCAGGGACAGCATAGGGAGGATGTCTGGATGCATCTTGGACTCCAACATCGCTGCTGGGAACGATCTTTCGCCCGTAGTACGCCATTTTTACAGACTGACCGTAAAACACACAAAAAGGAAAATAAAAACGACTTTAGGCGAAAAATTGTTACCAAACAGTATTTGCTGTATATTTACTTGTATATCATCTGCAAATTCTCCCAAAAATTTCCTTGATTTTCAGAACTGAGGCCATGATTAAGAGGGAAACGTGCGCAGAGGCAAATTCTCCCAAAAATTTCCTTGATTTTCAGAACTGAGGCCATGATTAAGAGGGAAACGTGCGCAGAGGCAAATTCTCCCAAAAATTTCCTTGATTTTCAGAACTGAGGCCATGATTAAGAGGGAAACGTGCGCAGAGGCAAATTCTCCCAAAAATTTCCTTGATTTTCAGAACTGAGGCCATGATTAAGAGGGAAACGTGCGCTGAGCTGACCATCTAAAACATTATGGGTGAGGGTCTGCTGCAGAGCTGACCATCCTAAACATTATATGCGAAGGCCCGCTAGTGAGCTGACGCTCTAAAACATTATATGAGAGGGCCCGCTAGAGAGCTGACCCAATAAAACATTATATGAGAAGGCCCGCTGGTGAGCTGACCTATATAAAAATTGTCAAACAGGGCCCGCTGGTGAGCTGGCCCTATATAAAAATTATATCACAGGGCCCGCTGGTGAGCTGGCCCTATATAAAAATTATATCACAGGGCCCGCTGGTGAGCTGGCCCTATATAAAAATTATATCCCAGGGCATATGGAAGAGGAGGAGGAGGATGAGAAGATTAAGAGTCAACCATATACCCGTTTTTTGGGTGGAAGGGGTGAATGGGAATACAGAGTATTCCCATCATTGTAAATAACATATATAAAGTGAGTTTATGTTCCCCCGGGGCTTTCCTCCAGTGGAGTGGAGAAGTCAGGGGAAATCCAGGCCTTGTTCATTTTTATAAGTGTCAACCTATCAGCATTGTCGGTGGAAAGGCGGATACGCTTATCTGTTATGATGCCACCAGCAGCACTAAATACCCGCTCAGACAGAACGCTGGCGGCAGGGCAGGCCAGCACCTCCAAGGCGTAGAGTGCCAGTTCATACCACGTGTCCAGCTTGGACACCCAGTAGTTGTAAGGCACAGAGGGATCATTGAGGACGCTGACACGGTCTGCTACGTACTCCTTCACCATCTTCCAAAACTTTTCCCTCCTTGTGACACTAGGCTGCGCATCAGGGTGAGGGTGCTGGCGGGGTGTCATGAAGGTGTCCCACGCCTTGGAGAGTGTTGCCCTGCCTTTCTCGGAACTGCTGTGTGCTCCCCTTTTCTCCCCTTCTCTGTTGGCCAAGGTAGCACGTACTCTGCCGCCAGCGTTGTCAGATGGAAAATTTTGGAGCAATTTTTCAACAAGAACCTTCTGGTATTGCACCATTTTGCTTGTCCTCTCCACCGGAGGAATGAGAGATGAGAAATTCTCTTTGTAGCGGGGGTCCAGAAGGGTGAACACCCAGTAATCCGTGTTGTTTAAAATGCGTATAACGCGTGGGTCACGGGAAAGGCAGCCTAACATAAAGTCAGCCATGTGTGCCAGAGTACCAACAGTCAAGATTTCGCTGTCCTCACCAGGAGGATGACTCTCAATATCCTCATCCTCTTCCTCCTCTTCTGCCCACCCACGCTGAAGAGATGGAACTAAAGTTCCATGGCTACCCTCTGTAGCGGAGGCAACCGTGTCTTCCTCCTCCTCCTCCTCCTCCTCCTCCTCCGCCTCCTCCAATTGTCGCTGAGAAGACGAAGTGAGGGTGCTCTGGCTATCACCTTGTGTAAGCTCTTCCTCCCCCATTTCCACCTCTTCCACATGCAAAGCGTCGGTTTTAATTGTGAGCAGCGAGCGTTTCAGTAGACACAGAAGTGGGATGGTTACACTGATAATAGCGTTATCGCCGCTCACCATCTGTGTCGATTCCTCAAAATTGCGTAAAACCTCGCAGAGGTCTGACATCCATTCCCACTCCTCACTTCTGATTACAGGAAGTTGAACGGAGAGGCGACGACCGTGTAACAGCTGGTACTCCACTACTGCCCTCTGCTGCTCACAAAGCCGGGCCAACATGTGGAAGGTGGAGTTCCAGCGCGTGCTCACGTCACACAGCAGCCGGTGAGCTGGTAATTGTAAGCGCTGCTGCAGCTTCAACAGGCCGGCCGAAGCTGTAGATGACTTACGGAAATGTGCACACACGCGGCGCACCTTGGTCAAGAGATCATGCACATTGGGGTAGGTTTTTAGAAATCGCTGAACCACTAAATTAAATACATGCGCTAGGCATGGTACGTGTGTGAGCTTGCCGAGCTCCAAAGCCGCCACCAAGTTACGCCCATTATCACACACAACCATGCCTGGTTGCAGGTTGAGTGGCGAGAGCCATTGCTCGGTCTGGTGACTAATCCCCTGCAACAGCTCTGAGGCCGTGTGCTGTTTGTCCCCAAGGCAGATCAGCTTCAGCACGGCCTGTTGACGCTTCCCCACTGCAGTGCTACACTGCTTCCAGCTACTGGCTGATGGGGGAGTGGCGCTGCGTGTGGAGAATTCGGAGGTGGAAACGGAGGAGGAGGAGCCAATAACGTAGGTGCTGGCGGAAACCCTGATGGAGGTAGGGCCCGCAATCCTCGGCGTGGGTAGCACCCGTGCCATCCCAGGGTCCGAGTCGCTCCCAGCCTCCACGACATTCACCCAGTGTGCCGTCAGGGAAATGTAGCGTCCCTGGCCACAAGCACTTGTCCATGTGTCAGTCGTTAAGTGGACCTTCCCAGTAACTGCGTTGGTCAGGGCACGGGTGATGTTACGGGACACATGGTGGTGTAATGCGGGGATGGCACACCGGGAAAAGTAGTGGCGGCTGGGGACCGCGTACCGAGGGACAGCTGCTGCCATCAGGCTGCGGAAGGACTCAGTGTCCACAAGCCTAAATGGCAGCATTTCGATGGCCAGTAATTTTGAAAGGTGTGAGGTTAGTGCTATGGCCTGTGGGTGGGTGGCTGGGTACTTTCTCTTGCGCTCAAATGCCTGGGGTAATGACATTTGGACGCTGTGCTGGGACAGGGAAGTGGATGTGGTCGCTGATGGTGCTTCAGATGGTACAGGTGCAGGGCGGGAGGTATGCGGGCCTGCGCCTTCGACAGGCGATTGGCCGGCACCGAAAACAGGGGAAGAGGAGGCAGTGGTGTGGCCTGCAGACACAGATGGGCGATCCAGGCGTTCCTCCCACTTACTACGGTGCTTGGATGCCATGTGTCGGATCATGCTGGTGGTGGTGAGGTTTCTAGTGTTCATGCCTCGGCTCATTCTGGTGTGGCACAGGTTGCAAACTACAATTCTTTTGTCGTCCGCACTTTCCTTAAAAAAACGCCATACCGCGGAACACCTACCCTTTGGCAAGGGAGATTTACGCAAGGGGGTGCTCCGTGGAACATTTGCGGGCCGGTTTGGTGCGGTCCGCCTTCTTTCTGTAGCCACACCACTGCCTCTTCCAGCCTGTTGCGGTGCTGCAGATGGCTCACCCTCAGGACTGCTGTCATCGCTCGGCTCTACACCTTCCCAGGTGGGGTCAGTCACCTCATCGTCCACCAAGTCCTCCTCCACTTCCTCACTCTGATCATCCTCCTCAAGTCTTGATCCCACCACATACTCTGTCATTGACAACTGTATAACATTCTCCTCAACAAGGTCTTGAGACGGAAATAGTGGTTGATTTAATGGCAACTGTGTCTCATCATCATCATCATCATCCACTACTTCCTTTGACCTTAAATGCCGTTCACATCTGTCATCTTCTTGTGATTGGGTACCCTCTAGAGGTTGTGAATCAGGGCACAAAATGTCATGTTCCTCTGCAAGCGTGCTTGGAGAGAGGGTCAAATGAAGGATTGGTGATGAGACGAGCTCCTCACTATATCCCAGTGTGGGATCACTTCTTTGACCAGACCGTGTATGGTGGGAGGAAGGATGATCAGAGTGAGGATTATTTTGACCAGACTCTTGGCTACTGAGAGTGGACTTGGTGGAAGACAGGGTGGTGCTTAACCGACTGGAAGCAGTATCAGCTGTCATCCAACCGACCACCTGTTCGCAGTGGTCGGACCTCGAGAGTGATGTCCTGCGACGCCCTGTAAAATTACACATGAAGCTAGGTATGGTGGATGTCTTTCTTTCTTGTGCTCTGGCACCAGGCACAGTTTCTCCGCGTCCTGACCCGCGCCCTGAACTTTCAGGATCACGTCCACTTCCCCGTCCCTTTTTACCCGCCTTCTTCATCTTACACAGAATATGTGACTTTAATATTTGAGTTTGAAAACTTAACAGTATTTCTTACTATTCTGCAACTCTGCAGAGTACACAGAATAGGCTGCTAAACGGCGGTGACACACACTGAATGGAATATGTGACTTTAATATTTGAGTTTGAAAACTTAACAGTATTTCTTACTATTCTGCAACTCTGCAGAGTACACAGAATAGGCTGCTAAATGGCGGTGAAACACACTGAATGGAATATGTGACTTTAATATTTGAGTTTGAAAACTTAACAGTATTTCTTAGTATTCTGCAACTCTGTAGAGTACACAGAATAGGCTGCTAAACGGCGGTGACACACACTGAATGGAATATGTGACTTTAATATTTGAGTTTGAAAACTTAACAGTATTTCTTCCTATTCTGCAACTCTGCAGAGTACACAGAATAGGCTGCTAAACGGCGGTGACACACACTGAATGGAATATGTGACTTTAATATTTGAGTTTGAAAACTTAACAGTATTTCTTACTATTCTGCAACTGTGCAGAGTACACAGAATAGGCTGCTAAACGGCGGTGAAACACACTGAATGGAATATGTGACTTTAATATTTGAGTTTGAAAACTTAACACTATTTCTTAGTATTCTGCAACTGTGCAGAGTACACAGAATAGGCTGCTAAACGGCGGTGATACACACTGAATGGAATATGTGACTTTAATATTTGAGTTTGAAAACTTAACAGTATTTCTTCCTATTCTGCAACTCTGCAGAGTACACAGAATAGGCTGCTAAACGGCGGTGACACACACTGAATGGAATATGTGACTTTAATATTTGAGTTTGAAAACTTAACAGTATTTCTTCCTATTCTGCAACTCTGCAGAGTACACAGAATAGGCTGCTAAACGGCGGTGACACACACTGAATGGAATATGTGACTTTAATATTTGAGTTTGAAAACTTAACAGTATTTCTTACTATTCTGCAACTGTGCAGAGTACACAGAATAGGCTGCTAAACGGCGGTGACACACACTGAATGGAATATGTGACTTTAATATTTGAGTTTGAAAACTTAACAGTATTTCTTCCTATTCTGCAACTGTGCAGAGTACACAGAATAGGCTGCTAAACGGCGGTGAAACACACTGAATGGAATATGTGACTTTAATATTTGAGTTTGAAAACTTAACAGTATTTCTTACTATTCTGCAACTGTGCAGAGTACACAGAATAGGCTGCTAAACGGCGGTGAAACACACTGAATGGAATATGTGACTTTAATATTTGAGTTTGAAAACTTAACAGTATTTCTTACTATTCTGCAACTGTGCAGAGTACACAGAATAGGCTGCTAAACGGCGGTGAAACACACTGAATGGAATATGTGACTTTAATATTTGAGTTTGAAAACTTAACAGTATTTCTTACTATTCTGCAACTCTGCAGAGTACACAGAATAGGCTGCTAAACGGCGGTGACACACACTGAATGGAATATGTGACTTTAATATTTGAGTTTGAAAACTTAACAGTATTTCTTACTATTCTGCAACTCTGCACACTACACAGAATGTGCTGCTAAACTGCGGCGAAGCACACTGAATGGAATATGTGACTTTGATATTTTAGTTTGAAGACTTAACAGTATTTCTTCCTATTCTGCAACTCTGCACAGTACACAGAATGTGCTGCTAAACTGCGGCGACGCACACTGAATGAAATATGTGACTTTGATATTTTAGTTTGAAGACTTAACAGAATGTGCTCTAATCTGCAACTTTGCACACTAAACAGAATGTGCTCTAATCTGCAACTTTGCACACTAAACAGAATGTGCTCTAATCTGCAACTTTGCACACTAAACAGAATGTGCTCTAATCTGCAACTTTGCACACTAAACAGAATGTGCTCTAATCTGCAACTTTGCACACTAAACAGAATGTGCTCTAATCTGCAACTGTGCACACTAAACAGAATGTGCTCTAATCTGCAACTTTGCACACTAAACAGAATATTTTTTTTTTTTTTTTTTTGTTTTTTTCCCCCCCACACAAAATAACCTGCTGCCCCCACACACAGTAGTCCTAAAAAGGACTTTTGGTTCTTTTTTTTCACAAGTTTGGTTTTTTTCCTCCCTACACTGCCTTTCCCTTCCTATCCTCAGCTCTCCCTGGCTAAGACTGAGCCGAACTCGATGGTCAGGTGCTATACAGCACCTGACCACGGGTTCTGGCCAGCCAATCAGTGTAATGCCAGCAGCCAACATGGCTGCTGGCATTACACCGATGTCAGAGCCTCCCTGCACGTTTATTGGCTGCGCAGCAGCCGCAAAACGTGCGGGGAGGAGACCCGAACATGGCGGGCGAGCACATGCGGTACTCGTACGAGTACCGCCATGTGCCGAGCAGAGCGATGCTCGAGCCGATCCGAGCATCGGCCGAGCATGCTCGCTCAACACTAGCCACCACCTACTCTAGTCATGTTAAAGCAATAAAGTTTCAGGGTTCTTCTGCCATGTCCTGCCAACCCACACTGACTGAGTTCCTGGGAAGGAGACAAAAACTTCACAAAAACAATCCCAAAGTATGCCTTTGGAATGGCAAGGTTGCCAAGATGTTTGCAGTGGACATGCTGTCATATTGTTTTGTAGAAAACCGAGGTTTCAGGGAGAGAACTAATGTCATGTGTAGCTCCACGCTGGAATATCCCAAGCTGCAGTTATTTTTCCAGGACAGCTGTGCCTGAATTGTACAAGCAGGTCATTTGAGTGGTGGGCAAAGGACTTAAAAATGCGTATGGCAGGAAAATCCACCTGACAACAGATATGTGGACAAGTGGGCAGAGCACAGACTGTATGAATGTGACTGCTCACTGGGTTTCCCTCCCAGCACCAACAGTGGACAACACTAGCTTAGAGCATCAGGTGAAATCCAGTAATCGTGCTTCTGGTTGTGACACTGTGATTAAAAGGTGGCAGCAGCAGAAGCAGGATAGCCCATACTATCGTTGCTCCACCTTGTGCATGCAGAGTTTTGAGAGACAAACCATGCTGGAGAGTCGCATTGGGGCAGGAATTCTACCACTGATATTTTTATTGCAGAAAAAAATGAGGAGCATGGCTGAGGATTCTTACCAGAATGACAACACAGACATGCACCAGCTGGTAAAGGACATGTTAGCGGGCTTTGAACAAGATCCTTGCATATTGTCCATTAAAAGCAATGAGGAATACATTCTTGCCACTTTGCTGGACCCCCGCTTTAAACACAAAATTTCAGAATTTCTGCCAAAGGTCCATCAGCAGTCATGACGAGTCATGGAGTCATGGAGTCATGACGATCAGCAGCAACTCTCTCAGAGATCGGATTCTGTCAAGGAATATCGTGACATGCTTATTGATCAAGTGGAGGGTTGCATTGTGGAGGATGAAAAGGAGAAAGTGAGGGCACAACAAGCATCTAGGCAGTATAGTGAAAAGGAACGCAGCAAAGCATTTGGACCAGCAAAAGCGGCTACATCATCAACCAGAATATCCCATTCAGAGCACAGGGCAATTCATGGGTCTCAGCAGAGGCAGCAAAAACCCAGTATTGGTAGTGGTGGTGGTGGTGGTGGTGGTGGCGGCACATATCTTTGGGACTTACTCCCTGAGTATGGGTTGGTAACTGACACACAGGAACACCATGTAGCTCCTAGAAGTGGTCCCAATGCATGTCAGATGGTTTCTGCATACTTGCTAGCTATGTTTTAGGCAGAAACAATGACCCCATGGATTACTGGCAAACAAAGCAGTGTGTGTGGCCAGCATTGACACGTACTGCAGTGGAAACCCTCAGTTGTCCTCCAGCAAGCATTGAGTCTGAGAGGTTTTCAGTGCGGCTGGTTATATTGTCAATGACCGCAGGACACGGCTATCAAGCAGCATTGTTGGGAGACTAACAATTTTAAAATGAACCATCTCATACCATCTGAGTATCAAGTAGCAGAAACCACATATGATGACAGACAAAGCCAGGTCAAATATACTAAAAGCAGCACAGATGAGGAGGTGGACGAGGGATGTGTGTGCCACTATTTTTCACACTTGGTACCAGTCCACTGCTATGACCGATAAGTTATGTGTGTCAATAATCTGAGAAGGAGGATAGCATGTGCCAATGGTAAAAATACATACAAAAAAATCACACCATGCCACTCCCCCACCACCACCACTACCATACACATCTGCAACATTGTAGACTGTATTTTATTTATTTTGTTTTACTTGACATCATGAATATGTGTCAATGTCAATTAAGTTAATGTTGTGGACAAAGGACAAATGCATTCTGCTTCTAACACATTTTGCTGTAGGACTCACAACTTTGGCTTTCAGCCACTTATATCTAAACTTCAGCCCTCACAAGAAGTAATATTACAGTAGAAAATGTAGTACCTATTGGAAATATAGGTGAAAATTTTGCTAAAATAGGTGGAAAATTTATTAAAATAGGTGAAAAGGAGGACATTTTTGCATAGGCGGAAAGGCAAAATTTTTTGCGGGAAATGCGAAAAATCGGTACGGTTTCGCGAAAATTTTCATGGGAAATTTTTCACACTTCTCGTCCATCCCTACAGATAAATATGGACACATCTCTCTTATATACAAATGCACACTGCATTGTTTAGAATGGAAATCAGATAAGAAATGTCAGTCCAGACCCAGATTCTTTGATCATTTAATGGTAAATTGCAGTCTTCCTCTGAGGAGTTAGAGGAATTTACAATACCCGTGGGACTGTTGGAAAAGTTAATCCACAATGTCATAATGTGATAAGAATTCTCTGTCTTTATTCAAACCATAATAACTTAAAGTATTAAACTTCAACATTAACTTAAGCTCCCATATTTTTCTGGCCCTCTGAGTACGAAACATAATAAAGAATCTTAAAATTAAACATTACTATCCCTTTAATTACGTTGTGTTCTTTTTTTCACACTTGCCCCTGTTTAAAGAAAAGATATACTTAGAACATAAGAATACATGCTGGCGTCAGTATAAACATCAGATTCAGCATCGTGTTAATGTAATACAATGCTGCAGTTTGAATTCAAATGCCTACAACCCTGATTGCTACCAAGACTGACATTTGTGTAACCTTTGTTCATTTTCCTGTTAGACTCTGATCCAATCGGAGCTCCCCAGGATTCTCCCTCATGCTGTGCTTGGAGGGTTGCCTTATGTTCTAGATATGTGCATATTGATTTATGGTAATATGAGCAGAAGGAAAGACAAATTATCAGTGCTTTGGCTTTTCATGTCATTACCCATAATCCCTGACCTCACTGGAAAAGAAGGGTCTAATCGAGCTTGCTAAAGAGGTGACATATTGGACCAAACCAACTGCTCCATTGCAGACAAACAAAAGCCCTCCACTTATTTAACCCCTTTGAGTGTCAGAAAGGTACCCAATGCATTGCATTGCGATTCATTGGATACCTCTCTGGCGTGCAAAGGGTTAAATTAAAAAATTAACCCCTTGAATGATAGCATTTATGCGGTTAAAAACCCATATTTAAATCAATGGTAATCTAGGCAATTTTTTGTGGTCTTATAATAGAGTTGGTTTACACACAAATTGCACTACTGCCTGTTTCTGTAGTGAAACTTGGTTTTAAACCCTCGGAGATTAATTTTTATACTTAATTACGAGGTGCCCGGGGGCAGAGGCTGATTCACAGGCCTCAGTGAGTTCCCCTGTAACTCCGCCCACTGCATTGCCTGTTCTGGTCTCTCCCCTCCCTGTTCTTCCCACTATCTGGGAAATCCAACTCAATCACCAAATCCTACCATCCAATTAAAACCCTCCCACTTGGACACAAATCAAGTCATTTGGACACTCCCAGCCCCAGACCTTAGTGAATCTCCTGAGGCTTGGGGCAACATGGTTCCCAGGTATGGCTTTTTGACACAGAAGACCGTATGTACATAGAAAACGTGATATTCTGGGGCCAGTGGTGTATTTAGGTTTTGTGCTGCCCTAGGCCTGACTAAACTCACGCACCCCCCTAATCTTCATTTGCCCACCCCTTCCTGTCCAGGCCACACCTCTTCCTGTTTAGGATCCACCCCTTCATCTTTTTGTCCCCCCCTCCTCTTTAGGCTCTACCTTTTCCTCTTTGGGCCCCCTCCACATCTGAGTGTGCACTTCATTCAGATTAACACCAACAAAACAAAGGTCCATATTTATAATAGCCAACTGGAGTTATTCTGTTGTAAACAAATACTAATTCTGTAATTCTATTAAGTTGGGCTTTAAACCCATTGAATGCTAGAGAGGACCCCATTGCATTGCAAAGGCACCAAAGGGAAAGGCAGCAGGTTGGATGGTGTAAAGAACTATTAAGTACACTATAGGAATGCAATACAAAAACAGTTGACAGCAGACAGGGTTGTAATAAGATGTAGCGTACACCAACATCCCAAGTTAAGTGCAGTAAGGAATCTATATATATGCTCCGCAGGGCAGCGGAATGCTAAGGGGGCATGTGTTGGGGCAGCACATTCAAAAACAGCAAGAAGTCACAGGAACTAGAGGAGAGTGGTGACTGTACCACACCAGTATACAGGGGCAGTAGGTAGGTGACATGTATTAGGTTTTAGCATAATGACCCTTGGGCTCACCAGGGTTTGCTCATATTTCAGAGCGCACTGCTCTATCCTGTTCCTGGACACATCTCTAGAGCTGAATTCATAGGGCCCTAGGCAGGATCCTCAAATTGAGCCCTCATCTCTCTCTGTTTGCTTATTGTCTTTTTGGGTAGAGGTACCAGTACCAACGTAATAAAAGGCAAAATTAATGTTTTAACCCCTTGGATGCAAGAGATGTCACCAAAGCATTGCAAAGCAATGCATTTGGCACTTCTTAGGCACACAGGGGGTTAAATATATATTAAAACTGTACAACAGCGCTTATAATTGCAACGGTGCTGCTACAGAAGTGTTTCCACAGAGCTTACAATTGAGACGGGGCAGCAGTGTGTGTATGTGTGTCCTATAAGTCATAGCCTATAACATAAAGTCCTAAAATGCGCCGCTCACTGTGTGCGTAACTGCACATGCGCAGTGGGGACTCGCAGAACGGGCTGATCCGGAGCGGAGAGCTCTGGAAGTCTGACAGCCTGTCTGTGCTCCCGGCTCTGGGGAAGCAGTGGAGGTGACTGGGTGACAAACTTTAACGTCTACATGGATGAACAGAGCATTGAGAAACAACTTCTTAACCCTTTGAGTTTTTCAAATGTGAATGTTCCTGTTTAACATTTATGGAGAAGCAAGATTCAAATAAGAAGGATTTTAGAGGAGGTGAGAGTTCCCTTTTAGCCCGGATAATGCATTCTTAAAGCAATAGTAACTGTTTATATTAAAACAAATATGTATTGCACGGTTTGAGTGAAACATGGATACTCCATCTGATGTTTTATTGAAATTTTATTGAACATCTTTTAAACTCAAGATAGCATTGTTTAGGTGCAGTACGGCCTGAAATTGTACAGTGGTTCTGTGGCTACACAATCCTGTAGAGGTTTATAGTCAGCTGACTGAAGAGATGTAAATAGAATGCTGTGTCAATAGCACCACCATAACATTTCAGGTCATGTATCTATTGCATCCAAAAATGCAGTTTTGCTCTTGTATAACTTTTTTTTTTTTTTCCACTTTTTTTATTGAAGACCAAGAGTGTTCATACATTGTATACACATCATTACAGTTGCAAAATACAGATGTACATTGTTCATTTTCTTAGAAAGGGAGGTGAATCATGTACAGGACACAGGTGCGCTAATGTAGGAGAGCTAAGGAATGTTCATACAAGAATCAGTACTGTGCCTTCCCTAGTTGTAGAACTCGCACTTGATATTTCATTGGCATAAGGTCTTCAAAGTTATTTTTAGCAAGCACATCCACCCTCTCCTCCTAAAAATCAAAAATAATGTATATATATATATATATATATATATATATATTAGTGTTGAGCGAGCATGCTCGGCCGATGCTCGGATCGGCTCGAGCATCGCTCTGCTCGGCACATGGCGGTACTCGTCGAGTACCGCCATGTGCTCGCCCGCCATGTTCGGGTGGCGGGGATCTGTGCCGGAGGAGGCACAGATCTGAAGACGCTCCGCTGGACCACCAGGGACTGGAGGTACAGGGGCATTGCGGAGATGAAGGGGGCATTGCGGAGATGAAGGGGGACAGTGTGGAGATGAAGGGTGACATTGTGGAGATGAAGGGGGACATTGCAGAGATGAAGGGGGCATTGCAGAGATGAAGGGGGCATAGCGGAGATGAAGGGGGACATTGCAGAGATGAAGGGGGCATTGCAGAGATGAAGGGGGCATAGCGGAGATGAAGGGGGCATTGCAGAGATGAAGGGGGCATAGCGGAGATGAAGGGGGACATTGCAGAGATGAAGGGGGTATTGCAGAGATGAAGGGGGCATTGCAGAGATGAAGGGGGCATAGCGGAGATGAAGGGGGACATTGCAGAGATGAAGGGGGCATTGCAGAGATGAAGGGGGCATAGCGGAGATGAAGGGGGACATTGCAGAGATGAAGGGGGCATTGACCAGGCACCCTCCCCTCATCAGAGCAGGGGGTGCCTGGTGTAATGCTCGTGTCGCCCCATTGAAGTCAATGGGGCTCGGGTGCTCGGCCGAGCACTCGAGCCTCCGGCGGTGCTCGGTCAGAGCACCCGAGCACCCGAGCATCGGGGTGCTCGCTCAACACTAATATATATATATATATATAATTTTAGAAAAAAGAAAGCACTCACAGGACTTCTATCTGGTAACCTGCGTGTTAGTTTATTCCATCAATGTTTTGGCCTCAGTTTAGGCCTTTGTCAAGATGCCAAGGCATCTTGACAAAGGCCTAAACTGAGGCCGGAATGTTGATGGAATAAACTAACACAGAGTTTACCAGATAGAAGTCCTGTGAGTGCTTTCTTTTTTCTAAAATTATATATATATACATTATTTTTTATTCTTTTTTTTCCGCTTGGTGAAAAAATTTCCGCGAAATGTGTCGTTTTCCTACTTTTCTTGCCTAGCTCATTGCATTGAAATCAATGGGAAGAAAAGTTTTCTATAGCCATTTACAAGGGTGTCAGGCTCTCACAGCAGCCATTTTGTGTTTGTGAGAGGAGAGAGCAGCATGTTTTATAGCTAGAGGAGATAGGCAAATAAAGGGGAACTGAAGCTTAGTTTAGGAAGTCATTAAGTAGGACATTTGTTTTTTGTATTAAGGGAGTCTGGGAGTCTGGGATAAGAAGGGAGGAAGGAGGTTGTCCCTCAAATACTCCAAAATTAGGTGCGACTGACAGGCAAGGCACAGACAGCTGGGGTCCAAATTGCTTGGTAATTTTTTTTTATTGTCTTTGTATGTATATATATATAATAATAATAATAATAATAATAATCCTTTATTTATATAGCGCACACAGATTCCGCAGCGCTTTACACTCATATTATATATATATTTTTTTTTTTGGACTAACTGTGATAAGATAGGATGGACAACTTAAAAAAATATATACATTAATAGTTAAACAAATAAATATATAAGACTGCTGACTTGGAGCCAGATGTGAGCTCTGTGACTGAGGCAGACTTGATAGACAGCAGACGACATTGAGAATTTTGTTGAGGGCCAAGGAAAGACATCTCACTCCATCAGTTGTGTACTGTAGAGAGTAAACACAAATAGCAGTTGAATAATGTCTAGCAAATGCACAAGCAGGAGGGGGGGTAGGTGGAGGAAGTGCAGGGGTGTGGGAATAAAGTGTTAGTGCAAAAACTGCAGCAATCGTTGCTGCAGCATGTGCAATAAATGATGATGATCCCTCTCTTACCAGGGTGGATGCAGTTTGTCAAGATCCCACCAATCACACCACGCCATTCCCCCACCACCACTACCATACACATCTGCCACATTGTAGGCTGTACTTTATTTTTTTAATCACTTGACATCATCATGAATATGTACCAGTGTCAATTAAGCAGGAAGTAAGAGTTGTGGGCAAAGGACAAATGCACTCTGCATTCTAACACATTTTCCAAGGTATATGTTGCTGTAGGACTCACAGCTTTGACTTCCAGCAACTTTCTTCTCCCCTACAGATCTCAGAAGAAGTAATATTGTACTGGGAAATGTTGCACCATATTTAACATAGGAGAAAAATATGTTAGCATAGGAGAAAAATGTGTTAGAATAGGTGAAATTTTTTCTGGAATAGGCAAAAAGGAGGAGAATTTTGCACTGGAGAAAAGGAGAAAACTTTCATGAAAGAAAAAAAATTTGCTCATTTTTCCCAAAAAGTAATGCGGGAAATTTTTCTCACCTTTTGCCCACCCCTAATCTCTAGAGAACAAGGTGTTATATTGCCCATTTAAACCAATGGGAATGTTATTTGCTCCCTGTGGCGCGTTAAATTGCCTGGCAATTAATCATTTTCTATTCGTCCGTATCGCCCATAGATTTGGGGACATGGTCAATTATATAGGCCGTCACCCATACACTCTAACACTAAAAGATATTAAAAAAACAGGTAATAGAGGTGCAAAATATAAGAGGAGAAATAAAAATAGTTGTCCAAATTGGCATTTCTGGAGCAAACCATACTGCACCATAGGGGATAAATAAAAATTCCCAAAATTCAATATGTGTGGAAAAGTGTCTAGCAATCAAGGGGTGTTCAGCACAGACTGAAAATGCTATAAATGAAGCAACACACTCTTTTATGGTGATATTTCTTACTGGAATACATGGGGAAGTTCTACACATGGAAGGGAGTTACAAGACAGTGGAAAAGCTGCAGGAATTCATGAACAAGGCCAAAAAAAACACTTTTTTGACATATTTCAATTTTGTTGTGAACATTTTCACCCATCCCTATTGAAAAAATCTCTAGCATTCCTATGGTTAAATGCCCTTAACCCTTGGAGTTCCAGAAGGGAATCCAACATGTTGCTTTGCAATGTGTTGGATACGCTTCTGTAGCTCAAAGAGTTAGATAAAAAGATATTTGGACAATATTAATTAGTCCCCTATGATACAGCTGGTTTTCTGCAAAATTGCTCCTCATTTGTTTTGTGAATAAGGGCCACTGTGTGCAGATAAATTTGTGGCAACGAACAGCTAATTACCACATTTTTAATAGATGGTGAGCGAAACACCTGCTGCATCATCAGCTTCTTGCCAGGAGTGGGAAGACGTAGCAACTGTTCCTGCCCCAGCACCCTCTGGGTACTCTACCTCCACTACTTTTGATGTCCCACCTCTGTAATTGTTACCACTCCCACCAGCTGATAGTGATTCTGGATGTAGAAGTTCGTGTCCATCCATTGCCCATTGTGTTGGACATTGAGTATAATCGCAAGTGGGGAACCAAGCGGCAACTGAGGATATTTCAACTCACACAATATGCTAAGCTGGTGACTGGGATGATGAATCATTATTATTAAGTCTACTAGTTGTCACGTGTCTTTAGTGGAGCAGACAAGAGGCATAGTGACAGCAGTATTTCTGGGGGGATGATTTGTCATTGTGGACTTAAGCATCAAGGTGTTTGGCTATAGTTGTACCAGTTGTTTGATGTGCATGCAGATGTATCCATTGTTCCCAGTCCCTCTCCTATTTCACAACTTTCATATATACATTGTGCACATTGCAGTTGTTGATGAAATGCACACTTCCTTCCTGCCGTCAATGGAAAAATGAGTATTCCAACACAACCATGATTTTGGAGGAGGTTTCGGGAGATTAAACATCATTGGCCAACTTCTTTTCTCCTTTTATACCTGAAGTGGTGGGGGCTAGTTGTGGTGCTGCTACTGCCTCAGGTGCTTCACTGGAGGTAGTGGCAAGTGGAGCCATGATCATCATCGCCTGTTGCATATCATTGCTGTTGATCCCATTCCCTTGGAGCTGCCTAATTGTCAAGCTGCTAAAACAAGTCAGCAGCAGCAAGAACTGCAGTCCCAAATACTGCAATGTCACCACGGCATTTGCCAATGGCCAGTGGCCACCATAAAATGACCAGCTGGCAATAGGCCAGTAGGGAATATTTTTTCTTTTGTCTCAGGGCTTGTTCTTTCAAACCAGAGGCCTATACAAATCAATTTCTTCTCAGGGCTTGTGTCTGGCTAACCTGAGTCCTGCACAATGCACAGACTCAGTGTTTCTAACAAGCCTAAGTCTTACAAATCAATTTTTCCTCAGGGCTTGTGCTTCCAACAAGTCTAAGTCCTACAAATCAATTTCTTCTTAGGGCTTGTGTCTGGCTAACCTGAGTCCTGCACAGTGCACAGACTCAGTGTTTTTAACAAGCCTAAGTCTTACAAATCAATTTTTCCTCAGGGCTTGTGATTCCAACAAGTCTAAGTCCTACAAATCAATTTCTTCTTAGGGCTTGTGTCTGGCTAACCTGAGTCCTGCACAGTGCACAGCACACACGCACATACCTCTCAGCTTTTTTAAGACTGCTGCTATGCCTCCTACTAGCCATTGTTTACGAAGATAAATAAAAATAGCATTGAAAAAAGAGTTACTAAAGTCTGAATGTAGCACTTGCATAGTGGTGGTGGAACTTTTGTAGGGACTTTGACTAACTGCATACTCCTCAGGAGGAGGAGAGGGATCACCATCATCTATTGCACATGCTGCAGAAACCATGACTGCAGTTTTTGGACTACCACTTTACTTATGTCCTACTCCTAATTATTTCACCCTACACCTTAAGTGTTTGCTGGAAATTGCTAAACTACTGATGTCTTTTTACTGTATTTCTACAAAATACTCTCATCAAGTATCAGTCTGCCCCAGTCACAACTTACATCAGGGTTCCTGTCTCTGTTACATTATTTTTTTAATTTTATCTATTTATTTATTTCACTAGCTTCCCTCAATCCCAGTCAACAAAAAACACATTCCCTGTTCAAGTGATTCTTTCAACAGACTGAGTCACTCCACCAATTCAGAGATAACACCCAGATCAGGAAGGAACTTGGATCATAGCTGTCTGTGACTTCCCAATCAGTCACACGAGATTTTGGGGTGTTTGGAGTAAATCTCTTAATTATATAGTGTCCTAAAGCCAATGAATATTGCACCTGGGGGTGGGAGGGGTGCTGGAGTGCAACCAATTTTGATAAAAATAGCTGAAAGCAAATAAACTATTGGTGTACATCCATATTTTCATCATCATTAACCCTTTACTCTGCGGCACTGTGCCTGCATATCACCAATATATTAAAGGTGAGGATTTAGTCACATAATCTGGCCATAGCATGATAAGCTTGCCACCACGCCAAGATACCCCTTCATAGGAAAGTCCTAAATTTCTTGTGCTATGAGCTGAACCTCTCCTGGTTTACTCATTTACTAACCCTTGACACTCAAAGGGTTAATAGAATCCTCCAAATAGCAGCCATTTATATGTTTAAGTTTTTTTAACTGCATTTGAGTATTGTTGTTGCCTGCTACTGTTTCTTTCAGTTTATAATCTGATTAAGACAAGTAACCCTTAGGAACCACTCAGGTGTGAGCAGGGGTGATTTAGAGGGTATCTTTTTAAAAGTTCACACACAAAAGAACGTGTGACCAAATAATGTATTAACTATGTCGCCATGATAAAAGTGGCGACCTGAGAATCTCGCAATGCATGAAAGCACGAAATTCTCAGGTCGAGATTGTAACGTGACACCTCGTATCATAAGCTGGATACCTCCGTTATAGATCTTTCTCCCTCACAATAACACTCCAATAGTATACCAAACCTCCTGTTCCCAAACATCAGCTGAGACTTGATGAAGGGAAGAACTCTCTTTTATTGAATCAAACACACAGATTATATACACTACAGAGACTCTTATCAAGAGCAGCATGAAAATGAGGATGTGGGACCGTGTTTCTATGCTTGACCAATCAGTCACCAGCACCCTTATCAAGATAAGCATGCAGATTAGGACTTGAAAAATAGACATTCTTAACTGGCTCATAAATAACCTCCTCTGATTGGTCAAGGAAGCACAGCAGGAATCAGTTCACATTCCTTAGCACAGACTTGGAGTATTTTGTAAGCAATGTCCAGCCCACACTATCTCTGCACTCTAGCTCCCAAATCCTGTTACCGACCTGATATTATAACACCACACACTATTACATTATACCACACAATATACAATACAATGAGCAATATATCAAATGTTATAGTCCTAAATCTCTCCATCTGGTGACACCTACTTTTCTCCATGTAAAGTTCATGGGGTTCCTTTAAACTTGCCACCCAGGGCAACCTGGGTAAAATCCAAAGGCTGGTGTCCTTTAAAACAGGGATGTCCGGTTCCTGCGACAAGCTGGTATTCCCTTAGTCCCCTGGACCATTTTGTTCTGTTCTTGTGACAGCGATATGAAAGGTTGCAAAAAAAAAGTTGATGAGTGCTGCTCCTGATGTGGGTGTATTCGCTGGCATGGAAAGGCTTAAAGACCCGATGACCGGATGTCACTTTCTTGCCAAAGATCAACTTCAAATGAGCACTCTGCTGCTCCAGGATCTTTCTCCCTCTCTGTTTGCAGACTGACAGAGCGGAGCCCAGAGTAGCGCTCATCAAGCTGCAAAATCACACTGTAGCACTTGATGAGCGCTGCTACGGCCTCCGCTTGGAACACACCAATACATCAGGTTTGTCCTGGGGACTATCAATGGCAAATGTAATGCAACAAATATATATAAATATATTCACCTGATTGCTATTTATAAGACATCTACCTAGGATAGTCAATCTGTTAATGTTAAATAAAATAATGGGATGTTTGCAGACAAAAATTAAGCATCATTCGTACATCATATTTATTTAACAATGCAGGTGTAACATATTGCTCTGCAAAGAGCTGCATACCTTTCTGGTTCTTGCAGGGTTAAAACACAGAGCATCTTGTTTTCAAACATCTCTTCTCCCTTTATCTGCAACTAACCTAATTACATTTCTTTATACTCCACATGGCTAACAGGGAACACTGCCTATTACAGCCTCTCTGTCACTTCACTCCCTGACAATAGCGGGTGTTCGCTGGCCCACATAGCAACACTATACAGTCTTTATCACAATTTATTCCTAATGGACTCCTAGATATATTAAATTATCTGTTACTAATTGATCCATTTTCATTTACTACTTTCAGATCTTTCATCTCTCAGTAATGTTTCCCTGCTTCAAGCCAGGTGAATGTGTTCCAAAAAAGGCTATTGCTGATCTATGTCACATTAGTAACTAATCAGGCCATGGGACTGAAAAGAAAATGCACCTTATCAGAGTCTAGTGAAGCTGATGTAATAAGAATAAATTGAGTAATACTGTAGCAAACCAAATGCACAAATAAACATTCACCAAAAGACCTATGGTTTAAATTGGTGGTTCTCAAACTGGGCTACATCATGGACACCAGGGTCAATAAAGGCGTGCAAGGAGTTCCCCTGAGAAAATATAAGTAATGACAAATAAAGGATCAAGGCTGGAGTGTTGACATTGTATGTGTGATGTTGTGTCTACTAGTGGGGCGGTGGAAAAGGACTAGAGTGGCAGACAGTGTATGTGTGTTTCTGTGACTACAAAATGGACAGTAGAGCAACACTGGGGTGTCAGACAATGGATGTGCGGTTCTGTGTGCCCAGTGATACTTTAGAACAAGGATGGGGGTGTTAGGCAGTGCTGTGCATAGTTCTGTGACTAGTAGTGGATCAAGGATGGGGTGTCAGACAATGGATGTGTGGTTCTGTGTCCCCAGTAATACTTTAGAACAAGAATGGGGTATTAGGCAGTGCTGTGCATAGTTCTGTGACTAGTAGCAGATGAAGGATGGGGTGTCAGACAATGTATGTGTGGTTCTGTGTCCCCAGTGATACTTTAGAACAAGGATGGGGTGTTAGGCAGTGCTGTGCATAGTTCTGTGACTAGTAGTAGATCAAGGATGGGGTGTCAGACAATGGATGTGTGGTTCTATGTCCCCAGTAATACTTTAGAACAAGGATAGGGGTGTTAGGCAGTGCTGTGCATAGTTCTGTGACTAGTAGTGGATCAAGGATGGGGTGTCAGACAATGGATGTGTGGTTCTGTGTCCCCAGTAATACTTTAGAACAAGGATAGGGGTGTTAGGCAGTGCATGCATAGTTCTGTGACTAGTAGTGGATCAAGGATGGGGTGTCAGACAATGGATGTGTGGTTCTATGACTACTAGTGCAAAGTCAAACAAGGCTGGGGTGTTAGGCAGTGCATGTGCAGTTGTAATGATCTGACTAAGCATCCAATATAAGCTGCCTGGTAGACTCTGTGAAGTAGATTCCCCAAAAATATGTGACAGACTGCTATTTGATATAAATACTATGATAAAAGCACAATACAAAAACAATACAGGTATACTGCAAGGCAGGCCCCAAGCTGAGTTAGAGATGCTGGACAGATTTGTGCTGACTGGAGGAGTCATTCTACACCCCAGACGACCACTCAGTTAACAAAAGCTATGCACTGGCATTGAAGAGGATACTGAACAAATAACTCACATGCAGTATAGTTGTAGTTGTTGTACAGGAACTCAGATGTCTGTCTTCTCGACTGAGAAGACAGAGGACAGGGTGGTCGAGGCAGAAGAAGCCCACCGGGGTCAAGGCAAAAGGGAAGTCAGATGAGCCAGATCAGGAACGGGCAGTAATGCAGTACAAGCAGAATGCGGAATGGTCAAGACGACTGAGCCAAAGTCGGTAACAGGATATCTGATGAGCACGGTATCAAATCCCAGAACAGGAGATAACACTCAATAGCAGGACCGGAAACTCAGGGTCACGACCTGGAATGCTTTGATCTCCCCCCCAAAAAAAACACAGAGGCTCTGTAAAGGCTCAGAGCAGAAAAAGACAAGGCTAGTAACCAGGATCTGGACAACGAGGGAAAACAAATGGAAAACCAGGTGAGGAATCACAAATGGCAAAGAAAAAGAGGTAGAACATGACAGTAGTTCTGTAACTACCAGTGGAACGACGCTCGCGTGTCAGAGAGTGTATGTGTGGTTCTGTGACTTACAGTGGATGAAAGGAACACTGAAGCATTTCACTGCAATTGAGGTTTCTGATAGATTTTTGCTTTGATAAAGTATATAACCTAGGCTCTAGTATGAGCACAATATTATCAAATATAATTACAATATGTCTCATATCAAATACATTTAGCTTAGTCTTAAAGGGACAGTAATACTTTATTATTACTATCCCCCATATTGTAGATATTTGCAAAATAATGTAATAGCCCCCAGGTTCATCTATCAAACATTTATGGTTTGAGAAATAACAGAAGACAAAGTTCCCCCCTCCCTTCCCGCCCTTCCCTGAAGTCAGCGTTGTACTGACTGCAGGGATATCCGGTCTGACTTTCATCAGGCGGCTCTGCAGCAGAGCCGCGATCGCATTAGTGAAAAATAATTATTTCACTGAAACGGTCTGCTACGTGTGCTTGCAAACCAATCACAAACCAAGCACACGTAGAAGACCTTTTCAGTGGAATAATTATTTTTCACTAATGCGATCGCGGCTCTGCTGCAGAGCCGCCTGATGAAAGTCAGACCAGATATCCCTTCAGTCAGTACAACGCTGACTTGAGGGAAGGGGGAAGGAGGGGGGGAACTTTGCCTTCGGTTATCTCTCAAACCATAAAGGTCTGAGAGATGAACCTGGGGGCTATTAACTTATTTTGCAAATATCTACAATATGGGGGATAGTAATAATAATGTATTACTATCCCTTTAAAGAGACCAAATAACTATCAAAAGAAAAAGATCGAGGACAACAACAATATGCAGTCGAACTTCAAATCCTGTGGAGACTGTTGAGGACAATAGATTTTAAACAATGGATAGAGAATTACTCCTGCACTTTAGTATTGTTAGCAGTTCAAGAATATGTCTCTGTGTAGTGGCATCAGCTGCCATGTCAGCATTTTCAATGCAATGTTCAATGCATTGTAGATAGAAAAGACAGGCACTTACCACTTGTAAAAGAAAGACTATTTGTGTCATAGAACCACACATACTGAAAATATGTCTTATCCCTCTGCATTGGTACCCACAGACCCATACATACTGACCCCCATCCTTGCCCCACTGTAGCCACAGAACCACATGTATTAACCCCAAGCATTGTTCCATTGCACTGGTAGCCATAGAACCACACATACTGACCTCCAACTTCGTCCCACTGCACTGGTAGCAGTAGTAGCACACATACTGAGCCTCAGCCTCATCCCACTTCACTGGTAGCCATAGAACCACACATACTGACCTCCAACTTCGTCCCACTGCACTGGTAGCAGTAGTACCACACATACTGAGCCTCAGCCTCATCCCACTGCACTGGTAGCCATAGAACCACACATACTGACCTCCAACTTCGTCCCACTGCACTGGTAGCCATAGTACCACACATACTGAGCCCCCCTATCATTTTCTCTTTGCACTGGTAGCAGTAGTACCACGCATACTGGGCCTCAGCCTCAATTCACTGCACTGGTAGCCATAGAACCACACATACTGACCTCCAACTTCATCCCATTGCACTGGTAGCAGTAGTACCACACATACTGGCCTCCAACTTCGTCCCACTGCACTGGTAGCAGTAGTACCACATATACTGACCTCCAACTTCATCCCATTGCATTGGTAGCAGTAGTACCACACATACTGACCTCCAACTTCATCCCATTGCACTGGTAGCAGTAGTACCACACATACTGACCTCCAACTTCATCCCATTGCATTGGTAGCAGTAGTACCACACATACTGAGCCTCAGCCTCATCCCACTGCACTGGTAGTCATAAAACCACACATACTGAGCCCCCCCACCATTTTCTCATTGCACTGGACCCACATATACTGCCCCCAGCCTTGTCCTACTGCACTGGTAGCCACAGAAACACATATATTGAGCCCCAGTGCTGCCCCACTGAGCTGGTTGCCAAAGAACCACACATACTGCCCCTCAGACTTTCCACACTGTACTCATAGCTGCTGAACCACATATATGAGAAAATTAAACCTCACTGGCATGGGTTAACATACCCTAGTGGATGCCAGAAGCACAAAATTATACCTACCTGTTTTATTTTTTTTTAAATAAGCTGGATGCACTGAAATGGTCCTATTAGTGATATGATGGAAAGGAATGCAAGGCATACCATTCTGGAAAATGGACAGTCACATACATCACATTTAAGGTATGTTTGCATTTTACCCCTATGCTGGTGCACTATTATTTCAATAAGGTGGCACTCAAGGCACTCAAAGGGTTTACAATGGCAGAGTTTGCAGAAGTATACAATAAAGCTATTGTACACTGTACCGAAGGCATAGGATTTGCAGGATAATGCCAGGGAAACTTCACTGCTAGACATATTTTTTCCCCATAGCAGGGAAATCTCCGGATCTGACCCAGGGAATACAGATTTTAGACTTGATCACTGAGTCTCTGGTAAAGAAGCTGATTCACAGAACTCAGTGAGATTCCTTGTAACTCCCCCTCCTTCACTGCTGGTTCCATTCACTCTCCCTGTTCTTTCTACTCACTCATTAAAAGGTTAACTCAGCCTCCCCTCCTACCAACCCCAGCCACCCCAGGCAAGCTCTGCCAACTTTGGAATCTCGTCATTTGGACACGTTCACCTGCAGACCTTACTGGACCTCCAGAAACATTTGGCAAGAAGGTTTCCAGGTCTGATTACTACCCAAAGGGGATGGATTACCTAATAAGAAGAATAGGCAACTGCCTAAGGCTCCAGATTTTGAGTGTTGCTTCAGCTCTACTAGCCACACCTACTTTCTATGTTGTTGGTGTGGCCAGAGCAATATCAGTGCCATGGACCAGTTTTAAACCCCTTTAAATCCTAATATTTAAATGAGCAATAAACTTTTTTTTATGAAAAAATATATATTGTATATTTCTGGTTGAGTAAAATAAGGGTAAGAGATGCATATTTCCATAGTTATTACTGTTTAAACGTGTGATTTTTTACATTAGCAGTGTCCTCTAGTGGTCAAATTCCAATTAGTTATTCTGTTAGATTCTAATAGAGAGGAAAGTCTGCGACATACAGTTCTCCATAGAATGTGATAGAAACTGCTGAGTCACATCCTGTCAGTTAGAACTATCAGGAAGTAAACACAGTAAATTCACTTCCTGTCAGTTAGAACAATCAGGAAGTAAACACAGTAAATTCACTTCCTGATTAATGGAACCGTTATAAAGTTTGAATAAAACAACTGATAATGGTGGGACTTCCATGTAGGTTTTCATAAAAAAAGTACTGCTCCTTTAACACATTGGATGCTAGAGCAATTTCTCTAGCAAGCAAGAGTTAAAGCTTTTTTTGTTACTTATTAGGACAAGGGTATTTTCTGTGCCAAGCAACAGTGGCTGGTACTAGTGGTAGGGGTCATGGGCAGAGCTAAGGGGCCTAGGGGCTTCTGGGATGTAAATCCGGCCCTGCTCCCCACTACATTTTGTTTATTATGTCAGCTTCAGTTAGGTGACAAATGACACAGAGGCTGTTGGCCTATCCTGACCTTTTCTTTTAGATATATATAGTAAATTTACACATGGCTGAGAATTCTTATTCATTTACAGCTTACTTTCAATTTTATATCCTCACAAACTACAATAAAGCAGGGCAATAAAAAGAGTAAATTAGTTTACCCAGAGTTAGTTGTAGGAGTACCTTTTATTTTGAAGGTAGAGCTCTTTGACATCTAAAATGAACATTTTCAGAAAATACTATAGTTGCTTCATTGTTAGATTAGGTAATTTAAAACAAATGTCTTCTGCGTAAATGATATTTTATCTCGCAAAGATATATTTTGCAATTACCTTGGGCTTAGGAACATTGTGTTTGCATTAAGGTGATTTACTTGCACCTAGCCGTCGGCTATAGGTGCCAAATAAAATATCATTGATTAAAAAAAATGAACCCTTTGAGCGCCAGAGGAGTAAGCAATGCGTTGCCCATCCCTCTGGTGCTCAAACGGTTAAAGCGTATACACAGAATGAACGTATTGTCATCTCGTTATGAATAAACATAATACAGATTTTTCAATGTAATTTAAAAATAGGATAGAAATGCAGTCCCCATTTTTGCTAATCTATGTAGACTATTTTACAATCTATTAACCCCTTAACAACAAGGGTCCTGGTAAGTAACCTTCCCTTTAAAGGGATAGTAATACTTTGCTTTATCTTTATTTTATTTTGTTGGCATTAAAAAACATGAAAAACGATATAAGTCTTATTCACAAGCAAAGTTTCCCCTCACTGACCAAAACGGTCAAGTCTGCCATCTAGCTGTCAGACTGAGAATCTGGTCCACAGACCAGCCATGGCTCTACAGCAGAGCCGAGACTGCGAGATATAAAAAGAACTTCTTCATTCAAATAGTCTACAAAGTGTGCCTGGTTTGCAAGCACACTTTTTAGACCCTTTCAATGAATAGTTATTTTTATATCTTGCGATCTCGGCTTTGCTGAAGAACCACTGGTTGATCCGCGGACCTGATTCCAAATCTGACAGTTTTGGTCAGTGAGGGGAAACTATGCTTGTGAATATCTCTCAAACCATAAAGGTTTGAGAGATAAAAATTATATTGTTCTTCATGTTTTTTTAATGCCTACAAAATAAAATAAAGATAAAACAAAGTATTACTATGCCTTTAAGGACCACTTTGGTCTTTCCTTAAGGGAAAACAGCGTGACAGTCATAGCACAGCACGTGGGCATTAAAGGGGTTAATGTGGATTTAAAGGGATAGCAGATAAAGTAATATTCGAATGTTCATTACAATTTTATATAATGCACAGCAGAGTTTTCCATGTCATTATCATTGTATTCTCCTTGTAATTTGAGCTGAACGTTTTGCCCCTTTTTACTACATAACTTATAGTTCCCTCGGATCTGAAAGCCGGCTTGAGTGGGCTGTTGGAAATGAGGACAATATTGTCTGTGTCTGTATAAGGAAAACCCTGTTCCCCCCAAGACAAAAAGGAGCAGGGTTTTCCTTATACTGACAAAAAAAGCTGGTGAGATGGTTCAGTTGGTTAAAGCACCAGCTGTAGAATCTGTTCAAATCACAGGTTCTAGTCCCAGCAGGGTTGACTCAGCCTTTCATCCTTCAGAGGTAGATAAAATGCCTACCATTAAATCTGGTAATAATATCTATAGCCTCAGGACATACTTACAAATGAGAGACAATCTCAGTGTATCTTTCCTGGTAAAATAATTTGATATTATTATTTTGTCCCTCGTTGTGATCCTTCCAGACCATCTTTTAGATCTGAGGGAACAATGAGTTGTTTTTTTTTTTGTGTGTTTTTTTTTTTAAATTTAAGAGGTTATTAAGAAAAATTAGGCAGTACAATGAAAACAAGGTGATTACAATAAGAATAGTAGGACAAACAGAATCTATCAAGCAAACTTGCTAGAATAATGTTTCTAAGAGACTCGTGTCAATACATTGGAGTCATACGTTTGGTCGTACATGTTGGATGTTTTCGAATGTTGTGTGGGGTTTGTCCAGGAGAGAAGCAGATAAAAGGTATATGAGTATGAGTAAGGGACATGAGACAGTATGGAGAACTGAGGAATGGGGTTAGGTAAGAATACACGGAGGAGAGAATTGGAGGTGAGGGAGGATTAAAAAAAAAAAAAAAAAAAGAAAAGGGTGGAGGAAGGATCCTGGATCCCGTCACGAAGAGACATCACTAGAGAGACAAAGTAAGCCCACCATCAGAAATGGGGATCATAAGGATAGGCATATGGGCTGTATATATGGTAAGCTAAAGCCAAGGGAAAATTCCAGTCAGTGTTCGAGTGGAGGTAATGTATAAAGAGGACACAGACAAAGAGAGTCTGCATGAGGTCCAGGGTAGCCAATCAGACAGGAAGGAGGGAACAATGAGTTTTATAGTAACAAGGGGTGAGAGGGGTGAACTTTCAACTCAAATTACATGGAGAATACAATGCTAAGAACATTTAAAACGGTACAGTGCATTATATACATTTATAATGAACAAAAGAATATTACTTTATCTGGTGACATTACTATCACTTTAAGAAGACTTACTGTAGCACTGCGTGGCTGATGAATATATGGTCAAAATATAATGTACAAGTAACCTGTTTTCCAAGCATAGATCCCATATGTATAAGTTTCAATGGCATAAACAGTATTATAGAAGTTAAATAGGAGAAAATATGGAGCAAACCAAATCCACCATAAGATACGAATAAAGATTTCACATTGATTTAAATGGGACTTTTAGGCCTCAATTCATGTGAGGCTGGGACAACAGCCATTAGGGCAATATTGGCAAATGGACCATTAGCAGAAAGTGCTAGAGGATATATTCCATTTCTCTACCAACTGAAACCAAAACGGATGTTGGACCAAAGAAACTGACTTATGTCAAATGTCCATCATGTGCTTTAAGTTCCCAAAACCCATCCTTAATAGCGTGATTAATGGGAAGGGGTGGGAGAAAGGTCCCGTCATGTTTCCATGAAAAAAATAATGAAAACCCATGTGGCTGCCCACCTTTTCATGGGAAAATCTGCTTTAAATAAAGCGATTAAAATCTTCGCAGATTTTGCCCATTGTCAAAAATGTTTCTCTATTTTTTCAGTGGCTGGAAATTTTTACACCCTTTAATCACATGTTTTTCACATTTTCTCTATAAAATGTGCCATTTTTCAGGACGTGAAACACAATAGAAGCAATTACAGAGCGAGAGAGAGGTGATAGGCTGTTGTGCTGTGATTTAGTAGCAAAATTGAGGCAGGAGAGGCTATGAGCAAGTTTATAATAATAAAAGGAGGCACTGGAAGGACCAGTATGCATCAAGTGAGTTTGAGGAGGAGGTAGTGACCACTACCAACATGAAAGGGTCTGTATGCCCTGGTTCCCCAGACCCCCCTACATCACCCATAGGGAGCTTGGAGAAAATTGTGTCACGGAGGAATAAGAGGGTAGTAGTAGAAGTGTGAGCAGGACAGGTCAGCTACCTCTGCCTGCTGCCAGTACTGTGCCTGCTGGCAGTGATTCTTGGGGGGGGGGAGATGATGCCAAGTTTGACAGAAGGGGATCCTAAGTCACACTTGCCATCCCCAAGCAGTCAAACCACTAGTACTACTGCTATGAAGGTCCAGCAGCTTGTACAGAGTGTTAGGAGTGAGGGAGTGTCACAGTTCCCAGGAATAAACCAGGAGTCTGTACGGTAAAGTAAAACAATCTTTTATTAGAATAATACCAGTAATGCACGTAAACAGATAACACACTGAGGGTGATCAAAGAGGCAAGCACTGTATCAGAAATAGCAGTCCGCCAATAGATCCACCACACTGTACGAGACTAGGCCTCAGCCCACTGGAGCCTTGAGGTAATTTGGAACGCCCAAAGAACTAGCACTGACTCAGCCTGCAGTCAGTCTAGGTGTCTGATAGAGCCCCGGGTCCGCTGTAGGATGGGTGTCTGTGGAGCGGGGACCAACACACGGAGGAAACAGACAGAGTCCCCTAGTCAGCAACAGAAAGGATAGTCAAACAAGCTGGGTCATACACGGAGCGGGTTGTCAACCAGAGCCACAGGTTTGCACCATATAGGATATCCACTGAAGCGTTGGTATGCTGGAAGCGCAGTGGACAGAGCCCCAAGTCAACACCAAAGTTGGTAGTCTGACAAGCCAGGTCATACATGGAGTGGGTAGTCATCCAGAGCCACAGGTTTGCACCAAAAAGGATGTCTAAGCCAAATCGGAATGCACAAGGAGAATGGTCAGACAGAGCCAAAGGTCAACACCAGAATGGATGGACAGACAGGCCCGGGTCATACACAGTTCAGGTAGTCAGCCAGAGCCACAGGTCCGCACCAGATTGGGTGTCCACTACACAATGGGAGCAGGCAAAAGAGTAGTCAGAGAGAGACACATGTCAGTACCACAATGGATGGTCAGACAATCCAGGTCATACACAGAGCGCAAGGGAAACAGAACTGTATTCAGGACTCAGTCTGCCCTTTAAACTCCTACTCAGGAAGTAGGTAGGAGGAGCAGCTTAGAAGGAGGAAGTAGGTAGGAGGTGACTACAGGAAGCAAACACATAAAACAGAGGCCTGCAGCATACTTGAAGCCTCGCACCTGCAGATGATGCTGAAACCAAGATAAGCTGTAACAGGGAGGGGGTGATCATACTACTAGTGAAGAGGAAGACTAAGGGACTGTGGTTGGTGTTAGCAGTAATATTTATGACGAAGCAGCTGGTGGGAATAGCATTAGGAAAGTAGTAGGGGAAGTAATGCAGAGTGGCCAGACTAGTGGTCAAGGGAGGCCACATTACCCTGAACCTGGAAGTCCCCTTTTCCTAGTCCCCATGGCAGTGTCCAGATGGAACATGATACTGAAGAAGCCAGAAATGGTGGCAAGAGAAGCAGTACTGTTGGCTAGCAACAATAATGCCACCACCACCACCAGAATCACAGATCAGCTGCCTGTGGCTTCTGCTAGTGCTGCTGGTCTGCCTTCTTCAGGTCAACAAGAGATGACAAGTGTGACATTTGGGGACCCTCTACATGTGTCTCTCTGTTTGTGTGTGTCTCTCTCTCACACATGAATGATTCTCTCTGTGTAACACACAAACAAATGAGGAGCTTCTTCAGTATTTTAGTATGTCACATACAGACAAAACATAAGGGGCCCTTAACGCTTTGTCACCTATATGACAAGATCCTTTTAAATATGTTGTGATCTCCCACAAAGGGAAAGGGGTCCTTCAAAATGTGACCAAAATGAAAGCCAGCTCCTGTCTAAACACATAATGATAACTATGATGATACATAATTGATAACTAAAGTTGTGATTATCAAGGGCTTTTGCATATAACATACTTGTACATGCCTGCACACACTGTCACCGTCATTTCTGCTGCTCCACCTGCCTCTAAATTGAACTTCATTGTTGTTACTATTCCTATACTGCACAGGACTGTGAAATGTTGTCTTCTTTACCAAAGGTGGGTGTGTTTAGGCTGTTACCCTTACTGGACTGTGAAATGTTGTCTTCTTTACCAAAGGTGGGTGTGTTTAGGCATTCACCTCTTAAAAAGTTTGTACCATATGTTTAGTTATTAAAGTAGTATTAGGAAATGTGCTTTTTTTAATTTACATACTTTTAAAGATACTGAATCTTCAGGCTGTGCACTTCCACATAAAGCGGCACACAAGGTTGCAAGCTCAGTGTAATGATAACCAGAGTTTGCTGTAACAATAGAAGCGATTCACACCACACCGAAGTGAAAAGTGAACACGTTCCCTGGGGCAGCTGGGAGGGAGGTGGGAGGTGAATTAAGTAGCACTGGGAAGTCATGAAGAGCTGAACCGAAGATTCAGCGTGCCACATTATGCAGAAGTGCACAGCTTGAAGATTAAATATTTTAAAAGTATGTAAATGAGAAAAAAAACACGTTTCCTAATACTACTTTAATAACTAAACATATGGTAAAAACTTTTTAAGAGGTGAATGTTCCCCTTAAGGTTTCCTGGAGTAATTCTTGGACAAACCAACTGCACCAAAACTGGGGCTTTTAGCTTCTTGTGTTCTAAAGATATCTCCAATAAATTGAACAGCAATACATTAGAGTGCTCGCTCACATACAGGACCAGATTTCCCAGTAGGTAAAGTAGGACCTAGCCTAAAGTGCATCATTTATAGGGGCACAATAATTGCTTATGGATGCTTCCACTATTCTGAGAAAGGAGCTTGACCAGCAGGGAAAACATTAACATCCTACTTTCGGCTACCTGTATAATAATATATGCTATTCTTCAGTACAGGTAGGTAGTCGAGAGGATAACCCATGCTTCCTATGAGTAGTCATCCATTTCAGGTATCAAGTATCACCTGCTTGCCTATTACACAGGTTTATTTAGGTATATAAGAGCACATGGACGTACTACTACCACTATAAACACTGCTCTTTCAACAGAACACAAGATTTAAAGTTCCACCTCTTCTGTGCAATAATAAGTGCAACATTCTTCTCTCTGGCACTGGCAGTAGCTATGAATCTTGTTGTGACTCAGTTTAATGCAAAGAATCCAAATACTTTTCATAACATGTTGATCCATATTACTTTCAAACTTGTTCTGAGGACCCAGACTTTCAATGCAAGTTTGAAAGTGGCTCCCCGGATGATGAAGAAAGCCCCAGCATGCAACGTATCACCACTCATCATATGCATCGTCAAATACTGGTCCCCCGTTCCTTGCAATAGTTTAACGAGGGGACAGTGACACAGATGCCAGGGTCTGGATTCGGGGCTGTCAGCTAATACACTCGAGGTTCCAGCCCCCTTAGCCCCCACTAGCAATGCCCCTGGATGGAAACACCATGATATCAATTGAGAGGCAAATAAAATTGGGATGGCAAGCATTTGGAAAACTTAGTAGTACTGTATTTAAGACCAATTTACCACTCTGCCTCAAGTGAAAGGTTTTTGAACAATGTGACCTCCCAGTTCTTACATATGGCTGTAAACATGGATACTGAATGCTAAAGCCATACAAAAACTTAAGATTACCCAGAGAAGTATGGAGTATCAAATTCTGAACGTAAAAAAATGGGACGGAAAATGTATGTATGGATTCATCAGTAAACAAAAGTCTATGACATCACTGAAAGAGTAAAGCATCTAAAATGGAAATCGGCAGGCCACATAGCAAGAAGACCTGATGGTAGATGTACCAAACAAATTTTGGAATATAAATATATATATATATATATTTTACTTCCACAATTCGGCACTCATATCTTCCAAAAAACAATCACCCGGGTGCTTGGACATACAATCCTATAACTTCCCCAAAGACCGGCACTCACGGGACTTATCAAAAATATATTTATTCCAAAGTTCGACGTTTCGGTCCTTCACAAACCTTTATCAAGAACACAATAACATAAAGTGTAAAAACTCAGACTTTACATACCTTCACCCATGAGGTCATGCCCTCGTGTCAAACAATTGTGACGTGTGTTTCCGGGTGATGTTAAAACATGCCGCTAACATACAACAGTGTGAACCGGAAATCGAAGCTCTTAGTGAATGACAAAGGTTAACTTAAAGTGACCATGCTGTTAAAATCGCATTCAATAATCTGACTGACAGTGTGTTAAAACATTAACACAATAGTTGCACTTTTTAACACAATTACACTTTTGGACACATTGTGTTAATGTTTTAAGACGGTGTGCATGAGTATGGTACACTTTGATAGCAAAGACACGTAATGTCACTACACTGTCAGTCAGATTATTGAATGCGATTTTAACAGCATGGTCACTTTAAGTTAACCTTTGTCATTCACTAAGCGCTTCAATTTCTGGTTCACACTGTTGTATGTTAGCGGCATGTTTTAACATCACCCGGAAACACACGTCACAATTGTTTGACACTAGGGCATGACTTCATGGGTGAAGGTATGTAAAGTCTGAGTTTTTACACTTTATGTTATTGTGTTCTTGATAAAGGTTTATGAAGGACCGAAACGTCGAACTTTGTAATAAATATATTTTTGATAAGTCCCGTGAGTGCCGGTCTTTGGGGAAGTTATATATATTTTTTTTTTATCTAATTGGCCCCAGTATTGAAAGATTTTGTTTAAGACATTGAACGTATCATAACTAATCTCCTCCCCTACTCGTATAAATCAAAAACATACAACCATACTCTCCTGAACTGGACTCTTTCATTTCACCATAGCAGGATCCAGGATTCAGACATAGTGGCAAATGTATTTAGTGATCACTTCATAGTGTACTATGTTCGCAAAATAAAATCAATCATATCATGTCCCAAAATCATAGTTACTCGATCATTTAGAAAATGATAGTCTATCCTGAATGATCTATAAAATTGACCATGGTATAGAATAAACTTAAAGGGATAGTAATACTTCGTTTTTTCTTTATTTTATTTTGTAGGCATTAAAAAAACATGAAGAACGATATAAGTCTTATCTCTCAAACCTTTATGATTTGAGAGATATTCACAAGCAAAGTTTCCCCTCCCGCCCCTTTTACCTAGTGTAAGCCATCTCTTCTTAGATGTGGAATCCAGTCCATAGACCAGACAGATAACAGAAGGGGACAATCTTCTTCATATGAGAACAATGAAAGTCCTGCCCCCCTTGACAAGGTTTTCAGGTTTTTCCCTTATCTTAATTGAAGATTGTCCCTCACTGCAGTCTACCTGGGCACCTCCCTTCTGCTCTGGCTGAGCAGTGTTACATCAGTAAAAGGGGCGGGAGGGGGATATTTTGTCATTGAATTACTCTTGAACTACAACTCTGACAGAACTGAAATAACACTCTCCAAAGACCAAATACTATGATGATTAATCAGAGCTGCTTTTATTATGAATCATTACTATCCCTTTAAGGAGAGTCACATACATTTTTGCGCAGTGTTTACCATCTCTTTCTTATTTCACGGGTAGGAAACTTCTGGCACTGTGGCTTTGGGCTTTAAATCTCCAGCTTTGTCTGGTTGGGGATGATAGGCATTGCAGTCTCCAACAGCTGGAGTGCCAAAGGTTGCCAGTCTCTGATTTATTGCGTTTCAGTTCTCCCTCCTGAGCTAGCGGCAAAGACAAAGCCTTCCGCAAATCTCCTTCTCGCCAAGAGACGTTAAACCGGCCTGCAAAGACAAGGCTCAGAAATAAAATTCTGAAATCTGGGGCAATAATAACTAAGGATTTGAGAATATTATAAATTAATCTGCCTGAAAATTATTTCTTCACTTTGGGAAACAGAAACGGAATACACTATAGAAGCTAATCCAAGGAAACAGACATTGATATAGAAAAATTAAAGGCAAAAAAAACGATTAAAAAGTACTTTACGTTCACAGTATTTTAGCAATATTAAATGGAAATATGTGTTAAGAAGCTTTTTGAATGGAGTCAGGGAAATAATGAAAATCTTGTACATGACATCAGTGCTGTATGCAGCTAAAAGAGTAAGAGGTGTTCAAATACTGCGTTGGGATGTACACCATGAAATGAACAGGCCACGCATCTACAGAATGAATCACTAAGGGAATGGGGGTTAGGGAAAGAAGGAGAGAAAAAGAAGGGGGGAATACACGAAGGAGCTTAACTAGAACCTACTGAGCCCTAAATGGGGCTGCCCCCCTACACCAGCACGCTACGCCTAGAACAAGTGTGAATCATCTGCTGAATGACCTTATTTAACCCCTTAGCGACCCTTGACGTACCAGGACCTTCAAGGGTAAATTTGCTTTAAGGACCAGTGACGGTCCTGGTACGTCAAGTGTTAAATGGTAGCAGCGCGCTACCATTCATTCCAGGCTGAGACTGAGCGGTCCAGTACCGGACCGTTCAGTCTCAGCCTCTGTCGGTTGTGCCAGGTCATGTGATCTCTGCGTCAGCGATCACATGTACCGGCATTCTAAATCAGTGAATGAGGCAGTGCTACTTACTGCCTCTAGTGTCTCCTCTCTGCCAATGCGTCCCTTACATCAAAGTAAGGGACAGAGAAGCAGAGAGGAGACACCTAGTGGAAATAAAAAATACAGCAGCTGGGGGTGTTAACTCCTTCATTGCTGGTGCAGGAGGATGGCTAGATGCAGGTCAATTTCTGACCTGCTAAATACACTTTTTTTTTTTTTTTAAATATAAACAACACACTTTTTTTTTACAAATAAAATATTTTATTTTTTAAAAAAACATCTCAAGAAACAAAATTGGAAGTGTGACTGTTGTGGAGTCATGTAATACACTTACACACACCGACAAGTGTAATGAACAAAAAAGTGGGAAAATAGGGTGGGAAAAAGGGACATGGGGATTTTCACCCAGGGGGGACAGTGGCCACTTTAAACTGCGCATTTTGTAGGTATGACTGACTGGTCATACCTTTCATGCAGTCTCCATAAAAATTTAACCCTTTGTGCCCAATTGACCCCAAGAGAAAAAACAAAAATGGTGTTGTTTTTTTACATTTTTTTTACATTTTTCTTTAATTTTAATAAAGTAAATGGTGGGTTATCCATATAAGTGGGGTATCAAAGAAAAGCCCTATTTGTTTGTAAAAAAACAGTATATAATTTATGGGGGTGGAATAAAAGCCTAAGAGGGAAAACACTGTTGAACAAAGACATAGTCAAAAAGGTCAGAATTGCTCCGGTCCTTAAGTCAAATCCACCTCTGATTTTCCCGGTCCTTAAGGGGTTAATGTCCTGCAGTAAGCTGGAATCATGTGTAAACACAGACCCAAACGTATACTGTAAACTCTCATGTATAATACTTACAAATGTTCCCCCTTTTACCTTATGTGAAGTGGGGGCACCCCCACTTCTCTTATATCATACATAAGAGAAAAAAAATATATAGCCTCATGTCTGTGCCTCCCCCTCAATATGCTCCCACCTTTCCATCCTTGTACTAACCCCTCTGGTGGCATCTGAGACATCAGAGCAGCAGGTGGCATGCTTGAATCTCCCTCTCCCCGTATCCCCCTGTGAGGACTTGTATTTATTCAAGATAATGGTAGCGCCCTTTGAGGACCCGAAGGTCCTTGCAGTGCACTACTTTAGTTTCAGTATGCAAAGTTCTATGCTTTAGATCTATGGTAATGCCCTACAAGGACCTTCGGGTCCTCAAAGGGCACTAGCATTATCTTGAACTAACAATGACCCTCACAGGGGGATGCAGGAAGCTGGAGGCAAATGCAAGTAAACCGCCCACTGCACAGATATCCCAGAAGCCTCCGGAGTTGGGTGAGTAGAGGGAGGGGAAGGTGGGAGCATATTGAGGTGGGTGGAGAGATCGAACACAAGGGTACACAGGCACTTTTGTTTTCTCCAAAAATCTTGGGTATAATTTATACCTGCGTATTATACACAGATGCATATTATACCTGAGATTTGACGGTAGTTTACCACCACGGTATCTCACTAGGTCTTAATGTGACAGGGAGAGGAAAAGCAAATAATTTGCAGGGCCATGGATTTGCAGTATCATGATTTATGCACTGCATGCTGACACTAGATCTTTTTGTACCAGAGCGGTGTCCAACACATTGATCAAATGGTTATTAAAGAACAGAAATATGGATTGCCTACCCTAATCTTATCATGTGTATGATCATACCTGGAAAATCCCTGGATCTGTCCCAGAAACTCTGGTTTTAGAGTTAATTACCGGGTTTCTGGGGAGAGAGACTGATTTTCCGGCAGTGGGGAGTTTCCTGGGTAACCCCGCCCACTGCTCCTCCTTCTCACCCTGTTCTGCCCAATTTATATCTACCTCCCACCCACTTTATGACACAAGGATGATAAACCACACCCACCCATTTAAGCCTCATCCTTTTATTACGCAAATCACATAATTTACATTCACCTGATCACAGCACATGAGCTCTCTCCAGGGGCTCAAGAGCACGAAGTTCCCAGGTTGAGTTATGATGTCAGAGGCTTCCAGCCAGGATAGCTTACTAGTCTCACTATAATGGGGTCATGAGATAATGCAGAATAGACCAGTCCCCTTGGATGACCCCGTAACAACCGCACCTTCTCTAACCTATACGGTTATGAGTGGCAGAGGTAAATGTAGGAGAGTTGGAGATAGGGAGAGACCTACAGTAGACATTGTAAGTAGAAGTAACCATCTGATGCAATTCCATTTCTTTCAATACTGACCCAGACAGTAGCCTGTTTTGATTGACATTGAGGTTATACTAATGTGTCTTTGGTTAAAAGGGAACTATCACCTCTATTAAAGTTCTCCTCATCTTAATGTTACATTTGACTTAATCTTTACTCCTTTTTGAAATTTTATTTTAATGAAGTATAGCCCGAGAATTTACCTTTTAAAAATAAGCCGGTGACGTCAGTTCAGGACAAGCTGCGGCACCGCCCTGCCCTGCAGCCTGTCAATCTTAGTCTCTTCCCCTCCACAGTTATTCCCAGTTATCACTTCCTTCTCTAATGGAGCTCCTGCAGGAACCCTGTAAGTAAAATCAGGATCTGAAATCTGGTCTTGGAGAGACCCCAGTACATGCAACAGTCACGTGTGCTGGCATGTTGGCAAGGATCAAAGGGGTCCTTAAGAGAAGGTAACTTCCCTAGACAACTGATGCTTAAAGGGATAGTAATACTTTGTTTTATCTTTATTTTATTTTGTAGGCATTAAAAAAACATGAAGAACGATATAAGTCTTATCTCTCAAACCTTTATGGTTTGAGAGATATTCACAAGCAAAGTTTCCCCTCCCGCCCCTTTTACCTAGTGTAAGTCATGTCTTCTCAGATGTGGAATGCAGTCCATAGACCAGACAGATAACAGAAGGGCACAATCTTCTTCCTATGAGAACAATGAAAGCCCTGCCCCCCTTGACAAGCTTTTCAGGTTTTTCCCCTTATCTTAAGTGAAGATTGTCCCTCTCTGCAGTCTACCTGGGCACCTCCCTTCTGATCTGGCTGAACAGTGTTACATCAGTAAAAGGGGCGGGAGGGGGATACTTTGTCATTGAATTACTTTTGAACTACAACTCTGACAGAATTGAAATAACACTCTCCAAAGTCCAAATACTATGATGATTAATTAGAGCCGCTTTTATTTTGAAACATTACTATCCCTTTAAGGAGTAAAGTAGTTTGTGGTTTTATCACCAGGGCTCTCATTCACTAAGTCCTCCACTGGCTACAGTGCATTGGCATTTCCTTGGAACTACTACACTTTTCTTTTGAACGCTGACCTTTTTCTGTATAGTAATTATGCATTAACCCTTTGAATGCCAGAGGGGTACGCAGCGAATTTCAATGCATTGCTTACCCCTCTTTCACTCAGAGGGTTAAATTCTGTGGTTACAGCTTGAATGCAAACAAAGCTGCTTCTAGAAAGAAAAAAGATGACTTTGTTGGGAAGGGTGTACAACTGGCAATATGTTTGCAATCAAAGAACAATAATTAATAAACGCAGTTGCCGCTGTGGGGTTTATTCGAATACACGAGTGTAATGTCTTTAACATGTTTCCATTCAACGCCTTGGAAAGCCGCCCAGTCGGCAGGAAAGTCTTTCCTCTAGGAGTAAAGAGGATACAATAATGTTTTCTCAATAGCGAGCAATTAATTAGGAAGCATCTCTCTGCAGATTTGTCTTATTGATTGTGGGAACATATTTCAATTTTGTCTGAAGACAAAGCTTTGATAAATGCTCTGCAAATATGTCTAATTGTGTTTCTAATGATTTTTCTCACTGTTTATTTATTGTGCATAATTAGACATTTGTTGAAGAGGAGAAATCACATGGCAGAATACATAACGTGAAAACAAATCAGCTATTTGCTAAATGCTCCAATAAAAAATTAGATTGAGTCCATTTATATTGAGGTTGACCTTTTCTTTACAGCCGTTCAGCTTCTTCTCATTTCAATAGATGAAAGAGTTCTGGGAAGCTTCAGAGAAAAATAGACACAAACATACCAGCAAATGCTCAGTAGGGAGTCAACACAATATTCCGTTCCAGGGGAGTGAGGAATGCTTTCTTTTGGTCAATAATCAAACTCAAAACAACTCAGGAGCATATACACGAATGTACCAGTGCATTAACATTAACCTATAAGGCCAGCAGCTCCTGCACTAAGGGAATGAATTAGAGTGTATGATTTCAGTATTGCATCCCTCTGACACACTTCATGACAGACTATAATCCTGGTAAGTCCTGCACCTACATCCTGTTAGAATACGTGTTCTATTACAACAACAATTGTGTATATTATTTTTGTGATATAATGTTCCGTCAGTAGGTGGTGCTGTTTTAGATTTCACTGTTCAATGTCTTCATGGTATCTTCTTGTTTGTCTTCAATAAAAACTGCATGGAAGGCTGCAGCCATGTATTAGAGCAGATACGACTGTGCACACTTTATTTCAGATCCGATTCTTCTTCCTGACTATTTGTCCCACGTAGCGCTGTATTTCAATACAATCAATCTTGTAGTTCAGCAGCAATTGAATGAGAAAGGATCCCCCTACCGCCCCTTTTAGCCTCCTTCCATCAGTTGTGGAATCTTGTCGTGGGACCGGACGAATACACTAACATCTGCATCATGTTTTAAAGTGATAGTAATACTTGAAATTCAAACCATTTAATTCTGTAGATATTTACAAAATAAACTAATTGTGCCATTTCCGATCTCCAAAATCTTTATGTTTTGGGAGATATCAGTCTGCAAGGTTCCCCCTTCCCTCTCTACTTGTGCTGATGTCAGCTTTAAAACTTACAGACGGAGATCGCAGTCCATAGACCGTCCTGTGGCTCTTCAGCAGAGCTGTGATTGCAGTAGTTACAAAGAAATACTTCATTTGAACGGTTTACATGTGGCTGGTTTGCAAGTGGTCTTTAAAGGGATAGTAAAGTCCCCAAAAAAGTATCTTCTAAATGGCAGCTGCAATAAAAAAACACTTAATGCGCTTAATTCTTTCTGTCAATCTGTTATGGTTTGAGAGAAATAAGAAAATAAAGTCCTCCGCTCCCTCCTGTTTCTGTCTGAAGAGCTGTAAAGCTGTCAGAGTCAGAATCCGGTCGCCCGACTGTAGGTGGTTCTTCAGGAGTGCTGTCATCTAGATATCTAACTATAATTACTTCTACAACGTGTGTCTGGCTTGCAAGCAAACGTTGTAGACCATTCCGATGAAGTAATCATAGTTAGATATCTTGATGACAGCGCTCCTGAAGAGCCACCGGCTGGTCCCGGAAGCAGGAACTCATGACGTCCATTGTACAGCGAACGCATGAGAAGAGGGAGGGAGCGGAGGTCTTTATTTTATTACATCTCTCAAACCATAACGGTTTGAGAGAAAGGATTAAGCGCATTAAACATTTTTTTTACTGCAGCTACCATTTAGAAGATGCTTTTTTGGGACATCACAATCCCTTTAATGCCTTGTAAATCAATGCATTGGGGACTTCTAGTATTTAAGCGGTTGTCAGTCCAATTTAAATCAACTGGTATTTTTGGAATTTTTATCTCTCTCGTATGGTGCAATTGGTTTTCTCCAGAATTCCTCCAGATTTATGGCCCATATTTATAAAAACCAACTGGGTTATACTGGGGTAAACCAAATACACCATAGGGGGCAAATAAAAATTATTACATTGTCAATCATTTGAATAAAGATGTTTAACCCCTTGAATTCTAGAGAGGTAACACAATAATATAGTCGATGAGGCTAAAAAAGACGTGTCCATCAAGTTCAGCCTATGCCAAATCACCCCTGTTGATCCAGAGGAAGGCAAAAAAAAAAACCATTGAATCCATTTCCAATTTAACCCCAAATAGGTAAAAATCTCCTTCCTGACTCCAAACGGCAGTCATATAGTTCACTGGATTTACAACCTATCTGCTTTGAAGCCATCTGTCATTATTCTCAATATTGTTCTGTAGTAGATAGGCATCCATTGCTTTTTTGAAAGCAGTTACAGTATCTGCAAGCACAACATCCCGAGTAAAAGAATTCCATAGATTTACTGCCCTTACTGTAAAAAAAAACATTGTCTCGGTTGAAAGTGCCTTTCCTCTAGCGTTTTCAATGCATTGGAGACCTATTTGGCATTTGAGGAGTTAAAATCTCAGCTTAATTGAACATGCATTTTTATTTATTCACTGTTTTGCAGCTGGTTTGCCCAGTTTGCTTGTATAAATATGGTCCTATGTTTCTATGGGGAGATCATACAATGGCAATTTCATGCTAAATAAGGCCCATAGAATCTGATGGCAGAGGCGAACCAACTGGCCCACTCAGTCTTCTCATTTTCCAATGTAACTAAAGTGCAGAATTATACATAGTCATACCCCGGAACTCTCCGAATCTGTCCTCTGTACTCCAGTCTTTAGAGCTAATTACTGGGTCTCTGGGAACACAGGCTGATTCTCTGGCTTTGGTGAGATTCCCAGGTTATCCCGCCCACTTCCTGTCCATTCTGCCTACTTCCTGGAAGAACACAACAATGGGGGCGTCAAACGGGATACACAATATAATTCATAATAAATATTAGTTGTAGGGTGACCACATTTCCATTCTGCCATTCTGGGACATGTGGTCACCCTAGTCCCGTGGCTGAAGCGCCTGCCGGAGCGGATCATCTTACTGTGGCTGACACAGAGTAAGAGTTCCCAGTGGAAAGAGCCTCAGAAAGATGGTCAGCACCGGTGGGAGCCTCAGCCGCGGGTCTCACTTGCAGCACCAGATTACCTGCTCCATCTGAGCTGTCTCACATGCACCAGTCCAGCCAGCCAATGAAATGTATTTGCTATATATGGTCTTCATTGGCTGGACTGGTGCATGTTGCTCCATTCCGGGACTCTTTGTTGTCCCGGTGGGGGGTGACCCGGGATGTGGGACACAGACCCCCAATTAGGGACAGTCCCGGGCATTCTGGGATGTGTGGTCATCCTAATTGGTTGTTATTTTTGAGATACAAGTTTTTATCACTATTTACTGAAAGAAGAATTCCAGGGACCTGGCAAGCCCGAAGCAGGACAGGAGATTGTTCCTGCTTGTGTATCAGCCAGCTGCGGAGTTCATAGCCGGCCATCATTCAAATGAAAGTTGACTAACTCAATATATTACGAATTATATTGTGTAGCCTGTTTGGCGCAACCATTCTTGTGGTATTCTGTGTTTCTTCAACAAGTCGGACAGTCCTCTGTGTTTGGGGAGCAGCGACAGAGGCTGCATTGACTGGAAACAGAATACTCCATCCACATTTACTCTTCATTTTCAATGGATTTTCGTCTTGTGAGTAGCTGGATGTAATTTTGGGAGGAGTTCAAGTAACCCACATTAATGCACTATTTGTGCCCCTCTGTCTTTTCCATTCTGCCTACTTCCTGCCATTTTTTACCTACTTTCAACCATTCTAAAGTCAACGCCCACCTTTTCTCCTCTCAATCCCGCCTACCATATTAAGCCCCACCCACTTTATGACATGATTTACAACATTTAGACATGCGCGTTGCCAGCCCATGAGCCCTTTTCTGGAGCGCCAAAGAAGAAAGGCCCATTTTTTATAAAAGTAAAATGGAGGTATTCTGGAATAAACCAACTGCACCATGCGGACTAATAAAAATTGCTAAATTCACATGCACTTGAATAGACATTTTGAACCCTTTGAATGCCAAGGGGGTTAAAAACCCAATTTAATTTAAGAGGAATTTTTATTTGCCCCCCCTCCATGGTGCATTCGGTTTGTTCCAGAATAACTCCAATTATTAGAACAGACTTATGTCTGTCCCAGGCATTTTTGAACTGACAAACAGTCTATGTCCCTTGCAGCAATAAAAACAGGCCGGGCTGCAGTCAGGGAGACAAAGAGGAGAAATTGTGGAGCAAACCATCTATACCACAAAGAACAAATGAAAAGCTTCAACAATTTCAATAGAATTTTAACCCCTTGAATGTTAGAGAGATTGCCAACATTCAGAGGGATTAACCCCTTGGTGTGATGTGTCAGACACCCCTCTGGCACCCAAAGGGTTTAAAGGGATAGCAATGTTTCGCAATAAAAGCAGATCCAATTAATCTTCATAGTATATGGATCATGGAGAGTGTTATTTCAGTACTGTCAGAGTTGTAGTTCAAGACTAATTGAATGATAAAGTATCCCCTCCTGTCCCTTTTACTGATGTAACACTGCTCACCTCAGAGCAGCAAGACTGTTCGGATGGATCGCAGAGAGGGACAGTCTTCAGTGATCATAAGAAAAAACCTGAAAAACCTGTCAAAGGGGGGCGGGGCTTTCCTTATGTTCACAGTAAGAAGATTGTCCCTTGCTGTGATCTGTCCGGTCATGAGACCAGATTCCACATCTGAGGGGAGGTGTCTTACACTAGGTAAAAGTGGCGGGAGATGGATACTTTATCATTCAATTACTCTTGAACTACAGCTCTGACAGTATTGATATAACACTCTCCATGGCCCAAATACTATGAAGATTAATAGCTGCTATTTTTGTGAAACATTACTATCCTTGTAAAATTCCCGTATTAATTAATTAATTAATGAATTATCCCCTTTGGTGCAGTTGGAACAAGCGAGACAATCGACATATTGAGGTTGATGTACTAAGTATAGTGTAGTAATTCTGCACCAAAAACAAATACACCATAGGGTACAAATCAAAATTCCCATTGATTTAAAAGGAGCCTTGTTTTAACCCTTTGAATGCTAAAGAGGTCCCCAGTGCATTGCAAAAGACTTCTATAGCCTTCACAGGGTTAAAAATCCCATTCAAGCAAAATAGCTTTAAAATAGTTTTTGGATATTTTCGTGAGCTGTGGTTGGTTTGATCAAGAATTACTAAAGTGCTTTTTAGGGCATCAGTTGCTTTATTAATTGACCTTTTGAATGCCAAAGGGGTATCCTTGCTTCTCAATGTGTTGGATACCATTCTGCCACTCAAAGGGTTAATGTGCCACATCTTAATCATTCCAGATCTGTGTCCACTGGATGAACTGCGCTGAAGTGACGTGGTTAACCCTTTGAGTGCATGAGGGGTACACAAAAGCATTACAGAGCAATGCGTTGCATACCCCTCTGGCACTCAAAGGGTTAATACACGACTCCTATGTTGTTTTGCTCTTATCTGCTGGTAAGTGACACACTGGAGCCTTCGTAAGAGAATTCCGAATGTCCTTTTGACAATAGACTCAGTATGAGGTTCCAAATGAGTCAGTTTTCTAGAAATACATAATACCCATGGGACTTTTCATAGACTCAAACAGTGCTGAGTTTTATTCATGAATTTCTTTGAAAAGAAAACACTTTATTTTTCCTGAAAATCTTAACTCTTTGAATTCTAAAAAGGTCACCATCATATTACCACTTAATGCATCCAAGCTGTTGAATGTATTTGGTTCAGAATGAAAATGACTGTTACATGGAGAGTAATGCTTCAAATGTAAAACTGCAAAATGCAGTGTTTAGCTTGCTGAGTTAACCCTTTGAGTGCCAGAGGAGTACGCAACGCATTGCAGAGCGATGCGTTGCGTACCCCTCTGGCACTCAAAGGGTTAAACAAGGTTCTTCCCACTGCAGAGAGATATTGCATTCAGTACTGAGTGAGGCGCTAATGGGAGATTCCTCTCCTGTGTAGTGAAGTGTATTGAAGCCCCGTTTCAGTGAATTAACCATCAATGGGCTTCAATAGAAAGGAAACAAATCTCCCGAGAGCATTATATATGAGTTAAAAGTCAGATTTTATTCTTCTGGGCAAATTCATGAAAAAAATGCAATTTCCCTCTTTTCCCATGAAATTTCCTACACACTGAAAATCCATAGGATTTCTTTCTTTTAGGGAACCCCACCTGATTTCCCTGGAAAACTTTGCCATTTTCCACCCATGCCAAAAAATTCCCACAGCTTTGCAGAGTCAGTGTGTGTATGTGTTCTATAGACACCAGTGCATTCCAAACAAAGAAAAAAAGCACACACGTAAGAGTAACTGATCCAGAAAATGGTGGAACAGTGGAATATCAAATAACCTACTGGGGTATCTACCAGTACCTGTGCTTAAAGAGATAGTAATGTTTCACAAAAACAGCAGCTCCAATTAATCTTCATAGTATTTGGGCCATGGAGAGTGTTATTTCAGTACTGTCAGAGTTGTAGTTCAAGAGTAATTGAATGATAAAGTTTCCCCTCCCGCCCCTTTTACCTAGTATAAGCCATCTCTTCTCAGATGTGGAATCCAGTCCATAGACCAGACAGATAACAGCAGGGGACAATCTTCTTCCTATGAGAACAACGAAAGCCCTGCCCCCCTTGACAAGTTTTTCAGGTTTTCCCTTATCTTAACTGAACATTGTCCCTCTCTGCAATCTACCTAGGCACCTCCCTTCTGATCTGGCTGAACAGTGTTACATCAGTAAAAGGGGCGGGAGGGGGATACTTTGTCATTGAATTGCTCTTGAACTACAACTCTGACAGAAGTGAAATAACAATCTCCAAAGTCCAAATACTATGATAATTAATTAGAGCTGCTTTTATTATGAAACATTACTATCCCTTTAACACCTTAAGGTCCTGGCACGTCATGGGATTCTGGGATGGCAGCGCTACTGCATGCTGCTCTGCCATCCCAGAATTAAATTTGCAAAAAAAAACCGCTCTGTGGTCCTTAACTGCTGCCCACACGGCGTTAAATAAGAGGCCATATTTGCATTTGTAAGTATGCACCTAAAGGATGTTTATGGTGGAAATGTCACTTTTCCGCATCAGTTACTCCCGGGGTAGGGCTGTAGAACTTATGACTTGGGGGACAAATACAATGAAGTGGCCCATTTCTACTATCCTTCCAGCCCACTGTCCCAGCCTACCACCTTTTGTTAATTTTCAAATTGGCATAATTGTTGTGAAGTAAAGTAAGTGATACCACAGAACTTACAATTGAAAGGGAGCTACACTACTGATATTATAGAGCTTACAAGGGAAATAGGTTATGCTACTAGTGTAGCTCCATTTGGATTGTAGCTCTGTGGTATCACTAGTGTAGTTCCATTTGGATTGTAGCTCTGTGGTATCACTAGTGTAGCTCCATTTCAGTAGTAAGCTCTGTGGTATTACTAGAGCAGCTCCATTCACAGCAGCGAGTGGGAGACTGAATGAGGCAGTGGTACACTGCCCTATACATATAACCGGCAATTGCCCTTCTGCCCCCAGGCTCTCCTGGTTACTCCTATTTAGACTGTGTGTACTTCTTTTTTTCTTTTGGAATACAGTGACTGGAACTAGGGAGTACCTACCTTAACCCTTTGGAATCCCAGAAGGGTATGAATTGCATTACTCTGAAATGCATTGAGTACCCCTATGGCACTCAAAGGGTTAAGGGAGCAGCATCACTTTGGTCATCCTTTCTGGAATCATCATCAGCCACATTTGGGACTGTGTTTTTTATTTATACTAGTGTAAAAGAACATGTACACGGGCCAAGGTCCGGGTGATGTTAATCCTTTGAGTGCCAGAGAGGTATGCAACGCATTGCTTTGCAATGCGTTGCGTACTCCTCTGGCACTCAAAGGGTTAAGAGGTCGGTCCTGCTCTGTGTCCTGCTGCCGACACAGTCATGCACTGTAGAGACTGGGCAAATGCACAGAATGCTCCCAGCACAGAACTCCCAGCATTCCGTGCTCCCAGCATTCCGTGCTTTCGGGCAGTCTCTACTGAGCATGACGGCTTCTAACAAACATCCTAATTATTATATAGGATATTTACAGTTTCAGTTTTTCACTTTTGGACCTTCTTTTCTTCTGTTTTTTGCCACCACCACATTAATATATTAGTATTAGTATTTGTTTTACTGATACTTAAGTCTGAGTGCTTTTTTGTTCTTTGTTTATGTATATATCTATCAGTTAGACAAGGCTGTGAATCCTGGGCAATTAGTATTTGTGGTTCTCTGTCTGCCACTGCAGTAAACAAGACTGGAAGATAAGTGTGTGTATGGTTCTATGGCTACCATGGGACAAGGCTGGGGGGTCAGCATGCTTCCACACTCAACCGATGGCTGCGGGGGAATGAGGGGAGATGTAGTCTGGCAGAAGCTGGAGGGCTTCCAGTTGCCCATCACACTCCAGGCTACTGTGGGGTAAGGCTGGATGTCAGTATGTGTGTGTCTATGGCTACCAGTGCAGTGAGACAAGGTTGGAAGGTCAGAATGTGTGATTATATGGGAACCAGTGATACGGGACAAGGTAGGAGGTCAGTATGTGTGATTATATGGGAACCAGTGCTATGGGACAAGGTAGCGAGGTCAGTATGTGTGATTATATGGCTACCAGTGGTATGGAACAAGGTTGAGAGGTCAGTTTGTGTGATTATATGGGAACCAGTGCTATGGGACAAGGTAGCGTGTTCAGTATGTGTGATTATATGGGAACCAGTGCTACGGGACAAGGTAGGAGGTCAATATTTGTGATAATATGGGAACCAGTGCTATGGGACAAGGTAGGAGGTCAGTATGTGTGATTATATGGGAACCAGTGCTACGGGACAAGGTAGTGAGGTCAGCATGTGTGATTATATGGCTACCAGTGCTATGGGACAAGGTAGGGAGGTCAGTATGTGTGATTATATGGCTACCAGTGCTATGGGACAAGGTAGGGAGGTCAGTATGTGTGTTTATATGGCTACCAGTGCTACGGGACAAGGTAGGGAGGTCAGTATGTGTGTTTATATGGCTACCAGTGCTACGGGACAAGGTAGGAGGTCAGTATGTGTGTTTATATGGCTACCAGTGCTACGGGACAAGGTAGGGAGGTATCACGGTGCCCGTGATTGCTTGTTTTTCCTGTCAGTTAGCAATGGGTGCTTCCCATTTGTTGCCTGTGGTTAGCCAGCCCAGCATTGCCTATATAGACTGGGCTCCTGCACCCTTTCACTGCCCTTTCGTGGTGTTTCTATGCCAGTGCAACACCTGTCTGTAGATTCCAGTGTACTTCCTTGGCCTGCCTGACTTCTCTCCTGTTCCTGCGCCTGTGTAACGACCCAGATAGTCTGACTACTCTCCTGTATTGTTCCTGTGTACCGTTCCGGCCTGGCTGATGTTCCTGCTCCCGTATCCGACCCGGTTTGGCTGACGTTCCTGCTCCGGTATCCGACCCGGCCTAGCTGACGTTCCTGTTCCTGGATCCCGACTTGGCTGTGTTCCACTTTGACTCTGGTCGCCTCTGCAACATTCTGACTTCCGGTGCCTTCCTGGTTTGGCACCACTGCCCACAGGCCTGTCTTGCCTCCGTGATTGCACTGGTATTCAGTAGTTGGTTTGCTCCACTCAGTCACCGGTTGCTAGTGCTGCCTCCGTTATAGCACCGGTAGGGCCTTCGTGTTTGTCCAGTACGTGGTACTGGTTTGCTCCACTCTGACCTTCCAGTCGCAAGTGTTGCCTCCGTGATATCGCTGGTATACCGTAGTTGGTCTGCTCCACTCAGACACTGGTTGCTCGTGCTGCCTCCGTTATAGCACCGGTAGGGCCTCCATATTTGTCCAGTACGTGGTACTGGTTCGCTGCACTTTGTCCTTCCAGTCGCAAGTGTTGCCTCCATGATTGCGCTGGTATACAGTAATTGGTTTGCTCCACTCTGACACCGGTTGCTAGTGCTGCCTCCGTTATAGCACCAGTAGGGCCTCCATGTTGCTCAGTTTATGGCACTGGTTCGCTCCACTCTGAACCTCCAGTCGCATGTGTTGCCTCGGTGAATGCGCTGGTATACAGTAGTTGGTTGCTCCACTCCATCTAACCGGCTGCTTTGCTACCTCCATTATAGCACCGGTAGGGCCTCCGCTACACCGTGTCGCACCAGTCATAGGCTGCCTTACCCGGTATTTGGTAAGGCCGGTAGAGTCTCCTCAGTTCCTTGCTGTACCAGTTTAGGCTGCCTTGCCCGGTATATTGGTAAGGCCGGTAGAGCCTCCTCAGTCCTATTGCACCATCTTCTAGGCTGCCTTACCAGGTATATTGGTGAGGCCGGTAGAGCCTATATATGTATACATTGTATGCTATATTACTTAAACCTGTCGTGTGTCTGTAACATATGTTGATGTTCAGGACCTGTGAGGGTTCTTAATTATTTTTTCAATAAAGCTGTGTTTTTATCTTAACTCTGTGTCTGTGAGTCAAGCAAACTGTGACAGGAGGTCAGTATGTGTGATTATATGGCTACCAGTGCTATGGGACAAGGTAGGGAGGTCAGTATGTGTGTTTATATGGCTACCAGTGCTATGGCACAAGGTTGGGAGGTCAGTATGTATGATTATGTGGGAACCAGTGCTACGGGACAAGGTAGTAGATAAGTATGTGTGATTATATGGCTACCAGTGCTATGGGACAAGGTAGGAGATAAGTATGTGTGATTATATGGGAACCAGTGGTATGGGAAAAGGTAGGAGGTCAGTATGTGTGATTATATGGCTACCAGTGCTATGGGACAAGGTAGGAGATAAGTGTGTGTGATTATATGGCTACCAGTGCAGTGAGACAAGAGTAAGCTAGAGCTAGGAGAAAGATGAGTTTTGTGCTGATTCACTCTGCAACAGGTTGCATAGGACCAGCAGGTCCCGAAACACTCATACCCCCCCACCCCTTCATGGCCATTTTATTAGGCAAAAAGTTTTTACATGGGCATTAACCCTTTGAGTGCCAGAGGGGTATGGAACACATTGCTCTGCAGTTAAGTAGATGCACAGGAACATTTATTTGGGCTTACTTTTGCTCAGAATTCTGTTAGAACATTCCCCTGTATAAAATTAGAATGATATAGAGGGAGACTGACCCCTTAACGGCGGTTTTGAATCACCAAGCTTTTTTTTTTTTATATTTTTAGCTAAATGGATTCAGAGGTCCCAGAGCGGCGTGTGGAAATGGGGGGGGGGACCCATGAATTCGATGAAGTGCCAGGATCTTCATGGGTCCTTAACACAAGTTTAAAAAAAGGGGTTAAAATACAATATGTAATAATGATTCCAGCAAAAAGCAATCTACCAACATTCCATACCTTTGCATGCCAGAGAGGTATTTAACCATATGAATACAAGAGGGGGTAAGCAATGCACTGCAGAGCAATGCGTTGCATATGTCTCTGGCACTCAAAGGGTTAATTGTTTACATGTGTTACCTTTTTCGGGGATAAATGTCCAAGATGCCAAAATATTATCTCCTTTTGCAAACAAGCACAATGCCATTTAACTCTTTGAGTACAAGAGGGATATGGATGCCCTGCTGGCACTCAAAGAGTTATAGTAGAACTAAAACCTCCTAATATTAACCCCCCACTTACCTTACTATGGCCATAAAATCCTCATGGCCCCATATATATTTTGCTCACGTGCCTTTGTTCAAGAGATAACCTTTTCAGTGGATGCAATCAGAGATTATTGCTACAACGCTAGCAGGAGGCAAACATTTAGTAAAGTTGATACCTTTATTGGCTAACTAAACAGATTTAGAATGCAAGCTTTCAAGACTTCTTAGGTCTCTTCCTCTGGCATGTTATCTTAGGTCTCTTCCTCTGGCATGTTATCTTAGGTCTCTCAGGTCTCTTCCTCTGGCATGTTATCTTAGGTCTCTTAGGTCTCTTCCTCAGGCATGTTATCTTAGGTCTCTTAGGTCTCTTCCTCAGGTATGTTATCTTAGGTCTCTTAGGTCTCTTCCTCTGGCATGTTATCTTAGGTCTATTAGGTCTCTTTCTCTGGAATGTTATCTTAGGTCTATTAGGTCTCTTCCTCAGGTATGTTATCTTAGGTCTCTTAGGTCTCTTCCTCAGACATGTTATCTTAGGTCTCTTCCTCTGGCATGTTATCTTAGGTCTCTCAGGTCTCTTCCTCTGGCATGTTATCTTAGTTCTCTTTCTCAGGTATGTTATCTTAGGTCTCTTAGGTCTCTTCCTCTGGCATGTTATCTTAGGTCTCTTTCTCAGGTATGTTATCTTAGGTCTCTTAGGTCTCTTCCTCAGGTATGTTATCTTAGGTCTCTTAGGTCTCTTCCTCTGGCATGTTATCTTAGGTCTCTTTCTCAGGTATGTTATCTTAGGTCTCTTAGGTCTCTTCCTCTGGCATGTTATCTTAGGTCTCTTAGGTCTCTTCCTCAGGTATGTTATCTTAGGTCTCTTAGGTCTCTTCCTCAGGTATGTTATCTGAGGTCTCTTAGGTCTCTTCCTCAGGTATGTTATCTGAGGTCTCTTAGGTCTCTTCCTCTGGCATGTTATCTTAGGTCTCTTAGGTCTCTTCCTCAGGTATGTTATCTTAGGTCTCTTATGTCTCTTCCTCAGACATGTTATCTTAGGTCTCTTCCTCTGGCATGTTATCTTAGATCTCTTTCTCAGGTATGTTATCATAGGTCTTTTAGGTCTCTTCCTCAGGTATGTGTCACTGTTGCGATCGCTCTCCCAGGCCGCGTCTCTTCCTCTCGTGCGGCGGCTCTTCCGGGTTTCAGGGCGATCGGGTCGCGCATGCGCAGATCTCCTCCGCCTTCAGCATGGCAGATGCGCATGCGCCTAGCCCGGCGCTCTATTGGCCAGTTTTCCTCCTTTCACATGTGGCTCCCAGTCGAGCCCCTCTCACTCCGCAGGTCCATTGGTCAGCCCTGGTATTTAAACGGGCAGTCCCGTTCCACAAGTTAGTTTTCTGGCTAGGTTCTGGGCTCTGGACCTCTGCCTGTCTATTCCAGATCAGCATTCTTCATCTCTGTGCCTGGTTTTGAACTTTGGCTCTGCTACTGACCACTCTTGATCTCCGCTCCTGGTTTTGACCTTTGGCTCTGCTCCTGACCACGCTTGAACTCTGCTCCCGGCTTGACCTTTGGCTCTGCTCCTGACCACTCTTGAACTCCACTCCCAGCTTGAACCTTGGCTTCGCTTGACCATTCCTGTTGCTCAGCCCTTATTGCTTGGTATCTCACCCGTCCTACTGGCCTGATTTTCCAACGGTTCCTAGGTACTCCTATCCTGGTTGCACCCCGGCTCAACTGGGGTGGAACAATCTGGTTTCGCGACCAGCACCTTTAGACAGCTTCGGCTGCAGCAAAGGAGTACCTGGCACGCCGTCACCGCTCACAAGCTTCGCACCCCAGCTTTGCACGCTAGCACCATAACCTGAGCTGGCACCACACGGTTCCCTATCAGCCGTGGTCGTGAAAGTATGTTATCTTAGGTCTCTTAGGTCTCTTCCTCAGGCATGTTATCTTAGGTCTCTTAGGTCTCTTTCTCTGGAATGTTATCTTAGGTCTCTTAGGTCTCTTCCTCAGGCATGTTATCTTAGGTCTCTTAGGTCTCTCCCTCAGGTATGTTATCTTAGGTCTCTTTGGTCTCTTCCTCAGGTATGTTATCTTAGGTCTCTTCCTCAGTCATGTTATCTTAGGTCTCTTATTCAGGCATGTTATTTAGGTCTCTTAGGTCTCTTAGGTCTCTCCCTCAGGCATGTTATCTTAGGTCTCTCCCTCAGGTATGTTATCTTAGGTCTCTTCCTCAGGCATGCTATCTCAGTTCTCTTAGGTCTCTTAGGTCTCTTACCTAGGCATGTTATCTTAGGTCTCTTAGGTCTCTCCCTCAGGTATGCCTGCTGCCATTGACAGGACATCAAGGACTGATGGTGATGTTTTCTCAAAAAAAATTCATAGGGGCTCTTTTTTTATTTTTCTGGCCACAGTAAAGTGGGTGTGGGTTATTAGAATGAGTTAGTTCTCATTTAATCCTTTGAGTGCCAGAGGGTTACGCAATGCATGGCAGAGCAGAGCACGCAAATGGTTAAGCAGTTCATTTATGTCTAGTATTTTAAAGGGACAGTAATGCTTCACAATCAAAGCAGCTCCAATTACTCTTCATAATATTCGGACCATGGAGACTGTTATTTCAATACTGTCAGAGTTGTAGTACAAGAGTAATTGAATGATAAAGTATCCCCCTCCCTCCCCTTTTACCTAGTGTAAGCCACCTCCCCTCAGATGTGGAATCTGGTCTCTTGACCGGACAGGTCGCAGCAAGGGACAATCTTCTTACTGTGATCATAAGGAAAACCCTGCCCCCCCTTGACAGGTTTTCAAGATTATCCCTTATGCTCACTGAAGATTGTCCCTCTCTGTGATCCTTCCTGACAGTCTTGCTGCTCTGAGGTGAGCAGTGTTACATCAGTAAAAGGGGCGGGAGGGGGATACTTTATCATTCAATTACTCTTGTACTACAACTCTGACAGTATTGAAATAACACTCTCCATGGCCCAAATACTATGAAGATTAATTGGAGTAAAGTTTCACATTAAAAACATATTTACTACCCCTTTAAGGAGATTTTATATCTTTGCTGTGTTTTCAGAAAAAATATCCAAGATGCCAAAATAGTATGTACTTTTGTAAATAACCTCAGTAGCATTTGAGATTTCATTGCTAGTTATTGCCACAATATGTCCTGCCAGACTTGAGGCAGTTACAATTGTAATGTGTCTTGACACAGAGTGGATATACTGTCATACGGTTTGGCTGAATCCATGGTGCTGGCGCGGAAATGCTCAGATTTCAGATCTCATGTTACCTCCGCTTCTCTTCTCTTATGCAGAAGTGTAATACTATTTCAGTGAAAGAGAAAGCACAATGGCACGCACTGCCAAAACAGAGATCTCTAAGGGTTAACCCGTTGAGTGCCAGAGGGGTACGCAACGCATTGCTTCACAATGCGTTGCATACCCCACTGGCACTCAAAGAGTTAAAGCATGAATGTGTAAGGTTTTTAGCTCCTTTTCAGGATAAAAGTCCAAAGTTTCAAATCAGTATCAGGGAAAGGCTGGCAACATTTGGCCCGAGGAGCAAGCACCAATTAGTGGCTATTGGTTTACTCTTACAAACCATCAATTTAGTTTTTGAAGTATTGAATGTTTTATTTTAAATAGGATAAACAAAATTTACACTCAGAGAAGCTGCCGACAGAGTTTGCACGACAAAGTGAATCTTAGCAACTATAATATGTAGTGAAACTAACTTAGAATTTATGACCTATACCTTACTGTGTAGAAAGAATCTGACTCTTAAAACTTCCATTCCATAGATCTACAACATAACTTTCAGTTTATATAGAAAATTACCATATGGACTTGTTCTGGTGGAAGACAGTTGCTGTGAACAGTCTTCCAGAAATTGGGTACATTGTACCTATGTTTTGCTGAAACTACCCAGCAACTAGTGCTGTTTGCCAGGGAATTGCACTAGTGAAAGTTGGAACGGCAACCTATGGGAACACAGCGCAGGACATTCATATAGGTGACTGAACTTTTGCATTGCTCTTTACAACAATCCAACAATGTTCACAGCAGTCCAATCACAGGCTGGTCCACTTGGCTTTAGTTAAGGGTTAATAGTTTGAAAATATAGAAGAAATGACTCATACATGCCGTAAATGGACATACCAACCCACAGAGAGTTTAAACTGCAACTGACTAACAGAGTTAACAATCTTTAAATTAATTGAGAAAAAAAATTGTCAGTCCCTAGTAGGGATTGGCAAAATCTCTAGCCTCAAGAACAAATGGCAGGAATGAATGGCTTTATTGTCTGGCAGCAATGGAGGGTCTCACTTTGATCACCACTGCCATAGAACCACACATACCGATCCGCCAGAATTGTCCACTATATGAATAGTCATAGAACCACACATATTGAGTCTCCAGCATTTCCCCACTACATGAGCAGCTGTAGAACCACATATAATGACACCCAGTAGTGTCCCACGTAACTGCAGAACCACACACACACAAACCTCCGAGCCTTGCCCTACTGCACTAGTAACCATAGAACCACACATACTGAACCTTGCCTCCTAGCTGTGTATTAATGTACTGTTATCCAGAGAACCACACTGATTTCAGAGTCTCATCCTTATCCTACTGCACTGTTCACCATAGAAGCACACATACTGACTTCCAGCCCAGTCCCATTGCACTGGTAACCATATAATAACACAAAATGACCCACAGCCTTGTCCAATTGCAGTGGTAGCTATAGAACAGCAGATACTGACCCCCAGCCTTGTCCCCCTCCACTGATAGCCATAGAACCACACATATAGACCCCCAACCTGGTTCCATTACACTGGTAACCATAGAGCCACATATACTGACCCCCAAACTGGTCACATTGCCCTTGTAACCATAGTAACATAGTAATTTAGGTTGAAAAAAGACTTGCGTCCATCTAGTTCAACCCTTTTCCTATTCCTGTTTACCATCGTTGATCCAAAAGAAGGCAAAAAAAAAATGCTCAATACAGCAATTTCAAATTCTGCCTTGAATGGGGGAAAAAATTCCTTTTTGATTCCAAATGGCAATCAGATTTCTCCTTGGATCAACAAGCACTAAATAAATATTAATCCCAATACTAATGTACATAGCCCTCTATGTTCTGCTCTTTTAAATAAGTATCTAGGCCCTTTTTAAAGGCATCTAATATATTCGATAGCACCACCTCCTCAGGCAATGAATTCCATACCTTTATTGTCCTTACCGTAAAGAAACCCTTCCGCTGTTGTAGATTAAATCTCCTTTCCTCAAGTCTTTGTACTGTTCTGTTAATGAACAGGTCTTTGGAGAGCCCTTTATATGGGCCCTGAACATATTTATATAATGTTACCATTTCTCTAGTGTGTACAAGTTTAACTTCTCTAGCCTTTCTTCTTTCCTCTGCACTGTCTCTAGTTCCATAATGTCCTTTTTCAGAAAGGGAGCCCAGAATTGAACAGCATATTCTAGGTGGGGTCTTAACATGGACCTGTAAAGAGGCATTATAATATCTTCCTCGCTTGAGTCAATACCCCTTTTAATACATGCCAATATCTTATTGACCTTTGCAGCTGCCAGCTGGCACTGCATGCTACTGCTAAGTCTATTGTTTACCATTACTCCCAAATCCTTTTCATTTGTAGATTTCCCCAGAGAAACACCATTTAAACTATATGTTACATTTTTATTATTATACCCAAAATGCATAACTTTACACTTGTCTATATTGAATCTCATTTGCCATTTGCCTGCCCAGTTACTCAATTTGTCCTCTTATAATGAAGACACATCCAGTTCAGACTTTATTGCCTTACTTAATTTTGTGTCACTGGCAAACACTGATACATGGCTCCCTATGCCCTCTGGAAGGTCATTAATAAATAAATTAAAAAGAAGAGGACCCAGGACAGATCCCTGCGGTACTCCACTTATCATGTTTATCCAACTGGAGAACTTGCCATTTACTACCACTCTTTGCATTCTATCTTTCAGCCAATTTCCAATTCACACACAAACATTTTCCCCAAGGCCTATTTCATTCAATTTGTACAGTAACCTCTTGTGTGGAACCGTGTCAAATGTCTTGGCAAAGTCTAAATAGATCACATCAACCGCCGCTCCCACATCTATATTTTTACTCACTTTTTCATAAAATGCAATCAAGTTAGTTTGACAAGACCTGTCTTTCACAAAGCCATGTTGGCTCCTGCTAATGATATTCCTGTTCCAGCTGAATTCTTGAATATATTCCCTTAGCAACCCTTGAAACAGCTTCCCTACCACAGATGTCAAGCTTACGGGTCTGTAAAATCAAAAATAACGGCCTGGCCAGGGCCTGGCTTAGCTCTTTATGTACCCGTGGGTGTATACCATCCGGCCCCGGGTCTTTGTCTACCTTAACACCATTCAATTGTTTTAACACTATTTTTTGTGTTAGTCAATCCCATGCTTGCTGTGACTGTTCTGTAAAAGTAGTTTGCAGATTCTTGTCCATTGGGTCTTCCGTGGTAAAAACAGAAGAAATTATTTAGAATATCTGCTTTCTCTCTCTCTCTCTCTCCCCACTGACCATCTCACCCGTTTCAGATAACAAGGACCCAACATTATCAGACTTTAATTTTTTGCCATTAATGTATTTAAAGAATTTTTTTTGGGTTGCTCTTGCTCTCCTTAGCAATAATTTTTTCATTCTCCAGTCTAGCTAATTTAATCGCCTTTTTACAGGTTTTGTTGGCATTTTTGTATTCTGCAAATGCCTCTGCTGATCCCTCAGCTTAATAATGTTTAAATGCTGCTTTCTTATTATTTATTTCATGAATTACTTTACTGGTTTTAATCTGCTTCTTTTGTATTTGTTTCGAACGGGGATAAATTTATATGTATATTTTTGCAATGTTATTTTGAAGGCATTCCACTTACCTTCTGTGTTTTTTCCTGAAAATATTCTATCCCAGTCAACGAGACCAAGGGATGAATTAAATCTGCTAAAGTTGGCCTTTTTAAAATTCAGTGTTTTGGTGGAACCCATACCAAATTACTTTTTTGAATTAATCTCAAATGATACTATGTTATGGTCACTATTCCCCAAGTGCTCCCTAACTTGGATGTATGTTAGAGATAAGTTCTTCAAAGTCTGCACTAGTTAAGACAAAATATTGTCATTCAACAAGTTCAGAAACTTACTGCTTTTAGCAGAATTAGTTGTTCCATTTTTCTAGTCTATTTCTGGTTAATTAAAATCCCCCATAATTATAGTTTTCCCTATTTGAGAAGCCTTTTCTATTTGCATTGACAGCTGTGATTCTTAAAGGTCACCAATGTTTGGTGGTTTAAAACAAATACCCACTAATATTTTCTGGACAGTTTTACCCCCATTGACTATTTCAAACCAAAGAAATTCCACATGTTCACTACTGTCATCACATATACAGTATCTTCCCGCAAATGAGGCAATAATGCTGGTTTGACATACAGACAGACCCCACCACTAGTGTTGAGCGAGCACCCCGATGCTCGGGGGTTCGGGTGCTCTGACCGAGCACCCCCGGAGGCTCGAGTGCTCGGCCGAGCACCCGAGCCCCATTGAATTGAATGGGAGGACTCGAGCATTACACCAGGCACCCCCTGCTCTGATGAGGGGAGGGTGCCTGGCCAATGCCCCCCTTCATCTCCACAATGCCCCTCTTCCACAATGTCCCCCTTCCACAATGTCCCCCTTCATCTCCGCAATGCCCCCTTCATCTCCGCAATGCCCCCCTTCCACAATGTCCCCCTTCCACAATGTCCCCCTTCATCTCCGCAATGCCCCCTTCATCTCCGCAATGCCCCCTTCATCTCCGCAATGCCCCCCTTCCACAATGTCCCCCTTCCACAATGTCCCCCTTCATCTCCGCAATGCCCCCTTCATCTCCGCAATGCCCCCCTTCCACAATGTCCCCCTTCCACAATGTCCCCCTTCATCTCCGCAATGCCCCCTTCATCTCCGCAATGCCCCCTTCCATCTCCACATGTCCCCTACCTCCAGTCCCTGGTGGTCCAGCGGAGCGTCTGTAAGATCTGTGCCTCCTTCGGCACAGATCCCTGCCACCCGAACATGGCGGGCGAGCACATGGCGGTACTCGTACGAGTACCGCCATGTGCCGAGCAGAGCGATGCTCGAGCCGATCCGAGCATCGGCCGAGCATGCTCGCTCAACACTACCCACCACCTCTTTTGTTCTAAACAACATGTAGCCCTCCAAATTGATTGACCAATCATGTGTGTCATCCCACCATGTTTCTGTTATGCCAATCAAGTCATAGTTTTCGATTTCAGCTACCAGCTCCAATTCCCCTATTTTACCAGTTAAATTTCTGGCATTTGCAAACATACAATTTATGCCACTGCTATGTTCCATTTGTGATTTAATTTTGATGTGGTTTATAGGCTTCTCCCTATCATCCGTACTAACCCCGCCCCCAGATCCACCAACCTGGTTATTAACTACATCACATTCCCTTTCTATACTATCTAGCCCATTAGTTATTGGCCCCTCCCCCCTTCCTAGTTTAAAATCTTCTCCAACCGTCTAGCCATCCTCTCCCCAAGCACTTGAGACCTTTTTTTTCTCAGAAGCAATATATATATATATATATATATATATATATATATATATATATATATATCCTATATAATAATTCACTAAATGGGTGTTTGTAAAAAACCATCATGCACAGTAGAGATGGCTGCGCGCGCTGCAGTCATGCGCCCTATAGACTGCCCACACCGTGGCTGATAATGGAGTGGTGTGCAGAGAGGACTATGGTCTGAATTCGGAGTGCCCCGTTCCATATCAGCTGCGGAGCGGCAAGTCTCAACTGTCTTGACTGCACCGTGGCCACTCTTCACTCTTTCATAAAAACGATGTTCAATGCTCGTTTAATGCAGCTGCATCCAAAGCTTGGCCTGCAAATCTGTATCAAAATAGGAGCAGCAGAGTACTTTCACTTGACTTCCAGACCATTCTGTCCAGGCAGACCCATGATGTTAGCTTATATAGAGTAATACACTTTCAATTAAGTTACTTTAGCACCTTAAAGGCTGGGGATATTTACACCTTACAGACCCAGTGCCCGATCATCTAGATCATCTATTATGGTGACCTAGGCTATTGCCTAGGGCCCATGGCAATATAAGGAACCCTGGCTACAAGTGATGGATCACAGACAGAGGCCACGATCTTGCTGCCGCTAACGTCTTATTTCAGATGCCCTTTTGGTTGAAAGACCAGCATCATCCAGTTGCTCCCACTTCCGTGCACGACATGCCAGGACCATCATGCATGTCCGGATGTTAAGAACCGGTGATGGTCCTGCACATCATGGAAGTTTATGATCTCAGTGCGGCTGTGATCACGGATCAAGTTTCTCATAAAAAAGTGCCTTGGTCCTCCAGAGTGCCCCACTCCCAGACCACACAGTCCTTAAGGAGGAAGGGGGGTTAATGCCATAATTCCAGTACCTTCTAGCGTCTCTCCATGCCAAAAACACCAGATCAAAAGATGTGAGGCCTCAAATTGGTACCTGGCCAATAGCCCTATTGATAGGCTGACCAGACCTCACCGTTAACCGGACACATAGGAAATAGGCATATTTCAGGACTGCACTGAAATCAAGCAGCCCTGCAGTATGCATTTTTCATATGTGTCCCCGGTTAAAGGTGAGGTCTGGTCACCCTACCTATTGAGCCTTAGTCCATCTCTGTATGGACTATTTCAAATTGTACATTCTTTACTACTCTAGACTGTAAGCTCTCACGAGCAGGGCCCTCTGATCCTCCTGTTCTCCACATCTGATTTGTACTATTTAATACCTCTGTATGTCTATTCCCAATTGTACAGTGCGGAATTAGTTGGCGCTATATAAATAAAGAATAATAATAAAGAATAATAATAATAATATGCGTTTCACCTCATTATTGTTTAGGATCCCTTTTCAAAATGTATACATATTTCTCACTATAAAATAAGCTTTTTTTTTAGTACCAAATGTACCGTAAAATATCAGGTATAATATGCACCTGTGTATAATACGCAGGTATAAATTATACCCAAAATTTTAGGTAAAAACAAAAGTTCCTATGTATAATACGCACCCTTGTTTTCCCTCCCTATACCCAGCAAAAAAACCCAACAACAAATATTTATTGTCACATTTATACACAGGTGCGTATTATACCTGAGATCAGAGACCAGAATATCACCCTTTTGATGCAGGCGAGATTCCGATATTGCCCTTTTCATTGCATTTTCTTTGTCGTCCAATAGCACTCAACATTTTCATAGCGAACCGAAGATCCTACCTCTGTAACAGGCACAGAGGTCATTAGAATTTTCAGACCATAGTAAGGTAAGTGGGCAGTTATCATTAGAAAGTATTACTTCTTCTTTAACCCTTTGAGTGCTTTACAATGCATTGCTTACCCCTCTGGCACTCAAAGAGTTACATTCTTAAAATAAAATGATTGTGGTGACTTTATTTGGGATCAAATTTAGTTGATAATAACACAATATATTAGGTATGTAAGAGTAAAATCACCTAGATTTATTGATGGATATGGCTTTTCCAAAATTGAGAAAGTTGCAATCAAATTATGTTTTAGTAAAAGGTAAAGCGTTTGCTGCAATATTCCGAAATGTGTTGCACAAACCACGGGTGACCTTGTATATCATAAATAGTATTCCGCTGTCAAGACATGATAGGAGAATATAGTGCTTGTGTACCTTCAATAAATCTCTCCTCCCTACAATAGATCAGTGTGCTATGAAACGCTTTTAAAATTTAGAATTCCTGCCATCTAGACTGAAATGTCGTATCTCAAGGTATTCGGTCTCTGCAAGGTTTCCCTATAATGTTTCTATTCATAATATGTTACTGAAAAGTCCTCATCTAATCATTGGCAGGGTCATCCTAGAGACTACTAGACAGTTTTCTGTTTTTTTATTAAAAAAGTAGTTAGAAAATGTTAAATGTATGTTTTTAATGATTGTATAGTGTCTTAAGCATGTAAAATATACTTACAGTGTATTTAAAAATTATTAAAGGCATACTAATACTTAAGGTTAAATAAATATGTTGTAGGGTTTATTCTCCTGAGTAAAACAAGGGAACTCCCACTGCTGAGAGGTGTTTTATTCAAAAGTTATTACTCCTCAAACTTGAAAATTGCAACTCAACAATGGTCTAGGTACACCAGTTTCTCTAATTCAGTGTTTAACACCCTCAAACAATTGGCTAATGATAAAAGTATCATTACAAAGAGAGCCGATAAAGGTGGGGCAATAATAGTCAAGGTCTACTGTAATTATCCATATATATAATGCATGGCAAATTAGAGATTTTTATTTGTCCGCTGGTGTAATCCAGAATAACTCCCTTTTTGTCATAGCTTACCTTGTTTCCAGCGCCGCCGCATCAGCGATGCCCAGCGTCTTTCCACATGTCATCTGCAGACGTGAGCCTTCAGAGTAAAGCAGGTCTCTGTTTTATACCATGCTTCCTGTAGTCTCCTCCTACCTACTTCCTTCCTCAGAGCCTGCTCCTCCTACCTACTTCCTGAGGAGGTGTTTAAAGGGCAGTCTGAGTCCTGACTCAGTTGCCCTTGCGTTGTTGTTCAAAGTAGTTCTATTACCTTCGGCTCTGTGTATGACCTGGCTTGTCTTCCATCCAACCTGGTGCTAATCTGTGGCTCTGTCTGACTATTCTTTTGTCTATCCCTATAGTGGACACCCAACCTGGTGCAGACCTGTGGCTCTGGCTGACTACCTGAACTGTGTATGACCTGGCTTGTCTGACTACCCTCTCTGGTGCTGACTTGTGGCTCTGTCTGACTATTCTTACGTTTGTCCCTTGTACCTAGCAGACACCCAATCTAGTGCGGACCTAGGGCTCTGGCAGACTAGCTCTGATACTGACTGCAAGCGTGAGTCAGGTATCCATTTTTCTATACTGACTACAGGCATGAGTCAGAAATCCCTCCATACTGACGGCAGGCCTGAGTCAATATTCTCGCTACGTTAGATCAAGATCCTGTGTTCCTGTTCCTGATCCTGGTTCCTGCAGAGACTACCAGTGACTGAAGCCTAGTCTCCAGCAGTGTGGTCAAGCTTGGAAGCCTACCATTCCTGATAGCAGTGCTTGCTGGCTTGTAACCCTCTGCTTGTTACTGTTGTATTACTTGTGTATTAACTTACTTATATTATAATAAATTGCATTTAAGTATGCCATACTGACTCCTGAACATCTTTGGGGAACTGTGACACTTTATCTTTTAGTAATATGAGCCAGTGTCACATAAACCAGAAATTGCTAAACTACAGATGATTTTGAAAGTTCTTTCAAAACCACCTATTTATTTCAAAGTGACAGTTTAATGACCTGATCATAAACACAACATACTGGCTCAAATTCCTTATGTCACAAAGAAAGGTTATCAGTGGCTTACCTGTCAGTGTGGAGACCATTTATATACACGTATATGCCACAACAACCCTATTACATAGCTTTCACAAATGTAAATCTACTCAGGAAGAAGTGATTCCTGCTGATCAAGAATTCTTCTCCCATATTAGTCTCTGCAACAAGTAACAAGTTAGGAGGAATTGTACAAAGGACATGGGGTTTCAGACTGAGGCAGAAGGAACTTACAGGAAAAGGGATGCAATAAGGAAATCATAGTACAGGCATATGTGATAGCTAAAGCGGGACTATGAAGCTGTTCGATCACCAGTCCCATGTATTGATCTTCATGAAACACACTGGGAAAGTATGAAACACAACAAGACAACAAGGGGGCTCCAGTAGTGCCTTATCAAACTTATAATCTGAGTATATCAATATAAAATAAATGCACTCATATCATATATGCTGTGTGTATACATATGTATAATCACAGCCTACCTGTCATTTCTGCCACGGTTACCCGAAGTTCAGGAATCAGTACGGTATTTTATTAACAAAATGATAGAAAGAACAATATATACAACAGGAACAAGCAGAGGTTTATCAGCCAGCAAGCACTATTATCAGGAATAATAGGCTGCAAAGCTAGACCACACTGCTGGAGACTAGGCCTTAGCCACTGGTAGTCTCAACAGGAACCAGGAGCAGGAGCAGGAACCGGAATTCAGGATCTTGATCCGACGTAACGGGTGTACCGACTCATGCCTGCAGTCAGTAGGGAGCAAATTCTGACTCACGTCTGCAGTCAGTATGGAGCAAACTGACACACGCCTGCAGTCAGTATGGAGCGAACTGACACATGCCTGCAGTCAGTATGGGAAAATGATAGCTAACTCACGCCTGCAGTCAGTATCAGAGCTTAGTCTACCAGAGCCCCAGGACCACACTAGGTTGGATGTCTGCTAGGTAGAAGGAACAAACGTAAGAGTAGTCAGACAGAGCCACAAGTCAACACCAGAGGGGGTAGTCAGACAAGCCAGGTCATACACAGTTCAGGTAGTCAGCCAGAGCCACAGGTCTGCACCAGGTTGGGTGTCCAATACAGGGATAAGCAAAAGAATAGTCAGACAGGACCACAGGTCAGCACCAGGATGTATGGAAGACTAGCCAGGTCATACACGAGCCCAAGGTAACAGAACTGCTATGAACAACAACGCAAGGGCAACTGAGTCAGGACTCAGTCTGCCTTTTATGCCCCTCCACAGGAAGTAGGTGGGCAGTGCAGCTCAGATGAAGGATGTAGGTAGAAGGAAGTAGGTAGGAGGAGACTACAGGATCAGATATCAGACCCAATTAATTCTCCTCTCCAGGGAATATAGTTTTTTATTGAACTACAAATCTTGAGAAAGCAATGTTTTTCATTGCGAAATATGTTGAATCGTAGGAATTATACATCTATTATGTTTTTATATTTTTAATAAATTTATATTAGTCAAGAGATCAGATTGAAGCAGTTTCTTCTTCTCATCTTGGAACGCTGGATTCATGAGGATGTGAACAGCCCATTGGAACACCGAGCAGAGATGGTGGTAAGATCTCTGCAAGCTCTTATTGTTGTGATTATACATATGTATACACATGGCATATATGAAATGTGAGTGCATTTATTTTATATTAATATAATCAATTTATAAGTTTGATAAGGCACTACTGGTGCCTCAGTATTGTCTTGTTGTGGTTCATATTTTGGCTCAGTGAGTGCAAGACTGGGGAGAGCAGCCGCCTTTTAGAAGAGTTAAGAAGCTGAAGGGATACAGCTATATGTACCCTAGGCCTGTAAGCTGGCTATCATATAAATGTATAGCCATCAATTAACCCTGTGAGTACCATGCCTTCGGTGGTGGTGTGTGTGAGCACCTTTTTATCCAAAGTCATTGCACAAGGAAGCGCCTCTTTGTTTCTCTTTTTTCTATCGACTGGAAAAACATATTAAAGGGATAGTAATGTTTCACAAAAACTGTGTTAGAGTTGTAGTTCCAGAGTCATTGAATGATAAAGTTTCCCGCTCCCACCCCTTTTACCTAGTGTAAGTCACCTCCCCTCAGATGTGGAATCTGGTCTTAAGATCGGACAAAACATAGCAAGGGACAATCTTCTTACTTTGAGAACAATGAAAACCCTACCCCCCTTCACAGGTTTTTCAGGTTTTTCCCTTATGCTAATTGAAGATTGTCCCTCTCTGCAAGTTATCTGGACACCAACTTTCTGCCCTGAGGTGAACAGTGTTACATCAGTAAAAGGGGCGGGGGGGATACTTTATCATTCAGTTACTCTTGAACTACAGCTCTGAAGGAATTGAAATAACACTCTCCATGGCCCAAATACTATGAAGATTAATTGGAGCTGCTTTTATTATGAAACATTACTATCCCTTTAATCTTGTTTAAAAATGTATATTGAAATAAAAAAAGTACATTTTTCTTTCCAGATAGTATGAAGGAGAGTGGCGCGATGTGAAAATCCAAAGAAATGAAGGTCACCGGGGCGGATGGTAGATTGGGAAATAAAGCATAGAGGGCAGACTCATAGGGCGGTGCTGTACAACCTGTATTGCACCGTGCCACACCATGTCACTCTGTATTATATTTCTTTATAAAAAAACTACTGTGATTGGAACAAAATTATTGCTCAATCAGGAGTTTATCAGTAGGCTGATCAGGAAGGTCTGATAAAGACTAATTTAATTGGTAGCAGGAAAGCTATAAAATTCAGTTACTGAGGTATGAGGCGAAGGTTGAACTTGATGGACTTGTGTCTTTTTTCAACCTAATTTACTATGTTACTATGTTACTATGAGTTACATTAAGTATATAGATCTACTGCTCTCAACTTCATTGGGGGTAAAAGTTCCACTTTAAACAAACAAGAGGAAAACATACCATTTATTAAGATAAGAAAAATTTTAAAAAATTATAAAAGTGTATTGAGAAACCTGTTTTACAACTAGATATAAGAGTGGAGTCCAGAAGATTTTATAAATTAAAAAAAAACTACAGAATCTTATTAAAGGTGGACCTTTGACTGCTTATGAAGGTGCATACTCAATAATACACAGAAAACCCTTTTTCCTACCTGGGTAAGAAAAAGGCAACATCATTTATTAACATGATTCAATAAAGCTTCGGCGCTTGGGACCAACAGATATGAGCAAATATATGTAATGTTTTATGAGTGTACTAGTTGAACAGCCCATTACACGGGCCACAGTGCCTCTGGCAGTCTGTCGCGGGGCAGTCACGCGCAGTGGACACTGCCCGCGCCACTGCTGATACAGAGCTGGATAATCCTTCGGAGCGCCCAGCTGTGTATCAGCCGCGGCACGGGCAGTCTCTACTGCGCATGACTGCCGCACGCGCAGCAGTGTCTACTGCGCATGTCAGGCGTTACACACAACTTAGCGAATTATTATATAGGATATTTTCTCATTATCTGTTTTTAGATTATTGTTTGGGAATATATTGTGATCCCTGATCCTGATTGGTGGACCTAGGTCATCACACTTAAATTCATTTTTTCCCATCATTCCTCACTAGTTGATTTTATTCTGCATTTTAATGTATCTATATTTATGAGGAATAGTTATACTGCAGAGGGATAATTATATGCTTTCTAGACATACATGTATATGGACGCACATAGCACGGAAGGCGTTATAATACATTTTTTATTGCATATATACGTTTTGTGATTTTTGAGATTATTCCCGGTTTGGGGAGGACTGTGACTGCATTTTTCTATTCGCTCATATCTGTTGGTTCCGAGTGCCGAAGCTTTATTGAATCATTTTAATTTTAACTGGAATCGAAGGGCGAGGATTCCTATTTCTGGCTGCTGGGTAATAGTTTTGCTCCCATTTGGCATTTCTGCGCAACCTAATATTCTTGATATCATTTATTAACAGTTAATTCTGTAACAAAAACTATATGCCTGCTTCCTGCGCCACAGCTTGTGCACAAAAGCACAATAGTTCACAATGGTATCAAGAGTATCTGCTCTCACCCTAGCCATTAGCCTGTGGGTGAGGGAATAACTCCTCAAAGCCCCATAAGGTCAAGAAAACAGTTCATTAACTAATGGTGAGGACCAGTACTGAGAACCTGAGAACAACAACCTGAGAAACAGAAAACAGGGAGGGAGGGAATAATCTGATGTCTCTGTGAAGCTGCTGGCATGAATTCAGGAAGATGAGTGAGATAGCAGCCCCATGAAGGGTTGGAGATGTGCAAAGCAAGTGAGACTACCCTTTCCCCTTGGTACAAGGAAGGTCACCATTTTAGGGAAGGCAGTGGGAGATGGGTCTAAAATCTCCAATAGGAAAATAAAAATATTGATTAAGTTATAGTTCTCAATGTGGGAATTAAAACTGGAATACCGGTGACCGTATCCCCAGATGTAGAAATGATAGAATGAGGTCCCACGTTACTCAGAAGGAATATAAAATGGAATAAGTTTTACATTGTGAGTCTAAAGTAGGGCAATCCTGTGTGTGTGTGTGTGTGTGTGTGTGTGTGTGTGTGTGTGTGTGTGCCTGTGTGTGTGTGTGCCTGTGTGTGTGCCTGTGTGTGTCCTGTGAATGTGTGCGTGTGTGTGTGTGTGTGCCTGTGTGTGTGTGTGCCTGTGTGTGTCCTGTGAATGTGTGCCTGTGTGTGTGTGTGTGTGCCTGTGTGTATGTGTGTGTCTGTGTGCCTGTGTGTGTGTGCCTGTGTGTGTGTGCCTGTGTATGTGTGCCTGTGCGTGTGTGTGTGCCTGTTTGTGTGTATGTGCCTGTGTGTGCCTGTGTGTGTGTACCTGTGTGTGTGTGTGTGTGTGTGCCTGTGTGTGTGCCTGTGTGTGCCAATGTGTGTGTGTACCTGTGTGTGTGTGTGTGTGTGCCTGTGTGTGTGTTCCTGTGTGTGTGCCTGTGTGTGTGTGTGTGTGTGTCTGTGTGTGTGCCTGTGTATGTGTGCCTGTGTGTGTGTGCCTGTGTGTGTGTGCCTGTGTGTGTGTGTGCCTGTGTGTGTGCCTTTGTGTGCCTGTGTGTGTGTGCCTGTATGTGCCTGTGTGTGTGTGTGTATCACAACACACGCACACATGCACACATAAACACACACATCCTATAATTTGCTAAGTGTGTGTTTGTCAGAAGCCGTCATGTGCAGAAGAGACGGCTGCATGTACAGTACAGACTGCCCGCGCCGCGGCTGATAATGGAGCGGGGCTCCAAATTCAGACCGTAGTTGAGCAGAGAGGACTACGGTCTGAATTTGGAGTGCACCGCTCCGTATCAGCCGCAGTGTGGGTGGTCTCTACTGTACATGACTGCACCGCGGCCGTTGCTGGGTGCCACTGTGGCCCGTGTACACATGCTCTTCAACTAGTTTTATAATAAAGCATTTGCTCCTTTACATCAGCCTCTGTTTTCTGACATTTAGATGCCGATGACTTATTTGTTGGCCTATCTCTGTTCACCAAAAACCAGAAATATACAATGCTTATAATGAGGTCTTAATTTATGCCTTTGGCTCTATAAAGTCTTTTAAGAAACATTTTACTTCTTTAATGATGATGTTACTCATAATTCTTCCAGTTAGTAATTAGCATATTGAGCAGAATGAAAATTTGACAGTTAATTGAGTCAGGCAAACTATTCATTAATAAATCTGATGTAGAGGAATGACAGCTCACACAATGTAATTAAAAGATTGGCTGGTGGATTTTTTTTGCCAGACGTTGCAAAAATCATTTAACTGCTGGTAAAAGTTATTTTGGCCGAGCTGAGACTGAACCATTAAAAACTACAGTATTTCACTGTTATTAGCACATTTGTAATTCAATGCTTTCTAATAAACTTTACATTTTTCTCTCCATCTCCTGCTGCCTTCTGTTGATAATCAGAATAAGTCATTTAGTCATCGTGATGAGGATGTTCGTGTTCTCTGAACATGAAAGGTACTGAGGACGGTGTGTTAAAGGGATAGTAATACTTCGTTTTAACTTTATTTTATTTTGTAGGCATTAAAAAAACATGAAGAATGATATAAGTCTACCTCTCAAACCTTTATGGTTTGAGAGATATTCACAAGCAAAGTTTCCCCTCCCGCCCCTTTTACCTAGTGTAAGCCATCTCTTCTCAGATGTGGAATGCAGTCCATAGACCAGACAGATAACAGAAGGGGACACTCTTATTCCTATGAAAACAATGAAAGCCCTGCCCCCCTTGACAAGCTTTTCAGGTTTTTCCCTTATCTTAATTGAAGATTGTCCCTCTCTGCAGTCTACCTGGGCACCTCCCTTCTGATCTGGCTGAGCAGTGATACATCAGTAAAAGGGGCGGGAGGGGGATACTTTATCATTGAATTACTCTTGAACTACAACTCTAACAGAATTGAAATAACACTCTCCAAAGTCCAAATACTATGATGATTAATTAGAGCTTCTTTTATTATGAAACATTACTTTCCTTTTAAGAGGAATTAGAGCAATTTTGGAACAAACCAACTTCCCCATAGGGAGAAACAAAATTCTCATTTTATTTGTTCCCAATTATTTAATTAGTTTGTTCCAGATTTGATTGAATTTCTCTTATTATATAAGCATATAAGAGTTGGACACATCATATTTAGGTTCTAGTAATGGGTCAGAACTTTATTCAATTTGTTGCTTTTTTCTATTGCACACATTATGACCCCTCCCCATCAGTAGTCATGGAACCACACATACTGACCCCCAGCCTTGTCCCACTCAATGGTAGTCAAAGGCCACACACTGAGCTCCCAGCCTTGTCTCACTGCACTGGTAGCCATATATCCACACATACTGACCTCACATCATTCTCCTACTGTATTGATAACCATAAAACCACACATACTGACTCCCAGCTTACTCCCACTGGACTGGTAGCCATAAAGCCACACATATTGACTCCCCCAGTCTTGACCTACTCTACTGGGAGAAATAGAACCACACATACTGATCTACCCCCAGCCTTGACCCACCCAACGGTAGCCATAGACCTCACACTTGGCTCCCAGCCTTGTCTCACTGCACTGGTAGTCATAAATTCACACATACTGACTCCCAGCTTACTCCCACTGGACTGACAGCCATAAAACCACACATACGGACTCCCCCAGTGTTGACCCACTTCACTGATAGAAACAGAACCACACATACTGACCTCCCCCCAGCCTTGTCCACCCAACACTAGCCACTGAACCACACATACTGACCCCCCCAGCTTTTTTCCACCAAACTGGTAGCCATTGAATTGTACTTATTGAGTTGAACTCTGGATGGATGTCTCAGATGTAGGAGGAAAGCAGTACTATTTCTGCTGGAAATATTCTGATGTTAACACAATGCAGACATTTTATTGGGGTTTTGATGCTTAGGATTGTCACAAGACTAACAAAACAAACTGCTGGTTTTCCACAGACATTCCCATGAAAAAAATGAACTCTTTGTCCATCTGTTCTGCCTTTTTTGAAACAGCTGAATTAGTTGGGAAAAAATATTTCTACTTTTCCATATATAACTAGAAAGTTACCAATGGGAATCATACCTAAACAGATGGATAGCAAAAATGCTAAGATTGTGTCTGACCAGCAGGAATCAGAAAATTCCCCAAGCCCCTGGCACTGCAAGGGTAAACCCAAGTAGAGTCCAGTGCATTGCTTTGTGATGAGTTGCACAAAACCCTTGTCCTTATGGGGTTAAATCATGGGGGATTTGCTTCAGACTTATTCCATATCTACTCAATAGCCTCACTGATACACAAAACCTTCATCAGCTTCAGAGAACTGTGTTCAAAACACCACTTGTCCACTTATCTATACATCCATAGGCCAATCTTCTGATAGTTTAAAGTCAGTATAATGTGTAAGTCTTCTGGTTGATCGTTCATAAAAAAAACTGACAACAAAAGTAGGGATGAGTGAAACAGCTACCATTAGTTTTGATTCCTTTTGAGAGCTAATTTGCTGAATCTGGGTGGGATTGTGTAAGGACAAAAAACCATCCCATATATCGCACCACTGTCACATAATATATATATCAAACAGACTTCGTCTAAAACATCACACTTTATTTCAAATATATATTAAAATCATACTTGCTGTTTGTGATATCAATGAAGAACAAACGGAGAATGAACAGGGTGAGACTTACAGAGTCAGTACAGCAGTTGTTACAAACATTACAAAAGATCAACGCATTTCACGCGACAAGCACGCTTATTCATGATCAAACTTTGATCTTTATGAAGACGGTATAGTCTATAAGTCTGTGTCACATGTGGAAGGAGTTACCAGTTTTCTTTGGAGCCGCTGAATTGTGGTTTGGACTTTATCATTATATGTTGGGATTGTGTAAGGGAAAGGGGCAGATCAAGGGAACTGGGATGCCAAAGAGAAGTGAGCAAAGTGATCGAAGTGATGGTAGGAGGTGAAAGACATGGAAGAGAGAGGGCCAATGACATGCAAAGGAGGGGAGAGGGTCAATGACAGGAACATTGGGAGTTGGCTGTGCAATGCAGGGCAGAAATCCAGAAGAGATGGAAGAGAAGTTAACAGACAAAGAGATGGGAGGGAGAGGAAGCACCCTGGAGGAGATGGAATAAAGTGGAGTAAGCCAGTATAGCCAGAGGAGAAGTGTGGGGAGCAGTATAGAGGAGATTGAATGGAGGGGAACAGATTAAAAGAGATGGAAGAGAGGGGATTGGGCTGGACTAGATGGAATGGGTGGGAGAAAGCCAGAATAGATGGAAGGGAGGAACAGGCTGGATGAGATGGAATGAAATGGAGTAAACCAGAAGAGATGTAAGGGGAGGAGCAGGCTGGGGGAGATGGAATGGAGGGTAGAAAGCTAGAAGAGATGGAAGTTTGGGGAGCATACTGGAACAGATGGAATGGAGCGGATCAAGCTAGAATAGATGAAAGAGAGAGTATTAGGCTGGAAGATATGGAATAGAGGGGAACAAACCAGCACAGATGGAAGGGGAGGAGCCAGCAGGAGGAGATGGAATGAAGGAAAGAAAACCAGCAGTGATGGAAGGGGAAGAACAGGCTGAAGGAGGTGGAATGAAGGGGAGTAAATTAGAAGAGATGAAAGGGGAGGAGCAGACTGGAGCAGATGGTATGGAGGGGGGCAAGCTAGGAGAGATTGAAGATTGGGAACATCCTGGAGCAGATGGAGTGGAGGGGATCAAGCCAGAAAAGATAGAAGGGAGTGATGAAGACTGGATGAGATGGAGTGGAGGGGATCAAGCCAGAAGAGATGGAACGGATTGGATCAGACTGGAGGAGATGGAATAGAGGGGATCAAGCCAGAAGAGATGGAACGGATTGGATCTGACTGGAGGAGATGAATGTAAGGGTTCAAACTAGAAGAGATGGAAGGAAGTGATGAAGACGGGAGAAGATGGAATGTAAGGGATCAAGCCAGAAGAGATAGAATGGAGTGATGTAGACTGGAGGAGATGGAGTGGAGGGGATCGAGCCAGAAGAAATGGAAGGGAGTGATGAAGACTGGAGGAGATGGAATAGAGGGGATCAAGCCAGAAGAGATGGAACAGATTGGATCAGACTGGAGGAGATGGAATGTAAGGGATCAAGCCAGAAGAGATGGAACAGATTGGATCAGACTGGAGGAGATGGAGTAGAGGGGATCAAGCCAGAAGAGATGGAATGGAGTGATGTAGACTGGAGGAGATGTAGTGGAGGGGATAGAGCCAGAAGAGATGGAACGGATTGGATCAGACTGGAGGAGATGGAATACAGGTAGAACCTTGACGATACCATCCTGTAGGTTGCCTTACCCGGTATTGGCAGGGCCGGTAGAGCCTACTCCAGTACTCCTTTGGGCTGCCCTGCCCGGTATTGGTAAGGCCGGTAGAACCTTGTACATTACCATCTTTAAGGTTGCCTTACCCGGTATTGGCAGGGCCGGTAGAGCCTACATTCAGCATTCCGTGGGGGCTGCCTTGCCCGGTATTGGTAAAGCCGGTAGAACCAGTATATGTCATCTCACGGTTGCCTTACCCGGTATAGGCAAGGCCGGTAGAGCCTGTCATTAAACTGTCACTTGGGTTGCCTTGCCCGATATTTAGGCAAGGCCGGTAGAACCTATTATATGTTATATTACTGTTGTATTGTTATGTATGTTTACCCTACGGGGACTGCCTTTAACTTTTAATAAAGTTAAGTCATTTTACCAAACCTTAAGTCTGAGAGTCTTCAAAAACCGTGACAGAGATGGAGTGGAGGGGATCAAGCCAGAAGAGATGGAACGGATTGGATTAGACTGGAGGAGATGGAGTGGAGGGGATCAAGCCGGAAGAGATTGAATGGATTGGATCAGACTGGAGGAGATGGAATAGAGGGGATCAAACCAGAAGAGATGGAAGGGAGTGATGAAGACTGGAGGAGATGGAATGTAAGTGATCAAGCCAGAAGAGATAGAAGGGAGTGATGAAGACTGGAGGAGATGGAGTGGAGGGGATCAAGCCAGAAGAGATGGAAGGGACTGATGAAGACTGGAGGAGATGGAATAGAGAGGATCAAGCCAGAAGAGATGGAACGGATTGGATCAGACTGGAGGAGATGGAATGTAAGGGATCAAGTCAGAAGAGATGGAAGGGAGTGATGTAGACTGGAGGAGATGGAGTGGAGGGGATCGAGCTGGAAGAGATGGAACGGATTGGATCAGACTGGAGGAGACATAGTGGAGGGGATCGAGCCAGAAGAGATGGAATGGATTGGATCAGACTGGAGGAGATGGAATAGAGGGGATCAAGCCGGAAGAGATGAAAGAAAGGGAAGCTGGCTGAAGGCGATAGAATGGATATATAGATATATAGATATATTTTTTTATGAAACATGGAATCAAAACATGTGTTTCACAAGTTTTAACTAGACATTGGCATCATTTTGCTCGTGTCTAGTTAAAACAATTTAAATCAATGTAGATTTTTGTTTGTCTCCTATGGTGCAGTTGATTTGCTCCAGAATATTTTCAGTTCTTCTTCGTACACCAGCCTCACAATCTCTTTGAGATGTGATATAAAGAAACATTTTTACTATCATATGACTATTCTGCTTGTTTTTCTTGTACATTATGAATAAATAATGCCTTGAACAAATCTCATTTATGTAGCAAAAAGGGGCAAATGCTGATCCTGTTTTTTTTCATCAAGCACATGTGTGTTGATACCAGAAGCCAATACCCATCATCTTGGCGATATGCTTATATTGTTTCTTTTCAGTATCCTTTTTTGAGTCCTTTGGCTAATCTTCCCTAACATCAACAAACGCAATCTTTCTATACATTTCATAGTAACATAGTTGATGAGGCTGAAAAAAAACATGCCTCCATCAAGTCCAGCCCATGACAAAAACACCCCTTTTGATCCAGAGGAAGGGAAAAAAAAAGCCCTCTGAAGAAATTTCCAATTTAGCCCCAAGTGGATAAAAAAAATGTCTTCCTGACTCCAAATGTCAGTCAGATAGTTTCCCGGATCAACATCCTGTCTGCATTCAAGCCAACTGTCATAATTCTCAATATTGCTCTGTGCTAGATAGGCATCCATTGCTTTTTTGAAAGCAGCTGCATTATCTGCAAGTATAACATCCCGAGGCAAAGAATTCCATAGCTTTTCCACCCTCACCGTAAAGAATCCATGCCTTTGTTTTAGTCAAAAGCACCTTTCCACTAGTATAGTAACAAAGCCTACAGCACCTGGTATTCCCAGGAGGTATCACATGCAGGTACTTTCCAGGCCATAGCCTGCTTCACTTCCAAGTTCAAATGGGTTTGGGTGCATTCAGGCTTGTATGGCCTTAAGCGCTGCACTCAAATGGTTACCCAATGGGTCAGCAAAACAGATGGAAGAGCCCATCCTTGCAGTATTCACCAAATGAAACCCAATGCAGCATGCCCCCGACCCCACAACAGAGGACGTGGGAGTACCTATTAAGCTCACCTCATCTGGTAATGTTGGAAGCGATACAGCAGAACCTGGGGAGGCCACGACCAACTTACTGGATGCCAAAGACAGACTCGCAATAGTCCTTGACCACAACTGTTTGCTCTATGTGCTATAGAGTCAGGGTGTTCTAGCTTGTATCACTACCTTTTGTCAGTGTAACATCTTATCAAAATTCCTTGTTTCACAGTGGATGAAGATAGCTGTGTTGAAACAGATTCAATAGCTCATTGTCAGGGGAAATAAAGTTGTAAGGAACAGTTTAAGATGGAAAAGAGAAGTCTAGGCCCTTTCACTTTGCATATTTTGCAATTCCAGAACAGGTCAAAAAGGAGGTTGACTGTCAATTTAAAACTGATAAAGATATTCATGTCTCCTCTTGCAAAAAATCTTTAAATCTCAGCAGTTTTGTTTAAAAACAATTTACATCTCCAGATGCACCTTAAGCTTCATGACAATTTGCAGTCAGCAATTACTTTAATGTTTTATTGCCTTGTTTTGCAACCACAGGCTAAGTAAAATGCACTTCTCTCTATGTTCTGCAAAAGCAGTTATTGAAATAGGTAAATTCAGTCTTCCCCAGTGGCAGCGAGGTCTTAAGTGTTCTTATATAATATACCGACTTTCTAGTTAGGGATTAATTTGTTTCTAAATAATATAATATTCAGTGTGCACTTTGTGTTTCTTGCATAACTACACTTATTAAAGTAACACTTATAAATAAATATTTGCAGTTCTGAATAAATTACCTTTCACTCCATTCTGTTCAGTCATAATATGAGTAAGTTTAGAAGAATAAAATGTTTTATTTTATCTTTTTATTAATTTTACCAGTGTATAGTAACCCTTTAGTAACATAGTAACATAGTAGATAAGGCTGAAAAAAGACATGCGTCCATCAAGTCCAGCCCATGCCAATAACACCCCTGTTGATCCAGAGGAAGGCAACAAAAAAGCCCTCTGGAGCAATTTCCAATGTAGGTGTGTAGGTGTGTGTGTGTGTTTGTGTGTGTGTGTGTGTGTGTGTGTGTGTGTGTGTGTCAAATAGTTCCCTGGATCAATATCCTATGTGCTTTGAAGCCATCTGTCATAATTTTCAATATTGTACTGTGCTAGATAGGCATTCATTGTTTTTTTTAATGCAGTTACATTATCTGCAAGCACAACATCCCGAGGCAAAGAATTCCATAGCCTTACCGCCCTTACTGTAAAGAATCCCTGCCTGTGTTTTAGTCGAAAGCGCCTTTCCTCAAGTCTTAATGGATGACCTCTTGTTCTTAGCTCAGCTCTTTGCATAAATAATTCATTGAATAGTTCTTTGTATTGACCTTGAATGTATTTGTAAATGGTAATCATATCACCCCTTAGACGTCTCTTTTCTAATGTAAACAAACCCAGTTTGGCTAGTCTCTCTTTGTAACTCAGATCCTCCAATCCCTTTATCAGTTTTGTTGCACGTCTCTGCACCTTTTCCAGTTCAGTAATGTCTTTTTTTAGAACAGGCACCCAAAATTGTACTCCATATTCTAGATGAGGCCTAACCAAGGATTTATACAGAGGTAGGCTAATATTAGCATCCCTTGTTTCTACACCTCTTTTTATGCAGGCTAGCACTCTATTTGCTCTTGCAGCAGCTGAGTAACTCTGCACACTGCTGTGAAGTCTATTGTCTATCAGTACGCCTAAATCTTTCTCTAATGAGGATTTCCCAAGTTGTTTCCCATTTAGAGTATATGTAGCAAGTTTGTTTCTACAACCCAAATGCATAACCTTATATTTATCTACATTAAATGATGAGGTAGGCTGTGCACCAAAACCAAAGCAACCCTGTAGTATGTATTTTTCATGTGTGTCCCTTTTTAAAGGTGAGGTATGGTCAGCTTAGATGAGGGCTTTTTTTTTTTTTAAATAACTTTATTAGCAGATGAAGAGAATTACAGAGTATATGAAAAAGCATTAAAAAAAGGAAAATATTAGGAATAGTAAGTTACAAAAAAAAAAAAAAAAGGATTACATAAATCTGTAAAGATACAATCCACAAAGTCAATGAAAACATTATGGAGACTGAAACACAGGAGAGGTATGTAACATTAACCCCCTATATGTCATGAGAAACTCAAAGGTGTATAAAAGTGTACCTATAGGACATGACAAGGGGAAGATGACAATATGAAATTTCAGTGGGATGCATACCAGACTACCGTCACGGAGGAGAGGTACCAAGGAAACCAACAAAGTCGTTAGTGCAGGGTGAGTTAAAGTTAAGTGGAACACATAAGTGACAGACCCATAGGAGGGCTTTTTGACACTAGAAAAGGAGAGCAATTATGACCTTTTTAGTATGCCTTTGTTCAACTGTATTTTTCCTCTAATTCATTAAGTCCACCCACAGACCATTTTTGTAGAGCTTTATGTTGATACCACATTTAAATGGATAGCTCACCATTTCTTTTGATGAAATGAAAAAAGGGGAAAAAATGAAAAAAACCCACACTATTTTTTATGGGTTTTCTGTCATAATTGGTGCTCAATTGGTTCATTTTTAATAGGGACTGGATAAAAGGTATGAAAGGTTGTTTATTCCTCCCAAATGAACAACCGCAGTGTCCAAATGAACAGCCCCAGTGTCCCTCATTTCCTCCATGGTGTCACTTTTTTAGGCAATCAGACTAAATGGTGTGTATATGTGTCCTGGCATGTCATGAGTGAATTTGCGTTAAGGACCCATGACATTCCAGGACCATCATGGAATTCGGAATGCAGCAGATAAAAAAAAAAAAAAAAAAGCTCCGTGGGCCTTAACCCTTTCAGTGCCGGAGGCTCGGGCCATTTCCTGTACCCTGCAGGCCAGACACTTTTTCAGCATTTTTGCTATCCTTCCGTTTAGGCTTGATTTCCTCTGGGGATTTTTAGTTACATATGGAAAACATATGGAAAACTATACATTGTTTTTTTCAGAACGAATTGAGCTTTCTCGTGGTACCTTACATGAAGAGAATTTTACATCGTGCTAAAAGCTATGATGTCATAATGACAAAAAAAGTGAAAATTTACTCATTTTGCTAAAATCACATACTATGTATCAAAAACATTTACCTTGATTGTAAAAGTTTCAATTATTTGAAAAAGCCCCGAGTCCCCCGAATAAAAAAATACCAAATTTGTATAGTTTTACCTATGTCCATGGCTAGCGTAGAGCCCTTATCACCAGCAGCGCAAAATGACATTTTCAACTTTATAAACTAATATGCGCATTCTAGGGTTTTTGTGGTAAAACTACCCTAAAACAGTGGAATAACTATATAAAACTATATATTTCTGAAAAGTAGACAACCTGCCGCATCTAATGAGGGGTAACTTGCCTTCTTAACCCAAGCCTGGTGTGCACAAATGCCTCCAGAAGATGGCGCTAATGAAAAAAAAGGGCATTTTCTTACATTTCTGCCCATTCAAATGTACTAAAATGCTTGAAAACCATGGCATTTCCAACTGTATTCATTAGCTAGTGCTCTTAGGAGAAAAATGACACCCCATTAGTATGAGTTTAACTACCTCAGGGGATGCTAGAAGTGCAAAATGACACCTACTACAACCTCAAATTTTTCTAACATTTTCTCAAACATTACTTGTCTGTACACAAATGGTTATAACAACTACAGAAGTGAAGAAAGGGTACACAAACCATACCATTTTGAAAAGAAGACACCCTGCCGCATTTAATGAGGGGTGACTTGCCTTGTTACCCCAAGCCTGGAGTGCACAAATGCCTCCAGAAGGTGGCGCTAATGAGAAAAAAAGGCATTTTCTTACATTTCTGCCCATTCAAATGTACTGAAATTTGTGAAAACCATGGCATTTCCAACTGTATTCATTAGCTAGTGCTCTTAGGAGAAAAATGACACCCCATTGGTATGAGTTCACCTACCTCAGGGGGCGCTAGAAGTGCAAAACGACACCTACTACAACCTCAAATTTTTCTAACATTTTCTCAAATATTACTTGTCTGCACACAAATGGTTATAACAACTACAGAAGTGAAGAAAGGGTACACAAACCATACCATTTTGAAAAGAAGACACCCTGCCGCATCTAATGATGGTTGACTTGCCTTGTTACCCCAAGCCTGGAGTGCACAAATGCCTCCAGAAGGTGGCGCTAATGAGAAAAAAAGGCATTTTCTTACATTTCTGCCCATTCAAATGTACTGAAATTTGTGAAAACCATGGCATTTCCAACTGTATTCATTAGCTAGTGCTCTTAGGAGAAAAATGACACCTCATTGGTATGAATTCACCTACCTTAGGGGGAGCTAGAAGTGCAAAACGACACCTACTACAACCTCAAATTTTTCTAACATTTTCTCAAATATTACTTGTCTGCACACAAATGGTTATAACAACTACAGAAGTGAAGAAAGGGTACACAAACCATACCATTTTGAAAAGAAGACACCCTGCCGCATCTAATGATGGTTGACTTGCCTTGTTACCCCAAGCCTGGAGTGCACAAATGCCTCTAGAAGGTGGCGCTAATGAGAAAAAAAGGCATTTTCTTACATTTCTGCCCATTCAAATGTACTGAAATTTGTGAAAACCATGGCATTTCCAACTGTATTCATTAGCTAGTGCTCTTAAGAGAAAAATGACACCTCATTTGTATGAGTCGACCTACCTTAGGGGTGCCAGAAGCACATAAATACACCTACCTGTTTGCTTCCTCGAAAATGGCTGCTTGTACTAAAATGTTCATAACTGTTAGCGACATGAAGGAAAGGTATAAAAGGTATACCATTTTGGAAAGTAGACATTCACCCGCATCACATGAGGGGTCACTTGCCTTTCTACCCCCTGGCTGAAGTGCTCAATTATTTCCAAAAGGTGGCGCTATAGGAATAAATACATGTTTTTTTTTACATTTCCACCACTTCAAAGATACTAAAATCTTTGAAAACCATAACATTTCCTACTGTATTCAGTACCTTCTACCAACATGAGAAAAATGTTACCCCATTTGTGTGGGATAACATGCAATATGTAGGTGGTAGGATCACTTACCTAAACCCGACACTTTTGTTTTTGAAATTATCTGCCTGCATGAAAAGTGTCATAACCATTATAGATATGCAGGAAAGGTAGAGAAACCATACCATTTTGTAAAGAGGATAACCTGCCGCATCTAATGAGGGGTCACTTGCCTTCTTACCCCAAGCCTGTTGTGCCCAAATGCTTCCAGAAGGTGGCACTATAGGGAAAAAATGCATTTTTTTACATTTCTGCCCCTTTAAATGTATGGAGCTCTGTGAAAACCATGCAATTTTCAACTGCATTCACTAGCTCGTGCTCTTAGGAGTCAAACAACACCCTATTGGTATGAGTTGACCTACCGTAGGGGGTGCTAGAAGTGCAAATGACACCTACAACAACCTCTGATTTTTCTAATATTTTCTCAAATAATGCTTGCCTGTGCAAAAATGGTTATATCAACTACAGAAGTGAAGAAAGGGTACAGAAACTATGACATTTTGGAAAGAAGATAACCTGCCACATCTAATGAGCCGTGACTTGCTTTTCTACCCCTAAGTTAGAATGCACAACTATTTCCAGAATGTGGTGCTACAGAAAAAAAATGTTTTTCTTACAAATCAGTCACTTCAAAGATATGGAAATGGTTGAACACTATAGGATTTCCCAGGAGGACCTCCTGCCAGCCTACAAAAAATGGTGCCCAATGCTGTGGGTTGACATACCATATTGGGTGCCAGGAGCGTGGCTACCAGTGGAACAAGGATGGGGAAGCAAACAGTGTACGTGTGATTCTATTGCTACAAGTGGTCAGTCAGTGTAAGTGAGGACTTTTGTCTGCCAGAGAAACCAGCTCGGGGAAGGGACAAGGGGTCAGGCTGTGTAAGTGGGTATATCTACCAGTGGGCAGTGAGCAAGTGTGGCGGTGGTGATTGTGGAGAGGTAAGTGCATATGGGGGATTTGTGGTTACCAGTGTGCATTGTAAGTCCCCTCATGCACTGTTTGATTCCCAGCCTGAATCCAGGGCGTACTGGCACTTGTATCTACCAGTAGGCAGTGGAATCAGGCTGGGGGGGTCAGACTGGGGGAATGGGACTGCCAGTAGGCTGTGGAACTAGGCTGGTGGATAGGGTATGTGGTGGGGGGGATTGGAGGCATTTTGTGTGCATGCCACAGAGGTGTCCTATGCACTGAAAAGCAATGCACTGGACACCCTGTTGCACACAAAGGGTTAATTTTTTTTAGCTGTTATTTTTTTATTCATACCTCATTGGGGGGCATCAGTACCACTTCTCATGCCCCCCCAACAATGTCTGAATAAAAAATAATGGGAAAAAAATGTGTCACAGGGGGTCCAGCGCATTGTAAACCACTTGTATTGGACCCACCTGTAACACATGCAGGTTTTGTGGTGTTTCCCCCCCCCAAAAAAAAAAAAAAATAATATATATATATATATATATATATATATATATATATATATATATATAATATAATGTGCGTAGACCTCATTGGAGGGCATTAGAACTGATGCCCCACAATGAGATCTGAATAAAAAGTAATGAGGGAAAGAAAAAGAAAAATCCTTTGTCCGCCACAGGGGTGTACAATGCATTCCAAAGCAATGCATTGGACCCACTGTGGCAAGCAGAGGGTTAATTTTTTTTTCTTTTATTATTTGTTATTCATACCTTGTTGGGGATCAGGTCTACTTCTGATGACCCCCCAACAAGGACAGAATAAAAAATAAATAAATGTGTGTGCCACAGGGGGGGTCCAACGCATTGCAAAGCACTGCGTTGGACCCCCCTGTGGGGCACGCATTGTTTTCCTATTTATTTAATTTTTTTTTACACCTTGTTGGGGGGCTTCAGGACCCCTGATGTCCCCCAATGAGGTCTAAATAAAGTAAAAATTAAGGGGGGGGGGGGAAACACTTTGTCTTCCACAGGGGTGTCCAATGCATTGCAAAGCAATGCACTGGACCCCCTGTGTCACACAGAGGGTTAATTTTTTTTAATTATTATTATTTTTTATTCATAGCTTGTTGGGGGACATCAGGGCCCCCCAACAAGCTTTGAAAAAAAAAAGAAACCCAAACCAAAGTCCTGTGTGTGCCACAGGAGGGGGGGCGTCTGCATTGGAACCCCCCCCCCCCGTGGCACACACAGGGTTAATTTTTCTATTTTTTTTTTTTTTTTTTTAATAGACCTCATTGGGGGGTCATCAAGACCTCTCCTGACCCCCCAATGAGGTCACAGTTAAAAATAATGTGTTGCAGGACAATGGACCCTGTGACTGCCAATGGGGTCTCCAGCGCATTGCAAAGCAATGCGCTGGAAGTCCCCGCGGTGCTCATAGGGTTCTTTTTTTTATTTTTTTTTATTTAATTATCTTCAGACCTTTTGGGGGGACATCAGGACACCTTCTGATGTCCCCCCAGTAATTGATCTCCCAGCCGATTGTGCTGGGAGATCAATCTGGCGACTGCAGGAGAGCAAAGGCTCTCCTGCCTTTCACTCCTACCACCGGTAGGAGTGATCGCGATCGGGGAAGTCACCTAAGGTCATCGGTGACTATGTCACCGATGACGTTAGGAGGTTTCCCCCGGTCCCGCCCACTCCTACCCGGAAGTTCGGGGTAGGAGGGCGGCGGAGGGAGAAGCTCTGTTTCTCAGAGCTTCTCCCTTGGCGATATTGATCTCCCAGCGCGATCGGCTGGGAGATCAATACCTGGGAGGACATGAGGAGTAATCCTCATGTCCTCCCAAGAGTGCCAGGCTGCATATCCACTGAAATGCGGCCACTGCCAGCCGGTTATACCGGCTTAAGCAGTGACCGCATTTTAGTGGGTACATTGTACGAGCTTGGCACAGCGGGTACAGCTGTCCAAACTCGTACATTGTACCCACCTGGCACTCTAGGGGTTAAGTGGTGGCCGCATGCGTGCGTGGCCAGTCCTTAAGGGGTTCATATTTCTCCAAAGTAATAAAACCTCACATTAACATTTATCACATTATTCAGTTAAGGGTGGGTCCTCTAATTAGGCTCACCTCTCATGTCTCTCATACATAGCCTTCATCCGACTAGGCTATATTACTGCTAATCACACCTTAACAATGCCCATCTTCTCCTTCCTTATCTATTACTGCCAGCCTTGATGACAGACATAAAATTAATTCTTTATGGCTTTATTTTCATTCCTTAACATGGTACTGCACATATCTCAGTTTTGACCTAGGGGGCCTCAAGTAGTTATGAGTAAAATGTTTCTCTAAAATTGGTATTAAAATGAAAGTAACAAAATAAACTGTTTGGCAAGACCCAAGTGTTTCTCTTCTTTATCTATTTACCATTTTTACCAGTCACAATTCATGAAAAGAGATCATGTACATGATGGTTTTAAGAGAAGGCTTTCTGAAAAATAATGATGTACAGAATCTTTTCCATGTAATTCTGCATGCAAAGGCCATTGCAGATGTCTGTGTATACATATTTATAGGGCAGTGTTTCTCAGCTCCTGTCCTCAGGACCCACTAACAGGCCAGGACTTAGGGATTTATCTGCTAGAGCACAGGTGTGGTGATCAGAGGCTCATTCACATTGATTAACTCACCTGTGCTCTAACAAGGAAATCATGTGATCAGATGCTCATTCACATTGATTAACTCACCTGTGCTCTAACAAGGAAATCATGTGATCAGAGGTGCATTAACATTGATTAACTCACCTGTGCTCTAACAAGGAAATCATGTGATCAGAGGCTCATTCACATTGATTAACTCACCTGTGATCTAACAAGGAAATCATGTGATCAGAGGCTCATTCACTTTGACTAACTCACCTGTGCTCTAACAAGGAAATCATGTGATCAGAGGCTCATTCACACTGATTAACTTACCTGTGCTCTAACAAGGAAATCATGTGATCAGAGGCTCATTCAAATTGATTAACTCACCTGTGCTCTAACAAGGAAATCATCACATCCTTACCTGTTTGTGGGTCCTGAGGACAGGAGTTGAGAAACACTGTTATAGGGTATCCTGGAGTTATCCTGCTGTTGTTGGACTAAAATTCCCAGATTCCTCAGATGGCCAACGTCCAACAACAGCTGGTAGATGGCTGTAGATTGCCCATGTGTCCATGTCTATCCATCCATCTCCTAACAACCCCACTACTATGGCCACAAAATTCTAATTGTCCTTATAAATTTTGACCTTGTGTCTTGGTTCCAGAGAAAACATTCTTAGTCAGTCCGGGATGTCCTGTTCATTCAGATGAACATAAAAGATGCTGCCAGTTTTTCCAGACTGAAACAGAGAGTGTGCATGAGCCTACTTAAAGGGATAGTAATACTTCATTTTATCTTTATTTTATTTTGTAGGCATTAAAAAAACCTGAAGAACGATATAAGTCTTATCTCTCAAACCTTTATGGTTTGAGAGATATTCACAAGCAAAGTTTCCCCTCCCGCCCCTTTTACCTAGTGTAAGCCATCTCTTCTCAGATATGGAATCCAGTCCATAGACCAGACAGATAACAGAAGGGGACAATCTTCTTCCTATGAGAACAATGAAAGCCCTGCCCCCCTTGACAAGTTTTTCAGGTTTTTCCCTTATCTTAATTGATGATTGTCCCTCTCTGCAATCTACCTGGGCACCTCCCTTCTGCTATGGCTGAACAGTGTGACATCAGTAAAAGGGGCGGGAGGGGAATACTTTGTCATTGAATTACTCTTGAACTACAACTCTGACAGTATTGAAATAACACTCTCCAAACTCCAAATACTATGATGATTAATTAGAGCTGCTTTTATTATGTAACATTACTATCCCTTTAAGATTACCATGTACAGTGAACAGAACTTGAGGTCCTGTGGTTCTGATACCAACTCTCATGTACGCTTCCATGGAAGAGACATCTAAAACTAATTCAAGATGTTATCTTTTGAGCAAATGAACAATAGCAAAATAATAAGGGACTTTAGGATTTTGTGGTCATAGTAAGGTAAGGCGAGAGGTTGTTAGTTATTAGGTGGATTTAGTTACCCTTTAAAAGCGAACCCTGTTTTTTCTTTTATACTATTTTATGATGACGAATATGTTTCCACACGAGTTCACTGTCTGTACTGACTTTATTACTGAATATGTCTGTAACACATGCACAAATTATACTAAAAAATTCCTTGTTCAAGCATACTTTTCAGCAATATTAAATATCATTTATACAATATACATGGTGTAATAGTATGCAATAAAATTCCTCCAGAATATCTGATACATAAAAATGTGCTCAGTGAATCAAAATCATTGTCCATTAAACAGATTTTATGCCAATTCCAGTGAGAGAACATTTGACAAGAGGCAGAATAAAGTGGCAATCTATCCAGCATTTTTGTAAAGGAGGAAAACAATTGATGGTGATATAAATTATACCTAGAAAACAGGTATGTGTTTGTTAGGGGATTTGTAAGAGTTATTTGCACTTTTATAAAACTGAAGTTCAGTTTTGCATTAAAGATGACTATAATTTATAGAAATTGCCTTAAAACATAACCAAGTAATACTGAGGCACAAATGCAGGTAATACAAGGTAAATTTAACACATTTCAGTCGTTCATCTGCAGTTCTGTACTAGAAGACTGATTTAACCTCATGAATGCTAAAGAGATGTCCAAAGCGTTGAGTAGGCAGAGTAGGAAACTGCTCAGAGCTTCAGATTTTGAGGGGCGGTGCCTCAAGTGAATTGCATGGGGAGCCTAGGATGTAAATCTGGCCTGTACTTTGCTAACGTATGAGGAATTAAAGCAGCAGATGTTTTTTTTTTTTTTTTTTTTTTTTTGCGAGAAAGAATAAGTTATGGGACTTTTACTGCTAAGTAAAACAAGGGTGTCGCCCAGTCCTGGGAAAGTTTTCATTCAATAACAGCTACTGGTCAAACATTAGTTGGGTATGCTTAAAGGGATAGTAATGTTTCATAATAAAAGCAGCTCTAATTAATCATCATAGTATTTGGACTTTGGAGAGTGTTATTTCAATTCTGTCAGAGTTGTAGTTCAAGAGTAATTCAATGACAAAGTATCCCCCTCCCGCCCCTTTTACTGATGTAACACTGCTCAGCCAGATCAGAAGGGAGGTGCCCAGGTAGACTGCAGAGAGGGACAATCTTCAATTAAGATAAGGGAAAAACCTGAAAAACTTGTGAAGGTGGGCAGGGCTTTCATTGTTCTCATAGGAAGAAGATTGTCCCCTTCTGTTATCTGTCTGGTCTGTGGACTGGATTCCACATCTGAGAAGAGATGGCTTACACTAGGTAAAAGGGGCGGGAGGGGAAACTTTGCTTGTGAATATCTCTCAAACCATAAAGGTTTGAGAGATAAGACTTATATCGTTCTTCATGTTTTTTTAATGCCTACAAAATAAAATAAAGATAAAACGAAGTATTACTATCTCTTTAATGTAGAAAACTCCATTTTAAAGCGTAAGTTTCATATGATTAACATAGCTCCGCAAATGATAATTACATTAGTGATATCCACAGAATTATACTTGAAAATAAAACTAATTGCTGCATTAACGAAAAAATAACCTTTTAACCAGGCAGGCCCTGTCTGGGATCTTGCAGGAGGCGATCTCTGCTCCTGCACTCTTAATCCTGCACTCTTAATCCTGCACTCTTAGTCCCTTCCAGTGCCATATGGCACAGTGGGAGTCACCTCACCAATCGTGGAGTTGAAGGAGACTGACAGTGCAGAGGCAGAGATGCTGGCTCTGCAAGATGTCTGCGCTGTTCCCTGGTGCCTGTCTGGTTAAAAGGATCTTTTTTTTGTTAATGCAGCAATTAGTTTTATTTTCAAGTATAAGTCTGTGGATATCTCTAATGTAACCATCATTTGAGGTGCTATGAGTATGCAGTGCAGTTTTGGGCACCAGTTCTGAAAAAGGATATACTGGAACTAGAGAGGGTACAGCGGAGAGCAACAAAATTAATTAAGGGAATGGAGGACTTGACGTATGAGGAACGACTAGTCAAACATGGTTTATTTACTCTAGAGAAAAGACGACTAAGAGGAGACCTTATCACATTGTACAAGTATATGATAGGTCAATACAAGGATCTCTGCAGTGAGCTATTTATTCCAAGGCCTGATCAGGTGACCAGGGGACACCCCTTGAGATTAGAGGAAAGGAGGTTTAGACTTCAGCAGAGGAAGGGGTTTTTTACAATAAGGTCTGTTAAATTGTTGAATTCTTTGCCCAAGGAGGTGGTTATGACAGATACAATGGATACATTCAAGAGAAGATTAGATACATTTCTTTCCAAAGGGAACATACAGAGTTATACTGTATATTAGTAGGCAGATCAGGAAGGTCTGATAAAGACTAACTTATTTGGTAGCAGGAAAGCTATAAAGTTACTGGGGTATGAGGAGAACGTCGAACTTGATGGACTTGTGTCTTTATTAGTGATGAGCGAGCACCCCAATGCTCGGGTGTTCGGGTGCTCTGACCGAGCACCCCCTGAGGCTCGAGTGCTCGGCCGAGCACCCGAGCCCCATTGAAGTCAATGGGAGGACTCGAGCATTACACCAGGCACCCCCTGCTCTGATGAGGGGAGGGTGCCTGGTCCATAGGAAAAGGGAAGAAAAGGATGGAAACACCACAGAAATGGTTCAGGGACAGCATAGGGAGGATGTCTGGATGCATCTTGGACTCCAACATCGCTGCTGGGAACGATCTTTCGCCCGTAGTACGCCATTTTTACAGACTGACCGTAAAACACACAAAAAGGAAAATAAAAACGACTTTAGGCGAAAAATTGTTACCAAACAATATTTGCTGTATATTTACTTGTATATCATCTGCAAATTCTCCCAAAAATTTCCTTGATTTTCAGAACTGAGGCCATGATTAAGAGGGAAACGTGCGCAGAGGAAAATTCTCCCAAAAATTTCCTTGATTTTCAGAACTGAGGCCATGATTAAGAGGGAAACGTGCGCAGAAACAAATTCTCCCAAAAATTTCCTTGATTTTCAGAACTGAGGCCATGATTAAGAGGGAAACGTGCGCAGAGGCAAATTCTCCCAAAAATTTCCTTGATTTTCAGAACTGAGGCCATGATTAAGAGGGAAACGTGCGCAGAGGCAAATTCTCCCAAAAATTTCCTTGATTTTCAGAACTGAGGCCATGATTAAGAGGGAAACGTGCGCTGAGCTGACCATCTAAAACATTATGGGTGAGGGTCTGCTGCAGAGCTGACCATCCTAAACATTATATGCGAAGGCCCACTAGTGAGCTGACGCTATCAAACATTATATGAGAGGGCCCGCTAGAGAGCTGACCCAATAAAACATTATATGAGAAGGCCCGCTGGTGAGCTGACCTATATAAAAATTGTCAAACAGGGCCCGCTGGTGAGATGGCCCTATATAAAAATTATATCACAGGGCCCGCTGGTGAGCTGGCCCTATATAAAAATTATAGCACAGGGCCCGCTGGTGAGCTGGCCCTATATAAAAATTATATCACAGGGCATATGGAAGAGGAGGAGGAGGATGAGAAGATTAAGAGTCAACCATATACCCGTTTTTTGGGTGGAAGGGGTGAATGGGAATACAGAGTATTCCCATCATTGTAAATAACATATATAAAGTGAGTTTATGTTCCCCCGGGGCTTTCCTCCAGTGGAGTGGAGAAGTCAGGGGAAATCCAGGCCTTGTTCATTTTTATAAGTGTCAACCTATCAGCATTGTCGGTGGAAAGGCGGATACGCTTATCTGTTATGATGCCACCAGCAGCACTAAATACCCGCTCAGACAGAACGCTGGCGGCAGGGCAGGCCAGCACCTCCAAGGCGTAGAGTGCCAGTTCATACCACGTGTCCAGCTTGGACACCCAGTAGTTGTAAGGCACAGAGGGATCATTGAGGACGCTGACACGGTCTGCTACGTACTCCTTCACCATCTTCCAAAACTTTTCCCTCCTTGTGACACTAGGCTGCGCATCAGGGTGAGGGTGCTGGCGGGGTGTCATGAAGGTGTCCCACGCCTTGGAGAGTGTTGCCCTGCCTTTCTCGGAACTGATGTGTGCTCCCCTTTTCTCCCCTTCTCTGTTGGCCAAGGTAGCACGTACTCTGCCGCCAGCGTTGTCAGATGGAAAATTTTGGAGCAATTTTTCGACAAGAATCTTCTGGTATTGCACCATTTTGCTTGTCCTCTCCACCGGAGGAATGAGAGATGAGAAATTCTCTTTGTAGCGGGGGTCCAGTAATCCGTGTTGTTTAAAATGCGTATAACGCGTGGGTCACGGGAAAGGCAGCCTAACATAAAGTCAGCCATGTGTGCCAGAGTACCAGCAGTCAAGATTTCGCTGTCCTCACCAGGAGGATGACTCTCAATCTCCTCATCCTCTTCCTCCTCTTCTGCCCACCCACGCTGAAGAGATGGAACTAAAGTTCCATGGCTACCCTCTGTAGCGGAGGCAACCGTGTCTTCCTCCTCCTCCTCCTCCTCCTCCTCCGCCTCCTCCAATTGTCGCTGAGAAGACGAAGTGAGGGTGCTCTGGCTATCACCTTGTGTAAGCTCTTCCTCCCCCATTTCCACCTCTTCCACATGCAAAGCGTCGGTTTTAATTGTGAGCAGCGAGCGTTTCAGTAGACACAGAAGTGGGATGGTTACACTGATAATAGCGTTATCGCCGCTCACCATCTGTGTCGATTCCTCAAAATTGCGTAAAACCTCGCAGAGGTCTGACATCCATTCCTACTCCTCACTTCTGATTACAGGAAGTTGAACGGAGAGGCGACGACCGTGTAACAGCTGGTACTCCACTACTGCCCTCTGCTGCTCACAAAGCCGGGCCAACATATGGAAGGTGGAGTTCCAGCGCGTGCTCACGTCACACAGCAGCCGGTGAGCTGGCAATTGTAAGCGCTGCTGCAGCTTCAACAGGCCGGCCGAAGCTGTAGATGACTTACGTAAATGTGCACACACGCGGCGCACCTTGGTCAAGAGATCATGCACATTGGGGTAGGTTTTTAGAAATCGCTGCACCACTAAATTAAATACATGCGCTAGGCATGGTACGTGTGTGAGCTTGCCGAGCTCCAAAGCCGCCACCAAGTTACGCCCATTATCACACACAACCATGCCTGGTTGCAGGTTGAGTGGCGAGAGCCACTGCTCGGTCTGGTGACTAATCCCCTGCAACAGCTCTGAGGCAGTGTGCTGTTTGTCCCCAAGGCAGATCAGCTTCAGCACGGCCTGTTGACGCTTCCCCACTGCAGTGCTACACTGCTTCCAGCTACTGGCTGATGGGGGAGTGGCGCTGCGTGTAGAGAATTCGGAGGTGGAAACGGAGGAGGAGGAGCCAATAACGTAGGTGCTGGTGGAAACCCTGATGGAGGTAGGGCCCGCAATCCTCGGCGTGGGTAGCACCCGTGCCATCCCAGGGTCCGAGTCGCTCCCAGCCTCCACGACATTCACCCAGTGTGCCGTCAGGGAAATGTAGCGTCCCTGGCCACAAGCACTTGTCCATGTGTCAGTCGTTAAGTGGACCTTCCCAGTAACTGCGTTGGTCAGGGCACGGGTGATGTTACGGGACACATGGTGGTGTAATGCGGGGATGGCACACCGGGAAAAGTAGTGGCGGCTGGGGACCGCGTACCGAGGGACAGCTGCTGCCATCAGGCTGCGGAAGGACTCAGTGTCCACAAGCCTAAATGGCAGCATTTCGATGGCCAGTAATTTTGAAAGGTGTGAGGTTAGTGCTATGGCCTGTGGGTGGGTGGCTGGGTACTTTCTCTTGCGCTCAAATGCCTGGGGTAACGACATTTGGACGCTGTGCTGGGACAGGGAAGTGGATGTGGTCGCTGATGGTGCTTCAGATGGTACAGGTGCAGGGCGGGAGGTATGCGGGCCTGCGCCTTCGACAGGCGATTGGCCGGCACCGAAAACAGGGGAAGAGGAGGCAGTGGTGTGGCCTGCAGACACAGATGGGCGATCCAGGCGTTCCTCCCACTTACTACGGTGCTTGGATGCCATGTGTCGGATCATGCTGGTGGTGGTGAGGTTTCTAGTGTTCATGCCTCGGCTCATTCTGGTGTGGCACAGGTTGCAAATTACAATTCTTTTGTCGTCCGCACTTTCCTTAAAAAAACGCCATACCGCGGATCACCTACCCTTTGGCAAGGTAGATTTACGCAAGGGGGTGCTCCGTGGAACATTTGCGGGCCGGTTTGGTGCGGTCCGCCTTCTTTCTGTAGCCACACCACTGCCTCTTCCAGCCTGTTGCGGTGCTGCAGATGGCTCACCCTCAGGACTGCTGTCATCGCTCGGCTCTACACCTTCCCAGGTGGGGTCAGTCACCTCATCGTCCACCAAGTCCTCCTCCACTTCCTCACTCTGATCATCCTCCTCAAGTCTTGATCCCACCACATACTCAGTCATTGACAACTGTATAACATTCTCCTCAACAAGGTCTTGAGACGGAAATAGTGGTTGATTTAATGGCAACTGTGTCTCATCATCATCATCATCATCATCAACTACTTCCTTTGACCTTAAATGCCGTTCACATCTGTCATCTTCTTGTGATTGGGTAGCCTCTAGAGGTTGTGAATCAGGGCACAAGATGTCATGTTCCTCTGCAAGCGTGCTTGGAGAGAGGGTCAAATGAAGGATTGGTGATGAGACGAGCTCCTCACTATATCCCAGTGTGGGATCACTTCTTTGACCAGACCGTGTATGGTGGGAGGAAGGATGATCAGAGTGAGGATTATGTTGACCAGACTCTTGGCTACTGAGAGTGGACTTGGTGGAAGACAGGGTGGTGCTTAACCGACTGGAAGCAGTATCAGCTGTCATCCAACCGACCACCTGTTCGCAGTGGTCGGACCTCGAGAGTGATGTCCTGCGACGCCCTGTAAAATTAGACATGAAGCTAGGTATGGTGGATGTCTTTCTTTCTTGTGCTCTGGCACCAGGCGCAGTTTCTCCGCGTCCTGACCCGCGCCCTGAACTTTCAGGATCACGTCCACTTCCCCGTCCCTTTTTACCCGCCTTCTTCATCTTACACAGAATATGTGACTTTAATATTTGAGTTTGAAAACTTAACAGTATTTCTTACTATTCTGCAACTGTGCAGAGTACACAGAATAGGCTGCTAAACGGCGGTGACACACACTGAATGGAAAATGTGACTTTAATATTTGAGTTTGAAAACTTAACACTATTTCTTACTATTCTGCAACTGTGCAGAGTACACAGAATAGGCTGCTAAACGGCGGTGAAACACACTGAATGGAATATGTGACTTTAATATTTGAGTTTGAAAACTTAACAGTATTTCTTACTATTCTGCAACTGTGCAGAGTACACAGAATAGGCTGCTAAACGGCGGTGAAACACACTGAATGGAATATGTGACTTTAATATTTGAGTTTGAAAACTTAACAGTATTTCTTACTATTCTGCAACTGTGCAGAGTACACAGAATAGGCTGCTAAACGGCGGTGAAACACACTGAATGGAATATGTGACTTTAATATTTGAGTTTGAAAACTTAACAGTATTTCTTACTATTCTGCAACTGTGCAGAGTACACAGAATAGGCTGCTAAACGGCGGTGAAACACACTGAATGGAATATGTGACTTTAATATTTGAGTTTGAAAACTTAACACTATTTCTTACTATTCTGCAACTGTGCAGAGTACACAGAATAGGCTGCTAAACGGCGGTGATACACACTGAATGGAATATGTGACTTTAATATTTGAGTTTGAAAACTTAACACTATTTCTTACTATTCTGCAACTGTGCAGAGTACACAGAATAGGCTGCTAAACGGCGGTGATACACACTGAATGGAATATGTGACTTTAATATTTGAGTTTGAAAACTTAACACTATTTCTTACTATTCTGCAACTCTGCAGAGTACACAGAATAGGCTGCTAAACGGCGGTGAAACACACTGAATGGAATATGTGACTTTAATATTTGAGTTTGAAAACTTAACACTATTTCTTACTATTCTGCAACTGTGCAGAGTACATAGAATAGGCTGCTAAACGGCGGTGATACACACTGAATGGAATATGTGACTTTAATATTTGAGTTTGAAAACTTAACACTATTTCTTACTATTCTGCAACTGTGCAGAGTACACAGAATAGGCTGCTAAACGGCGGTGATACACACTGAATGGAATATGTGACTTTAATATTTGAGTTTGAAAACTTAACACTATTTCTTACTATTCTGCAACTGTGCAGAGTACACAGAATAGGCTGCTAAACGGCGGTGAAACACACTGAATGGAATATGTGACTTTAATATTTGAGTTTGAAAACTTAACACTATTTCTTACTATTCTGCAACTGTGCAGAGTACACAGAATAGGCTGCTAAACGGCGGTGAAACACACTGAATGGAATATGTGACTTTAATATTTGAGTTTGAAAACTTAACAGTATTTCTTACTATTCTGCAACTGTGCAGAGTACACAGAATAGGCTGCTAAACGGCGGTGAAACACACTGAATGGAATATGTGACTTTAATATTTGAGTTTGAAAACTTAACAGTATTTCTTACTATTCTGCAACTGTGCAGAGTACACAGAATAGGCTGCTAAACGGCGGTGAAACACACTGAATGGAATATGTGACTTTAATATTTGAGTTTGAAAACTTAACAGTATTTCTTACTATTCTGCAACTCTGCAGAGTACACAGAATAGGCTGCTAAACGGCGGTGACACACACTGAATGGAAAATGTGACTTTAATATTTGAGTTTGAAAACTTAACACTATTTCTTACTATTCTGCAACTGTGCAGAGTACACAGAATAGGCTGCTAAACGGCGGTGAAACACACTGAATGGAATATGTGACTTTAATATTTGAGTTTGAAAACTTAACACTATTTCTTACTATTCTGCAACTCTGCAGAGTACACAGAATAGGCTGCTAAATGGCGGTGACACACACTGAATGGAATATGTGACTTTAATATTTGAGTTTGAAAACTTAACAGTATTTCTTACTATTCTGCAACTCTGCACACTACACAGAATGTGCTGCTAAACTGCGGCGAAGCACACTGAATGGAATATGTGACTTTGATATTTTAGTTTGAAGACTTAACAGTATTTCTTCCTATTCTGCAACTCTGCACAGTACACAGAATGTGCTGCTAAACTGCGGCGAAGCACACTGAATGGAATATGTGACTTTGATATTTTAGTTTGAAGACTTAACAGTATTTCTTCCTATTCTGCAACTCTGCACAGTACACAGAATGTGCTGCTAAACTGCGGCGAAGCACACTGAATGGAATATGTGACTTTGATATTTTAGTTTGAAGACTTAACAGTATTTCTTCCTATTCTGCAACTCTGCACAGTACACAGAATGTGCTGCTAAACTGCGGCGAAGCACACTGAATGGAATATGTGACTTTGATATTTTAGTTTGAAGACTTAACAGTATTTCTTCCTATTCTGCAACTCTGCACAGTACACAGAATGTGCTGCTAAACTGCGGCGAAGCACACTGAATGGAATATGTGACTTTGATATTTTAGTTTGAAGACTTAACAGTATTTCTTCCTATTCTGCAACTCTGCACAGTACACAGAATGTGCTGCTAAACTGCGGCGACGCACACTGAATGGAATATGTGACTTTGATATTTTAGTTTGAAGACTTAACAGAATGTGCTCTAATCTGCAACTTTGCACACTAAACAGAATGTGCTCTAATCTGCAACTTTGCACACTAAACAGAATGTGCTCTAATCTGCAACTTTGCACACTAAACAGAATGTGCTCTAATCTGCAACTGTGCACACTAAACAGAATGTGCTCTAATCTGCATCTTTTCACACTAAACAGAATATTTTTTTTTTTTTTTTTTTTGTTTTTTTCCCCCCACACAAAATAACCTGCTGCCCCCACACACAGTAGTCCTAAAAAGGACTTTTGGTTCTTTTTTTTCACAATTTTTGTTTTTTTCCTCCCTACACTGCCTTTCCCTTCCTATCCTCAGCTCTCCCTGGCTCAGACTGAGCCGAACTCGATGGTCAGGTGCTATACAGCACCCGACCACGGGTTCTGGCCAGCCAATCAGTGTAATGCCAGCAGCCAACATGGCTGCTGGCATTACACCGATGTCAGAGCCTCCCTGCACGTTTATTGGCTGCGCAGCAGCCGCAAAACGTGCGGGGAGGAGACCCGAACATGGCGGGCGAGCACATGCGGTACTCGTACGAGTACCGCCATATGCCGAGCAGAGCGATGCTCGAGCCGATCCGAGCATCGGCCGAGCATGCTCGCTCAACACTAGTCTTTATTCAACCTAGTTTACTATGTTACTATGTTACTAACTACTATGTTACTATATGAACGTTCCGCTTTAAGTTTATGGGTGGATGAGCTGCATTTAAGGATATATGAAAATCTTTGAGTACTTCTTCTCCCAGCTTAACAATGACATCTAATTTATAATATGTTGGAAGAAAAGACATCTTATCCTGAACGGACTGAGGATCAAGAATCCAATTGCAACAATGAATAACTCGCAATAAACAGAAAATCTTTGCAAACACACAAGTGAGAAACTTCAAAATAAATTGAGCTCTATAGAAAGAAACACGACCTACAATGTCAAAAACAAACCACACTTTAACATCTACGGAAACATAATACACAAGAAATGGAGCAAGAAATTAGAAATTGCAATACAAAAAACAACTTCAAAATCTCATCAAGGAGAAGAATAAAAAACGTAACTGTTTTTCTCAGGATTACAACAAATATGTACATAATGCACTGTCTGGAAATACAAATTTGGGCTGCATCAAGTCATTCCAAATAATGACACATCAGACCTGCTCTCAAATAAAATACTAACTACCATCCAGGATGATAACATAAAAAAACTCTGGAATTGTAAATCTCTTAGACCATGAGCTGTCTCTACCAGAGATATCAGTTTTATTCCAGGGGATTATCATTCTGTCCAGGCTCAATACTGGATCATATACAACTCTACGCAGACATGGAGGAGTTTTTCAGGAGACTACGATTAACGGAATATTTTCACAATAATGACAATTTTGGATTACAACCCACAAAAAAGAGCAAACACTTCACTCCACCAAAAGGACGTAAACCCAAACTGGACCACTACGTAGAAAGTTTCCACCTTAGAACTGCATCCTACCTAACAACACAACAGAAACATAACACATACAGCCTATCACCACTAGAGACGTGCTGTCACTTCTGAGCCTTGCTAAGAGAAGCCCGGAAGTAGGAAGTAGATACTCCTCCAACAAAGATGATTGGGGCTAGGGTGCATCGCTAGGGGGCGAAGCTGGAGTACGTTGGTCAACCATAGAGGGGCGTACTGCAGCCGAGGCCGTCTATAGGTGCTAGCCGTGGAGCTAGATAGCCCCCTTCGGTTGAGCCTCCGGGGACTCTGGATACCCCACCATGGTTGGACTATACCCCAATGACCTCAGGGAGGAACAGACTCCAGAAAGCAGGAATAAGTAGGGCAAATGCAGGACTAGCCACAGAGACAGCTAGTAAACTGACCAGCAGGACATAAGCAGGATACAGGACTGAGCCAGAGCAGGACAGCAACAGGATACATGACTGACCAGAGCAGGAGCAGAGCAGGATACAAGGCTGAAGAGGACACTGCAGGATAACTGGGTAAGAGAGTAGCTAGTAAACTGACCAGCAGGACATCAACAGGATACAGGACTGAGCCAGAGCAGGACAGCAACAGGATATAGGACTGACCAGAGCAGGATACAAGGCTGAAGAGGACACAGCAGGAAACTGGGCAGGAGAGTAGCTAGTAAACTGACCAGCAGGACATAAGCAGGATACAGGACTGAGCCAGAGCAGGACAGCAACAGGATATAGGACTGACCAGAGCAGGATACAAGGCTGGAGAGGACACAGCAGGAAACTGGGCAGGAGAGGATCAACAAGCCGCAACTTGAACTGCACACAGGAAAGGGACGCTTAGACAACGCGTCGGATGCAGGAAGAAGGCGTCTTAAGTAGAGAGACCCAATCGGCTTCACAAGGAGGACTGAGAATGTGCGAGCCCAACCCGGAAGAAGGAAGATAAATACGAGCGTCGGAAGGCGGAGGACACTGCAAAGAATCGGCACGGAGGTGACAAGTGTACAATATGTGATATAAGAACCAATCATTTATATATATGCACAAGGCAACTCCAAAATCCCATAAAAACATTTCCAAAGAGCACACAACCAGAAGTGAGAAAACTCATACCAACCAACCCTGCTGTGGGGACTTTCTACATGCTTCCAAAAATCTACAGACCAGGAAACCCAGTCAGGCCAGTAGTACAGGTATGGGCACTCTGACTGAGCAGATCTCTGGACTGGTGGCAAACAACTCACAACCCCTTGTCATTGACACTAATAGCTTTATGCAAGATAGCACAGACTTCCTATTATGGTGCCCGTGATTTTGCCTCCCGTTGCTTTACCTGTCTTGTCCCCACTGATGGATGAGCAGCAGCATGGCTGGTCAAGGCCTGACTGCTGGCCTCTCTGTTGCCTAGCTATTTTGTACCTTCGGCACTAATTGGCCGATTGATGTCCCGCCTTCTCTGTTGGCCTTATATGTGGCCTAAACACTAAGCTTCAGTGCCATTTCATGGTATACCAGTGCGTTGCTTATAGTATTCTGCTCTCTGTTGTGACCCTTGCTTGGCTGCTGATTCCACTCCGTGTATGACCCTTGGCTTTGTCTGACTAACCGATCCATGCATGAACCTTGACCTTGTCTGACTACTCGATCTGTGCTTGAATCTTGGCTTGGTCTGACTGCCCGCTCCATGTATGAACCTTGGCCTGGCTTGACTACCCACTCCGTGTATGTACCTTGGCCTGTCTGACTACCTGATCCGTGTATGATCTTGGCCTTGTCTGACTCTGCTTGTGTATGTACCTTGGGCCTGACTGACTCTCTACGTGCCGGTACTTGGGCTTGGTCTCTACCTCTCAGTGTTGCCTCGGGTTAGTCCACAGCCTTTTAGGCCTTGCCAGAGCTCTAGGTTTTGCCATGGGTATTTGCCTTGGACCTTAGCATTCTAGGGTAACGCTTTCTGCTTGGGACTATAGCGTTCTAGGGTATTGCTTATCTGCTGTGGACCCTAGCTTCCTAGGGTAGTGTCACTGCCTCCTAGCCACCCTCTCTCTATCTTGGGTAGGCTGTGAGAACTGTAGGCTAGGTTCTCTCCCATTCTGCAGTACCTGGTTCCAGTACTGCAAGCCAGGTTCAGTGTTCAGCTCCTGCGTAGTGGACTGTAGGACTGTCCTCACACCTGACCCCGGGAAGGGCTTATCTGTATATATTTTATTAATAAAGTGGTGTTGATCTTGCTGTACCTGTCTGAGTCATTATTTGTCTGAGTTACAGTGACACTTCCTTAACATACTCAACCAATTCAAAGATTTACCTACTTAGACAATTCTAGCATCCATGGATATGGAATCAATCTATAGCAACATCCCACACCAGGATGGAATTTATGCCTGCCATCAATTCCTAGCATCACGGGCCTAAAGCCAGAAATATAGCCACCAAATGATATCTCAACTGATACAACTTATCCTCACACACAATTATTTCACCTTTAACCAGGACTTCTACATACAGATAATGGGATTTGCCTTGGGCACAAAGATGGCACCACAATATGCCAATCTTTTTATAGCTGACCTGGGGCTAGATACTATTGCAGGTGCTAAATGTTAAAACACATTTTATTAAAAATGTTCCTATTGAAGTCTATGGTGAAAACAGGAGATTAAAGCAGTGATAAAATTAGCAATAGAATCCAGCCCCTGGAATGGAAATTTCATGATACCAATACAAACCTTATAAATATTCTGCTATATTGATGATATATTCATCATATGGACAGAAGGTGAAGAAGTACTCAAAGACTTTCACAAATCCTTCAATGCATTTTATCCATCCATTAAACTTAGAATTGATTTCTCTGTGTAAAGCATACATTTCCTGGACACAACCGTAACTCTCACCAATGGCAAACTACACTCATCTGTATACAGAAAACACACAGACAGGTGCAGTTATACTCACAGCTCCAGCTTTTACCCAGCCCACACTAAACAAGGCATCATTCACAGTCAACCTGTAAGATACCACTGCATAGGCTCTAATACCAATGACCGCTATGATCATGTAAAACAATGAGTCATTCAAACTGAAAGGGATAGTAATACTTCTTTTTATCTTTATTTTATTTTGTAGGAATTAAAAAAACATGAAGAATGATATGTCTTATCTCTCAAACCTTTATGGTTTGAGAGATATTCACAAGCAAAGTTTCCCCTCCCCGCCCCTTTTACCTAGTGTAAGCCATCTCTTCTCAGATGTGGAATGCAGTCCATAGACCAGACAGATAACAGCAGGGGACAATCTTCTTCCTATGAGAACAATGAAAGCCCTGCCTCCCTTGACAAGTTTTTCAGGTTTTTCCCTTATCTTAATTGAAGATTGTCCCTCTCTGCAGTCTACCTGGGCACCTCCCTTCTGATCTGGCTGAGCAGTGTTACATCAGTAAAAGGGGAAAGAGGGGGATACTTTGTCATTGAATTACTCTTGAACTACAACTGTGACAGAACTGAAATAACACTCTCCATGGTCCAAATACTATGAAGTTTAATTAGAGCTGCTTTTATTATGAAACATTACTATCCCTTGAAAGCCTATAAAACAAGGACAATCACAAAGAAAATAACATCTGCATTGAGGACACCACAAGAACACCTGTTACAATACAAAGAGAAGGATGTCTCTACACGTATACCACTAGTGACTATGGACAACCCCGCTCTAGAAGAAATACACAGCATCATCAAAGAGCTGCAACCGATGCTAACAGATGACGTGGTGTTAAAGTCATATTCCTCCAATCGCCTGTTCTAGCATTCAGCCAATCACAGGATCTGAAGCAAAATGTGATCAATAGAAAACTGACAAAAAACAAATCACATTACAAATTATGTCAATGCATTTGTGAAAACAAAACGGCACAACACATCAACAAGATTTACTACATTAAAGGATTATATTCATGTACATCAGCAAATGTTGCATATATGATACAATGCACTGAATGTGAATCTGTATGTTACACTGGGGAAAAAGGCCTACCACTAAATCTAAGGATGAATACTGTTGTTGCAGTTCTATCACCAGGATGTATAAGGGCCACACTCGTCATTCCCCCCATTTTCCCCTCCAGCCACCAAACACAAGCCATTCCCCAACCTTCCCCCCAACCTTTTTTGTTTCCCCAAAATTAAACACACTGACAACAAGATAAGGTGGCAAATTGTGAGGTCACAGCTTTATTAATTTGTTATATTGACCTATTTATAGGACCCCAGGAGTACCCTCCCCTCTCCTATGTGGTGCCCCCAGGGCCCAAAATAGCTTGGGTCACTCCTGCACCCAGGCCATGGCCATGGGAGGTAAAGGGTAAGACCTTTCAGGCAAACCACTGCCTCCCCACCTCTGGTCCCTCTTCATGGCCGCCTCCAAACCGTACCAGGGGAGGCAAACAAGGCCCAGATGTCAATTTGCCATGACAATACCTACATGCCTCCCCTCCTCCACAGTGCTTGATGGCAATTGTCTGCCCTTCCTGCAGGCTGACCTGGCCGCACAGCACAAGTCTGCCCGCACACCTTTACCGATTGGCTATGCCTCACTGCTGGGGCCCTGCAAGCGCCACACCCGCAAAGTACCTAAATGGATTACTACTGCTGACTTCCACCATCTCTTGCTTGGCCTAAGCTGGACCTCTACAATGGTGCAGCTACTGCACCTAGATGAGCTAAAAAAAAAAAAAACAGAAACAAAACAGGGAGGGAGGTGGGAAAAGAAAAAAGGTTATACAGCTCCCCTTTGCAGGTAAGCTGTATTTAAACCCTAAGCCTCGCCCCCTTTTTTCCCCGCCTTGCTATGCTACGTGCCCCCAGCAAGGGGGGGGGGGGAGAGAACCCATTCCTTTGTCCCAGGCTCCTCTCCCCGTCCCCCACCGAGACCAAGCAAGACAAAGAGGGGGAAGGGGTTTCGGCTCCCTGGCCCTTATCAGGCTTTGGATGCCATAAAGGCACCCTCCACCTTTTGTTATATGTTTAAAGCAGTAAACTTTTTTTATGAAAAAATATATATCGTAGGGATTTTCCTATTGAGTAAAATAAGGGTACTCCCAATGCAGAGAGATTTATAGTTCCAGAGTTATTACAGTTTAAACCCATGTTTTTTTTACATTAGCAGTGCCCTCTAGTGGTCAAATTCTAATTAGATTTCCTGTTAGATTCTAATGTAGAGGAAAGTCAGAAAAGTCAGAGACATACAGTTCTCAATGGAATGTGATAGAAACTGCTGAGTCACTTCCTGTCAGTTAGAACTATCAGGAAGTAAACACACAGTAAATTCACTTCCTGTCAGTTAGAACTATCAGGAAGCAAACACAGTAAATTCACTTCCTGATTATTTAAACTGCTATAAATTTTGAATAAAACATCTGACAGCGATGGGAGTGACCTTGTTTTATTCAGCAGGAAATTCTCTGTAAAATATGTGTTTTCATAAAAAAAAGTTTACTGCTCCTTTAATGTAGACCTGATGTTCTCCATATTGAAGAGATTCTGACACACAGATTGATTCAGGAACTCAAGGTACAACAAGAGAAAAAAAAAACCTTGATTGTTTCAGGGCTGAAAAACAGTCACCTATGCTCCTTTCTTGTGGAATTGAGAAGGGACAGAGGAGACGGGTGAAACTTTTGGCCTCAAATAAAAACAAGTAAAAAACAGCAATTCCTGTTGTGTATTAAAATTCCTACAAAAAGTACTAGATTCCTGTTTTTCTCAAACCTTTTTCATTACACTAGAATCATTTAAAATAATTTATTTCCCCCTACATAAAGAAGTGACATTATGTTTTCACTCCCTGGTATAAAAGCAGTGTCAGTGTTGTTAGCCTGTGCTTGTGAGAGAGATAAAATGGCTGAATTTTTGATGTTAGAACTTGTAGGCAGACAGTTAAAGAGTAGGAACTGGAATTGCTTGATAGGAGGGCGTCACGGTTTTTGATGAACACGCAGACAAGACTAGTAAGGTTAAAATAACTTTATTGAAATAAAGTACAGACAGCAATAATGTAATAGGCACACAAGCCCAAAAGGACAGTACAGGTACAGTACAATGCACAATGGCAGAGGATGCACACTATGAGGAAGATGTACTGAGAGTAGCCAGTCCCCTAGCGTCTAGGGTGAAGAGGAGGCAGCGACTGGCTGATGATGGTACTGAGACCTAGAACCCAAAGGAAATCGGAGGTCCACGACTACTGGCAGCAAGGACCCTAGATCACTAGGGATAAATGGAGGCAACACAGCACAGGCACTGGCAACAGGGACCCTAGAACGCTAGGAGTCCAGAGGCAGACAACTGGCACACAGACCCAGGAATGCTAGGGTCACACGGGACCCAAAAAAGGGTACTGGCAGCTCAGACCCTAGGACACTAGGGTATCAGAAGGACCAAGGCTCTAGGGGTGGATCAAAGCAACGTATCACGGAAGGCAACAGGTGTTCCAGTACATAAAGTACTAAGATGGTATACCATGCAACAGCTGGCTCTTGAGCCTTGTGGCTACTGCAGATGGCAAAACAAGACAGTGAACCAGTCTAGAGGATCTAGGTACAGAAAGGTTCAAGAGGTAATGCACCCAGAGGAATGCCTGCAACTCCCACAGGGAGTGAGCCCAGCTAGTGGTAATCGGAGCAGAGGACACATATAGATAACAAGAGTAACACAGTCTGAGCTGAGACAGCACAGAACCAGTACTTCTCATGTGCACATCACCAGGGTCGGTTAACCAGTATAAGCGGCTACAGCAGCAAGTGCTCAGCCCAAGGTCGACAACGTAAGCGTTAGCGCCAACCCAGCGCCAATACAGCGGAAACTCAGCCAGATCAGTCAGCTACGTAGCGGGTACACAGCCAGGCCAGTCAGCAAAGGAGAGGGTTCTCAGAGTGATCATTCAGCAACAGAGCGGGTTCTCAGCCAGATCAGTCAGCAATGGAGCGGGTTCTCAGCCAGATCAGTCAGCAATGGAGCGGGTTCTCAGCCAGATCAGTCAGCAATGGAGCGGGTTCTCAGCCAGATCAGTCAGCAACGGACCAGGTTGTCAGCCAGATCAGTCAGCAAAGGAGCGGGTTCTCAGCCAGATCAGACGGCAACGGGGAATCAGCAAATCAGTTTACGCAGGAACGTCATCAGGCAGGCCAGGTCATACACAAACACAGCTGTAACAGGAACTAACGCCAGGAACAGGTACCTCGAAAGGGCGCCCAAGTACTGTCATGACAAGGTATAAATAGGCTGGCCCTGGATGGAGTCAAGATCAAGGACCAATAAAAGTGAGGCAGTCAAAACCAGGAAGTGATAATGTGGCCACCCACAGCCAGGAGCATGGGCACTGTGACACTACACAGACAAATATTACATCATAGATTTAAGATAAGACAAATACACAAGGTGTACGCAGTACAAAAGCTAATCATGTTGCTATCTACAAAGCAGAAATAATGGTTTTGACTTAGTGTGGGATGACAAGTCACAGATTGACAAGTTCCCAGCACCCACTGTGACCACCACCTCCACCACTAGTAGTCATGTAGCTAATTAAATAAAGTTATACAGATCTTCTTCCATGTGCTGCCAACCCAGCCTTACCGAGTTCTTAGAAATAAACCAAAAACAGCACAAAATAATCTAAAAGTATACCTATAGAATAGAAAAATTTCCAAAATGTTAGAGGCTGACATGCTGCCTTATTCTTTTAAAGAACTGAGGGGTGGTTATGAACTAAGTTGTGATAAAAATGTAATAATGTGGAGATGACTTCTCCAGTGATATCACTTCTCCAGTTCCTATGTTATTCTATGGAGCCTATGCACTAAGATCTCCAAAGTTGGAAAAATCTTAGTGTATTGGATTCATTGAATGGCATAGGAATTGGAGATGTGAAATCACTGGAGAAGTCATCTCTGCTTTATCACCCCTTTATCACACCTTAGTGCATAACCCCCCAATGTCATTTGTGGCACCCAGATGAACTATCACAAGACACAGTTGATTGAAGGCAGCTCTGAGGGCCAAAGGAGGTTCTAACCACTGTGTTGATACATCTTCAGAAATGAGGGTTTTGTTGCATAGTTTGGTTAAAGTATGTTTCAAGCAGAACTGTCATGTTCCAACTTCGACCCGCTCCCCAAATCGGTGTAGACCCCCCCAAAAAATTTTTTAAAATGTACATGAAACCTACATAATTGTACCCCATCCTGAAAAATCTAACCTTATCTCTCATCGTTAGAGAGAGGGAGAGTGCTGCCATCTTGATTATGTTTAGTATGATTGATAGCCCTCTCCCCCCTCTACCCTAAGCCTGCCCACAAGACAGGCGCTCAGCTCCCAGATGAACACCTCCACTTGCCTTCCAACCCGCACATACTCAGGAACCTCAGTGTACATCACCTCCCTTCTGCTGCCTGCCTGTCCGGCCACAACCATTACAGAATCTCCTTCTGCTGGCCACTCACAAGGCAGACCATGAATGGGACATACAAATGGCATGGGTTAGACACAGAGAAGGTTCTTGCATTCCCCATGTCTAACTTGTGCAATTTGTATATACCAGTCATACACTGCCTTGTGAGAGGGGAACAAAAGGTGATTTGGTGCAGTAGAACAGGATGGTAGTAGCAGGAAAGTGATGTACACTGAGGTTCATGAACATACAGATGGAGGAAGGCAAGTGGAGGCCAAAGCACCTTCTCCAGTAGAGGAAGATGGAGTAATGCCTTCAGTTTTCAACCACACTGAAAGAATAGAATGCAGGCAGTCCTCGGGAGAGGTAGGAGGGGTGGTGGCTACAGTTTAAAATGATGGGATGGCCTCGCAGAGCAGTGCAGCTTGTACAACACAGAACGTTACAAGGTATTTTTTCAAAAGCCTATTTCATCAATAACACTGAGAATAAAAAAAAAAAGAATAACCCCATCAAAAAAACAAAACAAAACATATACACTTTCAAATATTACCTGAATAAAAGAAACTTAAGCTTGCTTACCTCACGAAGGTACCCCATTTCATCCCAATCTTAATTTAAAATTGGCACAAGGGATTCCAGTGAGGAAACACACTAGATTTAAAAGCAACAAATAATACAGTATCTAATATCTTCATGATCAGATTAACCTGATTTCAAACAGGATAGAATGAGTATGTGGAGATCCAAGAGGACTGGAGCTCCATCAATTCCCTTTTATAGGTCTTTCCCATTCACCATTACAAGCTACATGGGACCTGTGTATTACCTTGATTACAAATGGACAGAAGCCAAGCAAGCCAAACCAAAGGACACACACTATGTCTTTAAGAACCTCTTTTAAAATAAGACCAGTTGTCACAGTTTTTCCAAATACAACTTTGATTAACCTTATTGCAGAGTGCACTGAAAGTTTCATTCAAGAATAAGGTGAATTTTTCAACTGATCCATTCAAATTGAACTGGAATTAATCATGGAGGGACATAGGGAAGGGGAGACGGGAGCTCTGTAAAATAAGATTGGCACAACAGGGAACTGAAGCACAAGGATCACAGCTGGTAGAAGGGGTGGACCAAGGAGAGCAGGAAAGGAAGCACAACAGGGATGTTATGGAGGAGAGCAGACCAAGGACATTGTAAGGAGAAGAATGAGTCAAGAACATGGAAGGGAGAGGAGTGGGTTCATGACATGGAACGGTGGCCAAAAACACAGTAAGGAGTGGAGTGGTCCAAGAAAATAAATGAAGGTCTTGTAAAACAGCCTGTTTCTATCACCCTTTTTACCTCCGGTGTCGCGTGCGGCCTTTCTCCATGCTCTTTCCTGCGGACGGTCTCCCATCCACGTTATACTGCCTGTTCCGGCCTTTGCTCGCTCTCAGCAGGATGCCGAACTTACAGGTTAGGCAGGGGACGTGACATCACCCGGTGATGCCTATAATAGGCCGCATTCACAGCTTCTCGGAGCACTTTCACAGTGTTCCTAGGACTGTGCAGACCTGGTCCTTGGCATCAGTGCCTGTTAGTCAGCTCTAGTCCTTGCTCTAAATCATTCCTGTTCTTGTTTTCCAGTACTGACCTCCTGTGTATCACCCAAGGCTGTCCTCTTAGACCACTCAACTGTTTGATCTCCTGTGTATGACCCAAGGCTACCCTCTCAGACCACTCTACAATTTTATCTCCAGTGTATGACTACGGGCTACCCATTTTGACCACTCTTCTGTAGGATTCCCAGTGTTTGGCTTTCGGCCATCCTCATAGGCCACTCTTCTATATACCTATGAACTTAGTAGACCCTTTGCTATTGAGATAATCCTTTTGTTTTTCCACTTCATAGAGTTGTTGCTGTTCTTCAGCCAACGTACTCTAGCCTAGTACCCTACTCCTCGTACCCCAGCCTTCACTTTCCCCTATAGGAGAGCTTGTGCTGTTGGTAGAGGGACTGTACAGAACTTTCATCTAGCCTTGTGCCAGTCTCTATTTCTTAGGCTTTCAGCGTTTCCCCCCTTCTTCTGACAGCCACCGTTTCACGAGCTCCGCTCTCTAGCGTCGTACCCGAGCACTCTCTCTCCTGTATGCTTTTGCCTGTCATTGTGACAGTTTCAGATTAAAAACAAATTTACAGATTTTTTTTCCCCAATCTTTACAGCTAAAGATGTTGAACTGCAGTAACTGTATGCTACGTTTCAAAAAGAAATCTCCAGAAGAACATTTTTATGGAATATTCTTCCTGTGGTCTGACTCAACATGAATGGAATCTAGAACCTTGCTTACTATGAACCCAAAGTTTGCTATCCAGCTGTCTCATCCCTGCTCTGAACAATGGTTGCAAAGATGTTTCTTCCCATGTGTAAACCCATGTGTGTCTCCTCGATTTATGTAATTTCCTTTTAAGAAAAAAATATTTATGGCAGTTTTTTAATGGAAACAGTGCATTTAATGCTTTTTTGTTTCTGTTTTTAATATGACAAAGAAAAGCCTTTAAATAGTCGCACAATTACTTTTCTACAAATGGATCAGTAAAAGAAATTATATTTCAACTAGAAATTACTTTAAACTTTTACTTTTGATGAAGAGACTGGAAAGAGAGAGTGCTGAGGATATTAAACATTTATTGCTAGTTCAGTTTACAGACCATGAAATTATTACTTTATAGAGGATTTTATGTATTCCTGTGTTTTCTATTCTCCTGTTTTCTTTGCTTGCCTAGATTTTTTTGACTTTGAAACAGTCAGCACTATTGTACTATTGTACACAATGAACCTTTTAAGTGAGTACAATAGACATGAATCCTCAAAAATAAGTCTTGAACAAAATAGCTGAACACAGAGCTTCCGTCATTTACATATATACATACAGCTGTATGCAAGTGCTTGGGCACCCCTAAGTGAAAATTAGATAAAGTGTTAGTAATGTCCACAAAAAAGGTTTTTGCATTTAGAAGAGCTTAAAAAGCTGAGCTAAATGCAAAAATACGTATCTCTCAAACTTCTATGGTTCAAGAGATACAGAAGTTTGCTCTCTCCTACTGACAGCTGTAAAGTTGTCACCAGGAGATCTGTGTCGGCCGACACGGAGGCGCTTGAGCAGAGCCGGGATCTCATTATTTACCACAAATCCCTTCATTGGAATGGTGTAAAATGTGTGCCTGGTTTTCAAGCACTCATTTTAGACCATTCCAATGAAGGGGTTCATTGTCAGTAGGAGAGATCAAACTTTAAACGCCTGTATCTCTTAAACCATAGCGGTTTGAGAGATACAGTTTTTTGCATTTATCTCAGCTTTTTAAGCTCTTCTAAATGCAAAAAAACTTTTTTGTGGACATTACTAACACTTTAACACAACCTCTGCAGTCGACAGACTTAACCTTGATATATACCTACAAATTTTAATACACAGTTACTATGTATTTGCTGGATTTAACAATCTGAAAAAAAATGTAAAACAGAAATATGTTATGTGCAAAAGTTTGGGCATCCTATCAGCCAGCACTTAGTAACACCTCCTTTGTCAGACATTACAACCTCCAAACATTCTTGTAGCCAGCTAACAGTCGTTCTGTTCCTGCTTTAGGAATAGTTTCCCACTCTTCCTTACAGAATGAATCTAGTTCAGAAACATTCTTAGGTCGTCTTGCATGCACTGCGTGTTTGAGATCTACCCACAGATTGTCAATAATATTCAAGTCTGGGCACTGTGAAGGCCATTCTGAAAGCTTATGCTTTTGTTTCTTGAAAGTAGTTTGTGGTTGATTTGTGGTATGTTTTTGATCTGATCTCCAGTTATATCACTTCTCCAAAGTTGTAGAAATCTAAGTGCATAGGCTCCACAGAATAACATAGGAACTGGAGAAGTGAGATCACTGGAAAGGTCAGCTTCATTTTATCACCTCTTTATCATGCTTTAGTGCATAACTCCCATTGTATTGTTATAATATCCAACCTCTTTTCAACTTTAGTTTCTTCTCTGATTGTGTGACATTAACTTCCAGGATTTATTTATATTTAGCAGAATCCATTTTTCCCTTCACTTGCACACTATTTCCTGTGTCGTTGGCTGCCATACAATCCTAAAGTATAATAGATCTAGGGCTGCAACTATCGATTATTTTGATAATCGATTAGTTGGCCAGTTATTTTTTTCGATAAAAAAACAATATGCTAATTTGTCATTATTTAAAATGATTTCATGAACAAACTGAGTGTTAAAAACAAACAGCAGAATAAAAAAATTTACACATTAACATGTGTCATTGTTATTATTTTACTATGGGGTCTATGCACCTCTCTTTCTCCCCCTTGCACCTCTATTTCTCCCCCATGTACCTCTTTCTCCTCCATGTACCTCGTTCTCCCCCGCATGTACCTCTTTCTTCCCCCCTTGTACTTCTTTCTTCCCCCCCGTGTACTTCTTTCTCCTCCTTGTGCCTCTCTTTCTCCCCCATGTACTCCTTTCTCCCCCCCATGTACCTCTTTCTCCTCCCGTGTACTTCTTTCTCCTCCTTGTGCCTCTCTTTCTCCCCCCTTGTACTTCTTTCTCCCCCCTTGTGCCTCTCTTTCTCCCCCATGTACTCCTTTCTCCCCCCCATGTACCTCTTTCTCCTCCCGTGTACTTCTTTCTCCTCCTTGTGCCTCTCTTTCTCCCCCCTTGTACTTCTTTCTCCCCCCTTGTGCCTCTCTTTCTCCCCCATGTGCCTCTCTTTCTCCCCTATGTACTTCTTTCTCCCCATGTACTTCTTTCTCCCCCTTGTACCTCTTTCTCCCCCCTTGTGCCTCTCTTTCTCCCCCATGTACTTCTTTCTCCCCCTTGTACCTCTTTCTTCCCCCTTGTGCCTCTCTTTCTGTCCCATGTGCCTCTCTTTCTCCCCCATGTACTTCTTTCTCCCCCTTGTGCCTCTCTTTCTCCCCATGTACCTCTTTCTCCCCCCTTGTGCCTCTCTTTCTCCCCCATGTGCCTCTCTTTCTCCCCATGTGCCTCTCTTTCTCCCCCATGTGCCTCTCTTTCTCCCCCAAGTGCCTCTCTTTCTCCCCCATGTACCTCTTTCTCTCCATGTGCCTCTCTTTCTCCCCCATGTACTTCTTTCTCCCCCTTGTGCCTCTTTCTCCCCTTTGTACCTCTCTTTCTCCCCTTTGTTGGCAACGATTCTCATTATCGATTTTTATTGATTTAATCGATGTTTTTTAGTACAAATGCTTCTCTTTTTTTTCTCCAAATGTACCTTTGCTAATTATAGCTAAATAGTTACACTTTACCTTCATCAGAACATAGCACTTAGTTCCAAAATGCCTCTGGCTTATCTAAGTGTTGTGTTGCATACTTCATACATTAACTTTCATGAAGAAATTGCAGGAAAGGTTTCCTTCTGATGATTCTTCCATACAGATCGTTTGTGAAAACAACGTTGCACAGTGGACTGGTGCACTACTACTCCAATGCCAGATACATTTTCCTGTAGGTTGTTTGCAGTGATACGGGATATTGCTTTGTATTCCTGACCAGTCTATGAGGACTTCTCTTAGAGATTTTTCCTGGGATTCCAGATTTTGTCTTGACGTCAACAGTTTCCCCTTATCTTCCATTTCTTTATGACATATTGAACAGTAGAAAATTGCAAGCCTGAAGCTTTTAGATATCTTTTTATAGCCTTCCTTACTTTGTAAGAGTCAATTATCTTTATTCTCTGATCTTCAGTCAGCTACTTAGAGGAGCCCACGACTGTTGAGTGTAAGCACAGCACCATGAGAGGTCTGAAGACTCAGGAAATGTATTTCACTCTGGAACTGTCATCACGTAACTACTAACGAGTCAATTAAGTTCTGAGAACTTTTGCACACTCCAGTGACAACACATTTTTGTATTATTTTTTCAGTCTGTTAAATTCAGCAAATAAATGGTAACTGGGTATTACAATTTGCAGAACTATTTCAAGTTTAAGTTGGTTCACTGCAGACGTTGTGTTAAAGCGGAACTACCACCTCCACTAAAGTCGCCCTGCAATACTTATGCAGATGGAGACTAGCTTTGTAATCATTATTTTACCTCTCAAAAGTGTCCACAAATAAAGTTATCCTTAAGCTTCTAAGACCAGAAGCCAGGCATCACAGCGGACATCTTGAATGGGCACCTGCGCTGTCAGTCCTTCACAGGCATTGCATTGGCCCGGACGACTCTGGAAGAGACTGACGGCGCACAGGCTGCAGTAACCTAACCGTCAATCTCGGAAACTTAAAGGGATAGTATCGCTTGAAAATATTTTTATTTTATATTGTAGCCCTTAAAAAAACATTAAAATGATATAAGTCTTATCTCCCAACCCTTTATGGTTTAGGAGATATTAGCAAGTAAAGTTTACCCTGGAGTGACGTCACTACTCAAGCCTTCAGATTTGGAATCCGGTCCCGGGACCGGCCGCGGCTCTTCAGCAGTGCCGAGATCACAATCTTTAAAAATAATTTCTCCATTGGAATGGTCTACAAAGTGTGCTTGCAAGCCAAGCACATTTTGTAGACAGTTCCAAAGAAGTAGTTCTTTTTAACCCTTTGAATGCCAGAGGGATAATGGCACTCTGGCACTCAAAGGATTAAAGATTGTGATCTCGGCACTGCTAAAGAGCTGCCCACTGATCTGTGGACTGGATTCCAATTCTGTCCACTAGATGGCAGACTTGGCTAAAACAGCCAGGAAAAGGGAACTTAACTTTACTTGCTAATATCTCACAAACCATAATGTTTTTTTAAGGGCTACAATATAAAATAATTTTTTTTTCAGGCAATACTATCCCTTTAAAGATAACTTTATTTGTGGGCACTTTTGAGAGGTAAAATAATGTTTACAAAGCTAGTCGCCACCTGCATAAGTATTGCAGGGCGACTTTAGTGGAGGTGGTAGTTCTGCTTTAAAGGGATAGTAATACTTTGATTTAAAAATGTCTACTATTGTAGCTATTAACTATAGAAGTAGAATAAACTACTTCCCTTTCTCAAAACTTTATAGTTTTTGCGTTTGTAGCATTTAAAGTTCACCCCTCCCCTTACACTGATGTCAGCACTCTAGCTGACAGAGGCAGATCCTGGTCCTGGGACTGGCAGAGGCTCTTCGGCAGAGCCTAAATCGCGACATTTATGAAGAAATATTTCATTGGAATGTTCTACAAAGTGGGCCTGGTTTGCAAGCACACTTTGTAGTCCATTCCAGTGAAGTATTTATTTTTCAATATCACAATATCGGTTCTGTTAAAGAGCCTCCGGCGGTCCCGTTACCAGGATCTGCCTATGTCAGCTAGAGTGCTGATGTATGAGAAAGGGGAGGGAGAACTTTAAATGCTACAAACGCAAAAACTAAAAAGTTTTGAGAAATAGGGAGTAGCTTATTCTACTTCTATTGTTAATAGCTACAATATTAGATATTTTTAAATCAAAGTATTACTGTCCTTTTAACCTCTTTTCACCCAGAAAATCAAAAAAACATAATTTGGATAGGTGTGTCTTTTGCATACGCTCCCAGGGATGTCCGTCTATCAAAATGTCAATTTCTTTAGAAATGATACAGTGTGTATCCCCCTGACATTCAAATTGTTAAGGTATAATTTAACTCTTTGACTTCCAGCGAGGTAGCCAATGCAATTCACTGCTGCCTTCACCTTGGTGCACTCCTTCAAGGCTGGTGCAAGGATTTTTGCCACCCTAGGCAAAATCTAATTTTGCTGCCCCTTAGCTCCGCCCCTTGTGTCCTACCCATTTATGCCTGCCCTGTATGTGTATAAGTGTCAGTTAGTGTGTGTGTTCTCTATATGTGTATGTGTGTGTCAGTGTGTGTGTTCTCTATATGTATATAAGTGAGTCAGTGTGTGTTCCCTATATGTATATAAGTGTGTCTTCTCTATATGTATATAAGTGAGTCAGTGTGTGTTCCCTATATGTATATAAGTGTGTTAGTATGTGGGAGTCTCTGTAAGGATATCAGCGTGTAAGTATGTGTGTGCTTTTCTATATGCATATCAGTGTGTCAGAGTGTATGTTCCCCCTCTTGACTGTTGATCCCCCCTTTGACTCTCTCTCTACCCTCTGTCTGACTCTCTCGCCCTCTTGACTGTTGATCCCCCTTTGACTCTCTCTCTCCCCCCTGTCTGACTCTTGATCCCCTCTTGACTGTTGATCCCCACTTTGACTCTCTCTCTCCCCCATCTGACTCTTGATCCCCCTCTTGACTGTTGATCCCCCCCTGACACTTTCTTCCCGTCCATTTATCCCCTCTTGACCCCCCTTCCACTTACTCTTCCCGCTGCACGTCTCTCTCTCACAGTGAGTACGTTTCGGTGCTCTCCCTTGGCTGGATATTTTTTTAATATAGCACAGCGATGCCCGTTTCTCTCTCCCCCTCCACTCCTTCAATGCTGGTCCAGGATTGAAGGAGCGGAGGGGGAGAGAGAAACTGGCATTCTGTGCTACATTAAAAAAATAGCCAGTCAAGGGAGGGCACCGAAACATACTTTTTTTTTTGAGACGGGCAGGCTAACATTCTCTGGGATCCCCCCCCCCCATGCCACTAACTTGGGCAGTAAGTGGTGAGCAGGTGGGGTGGACTCCGATGCGCCCCCAGAGAATGTGTGCCCTAGGCCAGCGCCTACCTTGCCTATAGGTGGTGCCGGCCCTGCACTCCTTTGACCTCTGTTCATTCTCACCCACCAGTCCCCTGTCGTTAACATCCTCTGATCCTCTTCTGTACTTCAGATACTTTACTCCAGAATTGTTCCTCTTTGGTTTCTGGAAACAGCCCAGAGTTTGTCTGCCAAAGGTCACTACAGATATTCTACAGGAGTCAACAGATCGATTTTAAAATATTTTCATTGCTACATCAGCTTGTATTTTTAGCATTAGAGAAAGTATATTGATTTGAATATTGGCAACATTTGATTAATTAATCAGAATTGTGCTATGTAACTGTTTAAAAACTTAACGGCAAATGCCTTCAGGTATGTGAACTCAGAAAAACAGCATAAAAGGGGGACAGCCAACTTTTGGCTCCAGAACTGTCAGGTCTTCAGTTTCTATCAACCTCCAGTAACCTTTGGCTCTTTGGATATGATGAGAAGGAAACTGTAAGCTTTCGTGAGTAGGACCTTCTGATGGTTTTATCTCCTTTGTTTTGTCTACTGCTTTAAAGGAGCAGTATTTTTTTTAAATAATTTATGTTATAGAGCAGTGATTCTCAACCTGTGCCCTCAGTGGCATGGGCTGAGAACCTCTGCTGTATAGTATACAGTCTGCATGTGTCTGTGTATAAGGACTGGCACTATACAGTATAGGAGGGACAGTCCCTGTCTGACACCCAAATCCCTCTGCTCCTCTATTTAGGAGATCACACTGTGTGGTGTATATACCAGTGTATCAGATTGCTCTACATCAATAAAACCCACAGTAATGTGTGTATAAACTTCTGTATATATCTGTTAAATTAGTCTGTGTAAAAAATACTTTCATCTTCTTCTAAATCATTCACTTACACAAAGAGTAACTTAACCATTTCAATGTCAGAGGGGATGCAATGCATTGCTTACCCCCTGGAACTCAAAGGGTTAAAACTTCTCTACAATGGTCTGGCACTGTATAACAGTGGTTCTCAGCCCGTGCCCTCAGTGGCTATTAACAGGCCAGGATTTTAGAATTTCCTTTTAAGAGCACAGGTGAGTTAATCAATACGACTGAGCCTCTGATCAACACACTTGTGTTCTAGCAGGGAAATTCCTAAGTCCTGGCCTGTTAGTGGCCACTGAGGGCATGGGCTGAGAACCTCTGCTGTATAGTATACAGTCTGCATGTGTCTGTGTATAAGGACTGGCACTATACAGTATAGGAGGGACAGTCCCTGTTTGACACCCAAATCCCTCTGCTCCTCTATTTAGGAGATCACACTGTGTGGTGTATATACCAGTGTATCAGATTGCTCCACATCAATAAAACCCACAGTAATGTGGGTGTAAACTTCTGTATATATCTTATAAATTAGTCTGTGTAAAAAAAATACTTTCATCTTCTTCTAAATCGTTCACTTACAGAAAGAGTAACTTAACCATTTCAATGCCAGAGGGGATGCAATGCATTGCTTACCCCCTGGCACGCAAAGGGTTAAACATTATCTACAATGATCTGGCACCGTATAGCAGTGGTTCTCAACCTGTGCTCTCAGTGGCTACTAACAGGCCAGGATTTTAGAATTATTAATTAGATCACAGGTGAGTTAATCAATATGACTGAGCCTCTGATCAACACACTTGTATTCTAGCAGGGACATTTCTAAGTCCTGGCCTGTTAGTGGCCACAAAGAGGGCACAGGCTGAGAGCCTTTGTTATATAGCTTTTTCTACTGAGTAAAATAAGATCACTCTAACTGCTGTCAGTTGTTTTATTCAACCTTTATAGTGGTTCAAATAATCATGAAGTGAATTTACTGTGTGTTTATTTTCTAGAAGTTCTAACTGACAGGAAGTCACTCAGCAGTTTCTATCACATTCTATGGAGAACTGTATATCACTGACTTTCCTCTCCATTAGAATGTAACTGAATAACTAATTGGAATTTGACCACTAGAGGACACTGCTAATGTAAAAAAATGTGAGTTTAAACTGTAATGCCACTGGAAATATGCATCTCTCAGCAGTGGCAGTACCCTTATTTTACTCAACGGGAAAAGCCCTTCAATATATATATTTTTTTCATTAAAAAAGTTTACTGCTCCTTTAAGTCTTTGCACATATATTCTGTATAGTATGCAGGCTCCATAAAATAACAAACTAGAGAGCCGTCGAACAAGTTATTTCCTTTTTATAATTTCCTTATCACAACTTAGTGCATAACCGCTGGAGTGCAAAAACTTGCTATCCCTGATGGAAAATCACAATGAAAATTGACCCATATTTTAAATTTGAAAGGAAGAATAACTCTACACTTTCCTTATGTCTAGAAGAGTTTTACAAGAACAGAAAGATGAATCTGTATAAAATCTTTAATACTGTTTTTTTTTTTTGTAATCTCTAGGATAAACACATGACTCTGCAGTTTTCAGAACATCGGTTTGTGCTTACAGAAGAGAAGTATACTAAATCTTTACTATAATAGATAATATAACAGCTGATAAATATAGAGAATGAAGAAAATATAATATTTACATATGACATCATTATCAGAAGGGGATTTTCTTATTTCTGTAGTGTGATGTTTAGGAATACAGTTATGAAGAGCTGGAGGGCTATGCACTAAGGTGTAATGAAGAGGTGATAATATGGAGATAACTTGTCCAGTGATTTCACTTCTCCACTTCTTGGGAGGGATGCATCAAGGCGTGATAAAGAGATGACAAAGTGGAGTTGACTTCTCCAGTGTTCTAAACTCTCAAAGTCTTACATTATTATATGGAGCCAATGCACTAAGATCTCTAAAGTTGGAGGAACCTTAGTTTATTGGCACCCTAGAATAACATAGGAATTGGACAGTTTAGAATACTGGAGAAAGTTTGTGGAGCCTATGTACTAAGATCTCTCCCACTTGTGAAATCTTAGAGCATAGACACAATAGAACAACATAAAAATTGAGAAGCGATATCAATGGAGATGTCTTCTCCACGTTATCACCTCTAAGGCTCAATTCAATTCAATTGAGCCTGGTAAAACCGCTGGTAGGGTAGAATTGGATACCAGCCCCTTAGCAAAAAGTGCTAACCAGCTATTCAATTGCCCTACCAGCTGAAAGCACAACTGACATTAGGCCACAGAAAAGGACTTGTGGCCAAACGTCAGTTTGTACATTAAGTTCTCAAAATGCCACTAAATAGCAGCAATAATGGGAACATCAAAGGAAAAAAGGTAAATATCGGTGCCTGACATATTGCCAAGCACTGCTCATTAGCTTATCTGTGTTAAACTTACAAGTCATCCACTGTTCATCTTCTTCTATCTTCCTTCGTCTTTCTCTTCTCTTCTCTTTTCCTTTTTCCTCTGGTCCCTTTTCTGTCTTCTATCATCTCTTAATATAACTGCAAAAACAAAAAAGAGATGAAAATAAATCTTTCATAAAAAAGAACCTGTACATCTATGCATATTTTAACCCCTTGCGTGCCAGAGGGGTATGCAACACATTGCCGAGCAGTGCATTATGTACCTCTCTGGAACTCAAAGGGTTAAACTATGCTTATATGTGTGGGTCAATAGTTTATAACATGCCCAAAGCCGATAAAAAATTGCCCTCTTGTTTTCTGACATGCCAAAATATGTTGAATAAAAATATCATGTCCTTTTTCCATTTTTCCACCTCTGTGTGGGTCCGCAGTGGCAGCGATGGTGAAGAAAGTAAGTAGAAGCACCCCACCCCCCCTTTGTACCTTACAGACCGATGCCTGTTCCACTGTGAGAGAATTTATATATGGGCAGTCTTTGTTCAAAATAACTCACAACCATTGGCTGGGATGTGTACTTATGTACCTTACAGCCAATCAGCTTCAAGCACCCCCGTTCAAAGCTGATTATCTATAAAGGTGCCCAAAAAAAAAAAAAAAAAAAAAAATATATATATATATATAATTTAATTAGGTGTCTCGAAACACTCATTTAGGCATCATCATGTTTAATTGGGAAAATCCTAAAGTATTCTCTATTAATCAGGCATTGTATTCTATCATATGAATTTGATGGTTTAAAATATTCAGTAGTAGTAATCTTAAGACCTTCTGGGTCCTTGTTATGGCATAGAGAAAAATGTCTAGAAACTCCATGACATTTAAAACCCTTCAGTATATTCATATTATGCTGGCCAAAGCATGTACATACATTTTGTGTAGTACAACATACATATTGTAGGCCACACACACACACTTTTTTTGTGTTTTGAATGACTGACGGACATAGAACATACATTTATATTGTCCTCTCTGTCGATTAGACATTAAGTTTGTGTATAGATATATTGATTGTCTGCTAAACACAATCTGATGCTTTATGGTGCGATATTTAAAATTGTGTTTTATTCAAAAATACTGGCTACTAGATTAAATAACGTGCTGGGAACCATCGTACATGAAGATCAGACTGGTTTTATCCCAGGTAAATCGACGTCCCATAACCTTAGAAGATTATTTTTGCATCTGCAGCTTCCACATGATACCGTCAGAGCCCGGGCGATAGCGTCCCTTGACGCATCCAAGGCCTTTGATTCTGTCGAATGGCCATATCTTTGGCATGTTCTTCGAGGTTTTGGATTTGGTTCATCCTTTATTACTTGGATACGTATCTTATATAGTAACCCCAGGGCTTCTGTAGTGACGGATGAACTGACTTCACAGCCCTTTTCCTTACATTGTGGCACTAGACAGGGCTGCCCGCTTTCGCCCGACTTGTTTGCCCTGGCCCTGGAGCCTTTGGCTGTTTTGATTCGTGCTAATCCGCTGATTTGTGGACTCAGTATTGAGGGCAGAGAGGAAAAGATTGCACTGTATGCTGATGACATTCTACTATTTCTTGGGGATGATGGAGATTCCCTGAGGACCACGTTGAGGTTGGTGGATGATCTTGGCACGTACTCCGGATTTCAAATTAATTGGAACAAGTCCTCTTTGCTTCCGATTGATGGTGGTCTATGGTAGTCTCGCTCACCGGGCATCCCTCTTTGTTATGTGGCTGACTGCACATATTTGGGGATTCGGGTGGCAGCAACGATGAACTCCTTTTTAGAGATGAATTTGTTACCTACTATTAAATCTCTTAAGGATAAAACAATGGCATGGCTTCACTTGCCCCTAAATGTTATTGGTAGGTCGAATCTTATTAAAATGATTTTTTTACCCAAGTTTTTGTATATTTTTCAGAATACACCGGTCCGTATTACTAAAAAATATTTCAGACAAATAGACAAGATTATCTCACATTTCATATGGCGGGGACGTCGGGCTAAACTCAAGTTGCCTACTCTTATGAGACCGAAGCGTGAGGGGGGAATTGCTTTGCCCAACTTTTACATGTATTACTTGGCAGCGCAATGTCGATATGCGCTTGATTTTGTTTCCCCTCAGCCTCGCTATCAAACTACCCAGATAGATGCACTGCTATTACAACCTGCTTATGAGTTACCACAATTCTTGCATGGCGGCCCCGCAGTTTTTAAAATTTGGACTACATTAACTGCAACTCTATATGAGGCGTGGGGGGACTTGAAGAAGCTGCTAGGATATGAGGCCATGGACCCGGACACCCCCTTGTGGGGCACAGCGGGGTTGCAAAATTTACTTGGTAGTGAGTTTGGTCCTTTGTGGGCTAGATTTGGGATTCATACCCTTGGACAATTGTATCATGATAACCAGTTGAAATCCTTTGCACAGCTACATGACGAATATCATATGTCACATAATCTTTTTTATTCTTATCTATGTGCCAGACATGCTCTTAGAACCCAATGGAGTGAATGAGCACCAATGATTACTACATTCCCGCTTCTTACTAGATTGTTGACCCTTGAGCCTTCGAGACCTCTCTCTTTTATTTACCAGTGGTTGGAGTCTCACATGAGGTACCAGGAGTTTCCCTCATAGAATAAATGGGAACTGGATTTGGGTCCATTGGAGGATTGGGAATGGGATATGGCTAAGGAGGTGCCAGCTTTGGTGGCGACATCGACTAGGCATCAAATGATACAGCTGAATATTCTACATAGAATTTATTATACACCAATCAGATTGTTTAAAATGGGGAATTCTGGTACTGACCATTGCCATAGATGTGACAATGTTCGAGGCACATACTTGCACATGATTTGGGAGTGCCCTGGTTTTGGGAGATTTTGGTCAGAGGTAATGCGTACTGTGACCCTGATGATGGGAAGACCTGTTCCTGCGACTCCAAAGATTTGTTTACTGTCTATATTCCCCGATGAGATTGAGGTTGCTAATGACAAATCTCTTCTGCATGAGCTCTTGGTGATGGCGAGAAAGGTGGTGGCTTTGAACTGGATGTCAGAGAGAGCTCCCAATTGTAGGGCATGGATTAACTTGGTTTCACAGTGTTTTCCACATTATAAATTGGTTTATTTACACAGAGGTACTCCGGCTAAGCTTGATAGGATATGGGGACGATGGCAGACCTGGTGGACAACTAGAGCAAGTACTAACGTAACCCCCGGTGAGGTGTAACTCTTTGGGGCTGGTCGACTGAGTTCACTTCTGTTTGTCGTGTGACTGCTTGTGACGTATACTTGTACGCCTTAGTGTATGACTCCTATATATGGCGGGACTTGGTGGAATCACTGGCTGGTGGGTTGGGGTTGAGGGGTGCTGCAGACTCGGGGGAGAGAGGAACTGGGATCGAGGGATATAGTTTTAGCTTAGCTTGGTTAGATGTTTGGAGTTTGGGTTGAATTATTATAAAAACCTCAGGTCAACTCTGTACATCGTATTAATATGCATCTGTTTCTTTTATTGTCATAAATGTTTGCATACTCTTGTTGTACTTGAAAGATTTTTTGTATGTACCCTTTTTCTTTGCATGTGTATGGAGTGATCTGATAATAAATTATATTTAAAAAAAAAAATTGTGTTTTATTTAGTCTGCTGCTCTTGTCTATGTGAATATTATGATACATTTTAAGGTCTTTCATATGGTTGATTGTCCCTTTTGCTCCAGCCCTTTGAGAGGGTTATTTTTCCCATCTCAAAACAAATCTGCTCTCCTCCATTCAGACTACTCAAATGTGAACCCTGTGTGAAGCATATATTATACCACTTTGATAAATTTGGGGTCTTTGTTTTATAGTTTGGCCAGATCTACTGCCTCAGTCTAGATAGGCACATTGTATCTAGATTAAAAACATGTGTTAAATGTTTTTAAAATATTCCCAATGCGTTATGTACAAGAAATCTCAGTTTACACACAAAAAAAAATTACAAACAACATTTTCCTCAGGGGTGATTTTAATCTAGATAGGATAACTGCGTGAATAGTTAGGTACTCGCCTTATATTGGGGTGCCTTGATGCGGAAGGCAAGTTTAAACATATTTTGGCCAAACTATGCGACAATGACCTCAAATGTATCAAAGTGATATAATATATGCTTTACACAGGGTTCATATTTGGATAGTCTGTATGGAGGAGCGCAGATTTGTTTTGTTTTGACCTTCTGTTTAGGCTTCGGCCTAGTTTTAGGGAGCTTGGAAAATTCCCTCTTTTCTTGCTGTTATTTATATGTGTTCACTTGGGTTCTTAAATTATATCTGTAAATTAAATGTATAAGTTAATGTGAGTTAGCGATGTGAGTCTTGTTTCTTTTTTTTTTTTTCCATCAGCTGACTGGAGCATAATGATTAATATTTCCTCACTAGGTCTCCTTTTTATGGCATTTTCTATGTGTTGATCGCACTTGTTCTTTGACAATTGTAATCTCTTGTTGATTGCATTGTATGAGGAATTGGACTTGTACATGAAGCTGTATCTTCAGTGAGAGTACTCGCATTAGTTTTGGGAGGCTCGGCTGCAGTGCTGACCTGATTGGAGATCGTAATCCTTGCGTCATATTTGTTTGTGCTTGGAGCCTCGATCCTTTATATGAATTGGATTGGCTTGATGAACATTCTGACTACAACATAGACTCCATTGGAGGTATGGAAGTGTTGTGGGATGAACCATCCTCTGTTGTCTAATCATCTTAGGAGAGAACTGTTTAAATAGCCATTGGTGGGGAGGCATTCGATACATACATATATACTATCGGATAGTGGCTTTGATAAAACAGAGTCATCAGCGAAAAGTATTAGCCAGAACCTATTATTTTATGTAATATTTTCTTACCATTATCTATGATGTTGATTTTAATCTTTGGAGATCTTTATATATTATATATTTTATATTATACTATCTTTTGTGGACCATTTGTACAGACATTAATTTTATGAACCAGAGACCAGCAGCTGTCAAGAATCACCGAGTGGAGACAGTGTGAGATCTCCACAAGCGTGTTGGTCAGCTCTGGTTATCCCCATAGCCGACATCTTCTAAATGTGAATACACTGACTGAATCCTTCTTAAGTGTTTTTATTTATACAATATTACACAATTGGGCACCCCCTTTGTCTCTTTTTATGTCTTTGAGTGACTTTGTGCTGCTTGGAGGGAGCGAGTGGGCCAGGATATATACCCAGCATGCCCAGAAGCTGTTCTTTCACCCAGACTGCGCATTAGCTATTCTTTCACAGACAGCCTATCTATATTGTGCATTTGGTGTGTTTTTAGGTGGTGGTACCTGTCCAACTTTTTTGAATTTCACTAGGGCGCTGTCCGGTGTTCTCCCTTCTTCTTTTTTTCCTCTATTGTCTTTATCAGTACTGTAAGAGTTAATATAGTTGCATTGCCATTAGGTGGCAGATCTCAGTAATCTAGCACTGAATGAGTTATTAGGGTTACAGTCTGTAATCATAACATTTGCATGGGTGAGAGAACCAAGATAGTCCCTTATAAAGTCCTCATATGCACAAAGGCTAAAGAACAGCAGTTCTTGTGGGTTATCCTATAATAACATTGCCGGCTAAATGCTGCATTCACAATGTTGTGCCACTCAAAATGGCAAATTACTAATGGCATTGTTAAAAATGTTACTGTCCAGATGAAACTACATTGAAAATGTGTGTGATGATAAGACTAGGAAGCACCCAAAGTAAACTGCCTCTGTTATACTTTGCAGAGTGGAATCTCCACAAAGAGAGTACAGACTTCGATTTAATATGATTAAAACAGTGACAACAGGAAACAATTCAGAGAATACTGGTAAGTAGGCTTCAGTGAGTATGCTGGATGGGGAACATAGCTGACGTGCTGTGGCTGCTCTTGGGTAGTCTTGCTGTGGTCTAACCGGATAAAGGTGCTGGCTGCAAAGTCAGATTAGTGCCAACCAGAGGAGCTGACCTGCACCCTGGATAAAACAGCAGCTACTCTCTGAGAACTATAAACAGGGTAAGCGGGAACCTGCCACCAGTATAGCTGTCACTGTTGACAGACTGGAACTAGGACAGAACTGGTAACCAGAATGACTGGAAGGCAAGACCTGACTAGGGGTTGAAGGGGTCAAAGCTCGACTAATGGTCGAGGGGGTCGAAGCTCAACTAGTGGTAGAACTGGTGAAAGCTCGACTATGAAAGCTCAACTAGTGGTCGAAGGGGTCAAAGCTCGACTAAAGGGCATATAAAGGAGACCCACCAGGGTTGAAAGGACACGGGAAGACAACAGACTAAGTCAGCAACAGACGGTCAATGCAATACAAGGTAAGAGGAGACAAAGAGTAGGTTTAACAAGCCAATGTTTATGGCTGAGCTATTTCTGAAGAAGTAGTCTGGAGACTACAAAATGTCAAGTTACATATAGCAAGCCTTATTTTTTATATTTCTATATATTTTGTATTGTTTGATACAATATATTTTTACAATAAATATTTGTGAGACTAAAGAGCAGCAGTCTTGGGAATTTCTAACTCTGGATTAAAGATACCTGAGCATAGACAGTGGAATATCTCTGCAGGCTCATATTGTTGATATAGGGTATATGCCCTTATGCAACCACCTTCCTTGTGAGTATATTTGATATTTTACAAACATATGTGCTATTAAGATAACAGGCACTATCAGGCGCCCTCTTTGTGTTTTCTTTACATACTATAAACTTCTGTTGAGCTGTTTTGAGGAGCTGCCTTAGTGGATGTCAAAAGACATCGATACCGCTGTGAGGATGGTTATAATATCCCATATGTGCAGAATTCAGCTAATACGTTTTTAAGTGCTGAGTTGAACAAGAATTTAGTGAGTATATTTCTTAAAATGGTGATGGGTTGGTGAGAACATCCCATTTAAACAATATTGCACCAGAAGCGACTTCTTTTCTGCTTTTTCCTCAAGGTCACAATCAAGTCTGGCAGAGACAGTATACAGAGAGCAGGCAGAATAGGAGTCAAAGGAAGGGAGCCAAAGTCAGATACTGGGAAACAAGAACACAGAACCAAATCACATAAAAGAAGGAGAGATAAAGGGAACTTGGGTCAAAACACAGGAATCACTAGAAGAAAGCTTGAACTCGGTCACAACAGGAACGCTTTGATCACACATCGACACAAAGTGGCAGCACTAGATAAAGGCTAATCAGTCGTGTCACTACATCAAGGAGGGGGTAACAAATCAAAACCAGGAGAAGAAAAATAGAAAACCAGGCAAGTAATACCAAAAGCATGGAAACAGGGGAAGAACATGACAATGTGTAGCTGTCCATCTGACATTAACATTAATGGTAGTTAGATTAGTGTTATGTCACTGCTTCCCAATATCTGTTAGGGTACTTAGGTTAGCAGGTTATGTGTCCACTTCACCCCCTGTCTGTTGAGGGGTTGTTAGGTTTAGGTTAATGTTTGCCCGTTATCTGTTAGGGTAGTTAGGAGTTGGCTACTGTGACATTTTAATCACCGGCATTTTTAAGTCACCATTATGATGCCAGCAAAATTTAAAAGTTGCCATTTTCACGACTGATATTTACAATATGTCATTTTCATAGTAAGTCCTTCATGCGTGAACCAGTTGCACCACAGGGAACAAATAGGTGATTCCCTATTGCTAAATTAGGTTTTTACTCATATTAAAGCGGAACTACCACCTCCACTAAAGTCGTCTGCAATACTTATGCAGGTGGCGACTAGCTTACTAATTGCTATTTTACCTCTCAAAAGTGCCCACAAATAAAGTTATCCTTAAGTTTCCGAGACCAGAAGCCAGGCATCCCAGTGGACATCCTGAGTGTGTGCCTCCACTGTCAGTCCTCTTCACCCTTCAAAGACATAGCACTGGCCCGGACAGCTCCGGAAAAGACTGACGGCGCAGGCGCACAGGCTGCAGTAACCTGGTCGTCAGTCTCGGAACCTTAAGGATAACTTTATTCGGGGACACTTTTGAGAGGTAAAATAATGATTAATAAGCTAGTCGCCACCTGTGTAAATATTGCAGGGCGACTTTAGTGGAGGTGGTATTTCCGCTTGAATAATAATCAGTTTGGGATTAAATTTACGATGAATAAAGGGGATGTCCAAAATAGAACTGAATAATTGGATGTACAGTATAGAGTTGGACAAAATATTGTTACAAAAACTTTTTTTAAAAAGGTGTTTACTAATAATTATAAAGATTTCAGAAGTAGTCATAACAGTAGTTAGTATAAAAATATACCTCATAGCCAATTTAGACGGATACGTAAAAACTGTAGTGAGATGGCTGATTGTGACAAACAGGCTAATTTCTTTACTGAAATATTTAGGGAGAAAAAGTACCATATAAATTTAGTCTATGACTTATATTACAGAGCTAATAGAGAGCTTAATAAAAATAAATATATGTTAAAAAGGGTTTCAGTAGATAATAGTAACATAGTAACATGGTAAATTAGGTTGAATAAAGACACAAGTCCATCAAGTTCAACCTTCTCCTCATACCCCAGTAATTTTATAGTTTTCCTGCTACCAAATAAGTTAGTCTTTATCAGACCTTCCTGATCTGCCTACTAATAAACAGTATAACTCTGTATGTTCCCTTTGGAAAGAAATTTATCTAATCTTCTCTAAATGTATCCATTGTATCTGCCATAACTACCACCTTGGGCAAAGAATTCCACAATTTAACAGACCTTACTGTAAAAAAACCCTTCCTCTGCTGAAGTCTAAGCCTCCTTTATTTTAATCTCAAGAGGTGTCCCATGGTCACCTGATCAGGCCTTGGAATAATAGCTCACTGCAGAGATCCTTGTATGGACCTCTCATATACTTGTACAATGTGATAAAAACTTTTCTAATCCAGGTTATCCTGTCTTGAAAAAAGATTTGTCACATAGACCAGTGTTTCTCAGTCTGCACCATCAGGGGCCACTAACCGGCCAGGACTTGTGGATGTCCCTGCCAGATCATCTGAGGGAGAGAGGGAGGGAATGAAAAGAATTGTTTGTTAATGACTGGTCTGTCAAAGTCCTATAGATGGGATGGTGCTTGGGGTAGCAACATCCTGTAGACAGGTATCTAGGCCCACCAGTCCCTGCAGAGGATGCGTATTTGTCATAAACAGACATTTTTATGGAATATAATAAATTACATATCTTGTAGGACTAAATGTTCACAGATATTGCAAGGGATATTAAGCATTTATTTGACGTTTCATATTCTGACAGAAAGAGAGTGACTACTAAACTGTGGACATGGGCCAATCAGAGTATTTGCACCACATCTGTCATTCACAGGACAGCTATGATGTCGGAGCCAGCTTTCAAGCAGCCAAGTTATTCATCTATCACTTGCTGTAGTTTCTTTAAGACATCTTCAGCTTGTGGGATCATCTCTCAAAGATGTCCGTAAATAAAGTAGTATGCTGATGGTATGGGCTACTCTGCAGCTGGACTTTGCTACTAGTGGCACATCCATTAAAGAAAAATAATTGAAGCTTAGAATAGGCCAGCAGGGGCAACATATACATAATTTCTTTAAGAAGGAAACAAAAGAGGGCGCCAAATAGTGCCTATTATCCTTACAAGCTGATAGAGTATTGTTAAAAGATATACTCACAAAAAAGATGGCTATGGAGAAAGATATCTCACTCCACAGCTAATCAGACTTGCAGAGAAATTATCCTGTCTCTGCTCAGGAACCAGATGTAACTGGAACACCAAATGCTGGATCTTGGATTGATGAAACCACTACTATACTGCTTAATTATCTCAAAACAATTATATTTATTTAAAATTCCAAACACAGTTGGAAATTATAATAAATAATACAATATCTAAAAAAATAAAGGCAAGCTAAAATAACGTTTCGTGATACTAAGACCACTTCTTCAGATCTAGCTTACAACCTGTATTCATTCAAAGAAAACTTTAAAACTACTCTTCTTAACAAATACGTTGGACAACATGTCAACGACTGATATTTTAGTTAGTTTGCCATTTGCTGGGATAATTTTTGTGCATTTTTTTTTTCTATGAACTCGGTAATTGTGGTTTGGCTGCCCATAGGTGAAGACCTCTCTAACCTCAGTGTTTTAACTAAAAGGTGACTAACGTTGATGGAAGTGCTGCTGGTGGTTATGGCTGCATCAGGCACTGTATGTAGGGGTGGGCAAAAGTTGTTGCCCTGTTCGCGTGGGAAATTTCACAAAAACCATGTTGTTATCCTCTTTTTCGCGAGAAAATCCGCTTTAAAACTAGCGGTTAAAATTTTTGCATCTTTCACTCATTGGCCAAAATCTTTCGCCATTTTTTCAATGGCTAAAAAGTTTCTACCCATTGATGTACATTGTTTTCACACTTCCGCTATAAAAACGTGATGTTTTGGCTGAAGGCAGACACAATAGAAGCAGCTACAGAGCGAGATAGATGTGCTGTGCTGTTCTCTTGTGATATTTTGCAAAAAGTAAGGCATGAGAGACTCATAGTGACTCCTATCACTATGAACAGGGTAAAAAATAATTAATGGAGGAGCTGGAAGGACCTTTATGTGTCCACTGAGTCTGAGAAGGATGGGACCACTATTGTACCAATTCTGTCCAGTCCCCCTAAGTTACCCCAAGATCCCTTAATGGGAAGAAAGGGAGAAAAGGGAAAGGGAAGGAAGGGAGAAAAGGAAATGGGAAGGGAGGGAGAAAAGGGTAGTACTAGTGAGAGAAGGACAGGTCAGCTGCCTGTGCCTGCTTCAAGGGGTGCTGCCCCTGCTGCCAGTGCCACCATTGCTGTACCTGCTGCCAGATGTTCTGCCCTTGATACCACCATTGCTGTACCTGCAGCCTCTAGTGTTGTACCTTTTGCCAGACTTGCTGCCCCTGCTGCCAGTGCCACCATTTCTGATCCTGCAGCCACTAGTGTTGTACCTTTTGCTAGTACTGAACCTGCTGCCAGTGCTGAACCTGCTGCCACCAATACTTTGCCTGCTGCTAGTGTTTCTTGTAGTACTCAGGAGGAGGGAGGAGAAAATTATGCCATGTGTGACAGCAGGGGACCCTCTGTCACATTGCTCATCACCTCCTCCAAGCAGCAGTGAGATGTCTGGAACAGAGCAGCAGCATGTAGGGACTAGTGGTGGTGGTGGTGTTGGAGAAGCTGGGGTGGAAGAGACATTGATGGGCTTTTTAGCAGAAACTGAGAAGGAATGGGAGACAGGGATGAGGATGAGCATCACCACCACCACTAGTAGTCAGCTTTTGAAATTAGCGGAAATTACAACTGCTCTAACGTCTGCTGCTGCTAAGATGAGAGGGTAGCAGGGTGCTGAGGAGCAGACTAGTGTACCACAGACCACCATGGACACAGTGGGAATGAAGTCAACAAGTAATGTGGGACTTGGACAGGTTCCACTTGCCAGCAGTAGCAATACTCCTCCTGATCCTAGTTGCAGTTCTAAGTCTGAAGCAGTAGAAGCAACAGCAGCAACAGATAGTGAAGGGGAATGTGGAGGACAAGAAGAAAGAGGCCATTCTTCTCCACCTGTTCCCTATCCCTCCCCCCAGAAGTCATGGGTGTGGGACTATTATTCTCTTCTGGCGGACACTATGCAGTCATTATCAACAATGGTACAGTGCAAAATTTTTGACAAGTTAGTAAAAAGGGGAAAGGAGGGAACACACCTTGGCACAACCGCCCGGATAACACACATGAAACACAGACACCATGACATTTACCCCAAACATGTTAAAGTCAAACACCCATTACAGAAATCTAACACCGCTGTTACTGTACCCCCTGACTTCAGAAAGGTGGAGATCAAAGAGTAGGAAGAATAAAGAAACCCAAACAGACACTGGAAGTTCCATGACAAGCGAAATAACTAGCCATCAACATCAGCTTCTTCCTCTAGGGTAACAAATACATCTCCTGCCAATCCACCCCGTTCATCATTTCCTCCCCTGCCAAATGATAGCCACACTGTTAATATTAGGATATGGCAGTTCATCTCTACCCATTGCACACTGTGTGGTGCACTGACCACACATGCCAGTGTGGTGGAGGAGAATCGATACCAGGTCATCAGGTGGCATCTGAAGAGATTCCATCCCACAGAATATGCTATGAATCTGGCAGGGATGGTTCATCATTACTATTAAACTGTCAGCAAGTTGTCATGTGTCCTTAGTGGGGTCTGGACAAGGGTTACAGTGACAGCGGCAGTATTTGGTTTCGGGTGTCATGGTGTTTGGATACAGTTGTGCCCCCAGATGTTATTAACCACACACACACACTATGGACATTACAGTTGCTGATGAGACCCGCTGTTACTGCTCTCAAGGGAAAAATATATTCTAATAACAACACCCATGATGATTTTTGAGGAGGGGCAGGTGGAGAAGCTTTAATGGTCAACTTGATCTTTTCTCCATATATACTGGGGGCTACTTATTCTTCTGCTACTGCCTCAGGCTCATCACTGGAGCCATTCGTGGCAAGTGGAACCTTCATCATCCATCTTCCATGTTACTGCTATTGTTGATCCCATTCCCTTTCAGATGCCTAATCATCCTGCTGCTTAAACAACTCAGCAGCAGCAGTACAAACAGCAGTTGCAACTCAGGAAAACATCTGACAGTGTCCACTGGCCAACATGATCTGCTGGCATTAGGCCAGTAGGGCATTTTTATTTTTTCTCAGGGCTTGTGGTTTTTTTTTTTAAATATATATAAATAAATAAATAAATAAATAAATAAAAACTAGTACTACAAAAAAATAAAAAAAATGTTGGTGGGGTTGTTTCTAACAAGCCTAAGTCCTATAAATTAATTTTTCCTTAGGGCTTCTGCCAAACAAGCTTAAGTCCTACAAATCAATGTTTCTTTTTACAAAGACAACAGACAGCAATATGTTTAGCTTTTGGAACATGAGTGAAGTATTTACAGACTGGATATTTCATACACTGGGGCATTCCTGACAGATTACTACTACAACTAGAGGGGCCACATGTTACAAGGTTAATAGCAGTAGGCACACCAGGAATACTTCTAACTGGAGGTGGTGATGTTCTTGACTTAGTATTACTCTCAAGTATGACTGACTGAGGGTTGTACTTGGTGAGGATGATGATGATGATGACAGAGTTTTTTCGCCTTGTTTATTTGGCTGGACTTTCCATGTGATCTCTCAAATAGTTTATAAACAGGTTTACTTCTCTTTTTCACTCATAGAAGACTAAGCCTTTTGTTTTTATCTAATTGTTGGGCCAATTCATTATTGCTCTCACTCTCTACTGGATGTGTATCTGAACAAGGGGTGTACAGTGGAGGGACATATTCAAAATAACCATTACCAGCCTCATCATTAAGCCCATCCCAACAATGGATGTACACGTCCCGCAGAATCTGTCACTTAGTGACAGAGGATGTACATGTACGTCCAGGAAGTCGTTCAAAACAACGGGTAAAAAAAGTTCGGCTGGCGTTAAGTGCCGGACGCGTGCGTGCGGCCATCACTAAGGGGTTTACTATAGGTCATTATCATCAACATAATTCACTTCATCACCACCACCATCCCTGCCAGATTCCTCATCCCTCCCTACCGCATTCATTTTCTTCTAGCTTTTTTCAAATACTTTATTGTTACTTTTCCCCTGAGAGTGACTTACACCAGCTTGAAGACTACTTTGCAGTGACAGTGAGGTGTTGCTATTACTATCTGATGCAGCACTCAGACTCACTGATAAATCTTCCTCCTCCACTGTGGCAACAACAGTAGAATGGTACTGCTCATCATTATCATCTTTAAGTTTTGTACTTCTACTAGGAATATTACTGGTAGTGAAAATTTTCACATCAGTTTTACAAATGCATTCCAGTCATCATCACTTGCTAAAATAGCTGCTGCAACCATGGCCACGCTCAGTTTTTGGAGTACCATGTTACTACTATCAACAACATGTCCATGCAATCCTACTACCCCACCCCCATTCCCTTTACCATTGCCCTTAAAGTGATAGTAATGTTTCACAAAAACAGCAGCTCCAATTAATCTTCATATTATTTGAGCCATAGAGAGTTTTATTTCATTACTGTGAGCGTTGTAGTTTAAGAGTAATTTAATGATAAAGTATCCCCCTCCTGTCCCTTTTACCTAGTGTAACACTGCTCACCTCAGATGTGGAACCTGGTCTTAAGACCAGACAGATAACAGAAGGGGACAATCTTCTTACTGTCATCATAAGGAAAACCCTGCCCCCTTGACAGGTTTTTCAGGTTTTTCCCTTATCTTAATTGAAGATTGTCCCTCTCTGCAATCTACCTGGACACTCCCTGCTGCTCTAAGCTGAGCAGTGTTACATCAGTAAAAGGGGCAGGAGGGGATACTTTATCATTCAATTACTCTTGAACTGCAACTCTGACAGAACTGAAATAACACTCTCCAAAGTCCAAATACTATGATGATTAATTAGAGCTGCTTTTATTATGAAACATTACTGTCCCTTTAACATGTTTGATGGACATAGCGATGGAACAGTTGATTGTTGTTAACATATACCACATGGCTAGAAGTGATATGCGGAATAATAATTTCTCTCTCTTTTTTATCTGTGTTACATTATTACAGTCAGTTTCTGTCACTGTTATTATCATAGCTTACATCAAAAAATCTTGATTATCTCTTTAACAAAGGTTTTTTATTGTTTTATATATATTTTTTTAATTGCCCGTCTGTTACAGTCACATAACTTAGTCACATGTATCCTTACCAAAAGAATGTGACGAGCGCACACCGAGAGAGCAAAATGAAGTAGTTTGCTCAAGGCATGTGTGGCCCCTCAGGTGCTGCTCAAGTCACGTTTTTCGCTCCCATGTGACATTGCAGAGAGGACATTTCCATATTCATATCAGTCTGGTCCCACCCACAGGCAGTCCAGCCCCAAAATGTTAGGCAAATCCTCTCCGCACGAGAGAAACAGCACAACCCCAGACGTACGTTTCGGTCTATGTGGACCTCGTCAGTGGGATGCAGCTGTTCCCCTCTAGGCACACAGAAGCAAGGGCCCATGCCTGGGATACCCTTCCACTGCCATTGCAGAGAGGAAATTTCCATATTCATATCAGTCTGGTCCCACCCACAGGCAGTCCAGCCCCGATATGTCAGGCAAATCCTGACTTCTTATCTAATCACAGATTTGTGTATTAACACTTATATTAATGTTCACTATTACTTGTTTATTCACTTGTGTCTTCACTTTATTTTGGTAATTCAATATACACACTGGATTTATTAATCTTTAATAATTTTTATTGAATTAAGCTACTTGGTGTTCATTCATCTGCTTATATAGATATTTTATGACTTAGAATGGGATATGTGGCATTATTGGCCATTAGGATGTATATCTATGTATTTATTAGTTTTTTTAGCCATATAATTAACAACTAGATAGAAGCAGGATCATTGATGTACCCTATGATTTGTTTTTAGTGTTTTTAATCATTTCCTGTTGATTTTGTATGTATGTATTTTTTCTGTACCATTTGTGTGCCGCATTTAGGGGACTACTTTCCCTTTAAAGGGATAGTAATACTTAAAATGTAAAAAAAAACATGTTGTAGGGTTTATCCCCCTGAGTACCATCCTATGGAGATTTATGGTCCTGGGACCAGAGCTGTCCATAGGATTGTGTAGCAACAGCACCACTGTACAATTTCAGGCCACTGTGATATTGCACCTAAAAAATTCAACTTTGAAAATTAATAATTTTGAATGAAACACCTTTCAGCAGTGGGAGTACTCTTGTTTTACTCAGGGGGATAAACCCTACAACATATTTTTTTCACATTTTAAGTATTACTATCCCTTTAAGTGTCAGTTTGGGGTATCTTGATTTTTTTTGTGGAGTATGATCATGGATGCAGACATGACAGCTGCTGGAAGGTGATTCAAACTGAAACAAGCAGAGTACACAAACCTGCTTAAAGGTAGTGCAATGTTTCGTAAAAAATGCAACTGTGATTATTCTTTATAGTTTTTAGGTCATGTAGAGAGTTATTATCATTATCTATGATGCATAGTTACAGAGTAATTGAATCATAAAGCTTTACCTATGTAAAGCTGCACAGCCCTCCTTCTTCAAGGGGAATATGGTTTTCCTTATGCTCACAGAAGATTGTCCCTTGCTGTGACCTGTCCGGTTAAGAGACCAGATTCCACATCTGAGGGGAGGCGGCTTACACTAGGTAAAAGGGGGGGGAGGGGATACTTTATCATTCAATTACTCTGTAACTACATATCATAGAGAATGATATTACTGCTCTACATGGCCCAAAAACGATGAAGAATAATTGAAGCTGCATATATTTTGAAACATTACTATCCCTTTAAAGGGATATTGATGGTTCACAAAAACACCAGCTCCAATTAATCTTCATAGTATTTGAGCCGCAGAGAGTGTTATTTCAATACCGTCAGAGTTGTAGTTCAAGAGTAATTGAATGATAAAGTATCCACCTCCTGCCCCTTTTACCTAGTGTAACATTGCTCAACTCAGATGTGGAATCTGATTGCTTGACCGGACAGCTCACAACAAGGGACAATCTTCTTACAGTGAGAACAATGAAAGCCCTGCCCCCCTTGACAGGTTTTTCAGCTTTTTCCCTTATCTTAATGAAGATCGTCCCTCTCTCTGCATTCTAACTGGCCACCTCCCTGATGCTCTGAGCTGAGCAGTGTTATATCACTAAAAGGGGGAGGGGGTACTTTATCATTCAATTACTCTTGAACTACAGCTCTGACAGAATTGAAATAACAGTCTCCATGGCCCAAATACTATGATGATTAATTAGAGCTGCTTTTATTATGAAACATTGCTATCCCTTTAAGGACAAGAGGGCAATGTACCACATTGCAAAGCAATATGTGCTGAACACCAGGGCTTATAATTTTAAGTCCTTTGCTACTAGTCAGACCTGAAAAGTTATTCGCCACTGCAAGCCATAACATACCCACCAGGGCTGAATTTCTACTCGCCAGGGCTAAATTTTCACTCGCCATTGGCTAGTAGTGAGTAGAAATTTTGATCCCTGCTGAACACCCCTTTAATCCTGACAAGGTTAAGACGTGCAGTAAGCAGATTTGGAGGTCCTGTGGTCTTGCCAGAAACTGTGATGTCTACCTTCATGGAAATGAGGTCCAAGGCTCGTTGAAGAGCTTATCTCTTGAGCAATTGCACAAGACCCTGAACTCATAGACGCCATTGTAATTTCCTGGTCATAGTAAGGTAAGTGGGGGAGATATTTGTTTTCTTTTGATACCATTACATAAGCTGACACTGTGTCCTTGAACTTGTTTAGCATTTGTATACAGTCCTTTGCTGGTGGTTACTGTGCTCTAATTTATGCATCCAGTAATTATATTGCTTTTTGTTAGGTTACAGAACATTTTTCATTCTTATAAAATTAAAAATAATTGAAATTCATGTTTCTACAAAGTGTTTCCCTTTAAAACAGCCTTCAGTTGCATTCCCCATTTTCACGCCGTGGTGATTTTAACATGTCCCTAATGCTTCTTTAACAAAGTTTGGTGACTTTAATTGACTATAAGAATGTCGGAAAATAAAGAATAGAGAAATGATTGCTCCATAATGTTGGTTATCTGTTTGTGCTTGATGATGCGTAGAGAATATGTATTACATGGGAAAATAAAACAGGAGATTATACAGCTGCATTTTCTTTGTTTTTAATGTTTTTACATTAGCACACGCATATAAATATTTAACTTAACATTAAATGTACCTACAGGATAATTACAAAAAGACTATAGGATGGTTATTTTAGGAACGAGCAATATCGTTATCTTTAGCTAATATCCTACTTTATGGCTTTACAGTATTCATCTAAAAAAAGCCTAAAACGTACTATTTAAAGAAGTATTGTAATCATCAAATAATATTAAAGGGGAAGTAATTCCTTTTAATAATAACCTTTCACTTACTTTAAAATGGCCAGAAAACCCTTATGAATTTTGTCTTTGTGCCTTTTCTCAAGAGATAATATCATCAATCAATCCAGAATCTGATGTACGTGGGGGCCGACATAATAGTTTCTGGTAGTTTTTTCAAACATCAGCAGATAGAGTGCATGAAACAACTTAAACCTTTAAGAGCTAGCGGGATGCACAACTCATTTCAAGGCAATGGTCTTTAAAGAGTTAAGATTACTATGGGTGGAGTTTGTCTCGTATGGTCCTTCTAATCAATGTCATGTCCACCTCCATGGACATGACTTCCAGAACTAATTGAGATGTTGGCTCTTGAACAAAAGAGCAAGAGAAAAAAATCAGAGGGGCTGTTAGGATTTTCTGACTGTAGTAAAGTAAGTGAGGGGTTTTCATTAGAAAGTGTTACTTCCCTTTAAATTGATGAATTGTGTTATACATTAGGGCTGCAGTGGTACAAAATGGATGCAATTCAAGCCTTAGTTGGAATATATCTGTGTGTCTGTGCGTGTGTGTGTGTTTAAGTGAGCTCATATTGCTGGAATGTTTCCAAAAAAAGCAATTGCTCTTCTTAATGTATACAAATGACCATATTTGGTTTGGTTGATCTGGTCTAACTTCTGCTGTTGATTACTGCTGCCTTTCCTTCCTTGTGTCAGGCTGAGTCAGCTAAGGATTAATGAACTGCCTTGACCTCACTTTTTCCATCGTTACTTACCTGACTGTTATCATCCAACCCCTTCCAGGGTATTTAAAGCAACTAGGCTCACTTCCTCCTTGCCCTTGTGTCTGCTTCTGGCTGCAAGTGCATTCTCCTGAGTAGGGGTGGGCAAAAAGTGTGAATAATTTTCTGCATGACTTTTTGCAAAATCATGCTGATTTTTTGCCTTTTCCCTTGAAAAATTTTAGCCTTTCCTCCTATGCAAAAATGTCCTCCTTTTCACCTATTTTAACACATTTTCCGAATGTGTTAACACATTTTTCGCCTATTTTTCCTACTACATTTCTCACTGTAATATTACTTCTTCTGAGGGCTGAAGTTTAGAAATAAGTGGCTGAAAGTCAAAGCTGTGAGTCCTACAGCAAAATATGGCTTGAAAAATGTGTTAGCATGCAGAATGCATTTGTCCTTTGCCCACAACAATTTCTTGTTTAAGTGACACTGGCACATATTCATGATGATATCAAGTAATAAAAAAAAATAAAGTACAACCTACAATGTGGTAGATATGTATTGTAGTGGTGGTGGTGGGGGATTGGCATGGTGTAGTTTGTGTATGTATTTTTACCATTGTCATACTCTGTCCTCCTTCTCAGATTATTGACACACATTACTTATCGGTCATAGCAGTGGTCCCATTTGTCCTCCACCTCCTCATCTGTGCTGCTGTTAATAGATTTGTCCAGGCTTTGTCTATCATGTGTGGTTTCTGCTACTACTACTACTGGAGCTAGATGTTGATGTCATTCTACTGCCACTACTACTAGGTGTCAGTGGTGCAGCACCAGAGGTACTCATCATATCTAAACAACCTGTGTTGCTGGGTACTCAAAACAGGTGTGTGTGGCTGAGTGGGACTTGGACTTTGAAGAGGCGATGATGTCGATGATGACTGATAGGGCGACTGTTGCTTTTTGACATCTGTACTTGTCCAGGGTCAGACTTTCCAATGGCTTTCTGAAACAGTTTATAGACAGGCACAGTGCTCCTTAAAAGTGGCGGAAGATACAGCCTTTGACTTTCTGCTAACCTTATAACCCTGTCATCATCCTCACTCTCAACTTCATCTGTATCTGAACAAGAGAAGGATACTGGAGGGATATATTCTAGATCTGCATCATCATCAGTCATCATTAGGTCATCATCAGCAGCATCAGCATCACCTGCCAGTTCTTGCCCAGTTTGCCCACTACTACCCTTATATTCCTCTAAGCTTTTTGGAGGTCTCAAACAATTTCTTTTTACTTTACAATGTACTATGGGTGTTCTGGTGCTTGTTTGTCTCACTATCTGATGCAGCAGGCAGTTCAGCTGCTACACCTTCATCTATTATGCTATTGCCAGCAACATCAACACTTGAATGCAACTTGTTGTTGTCTTCAGTGTTCTTCTTATGTGGTTCTTTATTTCTACTGGCACTGGTGGTGCTGGAACTAGTTTTGCTGGGACCTTAACAAACTGCATCCTCCCTTCGAGTAGAAGGATCATCATGATTGATTGCACACACGGCAGCAACCATTGCTGCAGTCGATTTTTGAACTACTACTTTACTCTCATGTCCCTGCACTGCTCCACCCCTCCCACTTCCCCTTGTGCATTTGTTGGACATTACGCAACTACACTGTGTTTTTTTTACTGTACAGTGCACAACACAACTGATGGAGCTGTATGATGCCTTGCCTAAGCCCAGTCAGCTGTCTGTCACTGTCACCTAAGAGATTTTGTTTTTTATTCATTTTTATTTTTTATTTATTTATTTATTTTTTAAGTTGTCCACCCTGTTGTCTTATCACAGTCTGTCCAAAAAAAATTCTAACTATAAAACAAAATCAAGAATGTCTTTCCCCAGACTTCCCCACCCAGCACAGAGACAATAACAGCAAGATCAGCAAGCAAATTGGTCCCTAGCTGCCTGTGTCTTGCCAGCCAGTCACATGGAATTTTGGAGCATTTGGGGGTCAACCTCCTTTCTCCCTTCTTATCCCCAAGAGTGCCCCAGACTCCCCTAATACAGAGAACAAATGACCTACCTAAATGACTCCCTGAACTAAGAGTCAATTCCCCTTTATTTGCCTAAAAAACATGCTGCTGTCTCCTCTCACAAACACAGAATGGTTGCTGTGAGAGCCTGACAGCCTTTTATATGGCTGTAGAAAACTTCAGTGTGCTGGAGAAATATTTTCTTCTCATTGATTTCAGTGGGTGGAAAAGGCGGGAAAAAGCAGAAAAATGTCACTTTTCGCTGGAAATTATTTGCCAAGTGGAAAGTGCCATTATTCTCCAATTTCAGTTTGAGGCAAAAATTTTCGCCCATCCCTACTCCTGAGTTCCTGATTACCTGTGCATGACCTGGCTTCCTGTGATGTCCCATCTGGCTCCTGACTTCTGGCTTGTTCCTGACATCTCTGATCTGTGCATTCTTGTCCCCGGGTTGTCTGAGTACCTGCATTGGTTCCTGACCCCAGGTTGTCTTTTGGTTTAAGCCTCTGGATCACAATTTTGATTTGTTTGCTCTGATTAAAGGTGTTTTGCATTTTACATTTTCGTGTCTGTCTGGTTCCTGATCCCTAACACATATATGTCCAGATATATATCCAGATGTATAGACAGGAGTTGCCAGAATGCAATCCTTTGTGTAGAAACAGTATAAAGGATTCTCCCTTTGTCCTTATTTTTTGTATCCTGATGCCAGTCTACACTGAGAAACAATGCTGGTATGATATAGACAGAGACGCTGTAATGTGCCTGATTCCAAAGGAAAGAATAATTAAACCTCTATATAAAGGAAGAATTATCCTGGATTTACTAGAAGAAAAGGATATTAAAAACATAAACATCATCATCACTACTTGATTCTCAATAAGAAGCTCTCTCCCCATGCGCAGAGACATAGGTGAGTTAGTGATATGATTCCATGCTGAATAAAGCACTGAGACAAGAATCTTAGTTGTGCACCTGCCTGATACCAGGTTACTAAGTTTTGAGCACTAACATTTCTCTACTGTACACAGCTTGACCTAAGCGGAAGGAAATGGATTAGTGAATGGGCATTTCAGGCATCTCTTTCCTCTACTCCCTGGTTAAAGGGATAGTAATGTTTCATAATAAAAGCAGCTCTAATTAATCATCATAGTATTTGGACCTTGGAGAGTGTTATTTCAATTCTGTCAGAGTTGTAGTACAAGAGTAATTCAATGACAAAGTATCCCCCTCCCGCCCCTTTTACTGATGTAACACTGCTCAGCCAGATCAGAAGGGAGGTGCCCAGGTAGACTGCAGAGAGGGACAATCTTCAATTAAGATAAGGGAAAAACCTGAAAAACTTGCCAAGGGGGACAGGGGTTTCATTGTTCTCATAGGAAGAAGATTGTCCCCTGCTGTTATCTGTCTGGTCTATGGACTGCATTCCACATCTGAGATGAGATGACTTACACTAGGTAAAAGGGGCAGGAGGGGAAACTTTGCTTGTGAATATCTCTCAAACCATAAAGGTTTGAGAGATAAGACTCATATCGTTCTTCATGTTTTTTTAATGCCTACAAAATAAAATAAAGTTAAAACGAAGTATTACTAGCCCTTTAAAGGAGTATACTAAGAAGGCTCAGAGAAAGTGATGTATCTCTTCTCCATTTTCCAGTGTATGTTATAGGGGAGACATTTGGGGCTTGCCGAATTTAAATGGTACTAACATTTTACAATTACTTGATAGGTTGTGAAAGAGCTTTCAAAATCCTGTATATTTATGTTAGCCATTCTTTATTTAAAACTATACTTTGAAGGATTATTTGTCCGTTTGCACATTAAACTCTACTGGTTGGCACAGTCTGGTGTGTCAGACACTAACATTCCATTCTTCCTCCCAACTGCCACTACCTACCAGTAAGTATGAATAAATGGAAAGAAACAGCACAAAAGTGCCTCTAAGAGCAAACTTCTCTCTTTCAGCCCATGAAGTGGAGGTTACAATGGCCTCTCTGTATAACAACATACAATACTCCAAGAAATTATCTCTCTTGTCTACTGATCATATCTGGTACAAGAATCTCCAGGGCACAAAAAGAAAGAACTATACCTTGACTTATATTTTAAGCTTCCATTTAAAGTGTTAGTAATGTCTAAAAAAAACTTTTTTTGCATTTAGAAGAGCTTAAAAAGCTGATCTAAATGCAAAAAAAAAGTATCTCTCAAACCGCTATGGTTTAAGAGATATGGGCGTTTAAAGTTTGATTTCTCCTACTGACAGCTGTAAAGCTGTCAGCAGGAGATCCGTGTCGGTCGACACGGTGCTGCTTGAGAAGTGCCGGGATCTCGTTACTTACACGTAATCCCTTCATTGGAATGGTCTAAAAAGTGTGCTTGAACACTAGGCACACGTTTTAGACCATTCCAATTAGGGGATTCCGTGTAAGTAACGAGATCTCGGCACTTCTCAAGCGCCAGCGTGTTGACCGACACGGATCTCCTGCTGACAGCTTTACAGCTGTCAGTAGGAGAAATCAAAGTTTAAACGCCCGTATCTCTTAAACCATAGCGGTTTGAGAGATACGTTTTTTTGCATTTAGATCAGCTTTTTAAGCTCTTCTAAATGCAAAAAAGTTTTTTTCAGACATTACTAACACTTTAAAGCAAAACTTCTACCCTATATAAAGTCGTCCTCCAATTGTTAGGAATATGGCGACTAGCTTCTTCATAGTGCTATTATCTCACACAAGTAGCCCGTTCTGAAGTAATCCTTATTCTTTTGGAGACTGACGACCAGGCTTCTTGCGTTAGAGCCATCTGCATGTCAGTCCCTTCTGGTGCCTCAGGGCTTAATGCAATGCCTCCTAGAGTAGGCAGGGACAGACTGTGCAGGTGCACAGATGTCTCTAAGACAAGATGTCTGCATGCAAGCCTGTCCTCTGGTCTCCGAAGAACAAGGATTACTTCAGAACCGGCTACTTGTGTGAGATAATGGCACTATTAAGAAGCTAGTCACCATAAGCCTAATTATTGGAGGGGGATTTTATGTAGGGTGGTAGTTCCACTTTAAATAGGATAAATAACTAAATACAATTTCACATAAAAAGCAATATCCTAGCAGCCTAATGCATTTCATTATACTCAGTGACAATTTCAGTAAGTACTGGCTAATTTGCATAAATTGACAAATAAATAAAGCTAATAATCTCGTAAAATATATTTTTTAATAAAGAATGGCTCATCTATATATAAAAGAGAAAACCTACGTCTCCAGCCTCACACACCCAGGGGCGGCAGTAAGGAGGAGATATTCATGTCTCCTCCTTACTGCCATTCCTGGACATAGACCGGGGGTGTGACTTTCACAGGATTAGGCAGGGGCCTTCAGTAAAAGTCTGTGCATCAACATCCGCTCCTTCAACAGAAAAAACATGCCCGACTCTCCTGCATAAACCACTCACCACCTGCCACCAAAAGCCTACCCTCGACTCTACATCCCGCACAACCATGCGCCTCACACCCTCCTTGGACCGGTATGAACTGTTCTCCCCACTTGTTTGTGTCCCTCACTGCGGTTACTCACACCCCCTGGTGGTTGCTCTAAGTTCGGAGGCTGCTTTTTGGAGGCCAACTTGACAATGCCATTGTGGTATTGATTAAAAAGGTAGCACACAAAACATTGTATGACTTCAGAGTGCATTAAACATGTTGCCATGTTTAAAAGGGCAACATGAGAATCTCGCCCTGCCAGAAAGGAGCAAGATTCTCATGTTGCACCATTAAACATCGCTTCCATCTAATGACATCCTGTTAAACTTTTGAGTGCTGCAGAGTTGTGCATTGAATCAAAAGTTTTTTCACAGTAATGCAGGGTGATTCTCCTCTCCCACAGAGTTTTTCTGTGCTTACTTATCACTAGTGATGAGTGAGCATGCTCGGCCGAAGCTCGGTTCGGCTCGAGCATCGCTCTGCTCGGCACATGGCGGTACTCGTACGAGTACCGCATGTGCTCGCCCGCCATGTTCGGGTCTCCTCCCCGCACATTTCGCGGCTGCTGCGCAGCCACTAAACGTGCAGGGAGGCTCTGACATCAGTGTAATGCCAGCAGCCATGTTGGCTGCTGGCATTACACTGATTGGCTGGCCAGAACCCGTGATCGGGTGCTGTATAGCACCTGACCAGCGAGTTCGGCTCAGTCTTAGCCAGGGAGAGATGAGGATAGGAAGGGAAAGTCAGTGTAGGGAGAAGAAAAGCGATTTAAAAAAAAAAAAAGACCCAAAAGTCCTTTTTAGGACTACTGTGTGTGGGGGCAGCAGTTTATTTTGTTTGGGGGGGCAGAGATATAAAAAAAAAAACTTCACATATTCTGTTCACTGTGCCTAGCCGCAGATTAGCAGCACATTCTGTTTAGTGTGCAAAGTTGCAGATTAGAGCACATTCTGTTCAGTGTGCAAAGTTGCAGATTAGCAGCACATTCTTTTTAGTGTGCAAAGTTGCAGATTAGAGCACATTCTGTTCAGTGTGCAAAGTTGCAGATTAGCAGTACATTCTTTGTAGTGTGCAAAGTTTCAGATTAGCAGCACATTCTGTTTAGTGTGCAAAGTTTCAGATTAGCAGAACATTCTGTTTAGTGTGCAAAGTGTAAAATATCAAAGTCACATATTCCATTCACTGTGTCTAACCGCAGATAAGCAGCACATTCTGTTTAGTGTGCAAAGTTGCATATTAGGAGAACATTCTGTTAACTGTGCAAAGTGTAAAATATCAAAGTCACATATTCCATTCACTGTGCCTAGCCGCAGATAAAAAGCACATTCTGTTTAGTGTGCAAAGTTGCATATTAGGAGAACATTCTGTTAACTGTGCAAACTGTAAAATATCAAAGTCACATATTCCATTCACTGTGTCTAACCGCAGATAAGAAGCACATTCTGTTTAGTGTGCAAAGTTGCATATTAGGAGAACATTCTGTTAACTGTGCAAAGTGTAAAATATCAAAGTCACATATTCCATTCACTGTGCGTAGCCGCAGATAAGCAGCACATTCTGTTTAGTGTGCAAAGTTGCATATTAGGAGAACATTCTGTTAACTGTGCAAAGTGTAAAATATCAAAGTCACATATTCCATTCACTGTGCGTAGCCGCAGATAAGCAGCACATTCTGTTTAGTGTGCAAAGTTGCATATTAGGAGAACATTCTGTTAACTGTGCAAACTGTAAAATATCAAAGTCACATATTCCATTCACTGTGTCTAACCGCAGATAAGAAGCACATTCTGTTTAGTGTGCAAAGTTGCATATTAGGAGAACATTCTGTTAACTGTGCAAAGTTGCAGATTTGCAGCACATATTCCGTGTAATATGAAGAAGGCGGGTAAAAAGGGACGGGGAAGTGGACGTGATCCTGATAGTTCAGGGCGCGGGTCAGGACGGGTAGAAACTGTGCCTGGTGCCAGAGCACAAGAAAGAAAGACATCCACCATACCTAGCTTCATGTCTCAGTTTACAGGGCGTCACAGGACATCACTCTCGAGGTCCGACCACTGCGAACAGTTGGTCGGTTGGATGTCAGCTGATACTGCTTCCAGTCGGTTAAGCACCACCCTGTCTTCCACCAAGTCCACTCTCAGTAGCCAAGAGTCTGGTCAACATAATCCTCACCCTGATCATCCTTCCTCCCACCATAGAGGGTCTGGTCAAAGAAGTGATCCCACACTGGGATATAGTGAGGAGCTCGTCTCATCACCAATCCTTAATTTGAACCTCTCTCCAAGCACGCTTGCAGAGGAACATGACATCTTGTGCCCTGATTCACAACCTCTAGAGGGTACCCAATCACAAGAAGATGACAGAGGGGAACGGCATTTAAGGTCAAAGGAAGTGGATGATGATGATGATGAGACACAGTTGCCATTAAATCAACCACTATTACTGTCTCAAGACCTTGATGAGGAGGATGATATACAGTTGTCAATGACTGAGTATGTGGTGGGATCAAGACATGAGGAGGATGATCAGAGTGAGGAAGTGGAGGAGGACTTGGTGGACGATGAGGTGACTGACCCCACCTGGGAAGGTGGAGAGCCGAGCGATGACAGCAGTCCTGAGGGTGAGCCATCTGCAGCACCGCAACAGGCTGGAAGAGGCAGTGGTGTGGCTACAGAAAGAAGGCGGACCGCACCAAACCGGCCCGCAAATGTTCCACGGAGCACCCCCTTGTGTAAATCTCCCTTGCCAAGGGGTAGGTGTTCCGCGGTATGGCGTTTTTTTAAGGAAAGTGCGAACGACAAAAGAATTGTAGTTTGCAACCTGTGCCACACCAGAATGAGCCGAGGCATGAACACTAGAAACCTCACCACCACCAGCATGATCCGACACATGGCATCCAAGCACCGTAGTAAGTGGGAGGAACGCCTGGATCGCCCATCTGTGTCTGCAGGCCACACCACTGCCTCCTCTTCCCCTGTTTTCGGTGCCGGCCAATCGCCTGTCGAAGGCGCAGGCCCGCATACCTCCCGCCCTGCACCTGTACCATCTGAAGCACCATCAGTGACCACATCCACTTCCCTGTCCCAGCGCAGCGTCCAAATGTCGTTACCCCAGGCATTTGAGAGCAAGCGAAAATACCCAGCCACCCACCCACAGGCCATAGCACTAACCTCACACCTTTCCAAATTACTGGCCATCGAAATGCTGCCATTTAGGCTTGTGGAGACTGAGTCCTTCCGCAGCCTGATGGCAGCAGCTGTCCCTCGGTACGCAGTCCCCAGCCGCCACTACTTTTCCCGGTGTGCCGTCCCCGCCTTACACCACCATGTGTCCCGTAACATCACCCGTGCCCTGACCAACGCAGTTACTGGGAAGGTCCACTTAACGACTGACACATGGACAAGTGCTTGTGGCCAGGGACGCTACATTTCCCTGACGGCACACTGGGTGAATGTCGTGGAGGCTGGGAGCGACTCGGACAATGGGATGGCACAGGTGCTACCCACGCCGAGGATTGCGGGCCCTACCTCCATCAGGGTTTCCGCCAGCATCTACGTTATTAGCTCCTCCTCCTCCGTTTCCACCTCCGAATTCTCTGCGCGCAGCGCCACTCACCCATCAGCCGGTAGCTGGAAGCAGTGTAGCACTGCAGTGGGGAAGCGTCAACAGACCGTGCTGAAGCTGATCTGCCTTGGGGACAAACAGCACACGGCCTCAGAGCTGTTGCAGGGGATTAGTCACCAGACCAAGCAATGGCTCTCGCCACTCAACCTGCAACCAGGCATGGTTGTGTGTGATAATGGGCGTAACTTGGTGGCGGCTTTGGAGCTCGGCAAGCTCACACACGTACCATGCCTAGCGCATGTATTTAATTTAGTGGTTCAGCGATTTCTAAAAACCTACCCCAATTTGCATGATCTCTTGACCAAGGTGCGCCGCGTGTGTGCACATTTCCGTAAGTCATCTACAGCTTCAGCCGGCCTGTTGAAGCTGCAGCAGCGCTTACAATTGCCAGCTCACCGGCTGCTGTGTGACGTGAGCACGCGCTGGAACTCCACCTTCCACATGTTGGCCCGGCTTTGTGAGCAGCAGAGGGCAGTAGTGGAGTACCAGCTGTTACACGGTCGTCGCCTCTCCGTTCAACTTCCTGTAATCAGAAGTGAGGAGTGGGAATGGATGTCAGACCTCTGTGAGGTTTTACGCAATTTTGAGGAATCGACACAGATGGTGAGCGGCGATAACGCTATTATCAGTGTAACCATCCCACTTCTGTGTCTACTGAAACGCTCGCTGCTCACAATTAAAACCGACGCTTTGCATGTGGAAGAGGTGGAAATGGGGGAGGAAGAGCTTACACAAGGTGATAGCCAGAGCACCCTCACTTCGTCTTCTCAGCGACAATTGGAGGAGGCGGAGGAGGAGGAGGAGGAGGAGGAAGACACGGTTGCCTCCGCTACAGAGGGTAGCCATGGAACTTTAGTTCCATCTCTTCAGCGTGGGTGAGCAGAAGAGGAGGAAGAGGATGAGGAGATTGAGAGTCATCCTCCTGGTGAGGACAGCGAAATCTTGCCTGTTGGTACTCTGGCACACATGGCTGACTTTATGTTAGGCTGCCTTTCCCGTGACCCACGCGTTACACGCATTTTAGACAACACGGATTACTGGGTGTTCACCCTTCTGGACCCCCGCTACAAAGAGAATTTCTCATCTCTCATTCCTCCGGTGGAGAGGACAAGCAAAATGGTGCAATACCAGAAGGTTCTTGTTGAAAAATTGCTCCAAATTTTTCCATCTGACATCGCTGGCGGCAGAGTATGTGCTACCTTGGCCAACCGAGAAGGGGAGAAAAGGGGAGCACACAGCAGTTCCGACAAAGGCAGGGCAACACTCTCCAAGGCGTGGGACACCTTCATGACACCCCGCCAGCACCCTCACCCTGATGCGCAGCCTAGTGTCACAAGGAGGGAAAAGTTTTGGAAGATGGTGAAGGAGTACGTAGCAGACCGTGTCAGCGTCCTCAATGATCCCTCTGTGCCTTACAACTACTGGGTGTCCAAGCTGGACACGTGGTATGAACTGGCACTCTACGCCTTGGAGGTGCTGGCCTGCCCTGCCGCCAGCGTTCTGTCTGAGCGGGTATTTAGTGCTGCTGGTGGCATCATAACAGATAAGCGTATCCGCCTTTCCACCGAAAATGCTGATAGGTTGACACATAAAAATGAACAAGGCCTTGATTTTCCCTGACTTCTCCACTCCACTGGAGGAAAGCCCCGGGGGAACATAAAGTCACTTTATATATGTTATTTACAATGATGGGAATACTCTGTATTCCCATTCACCCCTTCCACCCAAAAAACGGGTATATGGTTGACTCTTAATCTTCTCATCCTCCTCCTCCTCTTCCATATGCCCTGTGATATAATTTTTATATAGGGCCAGCTCACCAGCGGGCCCTGTGATATAATTTTTATATAGGGCCAGCTCACCAGCGGGCCCTGTTTGACAATTTTTGTATAGGTCAGCTCACCAGCGGGCCTTCTCATATAATGTTTTATTGGGTCAGCTCTCTAGCGGGCCCTCTCATATAATGTTTTATAGCGTCAGCTCACTAGCGGGCCTTCGCATATAATGTTTAGGATGGTCAGCTCCGCAGCAGACCCTCACCCATAATGTTTTAGATGGTCGGCTCAGCGCACGTTTCCCTCTTAATCATGGCCTCAATTCTTAAAATCTAGGAAATTTTTGTGAGAATTTGCCTCTGCGCACGTTTCCCTCTTAATCATGGCCTCTGTTCAGAAAAATCGAGGAAATTTTTGGGAGAATTTGCCTCTGCGCACGTTTCCCTCTTAATCATGGCCCCAGTTCAGAAAAATCGAGGAAATTTTTTGCAGAATTTGCAGATGATATACAAGTAAATATACAGCAAATACTGTTTGGTAACAATTTTTCGCCTAAAGTCATTTTTATCTTCCTTTTTGTGTGTTTTACGGTCAGTCTGTAAAAATGGCGTACTACGGGCGAAAGATCGTTCCCAGCAGCGATGTTGGAGTCCAAGATGCATCCAGACATCCTCCCTATGCTGTCCCTGAACCATTTCTGTGGTGTTTCCATCATTTTCTGCCCTTTTCCTATGGACCAGGCACCCTCCCCTCATCAGAGCAGGGGGTGCCTGGTGTAATGCTCGAGTCCTCCCATTGACTTCAATGGGGCTCGGGTGCTCGGCCGAGCACTCGAGCCTCCAGGGGCGCTCGGCCAGAGCACCCGAACACCCGAGCATTGGGGTGCTCGATCATCACTACTTATCACCCCTCATTGGTAGGTCCAGTTATGAGAAGGCACTTTACTAGTCTGTTGTTGCACTGTGTGCTGAAAACGTGCAGTGAGTGTACAAGGGGAATTAAGCAAGGCAGTCTGATACCTGTATCAGAAGGAAAATAGAAACTTTAACATACTGTGGAGCGAGGCACTCATCCAAACAGTGATCTATGCCATCTCTCTCCCCTTCTCTGCGTGCTCCGCTCTGCACTGTAATTCTGCACACAGAGAAGGGGAGAGAGGGGCCAGAATGGCGCTCAGAAAAGTTCACTGTTTAGATGAGTGCCTTGTTCCACAGTAAGTTAAAGTTTCTATTTTTCTTCAGATATAGGTAATTTATTTACTACTAGCATTTTACGGCCTTTTAAAATTGATCCAGCAAGAAGAGGTGGGAATAAGAGATGGCTGAGGCGTGCTGGAAGGAGAGCAGGGCACGGGGCGGGTGTCAGAAAGTAAAGCAGTCATTACTCATATGAGTGCCAGGACAGGCGTGTGTGCTGTGGTTTAAGGAATGTTTACTGGTGCGACATCAGAATCTCACACCTTTCTTGCAGGGTTAGATTTTCATGTCGCCCTTTTAAACATGGCAACGTGTTTAATGCACTCTGAAGTCGCACAAAGTTTTGTGTACAACCTATTTAATCAATACCACAATGGTATTGTCCGGTTAGCCTCCAGAAATCAGCCTCTGAACATACAGTAACCACCGGGGGGGTGAGTCACAGCAGTGAGGGACACAAACAATGGGGGAGAACAGTTCATACCGGTCCAAGGAACAGGACACCGTAAACTGGACGTACACGATGATATATATGTGTGAAAGCCAGTCAGGGGTTAATTGAGCAGGAGGAGCATTATAGTGTTATGTGAGAAAGGCAGTTAATGGGTTAATTGGGTAGGAGGAACATTACAGCTTTATGTGTGAAGGGAATTAAAGGGGTTAATTGGGCAGGAGGAGCATTACAGTGTTATGTGTGAAAGACACTCAAGGGGATAATTGACCAGGAGAACCATTATAGCGTTATGCGTGAAAGGCAGTCAAGGGGTTAATTGGGCAGGAGGAGTATTACACAGTTATTTGGTAACGACAGTGAAGGGGTTTAGTCACCATTAAATATTGAACTATATATTGTGATCATCACAATAAAGGGAACATATAAAGGTACACAAACAAGGAAAATATAAATATACATAGACTTCTGACTATTAAAGTGTCCGAAAAAATGTCCACCACACACAACAATAATTATTCATATGAATAACAGGACACAGCAATACATGAACACAGCACAGCAACCCCCAAGATCCTGGAGACCAGCAAGAGGTTGCACCTACAGACATGGGGGTGGATCACTGTCTCTTTCTCACCCTTTGTGTGCACGTGCATGTCTGCTGAGAGGGAGAAAGAGAGAGAGAGAGGTATATGGGGAGGGGGGGAGAAACATAGAACCAAAAAAGTGTGTATGAGAGAGACACAGAGAGAAAGAGAGATAGGCGCACACACGTATAGACAGTGAGGCAGACAGGCAGTGAGACAGAAATAATTATATGGGATGGGTGAAAAGTTTCGCCTCAAACTAAAATCGGCGAATAATGGCAATTTTCGATTGGCAAATAATTTCCCGCGAAAAGTGCAGTTTTTTTCGCTTTTTCCCTCCTTTTCGGCCATTGAAATCAATGGGAAGAAAAACATTTCTCCACCACACAAAAGTTTTCTACAGCCATAAAAAAGACTGTCAGGCTCTCACAGCGGCCATTTTGTGTTTGTGAGAGAGCAATATGTTTTTTGAGCTAGAGAAGGTAGGAGAATTGAAGTTTAGTTTAGGGAATCTTTTAAGTAGGACATTTGTTCTGTGTATTAGGAGAGTCAGTGTGGGTATATGTATATAATGTGTGTGTGGTGTGGTCTATGTCTGGTGTGTGTTTGGGTATAAGTGTGTGGTATGTGAATGTGTATATCTGTGTGTGTATATGAGTGTGGTGTGTGTAGGTGTGTGTGTGTATTTGTGGGTATATGTGTAGTGAGTGTGTGTATATGTATATAATGTGTCTGTGGTGTGGTCTGTGCGCATGTATATGTGTGGTGTGTGTTTGGGTATAAGTGTGTGTATATGCGTGTGGTGGTGTGTGTTTTGGTATATGTGTGTGGTGTGTATACGCGTATATCTGTGAGTATATATATATATGTGTGTGTATTTGTGGGTATATGTGTAGTGAGTGTGCGTACATGTATATAATGTGTGTAATGTCTCTAGTAAAATGCCACTGGACAATATGATAACTGTGACCTGCATTAAATTGGAAGTGATAAATGTTAGCACTGGTTTTATCTCACAGATTCCCATGTAATTTTATGGGAAAACCTGATTTCCCAATAGGCAGAGTAGGCAACTGCTTAGAGCTCCACATTTTGAAGGGAGCTTAAGCTGTGTTGGCCACACCCATATTCTTAATTGTGGGTGTGGCCAGAGCTATCTCAATTTCCATGTACAGGCTATTAAGTAACCCCTTGGATGCCTTCAAATCTTCAGACGCTCCCTGAAGACTCACCTCTTCAGGGGAGCCTATCAACTGCCTCCATAAACATCATCACCAAGATTCAGCCCTTGCACGGACTACTGCACTCAACGGCACTTCTCACTCCCACCCACTGACTGGCAGTTCATGTGGCAGGAGGCACTTAAACACAATAGCACTTACTCCTTCTGTATCAAACCTACCTTCCTCTAGACAGTAAGCTCTCACCAGCAGGGGGCCCTCTGATCCTCCTGTTCTCCACATCTGATTGTACAATTTAATACCTCTGTATGTCTATTCCCAATTGTACAGCGCTGCGGAATTAGTTGGCGCTATATAAATAAAGAATAATAATAATAATAATAAAGATATCTCCATAGCAAGATTTCTCTAGCAACCAAGAGGTAGACCAAGGGTATTTTCTGTGGCAGGAAACAGTAAATGGGTCTGGGGCAGGGTCATGTTAGGAGTTGGTGTGTGGCCAGGGGTGGGAGTCTAGAATACCTTACCTATGGAGCCTGGGATGTAAATCTGGCCTGGATTTGGGCCCTTATAATGAGGCAGTAAGAAAGCATTCCATTTCCTAATTCTTTACTATGTTCCTGTGTGGATTCAATAGAGAAACAGTATGCTTGACTCTGGTGCATTCTTACACTGCAATAAATGCTTTAGTGAAAGATGCCATTAGGCCAGTATTGTGATAACAGCAATGCATCCATTTCAAAGAGGCCTTAGAAGAATTTAACCCCTTAACGACATGTGACTTACCAGGTACGTCCCGCAAAAACTGTCACTTAGTGACAGAGGACATACCTGGTAAGTCACGGAAGTCCGCGTCTCCGTGCGGCTGTGCAAAGTTTCAGATTAGGAGAACATTCTGTTAAGTGTTCAAAAAAGTATAAAATATCAAAGTCACATATTCCATTCACTGTGCGTAGCCGCAGTTAAGAAGAACATTCTGTTTACTGTGCAAAGTTTCAGATTAGGAGAACATTCTGTTAAGTGTTCAAAAAAGTATAAAATATCAAAGTCACATATTCCATTCACTGTGCGTAGCCGCAGTTAAGAAGAACATTCTGTTTACTGTGCAAAGTTGCATATTAGGAGAACATTCTGTTAACTGTGCAAACTGTAAAATATCAAAGTCACATATTCCATTCACTGTGCGTAGCCGCAGTTAAGAAGAACATTCTGTTTACTGTGCAAAGTTGCATATTAGGAGAACATTCTGTTAACTGTGCAAACTGTAAAATATCAAAGTCACATATTCCATTCACTGTGCGTAGCCGCAGTTAAGAAGAACATTCTGTTTACTGTGCAAAGTTGCATATTAGGAGAACATTCTGTTAACTGTGCAAACTGTAAAATATCAAAGTCACATATTCCATTCACTGTGCGTAGCCGCAGTTAAGAAGAACATTCTGTTTACTGTGCAAAGTTGCAGATTTGCAGCACATATTCCGTGTAACATGAAGAAGGCGGGTAAAAAGGGACGGGGAAGTGGACGTGATCCTGATAGTTCAGGGCGCGGGTCAGGACACGTAGAAACTGTGCCTGGTGCCAGAGCACAAGACAGAAAGACATCCACCATACCTAGCTTCATGTCTCAGTTTACAGGGCGTCGCAGGACATCACTCTCGAGGTCCGACCACTGCGAACAGGTGGTCGGTTGGATGTCAGCTGATACTGCTTCCAGTCGGTTAAGCACCACCCTGTCTTCCACCAAGTCCACTCTCAGTAGCCAAGAGTCTGGTCAACATAATCCTCACCCTGATCATCCTTCCTCCCACCATAGAGGATCTGGTCAAAGAAGTGATCCCACACTGGGATATAGTGAGGAGCTCGTCTCATCACCAATCCTTCATTTGAACCTCTCTCCAAGCACGCTTGCAGAGGAACATGACATCTTGTGCCCTGATTCACAACCTCTAGAGGGTACCCAATCACAAGAAGATGACAGAGGTGAACGGCATTTAAGGTCAAAGGAAGTGGATGATGATGATGATGAGACACAGTTGCCATTAAATCAACCACTATTACTGTCTCAAGACCTTGATGAGGAGGATGATATACAGTTGTCAATGACTGAGTATGTGGTGGGATCAAGACATGAGGAGGATGATCAGAGTGAGGAAGTGGAGGAGGACTTGGTGGACGATGAGGTGACTGACCCCACCTGGGAAGGTGTAGAGCCGAGCGATGACAGCAGTCCTGAGGGTGAGCCATCTGCAGCACCGCAACAGGCTGGAAGAGGCAGTGGTGTGGCTACAGAAAGAAGGCGGACCGCACCAAACCGGCCCGCAAATGTTCCACGGAGCACCCCCTTGCGTAAATCTCCCTTGCCAAGGGGTAGGTGTTCCGCGGTATGGCGTTTTTTTAAGGAAAGTGCGGACGACAAAAGAATTGTAGTTTGCAACCTGTGCCACACCAGAATGAGCCGAGGCATGAACACTAGAAACCTCACCACCACCAGCATGATCCGACACATGGCATCCAAGCACCGTAATAAGTGGGAGGAACGCCCGGATCGCCAATCTGTGTCTGCAGGCCCCACCACTGCCTCCTCTTCCCCTGTTTTCGGTGCCGGCCAATCGCCTGTCGAAGGCGCAGGCCCGCATACCTCCCGCCCTGCACCTGTACCATCTGAAGCACCATCAGCGACCACATCCACTTCCCTGTCCCAGCGCAGCATCCAAATGTCGTTACCCCAGGCATTTGAGCGCAAGCGAAAATACCCAGCCACCCACCCACAGGCCATAGCACTAACCTCACACCTTTCCAAATTACTGGCCATCGAAATGCTGCCATTTAGGCTTGTGGAGACTGAGTCCTTCCGCAGCCTGATGGCAGCAGCTGTCCCTCGGTACGCAGTCCCCAGCCGCCACTACTTTTCCCGGTGTGCCGTCCCCGCCTTACACCACCATGTGTCCCGTAACATCACCCGTGCCCTGACCAACGCAGTTACTGGGAAGGTCCACTTAACGACTGACACATGGACAAGTGCTTGTGGCCAGGGACGCTACATTTCCCTGACGGCACACTGGGTGAATGTCGTGGAGGCTGGGAGCGACTCGGACAATGGGATGGCACAGGTGCTACCCACGCCGAGGATTGCGGGCCCTACCTCCATCAGGGTTTCCGCCAGCACCTACGTTATTGGCTCCTCCTCCTCCGTTTCCACCTCCGAATTCTCTGCGCGCAGCGCCACTCACCCATCAGCCGGTAGCTGGAAGCAGTGTAGCACTGCAGTGGGGAAGCGTCAACAGGCCGTGCTGAAGCTGATCTGCCTTGGGGACAAACAGCACACGGCCTCAGAGCTGTTGCAGGGGATTAGTCACCAGACCGAGCAGTGGCTCTCGCCACTCAACCTGCAACCAGGCATGGTTGTGTGTGATAATGGGCGTAACTTGGTGGCGGCTTTGGAGCTCGGCAAGCTCACACACGTACCATGCCTAGCGCATGTATTTAATTTAGTGGTTCAGCGATTTCTAAAAACCTACCCCAATTTGCATGATCTCTTGACCAAGGTGCGCCGCGTGTGTGCACATTTCCGTAAGTCATCAACAGCTTCAGCCGGCCTGTTGAAGCTGCAGCAGCGCTTACAATTGCCAGCTCACCGGCTGCTGTGTGACGTGAGCACGCGCTGGAACTCCACCTTCCACATGTTGGCCCGGCTTTGTGAGCAGCAGAGGGCAGTAGTGGAGTACCAGCTGTTACACGGTCGTCGCCTCTCCGTTCAACTTCCTGTAATCAGAAGTGAGGAGTGAGAATGGATGTCAGACCTCTGTGAGGTTTTACGCAATTTTGAGGAATCGACACAGATGGTGAGCGGCGATAACGCTATTATCAGTGTAACCATCCAACTTCTGTGTCTACTGAAACGCTCGCTGCTCACAATTAAAACCGACGCTTTGCATGTGGAAGAGGTGGAAATGCGGGAGGAAGAGCTTACACAAGGTGATAGCCAGAGCACCCTCACTTCGTCTTCTCAGCGACAATTGGAGGAGGAGGAGGAGGAGGAGGAAGACACGGTTGCCTCCGCTACAGAGGGTAGCCATGGAACTTTAGTTCCATCTCTTCAGCGTGGGTGGGCAGAAGAGGAGGAAGAGGATGAGGAGATTGAGAGTCATCCTCCTGGTGAGGACAGCGAAATCTTGCCTGTTGGTACTCTGGCACACATGGCTGACTTTATGTTAGGCTGCCTTTCCCGTGACCCACGCGTTATACGCATTTTAGACAACACGGATTACTGGGTGTTCACCCTTCTGGACCCCCGCTACAAAGAGAATTTCTCATCTCTCATTCCTCCGGTGGAGAGGACAAGCAAAATGGTGCAATACCAGAAGGTTCTTGTCGATAAATTGCTCCAAAATTTTCCATCTGACAACACTGGCGGCAGAGTACGTGCTACCTTGGCCAACCGAGAAGGGGAGAAAAGGGGAGCACACAGCAGTTCCGACAAAGGCAGGGCAACACTCTCCAAGGCGTGGGACACCTTCATGACACCCCGCCAGCACCCTCACCCTGATGCGCAGCCTAGTGTCACAAGGAGGGAAAAGTTTTGGAAGATGGTGAAGGAGTACGTAGCAGACCGTGTCAGCGTCCTCAATGATCCCTCTGTGCCTTACAACTACTGGGTGTCCAAGCTGGACACGTGGTATGAACTGGCACTCTACGCCTTGGAGGTGCTGGCCTGCCCTGCCGCCAGCGTTCTGTCTGAGCGGGTATTTAGTGCTGCTGGTGGCATCATAACAGATAAGCGTATCCGCCTTTCCACCGAAAATGCTGATAGGTTGACACTTATAAAAATGAACAAGGCCTGGATTTCCCCTGACTTCTCCACTCCACTGGAGGAAAGCCCCGGGGGAACATAAAGTCACTTTATATATGTTATTTACAATGATGGGAATACTCTGTATTCCCATTCACCCCTTCCACCCAAAAAACGGGTATATGGTTGACTCTCTTCCATATGCCCATTGATATAATTTTTATATAGGGCCAGCTCACCAGCGGGCCCAGTGATATAATTTTTATATAGGGCCAGCTCACCAGCGGGCGCAGTTTGACAATTTTTGTATAGGTCAGCTCACCAGCGGGCCTTCTCATATAATGTTTTATTGGGTCAGCTCTCTAGCGGGCCCTCTCATATAATGTTTTATAGCGTCAGCTCACTAGCGGGCCTTCGCATATAATGTTTAGGATGGTCAGCTCCGCAGCAGACCCTCACCCATAATGTTTTAGATGGTCGGCTCAGCGCACGTTTCCCTCTTAATCATGGCCCCAGTTCAGAAAAATCGAGGAAATTTTGGGGAGAATTTGTCTTTGCGCACGTTTCCCTCTTAATCATGGCCTCAGTTCAGAAAAATCAAGGAAATTTTTGGGAGAATTTGCCTCTGCACACGTTTCCCTCTTAATCATGGCCTCAGTTCAGAAAAATCGAGGAAATTTTTGGGAGAATTTGCAGATGATATACAAGTAAATACACAGCAAATATTGTTTGGTAACAATTTTTCGCCTAAAGTCGTTTTTATTTTCCTTTTTGTGTGTTTTACGGTCAGTCTGTAAAAATGGCGTACTACGGGCGAAAGATCGTTCCCAGCAGCGATGTTGGAGTCCAAGATGCATCCAGACATCCTCCCTATGCTGTCCCTGAACCATTTCTGTGGTGTTTCCATCTTTTTCTGCCCTTTTCCTATGGACCAGGCACCCTCCCCTCATCAGAGCAGGGGGTGCCTGGTGTAATGCTCGAGTCCTCCCATTGACTTCAATGGGGCTCGGGTGCTCGGCCGAGCACTCGAGCCTCCGGGGGCGCTCGGTCAGAGCACCCGAACACCCGAGCATTGGGGTGCTCGATCATCACTAGTCATAAAGTCCTGGACCATTGCAGTTGCAGCTTATCACTCTATGGCCTTGATTCATTTAGGTCAGATGGCTGAAAAAACAACCAACTACATTTTTTCAAACACTGTAACTATTCAATTACCTATGCTATGAAAAAATGTCCGCAAAACAAAAACTGCCAGGCGATAAAGTTAAACGCGTTTTCAACCATAGGGAATAGTAAAAACGCAGCAAGATGCAATTCAGTTGACTGCTTTAGCCCTTAAGACCCAATAAGGGACCCACTTTATCTTTGGAAATTTAAGAATGAGGTTTTTTTAGGGTGCAGAGTCCCTCATCCAATCAAAACGCAGCAGACGTAGCTATTGAAATGAAAAAAAAGTCTGCAGCAGATGTATTGATATGGGGCCCTAAGCCTCATATCAGTACATCCAAAGTACCTAAAAAATGTGTTAAATGTTAGTAGAATGTAGTAAGAATATCCCACTGGCACTCACAGGGTTAATCTGACTAAGTTACAAAGCAACAGCCCCATTTTAAAGTGTGACACCGACAGCGAAGAAAGTGAGTAGGAGAAACTACCCCCACCCCCACGTGCCTTACAGGTCAATGGCCATCCCATTATGAGGGAATCTGAACAGAGACTGCCTTTATGTATGGATAGTCTCTGTTTAAAATGCCTCACATCTATTGGCTGGGATGTTTTCTCACGCACCTCCCAGCCACTCAGCTTCAATGGGAATATAAAGGCATTGTCTGTTCAAGTTCCTTTACAATGGAACGGGCAACGGCCCGTGATGTACATTTATTTAAAATGGGGACACATCTTTAGATTTTGGGCATTTTTGTTAAATATTGACCTGCATATCTTAGCACTGTTTATCCCTTTGAGTCCCAGAGAGTTAAGCAATGCATTGCTCTGTAATGTTGTTGCATACTTCTCTGATATGCAAGGGGTTAAACAGTGCATGAATGTGTGGGTTATTTGTATGGATGCAATTGAATATCAACAAATTTTTTGGTCGGCCATTATCCGTTTTTGCCCTATCACATGTTTTAGGTCAGATAATTGAGTCGAGGTCTATGTACTCTGTAGGGGTATCTATTTTAATACATAAATCAATTAACTCTGAGCCACAGTTAATTCATTAAATCTACGAATAAGCGCAATAAGCGCGAAACGCGTCAGATGGAGTGAGAGGGTCTCCAAATCCCTCTGAAAATACTTGTTGCTACATTGTGTCACCTCTGATGGTCCATGTGGTTTTATTTGGAACAAAATAAAGAGAAGTGTTTTATGAATTCTCCCCATGGATCTTTATTTATGGATGGGAGTGCAGTCGCAAAAGTTATAAGAGATATCTTCACCACCACACTAATCATAATCTGAACCACCAGAGTCTTCCTCCTCTCTTGGTGGTGATGTAGGTGGTACACCCAATGTCGCAGCAACATCAGGTTTCAGCAGCAACACCTCTGCTCTGCTATCTCACATACCCTGCTGATAAAAATCAAAATTTCCCCATTTTAGAAACATACCCCAGGTTACATAGTATCATAGTAGTTTAAGATGAAAAAAGACTTGCATCCATCAAGTTCAACCCTTTTCCTAGTCCTGTTTACCTCTGTTGAACCAAAAGAAGGCCCCTCAATATAGCAATTTCAAATTCTGTTTTGATTGGGGGAAAAACTCCTTCTAGATTGCAAATGGCAATCAGATTTCTCCTTGGATCAACAAACACTAATTAAATATAATCCCAATGCTAACGTACATAGCCCTCTATGTTCTGTTCTTTTGAAAAAGTTTCCAGGGCATTTTTAAAGGCATCTAATGTATTTGAAAGCACCGCATCTTCAGGCAGTGAATTCCATACCTTTATTGTCTTTACCGTAAAGAATCCCTTCCACTGTTGTAGACAAAATCTCCTTTCCTTGAGTCTAAACGGGTGCCCCCTTGTCCTGTGTACTGTTCTGTTCATCAACAGGTCTTTAGAGAGACCTTTGTATGGGCCCTGAACATATTTATATAATGTATCATATCCCCTCTAAGACACTGTTTCTCTAGTGTGTACAAGTTTAACTTTTCTAGCCTTTCTTCATAACTAAAACTTTCTGTTACCCTTATTTGTTTTGTAGCCCTCCACTGCACTTTATCTAGTTCCTTTATGTCCTTTTTCAGAAAAGGTACCCAGAACTGAACAGTATATTCAAGGTGGTGTCCCTGTGGTAGGGTTGCCAATGCTAGATGATTCCTTTAATTTTTGACACATATTAAAAATGTCTGCAGAACGGCTACATGGACACCAGTAATGACCACTGTAACCCTGCAGCAGGAATTTTTCATGTCTGTTTTAAAGGGATGATCTGGCATCCTAGGCTGAGGATGTGGTGGCAGTAGTGCTATCTGCTGGTTCTTCTAGGATCCCACTGGCATTGTAGTGGGATTTCTCATAGCCATTGAAAGCATATGTGAAAATTGGCACGTTCTTCCACATAAAGATAAAATTTTGCTCTTCCTGTGAAAATCACCTTCTGAAAAAAATAACTGGACTTTTTGCCCATCCCTACATAAGTAACCAGAGAATGCTAAATCACTTTTGTAAGAAATGAACAGTAAAGATAAAAAGTAAATTACCAGATAATGAGGATAACTGGAATTATTTAAATAATGTATTACAGACATGTTTTACAAGGATTAAACTAAAAAATTCTATCAGAAAAAAATATCACCTTTGAAAAGCACATGCATGATATATTGTGCTGTTCAGAGTCCAAGCCGTATTGAACTCTCGGATGTTGACTGGAAGTGTATGGGGCTGGTTTAAGAAGATGAATTGGTGCCAACCAACTGCACTTTAGGGAAAAACATTCAAATTCCCTTTTATTTAAAACTAGTTGAGCAGCCCGTGTACATGGGCCACAGTGCCAGGCAGCAACGGTCGCGGTCCAGTCACACACAGTACAGACTGCCCGCACCGAAGCTGATAATGGAGCAGGGAGCTCCGAATTCAGACTGAAGCCCTCTCTGCAGCAGCTGTGCGGGCAGTCTGTACTGCGCATGACTGCAGCATGCACCGCCATCAGTACTTCACATGACATCATCTGACAAATATACATTAGCAAATTATTATATAGGATGCGACTTTAACCCCTTGAATGCAAGAAATGTCTCCAACGCTTTGTGGAACAATGCTTTTGAGAAACTTCCATTTAAAAAGTGGTTAAAAGCCCCATTTAACTCAATATGAATTTGGGACATATTTAGTTATACCCTGTGGCACAATTGCATTAACTGGATCTTAAACTGCTAAACAGAAGCACCTACCTAGTAGTTCTGTCTGCCTACTAATCCACCAAAGAAAATCTCCTACCTTGGTCAGATATGTGACCTGGACAAGGATCCTGTTTGATTGACAGGTAAACAAGTCTTTTTTTTCATCACATGATCTCTTGTCCTGCAACATGACTGGTTAAGACTTCAAGCAAAACATCATTTTCTTAACTCTTTGAGTTCCAGAGGGGTATGGAATGCATTGCTCTGCAATGCATTCCATACCCCTCTGGCACTCAAAGGGTTAGAGGGATAATAATGTTTTACAATCAAAGCAGCTCCATTTAATCTTCACAGTATTTGAGCCATGGAGAGTGTTATTTCAATTCTGTCAGAGTTGTAGTTCAAGAGTAATTGAATGATAAAGTATCCCCCTCCCACCCCTTTTAAAGATGTAACACTGCTCACCTCAGATGTGGAATCTGGTCTCTTGACTGCACAGATCACAGCAAGGGACAATATTCTTACTGAGAACATAAGGAAAACCCTTCCCCTCTTGACAGGTTTCCCCTTATGATCACTGAAGATTGTCCCTCTCTGTGATCCATCCGGACAGTCTTACTGCTCTGAGGTGAGCAGTGTTACATCAGTAGAATGGGTGGGAGGAGGATACTTTATCGTTCAATTACTCTTGTACTACAACTTTGACACTCTCTTACTATCCCTTTAAGAAAATTATTTTTTGTTTTGCTAGAAGTCTTAACCAGTCATGTTGCAGGAAAAGAGATCATGTGATGAAAAAAAAAGGTTTGTTTACCTGTCAATCAAACAGGATCCTTGTCCAGGTCACATATCTGACCAAGGTAGGAGAGTTTCTTTGGTGGATTGTTAGGTAGACAGAACGACTAGACATACCTCCCCCCCCCCACTCTATCTCTCTCCCGTGCTTTGTCTCTTTTGTCCTCTGTCTCTTTCACTTGATACTCCAAATGGATTGGCCATACAAACCTTTGATGTTTCACTTATTTCAGCTCATCAACTATTCTGGCATAAGCAGCAGAAAATTGAATTGGAAATCTATTTCAAATATGTTTGTTCATGAAAAGACTTTTTAAAAAATGTTTTAAATAATAGATATATCTAGACTTTTTTTTACATGGATATTGCCTGCTGACTTTTCATGCTGAGCCCGTATTTATGACACAGTAAAACACAATGAAGGATCAGTGTTAGGAATACTAATAATCTGCAGTTTATTATACCGAGGCTGAGTGCTTCATTTTAATTGCATGGAAACATTTAATTTGTTAGATGTGGTGTCATGTCGCTTTCCTCAGGCAGCAGTAAGTCATATCCACATTGGGACAATCTTTTAGACCGTAGGTAGGATATAAAACAAATGCATTTTTTCATTTTTCTTTTTTAGTCAAGGTATTTGTGAAGTTCAGGCCTCTCAGTACAAGAATGAAAGTGCAGGGAAATTAATTCAGCCTCTTTCTGTGGAATGGCATTTAGCTGTCACTCATTGCTCAGGGTTAGAAACCAGCAGCTTTCTAGATGGCCTCAAATGATCTCCATGTCTGATCTGTAATAAGAAGAAATGGAACAAGCCAACTGCAATATAGTGGAAAAAATAAAAAATCTTATTGATTTAATAATCCTTTTTGTGTCCGAGGGGTATCGAACGCATTGAAAAAATTAATTACGCAAAGAGCTGAGCTAAGAACTAGAAGTCATCCATTAAGACTAGAGGAAAGGAGCTTTCAACTGAAACAAAGACAGGGATTTTTTACAGTAAGGGCAGTAAAGCTATGGAATTCTTTGCCTTGGGATGTTGTACTTTCAGATAAAGCAACTGCTCTCAAAAAAGTAATGGATGTCTATCTAGCTAAGAACATTAATGAAAATTATGACAGTTGGCTTCAATGCAGAGAGGATGTTGATCCAGGGAAATATCTGACTGCCATTTGGAGTTAGAAAGGATTTTTTTTACCCATTTGATGCTATATTGGAAATGGCTTTAGAGGGCTTTTTTTTTTGCTTTCCTCTGGATCAACAGGGGTGTTTTTGGCATGGGCTGGACTTGATGGACGCATGTCTTTTTTCAGCCTTATCAACTATGTAACTATGTTACTAAGACAATGTGTTGGATACCCCTCGGGCACTCAAAGGATTGAAGAACAACCAACATCTCTTAATAATGACCCCCCACTTACCTTACTAGCATCAGGAAATCCTAGATGTCTTGTCCATGGGGGCGAAAAAGAGAGGGACGGCACTCATTTAGGCATTCGGGATAACATGGAAACAGCGTTATTCAAGAAAGATTAAATTAACTCCACACATGATAAATGATCTTACGCGTTTCACATGTGCGAAACACTTAAGACCATTCATAACGTGTGGCATTCATTTAATCTTTCTTGAATAAAGCTGTTTTTATGTTATCCCGTATCCCTACATGAGTGAAGTCCTTCAATGTCCTCGACTGGCACCGTGGTGGAATAAGAGGATAGCCAGTGAGTGTTTTTCTATATCATCTTGGATCTGTTTGTAATTTGGGATTTTACCTGTGTTATAGTGCTGCTAGTGTTCTTTCTCTTGTTCATGGGGGCGGACATCACAGTTTACGATGTTTTTTTTAAACTGAAACAGTAGAATACACAAACCTACTTAATCTTTTAAGGGCCCGGGTGGGCTGGGTTGCACACCCCTCTGGTCCTTAAATGTAAAGATTACCAATCACAGTGAGCAGAATTTGAGGTCCTGTGGTCTTGCTAGCAACTGTCATGTCCTCCTCCATAGACCGGACATTCAGGAGTGACTGAAATTGTTATGCCCATGGAGGCAGACACAGGACTGAATTTACATCCCTGTTGCCCCAAGACAATTCACTGTATTTGCCCTTAGCCCCACCCACGGTCACACCCCCATTCCTCAAGTGACCCCGTCCCCAGTCCTATCCACTATTTCCTGGCACAGAAAATACCCTGGCCTATAACAAGTAAAAACAAAACAAAACAAAAAAGCTTTGACGGCTTGGTTGCTAAAGAGATCTCCAAGTCATTGCTTTCCAATGTGTTGGAGATCTCACTAGCATTCAAGGAGTTAAGTAATAGCCAGTAAAGGGGTTTAAAACTGGTACAGGGACACGGAGATTTCTCTGGCCACACTCACAATCCAGAATATGGGTGTGGCCATAAGAGCTGCTGCACCCCACAAAATGAGGTGCTCTAGTCAGTTGCCTTCTATGCCTACTGGAAAATCCAGCCGGGGGCAGCCATGATATTTACTGGTAGTTTTTTCAAACTGTAACAAGTCACATGCATGAACCTACTTAATCTAAGGGTTGAGGGGAGCAACACGTGCTTTGCAAAGCAGTTTGTTACCCATCTCTCTGGTCATTAAAAGGATAGTAGCGCTAAATATATATATAAAAAAGAGCTATTGTAGGGTTTATCCTCCTGAGTTTATCCTCCTTCTGCACTCATATCAAACACCTGGCACAACTCTATCCAAACACCATGACACTTAAAGCAATAGTAATACTTCTGTTTTTTCTAAAATTATTATTGTAGGCATTAAAAAATATTAAGAACTATGTAAGTCCTGTCTCTCAAACCTTTATGGTCTGAGAGATATTCTCAACTAAAGTTCCCTCCTCCTGGCTGTTTCAGTCAAGCCTGCATTCTACCTGACAGACTTGGAATCTGGTCTGCAAACCAGCCGGCGGCTCTTCAGCAGAGCCAAGATCTCTATCTTTAAAAAAAACTATTTCATTGGAATGGTCTACAAAGTGTGCTTGCAAACCAGACACACGTTGTAGACTGTTCCAATGAAGTAGTTTTGTTTTTTAAAAGATTGCGATCTTGGTTTTGCTGAAGAGACGCCGGACGGTCTGCAGACAAGAATCCAAATCTGTCATCTAGCTCGCTGACGTCACGGAGGGGGGGAACTTTAGTTGCGAATATCTCTCAAACCATAAAGGTTTGAGAGATAAGACTTACATAGTTCTTTAATGCCTGCAATAATAAATATACAAAAAATTAAGTATTACTATCCCTTTAAGGTCCCCTGTGTGAATTCCCCCCACCAGAAACCAAGTACTGCTACTGTCACTATGCCCCTTGCCCACTCCCCGCTACTGTTTGTTTTGTGGTCTGTTTCATTTGCCTCTTAGTCATTAGGTTAGCTATTGGTCTACATTTATTTTAGCTGCCTCCATTTGTACCTATTTTTTGTCTTACAGATCTTTGCACACAGTCTGTTTTGGATAGTAGTGGGCTTATTTTTATGTTTCAGGCAGTAGCTTACTGGTGCATTTTTTTTTTAATTATTTTTTCAGAGCCCCATTTGTTCTACCGTTCTTTGGTCAAAATCCTAATGACCAGTAGGAATTTTGCTCTTGTGCCATTTTGAAAAAGATAACATCTCCAATCTGACTTGGAAGTCATGTCTATGGAGGTGGACAACAGAGTTGTGAGCAGGACCACAGGACCTCAGGCTCTGCTTGCTGCACATGGTTATCTTAGCCATGTAAGAACCAGAGGCTTAGCATATGAATTAAACAACAACTGTTTAATTAAGGTCATTCAATGAATGTCATGTTTGCCTCCAAGGACTGATTGAAGATGCTATATTTTGAACACTTGTGTCTTGCCTTATGTCTCACCATAGGATCGATTCGATGCACTGATACTGTAGACAGGTTTAGCAGAAATAGCATAAAATGTGTATCAAGGATAATCAGAGAATTGTTAGACCAAGGGGGGATTCACTAAGCGGTGATAAAGAGGTGATAAAATGGAGATGACTTCTCCAGTTAATCACTTTTCCAGTTCCTATGTTATTCTATGGAGCCTAAGCACTAAGATTTCTTCACCTTTGGATATCTTAATGAATAGGCTCCCTAGAATAAAATAGGAATTAGAGAAGTGATAAACTGGAGAAACCATCTCTACTTTATCACCTCTTTATCACCACTTAGTGAATCTTCTCAACATGTCTTGTTGGCTCAGTGCCCTTGTCTGTGGTAGGAGCTTTGAACAATCAAATTCAGGAACTCTACCAGCTAGATGTTAATAGAAAGGTGACAGTTTGGTGGGATTTGAATATGTGATTAATGCTATAAGATAATATATATATAGTAGGAAATTTTTTCCTATATCAACACAATGTTTTCCTATTCTAACACATTTTTCTACTATTCAACACATTTTTCTCCTACTCCAACACATTTTTCTCCTATGATTCCTATGGTGCAACATTTCCCAGCACAATATTACGTCTTCTGAGGGCTGAAGTTTAGAAATAAGTGTCTGAAAGTCAAAGTTGTGAGTCCTACAGCAACATGTGGCTTGAAAAATGTGTTAGCATGCAGAATGCATTTGTCCTTTGTCCACAACACTAACTTCATGCTTAAGTGACATTGACACATATTCAAGATGATGTCAAGTGATAAAAAAATGAAGTACAAGCTACAATGTGGCAGATGTGTATGGTAGTGTGGGACTGGAGTGGCGTGATTGGTGGGATTTTGACAAACTGTATCCACCCCGGTAGGAGAGGGATCATCATCATTTATTGCACACGCTGCAGCAACCATTGCTACAATAATTTTTTGTATTACCACCTTACTCCTATGTCTCCGTACTGCTCCTTTCCCCCCTCCCCCTTGTGCATTTGTTGGACATTATGCAAATACCGTGTGTGTTTTTACTCTCTACAGTACACAACTGATGGAGTGTGATGTCTTGCCTTAACCCTCAACAAAATTATCAATGTCGTCAGCTGTCTTTCAATTCTGTCTCAGCCATACAGCTCACATCAGGCTCTCAGATAGCTGTCACCTAATATATTTATTTATTTATGAATTATTATTATTTTTTAGTTCATTTTTTATTTTATTGTTTTAAGTTGTCCACCCCCATCTTATCAGTCTGTTCAAAAAAACAAATAACTAAAAAACAAAATCAACAACTTCTTCCCCAGACTTCCCCAGCACAGAGACAGTAACAGCAAGATCAGCAAGCCAATTGGACCTCAGTTGCCTGTGTCTTGATAGTCAGTCACACTGAATTGTGGGGTATTTGAGGTCAACCTCATTCCTCCCTTCTTCTCCCCAGAGAACAAATGTCCTACTTAAAAGACTCTCTAAGCTTCATTTCCCCTTTATTTGCCTATCTTCTCTCAAAAACGTGCTGCTCTCTCCTCTCACAAACACAAAATGGCTGCTGAGAGAGCCTGGCACCCTTTTATATGGCTGTAGAAAAGCAGAGAAAACTTTCATGTGGTAGGGAAATGTTTTCTTCAAATTGATTTCAATGGAATGAGCTAGGTGAAAAAAGCAGCAAAATGGCACTTTTCAAGGGAAATTATTCGCCAAGTGGGAAGTACCATTTCTCACAGAAAAGACACTTCCAATGCTGGAATGTGGTTTGCTACAAAGTTATTATAACCCAAACTGTTTTTTTCCATATTAAACAGTAAACCTACTTTCTGTTGCATTCTATGGGAGATTTGAGGAACATAGAATGTGATAACAACATCTCCACCACTTTGTGACAGCTGAAACTGTTACAACATTTTAACAACTGATTTAGCACTGATGGTTTTCTTGTTTTACTCAGCAGGAAAGATATATACACAATAAATATATTTTCCATAATAAGACTTTACTGATCCTTTAAACTGCAATCTATGCTGGGAACATATAAGGTCACTGGTTATTAAACTTTGGTGTCCCCCAATGTATCTTACAGGGATAGTAATACTTTGTTTTATCTTTATTTTATTTTGTAGGCATTAAAAAAACATGGAGAACGATATAAGTCTTATCTCTCAAACCTTTATGGTTTGAGAGATATTCACAAGCAAAGTTTCCCCTCCCGCCCCTTTTACTGATGTAACACTGCTCAGCCAGAGCAGAAGGGAGGTGCCCAGGTAGACTGCAGAGAGGGACAATCTTCAATTAAGATAAGGGAAAAACCTGAAAAACTTGTCAAGGGGGGCAGGGATTTCATTGTTCTCACAGTAAGAAGATTGTCCCCTGCTGTTATCTGTGTGGTCTATGGACTGGATTCCACATCTGAGAAGAGATGGCTTACACTAGGTAAAAGGGACGGGAGGGGAAACTTTGCTTGTGAATATCTCTTAAACCATAAAGGTTTGAGAGATAAGACTTATATCGTTCTTCATGTTTTTTTAATGCCTACAAAATAAAATAAAGATAAATTGAAGTATTACTATCCCTTTAAGGTGCCTGTTTACCCGGACCATGTGACCCAAAAGGCTAATAGTGTATCGAAAATAGCTAGATGGGTTTTACGGTACTGGATGTATCTATAAAAAGCTAGGACTTGAAGAAAACCTCTCACAGAAGGAAACTGCATGTATCTGCCTCCGGCCTTTCAATAGCTGCATTTTCTTCACGCCCTAGTTAAAGTTATGTGTCTTAAAGGAGCAGTAAACAAGCAGGGGGAAGATTCTCTTAGCTTTTTATTTCTGTAACTTACATGGACATTCATACTCTGTTAGGTGGGCTCCTTTTCCACTTTCCTCTTTGTTAGATATGGAAGAAGGGTCAGACATTTCAACACCTGTGGTCTTCTAGGGGATGGCTACCAGGAATTTAATAGCTACTCTCCCTTTTCAATTTATATTACTAGGATCCTGTAGACTGAAGAGAGTTATGCAGTTTACAGAGGGTACAAGCCCTGCGACCATCTCCTATTTGTCTGTCTGTTTGCCAGCCACAATCTGAGGTATGTGGTTATTTGGCCATTCCTTTAATATCCTATTTACTTTATTCACGTTTCCTTTCTGGTTAACTCCTTGCACGTTGGAAGGGCTCAGAGTGGATTATAGTTGAGGATACACTTTTACATAGTTTTCCATACTTTTGCCTTTTTGGGCCTAGGTGCCTTTAAGAACAGAGAACAAGACGCCATCACTGTAGATAAACTTTGGTTCCTCCTTGTCCACCTCCTACAGTACAGAGTGGGCTCTGGATCGTGGGAGAAGGTGGAATGGGAGCAGACAGGGTTCTTGTAGTGAAATACCTCTTCACCACTTTGGTGGCTCTTGGGTGCAAGTGGCTGGAGAGCCATTGCACCATTGTGTTAACTTGGTGGGAGTTATCACTTGGTTCTGATCAGGTCTGGTTTAATTCCGGGCCCCAGGGAAAGGAAGGTGAGGAACAATTGCTCCTTCCCTTCATTTTCAGTGAAGCACCCATAAGTTACCTGACATTGCAGGCTATCCCTGTGGGTGGCTGAATTTTCCTCCCGGCACTGTCTCTTGCCTCCACAATAAGCAGATAAATATTTTATTCTTATCTTCTGTTTTGATTTCTCACTTTGGGAGGTCTCCTCTCTACATTCAAGTTCCTTATTGCTGAACATTTTTAAAAACATTTTTAAAAAGCACAAAAATGATGTTGTCCTTCACCCCCACAATTTCCTTTTTTGTCTGCTGTGCTATAGCAGTGGATTACCCCCTAACAGTTGACCCTCAAATCTTGGACCTGAAACCCCTCAATAATTTTTCTCATATTCTGTGGTTCAATATGGGCTTTTATGCTCCATTACTTCTGAAAAGGGGCTTGGGGGAGTTTTTTGTTTTTCTGGACAAAAGGACTCATATGTTCCTCTTAATGCATATCATGAGTTTTCCTTAATTTTTCCTTTCATGATTGCTATTTTTATATAACCGCCCTCCCTTTCATGTTTGCGTCCATCCCTCTGGTATTCACAAAAGGTATTGTGACTTTGTCAGTTGACATTCATTCTCTTGGGATCGCCTTTACTCCTTATATGCTAAATCACTTGTGCAGTTCAGTTCTTTCAATGGATGCTTTACATCTCCATCTTTTCATGCTTGTCAATACTGGGACAACACTACTGGGTGATCAAATTCAAAAAATCCTCTCTGGTACCATCTCAGGATCTAATCATTCTTGGTATGAGATTCAACACACTATAGATGTATCTGCAAGGCAGCAAGTGATATCATCTTCTACTTCTTCTGGACCTCGTGATGTAGGGTCCTCTGTGATATACAGAGGTGGAGAAACTTGCTTTGACAGCTTGGGTATTTAAACCAGCCTTCTGATGAAGAAGGTTTTTCTGAATCTGTCATTGTGACCATGATATAGGCTTGTAAGCTATTTTCGTCTAAGGTGTATCGTAGTGTATGGTCTTTGTTTTTCAAGTGGTTTGAAGACTAATGCTGCATTAGTTTGATCTTGTGGCTACTTTGACTTTTCTTCAGAATGGTCTTTAGAAAGGACTTAATGTTAGTTCTTTCACTGTCCAGATTTCTGCCTTATCTGTAGGGGTGGGCGAAAGGTCGTGTTCCTATGAAAAAATCAGCAAAAACCACGTGGTTGTCCACTTTTAAGCGGGAAAATCCACGTTAAATAAAGTGATTAAAATCTTCGTGTTTTCGCATACTGGAAAAAATGATTTGCTATTTTTTCAATTGCTAGAAAGTTTTTGCCCCTTTATTAACGTATTTTTTGCCTTTTCGCTATAAAAACGTGCCATTTTCCAGGAAGTGAAAAACAATACAAGCAGCTACAGAGTGAGAGAGAGGTTCTGTGGTGTTGTGCTGTGATATTTATAGGAAAATTGAGGCAGGAGAGGCTCACAAAAAAAGGAGGAGCTGGAAGGACCCATATTTGTCCTGTGAGTCTAAGGAAGAGGAGGAAGTGATCACTGCAGACCCAATGCTGGCCAGTCCCCCTAAATCACCCCTAAGGATCTTAGGGAAATTAATCTTATGGGAGGAAGAAGAGGGTAGTAGCTAGAGCAGGACAGGTCAACTGCCTGTACCTGCTGCCACTAGTGCTGGACCTACTGCCAGTGCTGAACCCGCTGCCAGTGTGTCTTGTAGTTCTCAGTAGGGTGGGAAGAAGAAGATGACACCAAAAGTGACAGCAGGGGACCCTAAGTCACACTTTTCATCCCCAAGCAGTCCTGCCACTAGTACTACTACTAAGAAGGTCCAGCAGCTTGTTAGATTTAGAAGTGAAGGAAGGAGTGATCATCAGAAATAAATAGCTGAAAGTCAAAGTTGTAAGTCCAACAACAACATATATTTTGAAAAGTTTGTTAGAACTGTGTAACTTTATTGCTTTAATGCCATCACTTGTGGAGATGGTGGAGGTGGTGGCGGTATGTGAGGGCACGCTATGTGTCACTCTTGTCAACTCCTACAGCAAACCCATAGTCGTCATACTCCTCTGTAGCAGGAGCCATATGTTTTATTTGGAATGAACTAACTGTTGGTAGTGGCACACTCTGTGACTCATCAATAACATCACTTCGTCTCTTATATGCCAAAAAGCCCTGGGAACTTTTTGGATGGCTTCTGCTGCTGCTAGTTGTGGCACCTGTGACATTTTCATGGTGTGTCTCCCAGTCAGAGCTGTGGTTGTTCTTCAGGGGGGATGTCACTGAGGAGGTGGGTAGGTGTGAGCCTGCTTTCACCCTGCTCAGACAACAGATAGAAACATGTTTGGCTTTTGGAACCTGAGTGAGGTATCTCCATATTGTGGTATTCATGTACTGCAGGGTTCCTGAGAAGCAGCTACTATTCGGGTTAGATGATGATGCAATTCTAATGCTACTACTATTAGGTGTCAAAGGTGCAGCACTTCCAGCTGCAGCAGAGACACTCATCATAGTTAAGGTTGTGGATGTTAATAACTTGTGTTGTTGCTGTTGCTGCTGGTTACTCAACACAAGTGTGTGTAGCTGAGTGTGGCTTAAACTTGGAAGCAGTGATGATGCTGATGAAGGCTGACAGGATGATTGTGTATTTTTAGGCAGTGTTGCTTGTCCAGGGTCAGGCCTTCCAATTGTTTTTTCAAACAGTGCTCAGTTTCAGTGGTGGAAGATTGAGCCTTTGCCTTTCTGGCCATGTCAATGTCATCTTTATCTGAACAAGAGGAGGATGCTAGAGGGATATATTCTAGATCTATACCATCATCATCATCATAAGTCATCATTAGGTCATCCTCAGTATTGCCCACTACCCTTATATTCCTCTAATCTTTTAGAGATCTCAATCAATTTCTATTTAATTTTACAAAGTCTGTTGCTACTTTGAGGACAGGTGTTTTGGTGCTTGTTTGTCTCACGCTCAGATGCAGCTGTTGGTTCAGCTGCAACACTTTCCTCCATTATGTCATAATCAGCACTAAAATGTGACTCGTTGTCTTCTTCAGTGTTCTACTTATATGTTATTCTTTTGGCATTAGTGGTGATGGTGGTGGAACATTTGGTTGGACCTTGACAAACTGTATCATTCCTGGGAGGAGAGGGACAATCATCATTTTTTGTACATGCTCCAGTAACCATAGTTACAATCAGTTTCTGAACTGCCACTTTACTCCCATGTCCCTATACTGCTCCACCATTCCCCCTCCCCCTGCCCCTTGTACATTTGCTGGACATTACTCAACTACTGTGTGTGTTTTTTTACTCTAATGTATACAACAGAACTGATGGAGTGAGATGTCTTGCTTTGGATCTCAACAAAATTCTTTGGGCTCGATTACCAGTGCTAAAAAAAACAGGTGGTGTGTTTTTTTAAGTCAGGTGTTAGTACCATATTACCCGACTTGTGAAAACAAAATCAGCGATAATTATAAGCACCACCAGTCAAAAAAAAGCCCATAGGAAACAACTAAAAACAATGTGCAAGTAGCATTCTATTACCCATGCTCAGTATTACCGCATGTTTTGTGGTTACATTTTCTGTCTGTAATCCTATGCCTTGGAGCTGATTCATACAAGCCACGAAGACGGTTTCAGAACTATCATTTTTTGAACAAAAAAAGTGCAGAATACAGTATACATCATAGAAATCCAACATAGAGTGCCCCACTTCGACACATTAACCCCCCCTTTGAAATTCAACTTATAGTGCTTTCTTTCACCATTTTAATTCGACAAATATTGTTTACATTCAACATTTTAACCCTTCCACTTAAAAATTTGACTCATAGTGTTCCTATGACCTTCTTTCTCTATTTTAATTCTAATAATATTGCTCCCATTCGGCATTGTCTATTCTCCAGTTTTACTACAAAATACAGACTCTTTATGTGTCACAGTGATTCCTGTGCAACAATGTATAACTTTCTGTGCTACGTTCGAAAGACCTCTTACTCCTAAACCCCTTTGATGTGTTAATACTACAAAAAGAAGTGATATTAACCCCTCCTTTACTGTTGTGAGGAAGGTTACTGAATAAGTGTGACCCGATTTATATAACAATAAGTAAAACTATCATAAAAAGGACCAAAACCAAAAAGAAAAAAAAACAGCCCTTCACAACAGACTCTCATCCTGTAGGAGGATCATGGTGTTAATGCTGAAAAAAGACCAGTTCTACGCTTTCCAAAAGGTCCTTTCAAGTACAGAGTCAGAATAAAAATGAACTTTCATTAGTATATTTAAAAGGGTAACCAACCAAAATGAAACTCCTATTTGTTGGAGGTTCACAAAATATAAAAATAAAAGTGGAGCTAAGTCCACTGGATAAATGGGGGAATGATATTACAGAAAGGATACCCTATTAATTTGCATCCAACTAGGCTTTATTTATGTAATGGTTTACCATTGTATGCTTCAGTGTAAGCACCTGAATAGGATCATTAAATCAATGAAAATACACAACAGCACATAAGAATTAGTTGTCTTGTCTTTATTGTTGTTTTGAGTACTTTAACTTAGGAAATAACCAAGTGTGCATTTAACTTATGTATTGAATTCGACATACAGAGGGATAATATGTGTGAATCCTTCTGTTAATCGCCAATGATCCAAGTGAATAGAGTAAAATAAGAGACAGCAAATACTCCAATACTCCAACTGTATTATGTGAAAGTGTAACAGAACCCTTTATTGCTCATTCACTACAAAACCCTTCACTTTATCGCTGTAGCTACCCATACCTCAGAACATGAGCTACAATAGAACATTAGTTCATAAATGGGCTAATTCTTTATTCCTATTGTTGTTAATATTGTTAGTAATAGGAGTGAGAAGTCTTACACACTTAGCATTGTAATTTATACATTGTTGCACAGGAATCACTGTGACACATAAAGAGTCTGTATTTTGCAGTAAAACTGGAGAATAAACAATGTCAAATAGGAGCAATATTATTCAAATTAAAAAGAAAGAAGGTCATAGGGACACTATAAGTCGAATTTTAAAGGGGAAGGGGTAAGATGCCAAATATGAACAATATTTGTTGAATTTAAATGGTGAAAGAAAGCACTGTAAGTCAAATATCAAAGTGGGGGTTAATATGTCGAAGGGGGGGCACTCTGTTGGATTTCGCGAATGTGGGGAACACATCTAATGCTAAACTTGATAGTAACATAGTAACTTAGGTTGAAAAAAGACTTGTGTCCATCCAGTTCAACCCTTTTCCTGTTCCTGTTTACCATCGTTGATCCAAATGAAGGCAAAAAAAAAACCCCTCAATACAGCAATTTCAAATTCTGCCTTGAATGAGGGAAAAAAAATCCTTCTTGATTCCAAATTGATTCCAAATGGCAATCAGATTTCTCCCTGGATCAACAAGCACTAACTAAATATTAATCCCAATACTAACATACATAGCCCTGTATGTTCTGCTCTTTTAAATAAGTATCCAGGCCCTTTTTAAAGGTATCTAATGTATTTGATCTTTCTGTCGTCAAACGTACGCCTATTTCCTCTGTCTTTTCTCCATTGGTTTTTTAGGCGTTAGTTGAATAAAAGCAGACAGCTCCAGTTTTGTTAGTTGGTAGAAATGCTCTGTCTACACCAGTTTTGTTTTACTGTGGTTCTGCAATAGAATATCAGTGTACCAAATGTTTGCAAAATACATGTTGCTTGTTTTTCTTCTAACACTGGTTTTAGCACGGGTAATAGATCGAGCCCCTTATATCTTCTGTTATCTGTCAAGCCTTTTTAATAATTGTCCACCCTATCTTGGGCTGCATTCTATTGCAGGTGATAAATGTTAACACCTGTTTTATCAAACATTTTCCTATTGAATAGTGTTGAGCGAGCACCCCGATGCTCGGGTGCTCGGGTGCTCTGACCGAGCACCGCCGGAGGCTCGAGTGCTCGGCCGAGCACCCGAGCCCCATTGAATTGAATGGGGCGACACGAGCATTACACCAGGCACCCCCTGCTCTGATGAGGGGAGGGTGCCTGGTCAATGCCCCCCTTCATCTCCACAATGCCCCTCTTCCACAATGTCCCCCTTCATCTCCGCAATGTCCCCCTTCATCTCCGCTATGCCCCCTTCATCTCTGCAATGTCTCCCTTCATCTCCGCTATGCCCCCTTCATCTCCGCAATGTCCCCCTTCATCTCCGCTATGCCCCCTTCATCTCTGCAATGTCCCCCTTCATCTCCGCTATGCCCCCTTCATCTCCGCAATGTCCCCCTTCATCTCCGCTATGCCCCCTTCATCTCCGCAATGTCCCCCTTCATCTCCGCTATGCCCCCTTCATCTCCGCTATGCCCCCTTCATCTCCGCTATGCCCCCTTCATCTCCGCAATGTCCCCCTTCATCTCCGCTATGCCCCCTTCATCTCCGCTATGCCCCCTTCATCTCCGCAATGTCCCCCTTCATCTCCGCTATGCTCCCTTCATCTCTGCAATGCCCCCCTTCATCTCCACAATGCCCCTCTTCCACAATGTCCCCCTTCATCTCCGCAATGTCCCCCTTCATCTCCGCTATGCCCCCTTCATCTCTGCAATGTCCCCCTTCATCTCCGCTATGCCCCCTTCATCTCCGCAATGTCCCCCTTCATCTCCGCTATGCCCCCTTCATCTCTGCAATGTCCCCCTTCATCTCCGCTATGCCCCCTTCATCTCCGCAATGTCCCCCTTCATCTCCGCTATGCCCCCTTCATCTCCGCTATGCCCCCTTCATCTCCGCAATGTCCCCCTTCATCTCCGCTATGCCCCCTTAATCTCCGCTATGCCCCCTTCATCTCCGCAATGTCCCCCTTCATCTCCGCTATGCCCCCTTCATCTCCGCTATGCCCCCTTCATCTCCGCAATGCCCCCTACCTCCAGTCCCTGGTGGTCCAGCGGAGCGTCTTCAGATCTGTGCCTCCTTCGGCACAGATCCCCGCCACCCGAACATGCCGGGCGAGCACATGGCGGTACTCGTACGAGTACCGCCATGTGCCGAGCAGAGCGATGCTCGAGCCGATCCGAGCATCGGCCGAGCATGCTCGCTCAACACTACTATTGAAGTCTATGGGGAAACCTGGAGATAAACGCAGAGATTCATCTAACACCTGCAATAGAATCTAGCCCATTATTACGGTTCAAAAATATCTATATACATATATCTATAAACAAAATTAACAACTTTTCCTAGACTTCATCAGGACAGAAATAATAACAGATAGGGGCTAGATTCTATTGCAGGTGCTAATTTTATCACTGCTTTTATCTCCAGTTTTCCCCATAAACTTCAATAGGAAAATGTTTGATAAAACAGGTGTTAACATTTAGCACCTGCAATAGAATCTAATCCATAATCAGTCAGACTATCACAGTGCCTGTGATTGCCCTCCGTGACCGCTGTGCAGTGCTGCAGGCGACATTGCCATTACTCCCTGGTTGTCACGCTTAGGTGCATTCGCTATTCTTATAGGCTGATGGTATTGCCAGAATGAGTCTCCACCTACATGCTAGGCCTTATAGGCCTCAGCCTGCCAGTATACTTTTGCCCTTTCATGGTGTACCTGTGTGCTAAGCTCTTGTGTTATTTCGATGCTCTGATTCTGTGTGTGACTCCTGGCTACGTTAGACTCCGGCTACGTTTGATCCCTGACTAGTTGCCTTCCGGTCTGACCCTTGACTCTGTCTGACTACCCGATCTGGTCTGACTCTTGGCTTTGGCTGACTACCCGATCCGGTCTGACTCTTGGCTTGGCTGACTACCCGATCCACTCTGACTCCTGGCTTTGGCTGACTACCCGCTCCGTGCTGACCCAGGCTCCGGCAGACTATACGATCGTTTCCTGCCCTTGGCCTACTGTCGCTGCTTGTGCTTACCGTGCTCTGTTGTTTCCTACAGTTCAAGCTGTGCTCAGTTACTTCATCAAACCTTGTCTCTGGCATTTTGTATACCCTAGAATTCTAGGGATCTCAGTCACCATTGCCTGTTCTACCTTCACGGTCTGGGGTTCTCTGTCACCACTGCCTGTAGGTTTACCCTAGCATTCTAGGGAGCTCAGTCACCATTGCCTTCTCTCCCAAGAGTGCTAGGGATTCCTGTCTCTGTTGCCTTGCACTACCCTAGCGTTCTAGGGGAATATCTTGTGTTCTGCCTGGGCATTTCAGCTTCTCCTGCACTAGTAGCTACTGCTATCCTTGCTACCATTGCATACTATAGTCAAAGTGGTATCAGCCTGCGTGCAGTCGGTGAATCCTGTGCTGTCTCCACACTTGGTCCTGTGAGGGTTGGGGAAGTGCTATTCATATTTATTCTGTTCTTATTTTAATAAAGATATTGATTTTACTGCATCTGTACTTGTCAGTGTCGTTATTCCTCAGTCACCCCATGACAGTACGAAAGGGCCATGAACTCTGAAAGTACAGATACTGGTAGCCGACAATTGCCTAATATCCTTTCAAGGATCGATATTCAGCAACAACGCATTGACCAGTTGTCTATGGTGATTCAGATGCTCCTTAACTGTACAGCACATCTCGATAAGCCTGCGCAACTACCGGTGGCCCACCTTGTTTCGGCATCAGTAGTAACCACTCAGGTGGAAAATACGATTTATAGAGGGCTGTCCGGAGCTGCTCCACTCCCTCTAAGATATGATGGGGAACCCACGGTGTGTCGTGGATTAATAAATCAGCTCAGAAATATTTTGGAACTGGTACCTAATGCTTTCCAGAGTGAAAGACCTAAAGTGGTCTTTATGGTTTCCTTGTTGACCGGTAAAGTTTTGACATGGGCCAACCCGTTATGGGAAACTGCCAAACCCATAACTTCAAACTTTACAGAATTTGTGGATGCCTTCCGTAAAGTATTTGATGTTCCAGGCCGAGCAACCTCTGCAGCAAAAAAACTTATGACCACTCGCCAGGGAGCCCGCACAGTAGCAGAATATGCTACTGAATTTCGTACACTAGCGGCAAAGGTAGGCTGGAACAACGAGGTTCTGGTGGCGGCCTTCTCACAAGGGCTTAATGACATTATCAATGATGAGACGGCAGCCCGTGAGCTGCCAGAGGATCTGGATCAGTTTATTTCCTTTGCTATTCTGATTAATACCCGCATCAGGGAAAGATCCCCATTCAAAAACCACAAGCCAACGCTTGAGTCTCGACTGGTACCAGACTGGGAGTTCCCACCCATGCCGCCCTCGCCTCCCAAGCCGCCTAGTGCTGAGGTCAGTAGGGCTGAGCCTATGCAAGTCGGTTTTACATGTCTGTCCAGGGAGGAGCGGTCCTTCCATCGAAAAGAGGATCTATGCCTGCACTGTGGTAAGGCTGGTCACATGTTATCGGCCTGCACGGTATGTCCAGGAAAAGAACGCACCTAGGATCCCTGAGGGGACAGATCCTAGGTGGCATAAATCAGTTCCCAGACCTAGAACAAAACAAGCCCATCTTACAGGTGGCAATCACTTGGGCAGCTTCCTCTGTTGTGACACAAGCCCTGATCGATTCAGGAGCTGAAGACTACTTTATTGATGGCGAATTCGCTAAGCAGCACAATATTCCCTTGGTGCCTCGTGTTTCTTCATTGGCTGTTGAGGCGATTTATGGTAGACCGTTAGAACCATCCCATGTCATGCATGAGACCTGTCCACTGTCTCTTAGAGTAGGAGACCCTACAGTTTCAAGTCATTCAGTCTACACATTACGCCGTCATTCTGGGGTTTCCTTGGCTTCAGACACACAACCCCAGAATGGACTGGAAAACCTGTGACATTATATCTTGGTCCGCTTATTGTAAGAATTCTTGTCTATAGCAGCCCACTAAGATTTTAAGTACCTACCACTCTATACTCTCAGAGTTCCAGTCGTTCAGTGAGGTATTCAGTAAGGGGGAGGCTAGCACTTTGCCAAGCATAGGGCATACAACTGTGCTATTAATTTGACACCAGGCACGATACCTCCTAAGGGACGCACCTACCCTCTGTCGGTAGAGGAGAACCGAGCTATGGAGGAGTACATTACTGATGCCTTGGCCAGAGGAATTATCAGGAAGTCGTCCTCGCCCATGGGGGCAGGATTTTTCTTTGTAAAGAAAAACAGATGGGGAGCTTAGATCTTGTATCGACTATAGAGGTCTAAACAAGCTGATGGTAAAGAATGCATATCCCATCCCATCGATAACAGAGTTGTTCGATCGCTTGAAGAGCTCCTCAGTTTTCACAAAGCTTGATTTGTGGGCAGCCTATAATCTAATCAGAATCAAGGAGAACGATGAGTGGAAATCCGCTTTTAATACTCGTAGTGGCCATTATGAGTACCTGGTCATGCCCTTTGGGCTGTACAATGCTCCAGCGGTATCCCAAGAGTTTATAAACAATGTACTGAGAGATCTGCTACAGTCCAGTGTAGTAGTTTACTTGGATGATATCTTGAGACACATCGGAGAGATGTTGTTACTTTGTTGCGAAAGTTGAGAGAAAAAAAAAACTGTATTGTAAATTAGAAAAAGTGCGAATTCCAAAAAGACTGAGTGCCATTTCTGGGTTATGTAATCTCTGCTGACGGTATTGCTATGCATACAGAGAAACTCTCGGCAGTTCTACAATGGCCACGCCGGTGGGCCTGAAGGCCATACAGAGATTCTTAGGATTCGTAAACTATTATAGAAAATTCATGCAAAATTTTTCTACGATAGTCAAACCCTTGACTAACTTGATTCATAAAGGGGCTAATTCCTCGGCTTGGTCCCCTGAGGCCAACAGTGTTTTTGAAGCTTTGAAGTCTGCTTTTGCTGTGGCTCTAGTTTTGTCACATCCTAACCCTGCCTTCCCTTTACCCTGGAGGTGGATGCATCAGTGTCGTTATTCCTCAGTCACCCCGTGACACAGACAGAATGTTGGGGTATTTGGGTTCAATCTCCTTTGCTCCCTTCTCACACCCCAGACAAGTCCAACATAGATATAATAACAACAGCAAGATCAGCAAGGACATTGAACCCCAGCTGCCTGTGTCTTGCCAGTCAGTCAAATCGAAGGTTGGTGTATTTGGGATCAACCTCCTTCTCCCCATAGTGCCCCCAGACTCCACTAATACATAATCATGCAGTATATATTTTTTTCCATTTGAGTGTCAGAGGGTTAAACCCTCTAGCTTCCAAATAATTAATCATGCAAAACAAGCTGCAGACCATTACCGTATGGAGTTGTCTTAAAGCAACACAGCGTAGCTGACAGCAAAGGAGAATTTAGCTTTTGCATTGTGAATATACCAGGGCTAATTAGAGAGGTGGTAGAGGAAACAGCATGTTGGCTCGGTGCCCTGGATTGAAGCAGGACGTATGAACAGCCGTGAATACTTCTGGCTAGCCGCCATCTAAATCCTTAATAAAAAAGCATTTGTTTTTTGGCATTTGTGTCTGTTTAATGTGATATTATATAGTTATATTTATCGGATTATTAGCCAAGTACATTGAACTATAAGCATTATTGCTGCCCTGCTTCCGCACATGCCTGGCACAACAATCTGTTGACACACTGAGCACGTAAAGTGAAGATTAACCCACTGAATACTAGAGAGGTCTTAAATGCATGGCAAAGGAATGCATCAGGGACCTTTCTCACATTCAAAGGTTTATCATTAGAAATCACTGTGGTGGTTCTGTAAGAGCTTTCAAAATCATGAAACTATTTTTATTTAGAATAATATTTTTTTGAGTTATTTAGTTTTAGAGACTGAAATGTCTTGCAGGCACTTCCTGTGTTACTCTTGCGTTACTTCCTCTAACAAATTACCTCCTTCAACAAATCAGGGATAAGGAATTACTTTAATTGATACACAGGCATCTTTATCTTTTATTTATTAGAATGTATATATATATATATTTATTTATATAGCACCAGAAGGTGTACTTAGCACATCACAGTTTACATTTTGTGTAGAGGGGGTGGAATAAATGCTGTAATTAAAGGGATAGTAATAACGCAAACAAAATGCAGCTTCGATTCTTCTCTATACTATTTGTCCCATGTAGCGCTATACTATCAGTCTTGTAGTTTAGCAGCAATTAAATTAGAAAGTATCCCCCTCCCCCCCTGATATTTTTCCTTGTGCTCACAGTAGATTGTCCATCATTGAGCTTCATCCAGACTGGCTTGGAGAGCAGCGTGATGTATGTAAAAGGGTCAGGAGGGGGATACTTTCTCATCCAGTTGCTGTTGAACTACAACATTGATAGCACTGAAATGCAGTGCTACATGGTACTTGTAGTAGGAAGAAGAATTGGAGCTGCATTTTGCTTGAGGCAGTACTATCCCTTTAAGTGGCTAAATAGACAATCATAAGGGGAACACCAGGTGAGCATCCATTAGAATAGCGGTCACTGCCCGACTTGATATTTGGGGTAATGATAACTAACACACAGGACAAGTATTTCAGTTATAAAAAGACTCCACCTTCATTTGAACCACTTACCGACAGGTGAAGTGCCAGGATGGTCACCATTTTTTCCCCTTAGGGACCTGTGATGGTCCTGGCTCGTCACGTTCTTTGTGCTTACAGCAGTCTAGAGGGAGAGCTGTAAGCACAAATGGGGTCTGAAATTGACCAGAGCCAATCACAGGTGCCGGTGTGCCAACAATTATCAAATCGGTTCTTAAAGGGATAGTAATAATTACGATGAAAAAAAAATATATATATGTTGTAGGGTTCAACCCCCTGAGTAAAACAAGGGTACTCCCACTGTTGAGAGATATTTTATTAAAAAATTATAACAGCTCAAACTTGAATTTTTTGCTGTAATATCACAGTGCCCTGAAAATTTACAGTGGCGCTGTTGCTACACCATCTTAGGCCCTAAAGATTCTCACTCTGCAGAGAGTGCTTAAATAGAGAGAAATGCCCAGAGGACAACGGAGGCCCGGGATAAGCTTACGGACTGCCATAGCAGTAATGGAGGACTGAGACAGTATGCCCCGGAGGGCACCCAACGGAGACTGCACAGTAGACTGGCCGGTGAATAATGGCACCTTCCCCGAAGGGGTTAACGAACACTAAGACCAATGTCGACTGCCCAATTGTAAGCACAGTCTGAGGCGCCCAATGTAAGACCATCCTCAGCGTATTGGCAGGAAGGAGGGTCAAGCGTACCATGGGGCACAGATGGGAATTAGACACCAGAATGTCGCCCTTGCGACACAGACTGAACCGAGACTAGACTGCAGGAGTTGCAGGAAGGCACAATAGTACTGTCTGGAGACAGAAGCCTGGGGGAGAACCCCAAACCGAGGACCAGAATGGGACCGTAGGCAGTAGAGATACACAGGAGATGTAGCCCTACTGGGCCGGTACACAGGCAGGAACGTCAGCCAATCCGAGTCGGTACACAGAGCAGGAACGTCAGCCAGGCCGGGTCGGTACACAGAGCAGGAACGTCAGCTGGGCCGGGTCGGTACACAGAGCAGGAACGTCAGCCAATCCGAGTCGGTACACAGAGCAGGAACGTCAGCCAGGCCAGGTCGGTACACAGAGAAGGAATGGATACAGCAGAGTAGTTAAGCAGTCCGGGTCGGTACACATGGCAGGAACGGATACAGCAGAGTAGTCAGGCAGTCCGGGTCCGGTACACAGGAATCACATGAGAACTGGAACTAGCGCTGGTAACGGAAACACCACGAAAGGGCACCGGAGAAGTGACAAGGCCCAGTATTTAAGGACAAATACTGGGCAGGACAAAGTCACTTCAGCCAATAAGCATCAGCGGTAAACAAAGACTGACAGAATGTCGCCAGCATAGCAGGGGCACCGTGATAACCATCTACTTTTACTAAGTTTCTAAAGCTCTGTCCCCAAAACCAGTTAAGCCCCACCCCTTTTTTGACTCAAATCACATAATTTATCTCCCTCCAAAGGCACCACAGGACCCCCCTCACAAGTCAACAAGAAAAAGTTCTCAATGAGTATCCCACACTACAAGAAAGAAGCCGGTCAATCTGCCAGATCTCCGAAAGTCTGGAATAACCTACTTGAAAAATCTGATTTTCTCTCAGTCTAAAATCCTTAAAAATAACTGCTTCTTTATATGTATGTTTGTATATACAGTTCGGGAAAAACTTATTTGATCCCCTGCTGATTTTGTACGTTTGCCCACTGACAAAGGAATGATCAGTCTATAATTTTAATGGTAAGTTTATTTGAACAGTGAGAGACAGAATACTAACAAAAAAATACTGAAAAACACATTTCAAAAAAGTTATAAATTGATTTGCATTTTACTGAGTGAAATAAGTATTTGACCCCTTTGCAAAACATGACTTAATACTTGGTGGCAAAACCCTTGTTGGCAATCACAGAGGTCAGACGTTTCTTGTAGTTGACCACCAGGTTTGCACACATCTCAGGAGAGATTTTATCCCATTCCTCTTTGCAGATCCTCTATAAGTCATTAAGGTTTCAAGGCTGATGCAGCTCGAACCTTCAGCTCCCTCCACAGATTTTCTATGGGATTAAGGTCTGGAGACTGGCTAGGCTGCTCCAGGACTTTAATGTGCTTCTTCTTGAGCTGCTCCTTTGTTGCCTTGGCTCTGTGTTTTGGGTCATTGTCATGCTGGATTACCCACCCACAACCCATTTTCAATTCCCTGGCTGAGGGAAGGAGGTTCTCACCCAAGATTTGATGGTACGTGGCCCCGTCCATAGTCCCTTTGTTGCGCTGAAGTTGTTCTGACCCCTTAGCAGAAAAACACCCCCAAAGCATAATGTTTCCACCTCCATGTTTGACGGTGGGGATGGTGTTCTTGGGGTCATTGGCAGCATTCCTCCTCCTCCAAACACGGCGAGTTGAGTTGATGCCAAAGAGCTCGATTTTTGTCTCATCTGACCACAACACTTTCACCCAGTTCTCCTCTGAATCATTCAGATGTTCACTGGCAAACTTCAGACGGTCCTGTACATGTGCTTTCTTGAGCAGGGGGACCTTGCGGGCGTTGCAGGATTTCAGTCCTTCATGGCAGTGTGTTACCAATTTTTTCTTGGTGACTATGGTTTCAGCTGACTTGAGATCATTGACAAGATCCTCCCGTGTAGTTCTGGGCTGATTCCTCACTGTTCTTCTGAGCATTGAAACTCCATGAGGTGAGATCTTGCATGGAGCCCCAGACCGAGGGAGATTGACAGTTATTTTGTGTTTCTTGCATTTGTGAATAATCGCACCAACTGTTGTCACCTTCTCACCAAGCTGCTTGGTGATGGTCTTGTAGCCCATTCCAGTCTTGTGTAGGTCTACAATCTTGTCCCCGACATCCTTGGACAGCTCTTTGGTCTTGGCCATGGTGGAGAGTTTGGAATCTGATTGATTGCTTCTGTGGACAAGTGTCTTTTATATAGGTAACAAGCGGAGATTAGAAGCACTACCTTTAAGAGAGTGACCCTAATCTCAGCTTGTTACCTGTATAAAAGATACCTGGGAGCCAGAAATCTTGCCGACTGATAGGGGGTCAAATACTTATTTCACTCAGTAAAATGCAAATCAATTTATAACTTTTTTGAAATGCCTTTTTCTGGATGTATTTGTTGTTATTCTGTCTCTCACTGTTCAAATAAACCTACCATTAAAATTATAGACTGATCATTTCTTTGTCAGTGGGCGAACTTACAAAATCAGCAGGGGATCGAATCATTTTTTCCCTCACTGTATAATGTTTCTCTATTTGTGTAAATATGCAGCTCTTTACTGTAAACACTCCAGGACATACTTAAAAACGAGAGGAATTTCTACATATTCTTTGTCGTAAAATATTTTCTAAATAAATAATTAAGCACACTCAACATAATCACCCTGAGGTATTTGTTGACAATGTTAAACTGTTCTCCAAGAAATCAGGTGCTGTTGCTGCCAATGTGCTCCTTCTCTGTTTCCAATAATAACCCAACAAAATGCCCCCACATCCCACACTGGAATGCTTGTTCATAGTAGAGACTAATAGGAAGCAGAGATTCAGGAATATATTTAGACTGTCCACTCTGTAGAATATACATGCCTCATTGCAGGGAGGTCCAGGTACTTTGGTTCACTATTGAAATATTGTTGGCTACATGAAAATGATGACATCATAATCTCGCCTGCTTTCAAATGGCAATATCAAGATGTTGCTTGTATAAAAAGCTCAACATCAAAAAGAAAAGAAAAACAAGTGTACTTGCAAACAGCCTTAATAAGAGACACTTAACCTCTTGGATACTGGAGTGGTCTTCAACTCAAAGCAATGTGTTGGAGACCTCTCCAGCATCCAAGGGGTTACTCTGTCAGTAATCTGACCCTGTCAGTGCAGTCTGCCCATAGTGCCGGGTGTGTGAGAGTGTATTCCTCAGCCTGACATCGGAACACATGTCTTATTATGAACAACATAGTATATAAAATGAGTTAAAGGGAAAGTGTCTCTTATTAAGCATCTTTGCAAGTTCACTTGTTTTTCTTAACAGATGAGGGTTGGTACCGTGTCAGCCGTAGAAATACAGAGACAAATATAGTCATTAATACCTTCAATGGCTAACTAAGCAGATTTAGGATGCAAGCTTTCTTGACCTTAGGTCTCTTCTGCGCATGACTGCATCATGACAAACATCCTAGCAAATTATTATATAGGACAGTGTTGCAGTAGGCTTCAGTTTGCTAACATATTTTCAAAGCTTATTTTTGCTATATGACTGAACCTGCTATCATTTTTTCTTAGCCTTATCTTGTTGTAGACCAGTGACATTTTAAAAGTTTCACATAAAACTAACTTTATTCCTTCTGTGAGAAACTGGCAAATGGCTAATATGCAAACAATAAATGCATTTATACGTAAAAAACCCCCCCACACACACACATACATACACACACACACACACACACACACTCACATTTCCTTTGGAATGTAACATCTGACCATTTGATAAATCTATCCAAATCACCTTGACGTTGATACCTGCCTCTTTGAGACACTATCTGTTGAAGAGATTATTCAGTGATTTTATCATTTTAACCCCTTAACGACTCTTGACTGTCATAGTACGTCAAGGGTTGATCTGAACAACCCATGACGTACTATGAACATCATGGAGTTCCATTCAGTCGCGTCACCACAACGATCGGCCGGTCGTTAAGGGGTTAAAAGGCAGTCACTAAAGGCAGAATGCAAGAATCATTCACAATTGTTATTTACAGTGTACTCATGATTGCAAAACGATTAGAACCAAAATGTTACTGAATTGTGTTTTTTTTTTTTTTACAATTAGCAAATGTTTGTGCATTTTTTGGGAATGTGTTTCAAAAAGTGAGTGTGGCTAAAATGTCTGCTGTTTTGTGAGATGATGAGCAATTGCGCCTAATTCGGCAAAGCAATTAGCAAACATTTTCATATATGTCTTGCTAACTTTGCCACTAATTTAGGCAGAATCACTAATTTTGTCATTAATTTAGGGGCATTCGTTAACTTTGCCAATAGTTTAGGAGCAAGTGCTATTCAGCATCAAGACATTAGTGTGCTTCTTGTATCAAAACATGAGCAATCGCAATTAGAGCCTAAATTAATAACACTTTTTTACATTCCTCCCCAAATCACTCCAACAAATCTAATGTAATAGAACCCTACACAATATAATTTACTATAAATTCAGTATACCTGATTGTGCACTTCAAACCTCATCAGGATTTGATCAAAATTAATTAATTGGACATTACTTTTTAAGCATCTTTGGAATTTTCTAAGTTGCGTAACATTTCACTTTACAAATTTGAGTCAAGTTTAACATCTTATGATTACAGAAAGTTAATCGTTTTATGGAATGATAAATCCTTAAAAATATTGGATTGCACTAGCAAGTCAGTCTACCCCTGTAGTACTATATCAGCAGAGATCAGCCTTCCCCCGCAGTACTATATCAGCAGAGATCAACCTGCCCTTGCAGTACTATATCCTCAGAGGCCAGCCTGCCCCTGCAGTACTATATCAGCAGAGATCAGCCTGCCCCTGCAGTACTATATCTGCAGAAATCAGCCTGCTCCTAAAGTACTATATCAGCAGAGATCAGCCTGCCCCTGCAGGACTATATCCTCAGAGAGCAGCCTGCCCCTGCAGTACTATGTCAGCAGAGATCAGCCTGCTCCGGCAGTACTATATCAGCAGAGATCAGCCTGCCCCTGCAGTACTATATCAGCAGAGATCAGCCTGCTCCTGCAGTACTATATCAGTAGAGATCAGCCTGCCCTTGCAGTACTATATCCTCAGAGGCCAGCCTGCCCCTGCAGTACTATATCAGTAGAGATCAGCCTGCCCCTGCAGTACTATATCTGCAGAAATCAGCCTGCCCCTAAAGTACTATATCAGCAGAGATCAGCCTGCCCCTGCAGGACTATATCCTCAGAGAGCAGTCTGCCCCTGCAGGACTATATCCTCAGAGATCAGCCTGCCCCTGCAGGACTATATCCTCAGAGAGCAGTCTGCCCCTGCAGTAGTATGTCAGCAGAGATCAGCCTGCCCCTGCAGTAATATATCCTCAGAGAGCAGTCTGCCCCTGCAGTACTATGTCAGCAGAGGTCAGCCTGCCCCTGCAGTACTATTTCAGCAGAGATCAGCCTGCTCCTGCAGTACTATGTCAGTAGGGATCACCCTGGCCCTGCAGTACTATATCCTCAGAGGCCAGCCTGCCCCTGCAGTACTATATCAGCAGAAATCAGCCTGCCCCTGCAGTACTATATCCTCAGAGATCAGTCTGCCCCTGCAGGACTATATCCTCAGAGTTCAGCCTGCCCCTGCAGGACTATATCCTCAGAGAGCAGCCTGCCCCTGCAGTACTATGTCAGCAGAGATCAGCCTGCTCCGGCAGTACTATATCAGCAGAGATCAGCCTGCCCCTGCAGTACTATATCTGCAGAAATCAGCCTGCCCCTAAAGTACTATATCAGCAGAGTTCAGCCTACCCCTGCAGGACTATATCCTCAGAGAGCAGTCTGCCCCTGCAGTACTATGTCAGCAGAGGTCAGCCTGCCCGTGCAGTACTATATCAGCAGAGATCAGCCTGCCCCTGCAGTACTATGTCAGTAGAGATCAACCTGCCCTTGCAGTACTATAGCCTCAGAGAGCAGTCTGCCCCTACAGTACTATGTCAGCAGAGGTCAGCCTGCCCGTGCAGTACTATATCAGCAGAGATCAGCCTGCCCCTACAGTACTATGTCAGCAGAGATCAGCCTGCCCCCATGCAGTACTAAGTCAGCAGAGTTCAGCCCCTGCAGTACTACCACCCAGGGTGCAAATAAAGTATACTTCTGCTGGCAAAGACAATTCTTATTAATTCAGTTATGACTTTTAATCGAATGAATGCTGTAGAGGTCTACTACACATGGAAAAGCACTCAAGGGGGTAAAAGTCACATTTAAATCAATGGAATTTTCATAATTTTACTTCATACCTGGTTCATTTGGTTTGCTCCAGAACTGCACCTCTTTAGCTTGATGAATATTTAAGGCTGGAATTACATCCCAGGTGCCACTAGCTCCACCCTGACCAATTTCCAATGCACTGCAGAGCAAAGGGTATAAAACTGGTGCGGGGGCATGGCGATTGTTCTAGCTCTAGACCATTGTCTACTCTGCCTACTAGGAAATCCGCCCTGTGAATAAGATCTCAAACACCCTAAACGTCAATCCGGTATTCAATGCAGCTGTATTAATATTGGATTTGTTTGTTTCTCATTACTCCCCAGTGCTATTGTCCTTGCTGTTCCAGTGAAATACTTCTATATGTATGTGTAAGGTGACGACATAATTCCTTTAACCCTTTGAGTGACAGAGGAGTACCCAACGCATTGCTCCACAACACGTTGCGCACCCCTCTGGCACGCAAAGGGTTCAGTCACAGACACATTAAAAACACACACTGAAGTCCCACAGAATTTAAATATCTGATTTAAAGGGGTATGCAGTCGAGCTTAATTGTATGCAGATACTTTCCAGATTTATGACAGAAACTACTGGTCAAAGTTGTTCATAGACAAACGATAACAATAATTCAGGCAAAACTGAAATGTCCTCACAGCCTGAAATACAGTATCATTTACTCGCTGTAACACAACTGAGCCATTTAAAAATACTCCCCCGTGTATTATTTAACTAAAATAATAAAACAAAAGTCTTCTCGCACCAATGTCACTTTGGAGAAACGAATGTGACTCTCATCTCAGTAGAGGCAGAAACAGCGCAGAGTAACATTAATTCCACCCTCTGTGTGGATGAGCTAAAGACGTTGTTCTTTATTGTTTTACTAGTGTAAAAGCCCGTGTACACGGCCAAGGTCTGGGTGATGTTAACCCTTTGAGTGCCCATGCTTTGCAATGCGTTGCGTACCCCTCTGGCACTCAAAGGATTAAGAGTCTGGTCCTGCTCTGCCTACTGTCGCCCCCTCACTGGCGGCACACGTGATACAGTCATACACTGTAGAGACTGCCCGAACACACAGAATGCTCCCAGCACAGAACTCCCAGTATTCCGTGCTCCCAGCATTCCTACACCTTCCAGCATTCCATGCTCCCTTCATTCCTACACCTCCCAACATTCCGTGCCCCCAGCATTCCGTGCTCCCAGCATTCTGTGCGTTTGTGCAGTCTCTACTGTGCATGACTGCATCTGACAAACATTCTAGCGTTTTATTATATAGGATTCTTCATTGTCCTACAGAAGGTTCCCAGCTATCATCACGTATATTATTATGATAATTTGTTTATTATGCCTTTTAGCACTAGAGAGGTATTCAACTCATTGCACAGAAATGCGCTGGAAATCATTGGCGCTCAAAGGTTTAAACCTACAGGCACAATGGACCATATTAACAAAGTTAAACTCAAACATTTTTGGCACAAACCAACTGCATCACAGGGGTAAAAAAATGATCTTCTATTCAAAGGGATAGTAATACTTAAAAACTACTATTCCCCATTTTGTAACCCTTCAAAAACTGAGTAAAATGAGCCCAGTGGCATCACAAACCTTTATGGTTTGAGACATATCCGCTTTCAAAGTTTCCGCTCCCCCGATGTCATCATTGTATCTTACAGCAGGGGAATCTGGTCCCGGGACCGGCGGCTCTGCAGAAGAGCCGAGATCACGGTAATAAAAACAAAATCCTTAACTTAAAAGGTCTTCTACGTGTGCTTGCTTGTGTCTATGACACAACAGCTCCATACTTCATATACAGTGGTCATGCAGAACATTTACCCCTATTGGACTACTATTCTGGACTACTGGACTACTGGACTACTATTCTCGACGCCGGTGAGATAGCTCAGTGGTAAATTCCCTGACTATGGAGCCTATTCAACCTCAGGGTTGCAGGTTCGAATCCCAGCAGGGTCAACTCAGCCCTTTATCCTTCCGAGGTCCATAAATGAGTACCATTGATTGGGTAATAATTAGTGTTGAGCGAGGATGCTCGGATCGGCTCGAGCATCGCTCTGCTCGGCACATGGCGGTACTCGTACGAGTACCGCATGTGCTCGCCCGCCATGTTCGGGTCTCCTCCCCGCACGTTTTGCGGCTGCTGCGCAGCCAATAAACGTGCAGGGAGGCTCTGACATCGGTGTAATGCCAGCAGCCATGTTGGCTGCTGGCATTACACTGATTGGCTGGCCAGAACCCGTGGTCAGGTGCTGTATAGCACCTGACCATCGAGTTCGGCTCAGTCTGAGCCAGGGAGAGCTGAGGATAGGAAGGGAAAGGCAGTGTAGGGAGGAAAAAAACAAAAATTGTTAAAAAAAAAGAACCAAAAGTCCTTTTTAGGACTACTGTGTGTGGGGGCAGCAGGTTATTTGGTGTGGGGGGAAAAAAACAAAAAAAAAAAAAAAAAAATATATATATTCTGTTTAGTGTGCAAAGTTGCAGATTAGAGCACATTCTGTTTAGTGTGCACAGTTGCAGATTAGAGCACATTCTGTTTAGTGTGCAAAGTTGCAGATTAGAGCACATTCTGTTTAGTGTGCAAAGTTGCAGATTAGAGCACATTCTGTTTAGTGTGCAAAGTTGCAGATTAGAGCACATTCTGTTAAGTCTTCAAACTAAAATATCAAAGTCACGTATTCCATTCAGTGTGCGTCGCCGCAGTTTAGCAGCACATTCTGAGTACTGTGCAGAGTTGCAGAATAGGAAGAAATACTGTTAAGTCTTCAAACTAAAATATCAAAGTCACATATTCCATTCAGTGTGCTTCGCCGCAGTTTAGCAGCACATTCTGTGTACTGTGCAGAGTTGCAGAATAGGAAGAAATACTGTTAAGTCTTCAAACTAAAATATCAAAGTCACATATTCCATTCAGTGTGCTTCGCCGCAGTTTAGCAGCACATTCTGTGTACTGTGCAGAGTTGCAGAATAGGAAGAAATACTGTTAAGTCTTCAAACTAAAATATCAAAGTCACATATTCCATTCAGTGTGCTTCGCCGCAGTGTAGCAGCACATTCTGTGTACTGTGCAGAGTTGCAGAATAGGAAGAAATACTGTTAAGTCTTCAAACTAAAATATCAAAGTCACATATTCCATTCAGTGTGCTTCGCCGCAGTGTAGCAGCACATTCTGTGTACTGTGCAGAGTTGCAGAATAGGAAGAAATACTGTTAAGTCTTCAAACTAAAATATCAAAGTCACATATTCCATTCAGTGTGCTTCGCCGCAGTTTAGCAGCACATTCTGTGTACTGTGCAGAGTTGCAGAATAGGAAGAAATACTGTTAAGTCTTCAAACTAAAATATCAAAGTCACATATTCCATTCAGTGTGCTTCGCCGCAGTTTAGCAGCACATTCTGTGTACTGTGCAGAGTTGCAGAATAGGAAGAAATACTGTTAAGTCTTCAAACTAAAATATCAAAGTCACATATTCCATTCAGTGTGCTTCGCCGCAGTTTAGCAGCACATTCTGTGTACTGTGCAGAGTTGCAGAATAGGAAGAAATACTGTTAAGTCTTCAAACTAAAATATCAAAGTCACATATTCCATTCAGTGTGCTTCGCCGCAGTTTAGCAGCACATTCTGTGTACTGTGCAGAGTTGCAGAATAGGAAGAAATACTGTTAAGTCTTCAAACTAAAATATCAAAGTCACATATTCCATTCAGTGTGCTTCGCCGCAGTTTAGCAGCACATTCAGTGTACTGTGCAGAGTTGCAGAATAGGAAGAAATACTGTTAAGTTTTCAAACTAAAATATCAAAGTCACATATTCCATTCAGTGTGCTTCGCCGCAGTGTAGCAGCACATTCTGTGTACTGTGCAGAGTTGCAGAATAGGAAGAAATACTGTTAAGTCTTCAAACTAAAATATCAAAGTCACATATTCCATTCAGTGTGCTTCGCCGCAGTGTAGCAGCACATTCTGTGTACTGTGCAGAGTTGCAGAATAGGAAGAAATACTGTTAAGTCTTCAAACTAAAATATCAAAGTCACATATTCCATTCAGTGTCTTTCACCGCCGTTTAACAGCCTATTCTGTGTACTCTGCAGAGTTGCAGAATTATAAGAAATACTGTTAAGTTTTCAAACTCAAATATTAAAGTCACATATTCCATTCAGTGTCTTTCACCGCCGTTTAACAGCCTATTCTGTGTACTCTGTACAGTTGCAGAATTATAAGAAATACTGTTAAGTTTTCAAACTCAAATATTAAAGTCACATATTCCATTCAGTGTCTTTCACCGCCGTTTAACAGCCTATTCTGTGTACTCTGTACAGTTCCAGAATTATAAGAAATACTGTTAAGTTTTCAAACTCAAATATTAAAGTCACATATTCCATTCAGTGTGTTTCAACGCCGTTTAACAGCCTATTCTGTGTACTCTGCAGAGTTGCAGAATAGTAAGAAATACTGTTAAGTTTTCAAACTCAAATATTAAAGTCACATATTCCATTCAGTGTCTTTCACCGCCGTTTAACAGCCTATTCTGTGTACTCTGCAGAGTTGCAGAATTATAAGAAATACTGTTAAGTTTTCAAACTCAAATATTAAAGTCACATATTCCATTCAGTGTGTTTCAACGCCGTTTAACAGCCTATTCTGTGTACTCTGCAGAGTTGCAGAATTATAAGAAATACTGTTAAGTTTTCAAACTCAAATATTAAAGTCACATATTCCATTCAGTGTCTTTCACCGCCGTTTAACAGCCTATTCTGTGTACTCTGCAGAGTTGCAGAATTATAAGAAATACTGTTAAGTTTTCAAACTCAAATATTAAAGTCACATATTCCATTCAGTGTCTTTCACCGCCGTTTAACAGCCTATTCTGTGTACTCTGTACAGTTCCAGAATTATAAGAAATACTGTTAAGTTTTCAAACTCAAATATTAAAGTCACATATTCCATTCAGTGTCTTTCACCGCCGTTTAACAGCCTATTCTGTGTACTCTGTACAGTTGCAGAATTATAAGAAATACTGTTAAGTTTTCAAACTCAAATATTAAAGTCACATATTCCATTCAGTGTGTTTCAACGCCGTTTAACAGCCTATTCTGTGTACTCTGCAGAGTTGCAGAATTATAAGAAATACTGTTAAGTTTTCAAACTCAAATATTAAAGTCACATATTCCATTCAGTGTCTTTCACCGCCGTTTAACAGCCTATTCTGTGTACTCTGTACAGTTCCAGAATTATAAGAAATACTGTTAAGTTTTCAAACTCAAATATTAAAGTCACATATTCCATTCAGTGTCTTTCACCGCCGTTTAACAGCCTATTCTGTGTACTCTGTACAGTTCCAGAATTATAAGAAATACTGTTAAGTTTTCAAACTCAAATATTAAAGTCACTTATTCCATTCAGTGTGTGTCACCGCAGTTTAGCAGCCTATTCTGTGTACTCTGCAGAGTTGCAGAATAGTAAGAAATACTGTTAATTTTTCAAACTCAAATATTAAAGTCACTTATTCCATTCAGTGTGTGTCACCGCAGTTTAGCAGCCTATTCTGTGTACTCTGCAGAGTTGCAGAATAGTAAGAAATACTGTTAAGTTTTCAAACTCATATATATTAAAGTCATATATATCGTGTAAGATGAAGAAGGCGGGTAAAAAGGGACGGGGAAGTGGACGTGATCCTGAAAGTTCAGGGTGCGGGTCAGGACGCGGAGAAACTGTGCCTGGTGCCAGAGCACAAGAAAGAAAGACATCCACCATACCTAGCTTCATGTCTGATTTCACAGGGCGTCGCAGGACATCACTCTCGAGGTCCGACCAGTGCGAACAGGTGGTCGGTTGGATGACAGCTGATACTGCTTCCAGTCGGTTAAGCACCACCCTGTCTTCCACCAAGTCCACTCTCAGTAGCCAAGAGTCTGGTCAACATAATCCTCACTCTGATCATCCTTCCTCCCACCATACACGGTCTGGTCAAAGAAGTGATCCCACACTGGGATATAGTGATGAGCTCGTCTCATCACCAATCCTTCATTTGACCCTCTCTCCAAGCACGCTTGCAGAGGAACATGACATCTTGTGCCCTGATTCACAACCTCTAGAGGCTACCCAATCACAAGAAGATGACAGATGTGAACGGCATTTAAGGTCAAAGGAAGTAGTGGATGATGATGATGATGATGATGAGACACAGTTGCCATTAAATCAACCACTATTTCCGTCTCAAGACCTTGTTGAGGAGAATGTTATACAGTTGTCAATGACTGAGTATGTGGTGGGATCAAGACTTGAGGAGAATGATCAGAGTGAGGAAGTGGAGGAGGACTTGGTGGACGATGAGGTGACTGACCCCACCTGGGAAGGTGTAGAGCCGAGCGATGACAGCAGTCCTGAGGGTGAGCCATCTGCAGCACCGCAACAGGCTGGAAGAGGCAGTGGTGTGGCTACAGAAAGAAGGCGGACCGCACCAAACCGGCCCGCAAATGTTCCACGGAGCACCCCCTTGCGTAAATCTACCTTGCCAAGGGGTAGGTGTTCCGCGGTATGGCGTTTTTTTAAGGAAAGTGCGGACGACAAAAGATTTGTAGTTTGCAACCTGTGCCACACCAGAATGAGCCGAGGCATGAACACTAGAAACCTCACCACCACCAGCATGATCCGACACATGGCATCCAAGCACCGTAGTAAGTGGGAGGAACGCCTGGATCGCCCATCTGTGTCTGCAGGCCACACCACTGCCTCCTCTTCCCCTGTTTTCGGTGCCGGCCAATCGCCTGTCGAAGGCGCAGGCCCGCATACCTCCCGCCCTGCACCTGTAGCATCTGAAGCACCATCAGCGACCACATCCACTTCCCTGTCCCAGCACAGCGTCCAAATGTCGTTACCCCAGGCATTTGAGCGCAAGAGAAAATACCCAGCCACCCACCCACAGGCCATAGCACTAACCTCACACCTTTCCAAATTACTGGCCATCGAAATGCTGCCATTTAGGCTTGTGGACACTGAGTCCTTCCGCAGCCTGATGGCAGCAGCTGTCCCTCGGTACGCGGTCCCCAGCCGCCACTACTTTTCCCGGTGTGCCATCCCCGCATTACACCACCATGTGTCCCGTAACATCACCCGTGCCCTGACCAACGCAGTTACTGGGAAGGTCCACTTAACGACTGACACATGGACAAGTGCTTGTGGCCAGGGACGCTACATTTCCCTGACGGCACACTGGGTGAATGTCGTGGAGGCTGGGAGCGACTCGGACCCTGGGATGGCACGGGTGCTACCCACGCCGAGGATTGCGGGCCCTACCTCCATCAGGGTTTCCACCAGCACCTACGTTATTGGCTCCTCCTCCTCCGTTTCCACCTCCGAATTCTCTACACACACCGCCACTCCCCCATCAGCCAGTAGCTGGAAGCAGTGTAGCACTGCAGTGGGGAAGCGTCAACAGGCCGTGCTGAAGCTGATCTGCCTTGGGGACAAACAGCACACGGCCTCAGAGCTGTTGCAGGGGATTAGTCACCAGACCGAGCAGTGGCTCTCGCCACTCAACCTGCAAGCAGGCATGGTTGTGTGTGATAATGGGCGTAACTTGGTGGCGGCTTTGGAGCTCGGCAAGCTCACACACGTACCATGCCTAGCGCATGTATTTAATTTAGTGGTGCAGCGATTTCTAAAAACCTACCCCAATGTGCATGATCTCTTGACCAAGGTGCGCCGCGTGTGTGCACATTTCCGTAAGTCATCTACAGCTTCGGCCGGCCTGTTGAAGCTGCAGCAGCGCTTACAATTGCCAGCTCACCGGCTGCTGTGTGACGTGAGCACGCGCTGGAACTCCACCTTCCACATGTTGGCCCGGCTTTGTGAGCAGCAGAGGGCAGTAGTGGAGTACCAGCTGTTACACGGTCGTCGCCTCTCCGTTCAACTTCCTGTAATCAGAAGTGAGGAGTGGGAATGGATGTCAGACCTCTGCGAGGTTTTACGCAATTTTGAGGAATCGACACAGATGGTGAGCGGCGATAACGCTATTATCAGTGTAACCATCCCACTTCTGTGTCTACTGAAACGCTCGCTGCTCACAATTAAAACCGACGCTTTGCATGTGGAAGAGGTGGAAATGGGGGAGGAAGAGCTTACACAAGGTGATAGCCAGAGCACCCTCACTTCGTCTTCTCAGCGACAATTGGAGGAGGCGGAGGAGGAGGAGGAGGAGGAGGAGGAAGACACGGTTGCCTCCGCTACAGAGGGTAGCCATGGAACTTTAGTTCCATCTCTTCAGCGTGGGTGGGCAGAAGAGGAGGAAGAGGATGAGGATATTGAGAGTCAGCCTCCTGGTGAGGACAGCGAAATCTTGACTGTTGGTACTCTGGCACACATGGCTGACTTTATGTTAGGCTGCCTTTCCCGTGACCCACGCGTTGTACGCATTTTAGACAACACGGATTACTGGGTGTTCACCCTTCTGGACCCCCGCTACAAAGAGAATTTCTCATCTCTCATTCCTCCGGTGGAGAGGACAAGCAAAATGGTGCAATACCAGAAGGTTCTTGTTGAAAAATTGCTCCAAAATTTTCCATCTGACAACGCTGGCGGCAGAGTACGTGCTACCTTGGCCAACCGAGAAGGGGAGAAAAGGGGAGCACACAGCAGTTCCGACAAAGGCAGGGCAACACTCTCCAAGGCGTGGGACACCTTCATGACACCCCGCCAGCACCCTCACCCTGATGCGCAGCCTAGTGTCACAAGGAGGGAAAAGTTTTGGAAGATGGTGAAGGAGTACGTAGCAGACCGTGTCAGCGTCCTCAATGATCCCTCTGTGCCTTACAACTACTGGGTGTCCAAGCTGGACACGTGGTATGAACTGGCACTCTACGCCTTGGAGGTGCTGGCCTGCCCTGCCGCCAGCGTTCTGTCTGAGCGGGTATTTAGTGCTGCTGGTGGCATCATAACAGATAAGCGTATCCGCCTTTCCACCGACAATGCTGATAGGTTGACACTTATAAAAATGAACAAGGCCTGGATTTCCCCTGACTTCTCCACTCCACTGGAGGAAAGCCCCGGGGGAACATAAACTCACTTTATATATGTTATTTACAATGATGGGAATACTCTGTATTCCCATTCACCCCTTCCACCCCAAAAACGGGTATATGGTTGACTCTTAATCTTCTCATCCTCCTCCTCCTCTTCCATATGCCCTGGGATATAATTTTTATATAGGGCCAGCTCACCAGCGTGCCCTGGGATATAATTTTTATATAGGGCCAGCTCACCAGCGGGCCCTGTGATATAATTTTTATATAGGGCCAGCTCACCAGCGGGCCCTGTTTGCCAATTTTTATATAGGTCAGCTCACCAGCGGGCCTTCTCATATAATGTTTTATTGGGTCAGCTCTCTAGCGGGCCCTCTCATATAATGTTTTATAGCGTCAGCTCACTAGCAGGCCTTCGCATATAATGTTTAGGATGGTCAGCTCTGCAGCAGACCCTCACCCATAATGTTTTAGATGGTCAGCTCAGCGCACGTTTCCCTCTTAATCATGGCCTCAGTTCTGAAAATCAAGGAAATTTTTGGGAGAATTTGCCTCTGTGCACGTTTCCCTCTTAATCATGGCCTCAGTTCTGAAAATCAAGGAAATTTTTGGGATAATTTGCCTCTGCGCACGTTTCCCTCTTAATCATGGCCTCAGTTCTGAAAATCAAGGAAATTTTTGGGAGAATTTGCAGATGATATACAAGTAAATATACAGCAAATACTGTTTGGTAACAATTTTTCGCCTAAAGTCGTTTTTATTTTCCTTTTTGTGTGTTTTACGGTCAGTCTGTAAAAATGGCGTACTACGGGCGAAAGATCGTTCCCAGCAGCGATGTTGGAGTCCAAGGTGCATCCAGACATCCTCCCTATGCTGTCCCTGAACCATTTCTGTAGTGTTTCCATCTTTTTCTGCCCTTTTCCTATGGACCAGGCACCCTCCCCTCATCAGAGCAGGGGGTGCCTGGTGTAATGCTCGAGTCCTCCCATTGACTTCAATGGGGCTCGGGTGCTCGGCCGAGCACTCGAGCCTCAGGGGGTGCTCGGTCAGAGCACCCGAACATCCGAGCATTGGGGTGCTCGCTCATCACTAGTAATAATAACACCTATTATTTCAGCTACCGATTTGGTTAATTCCGAGAGTGTGCGCTGACAGTGCTTTGAGTCCCACTGAGAGAAAGGCGCTATATAAATACTAATTATTATTATTAACAAAGTCCTAGAGACTTCCTTATCCCAAGACCCCCTAATGTGCTTATTCCTATATAAAACATACCTGCCAGGTTCTCAGAACTTACAGTATTAGAAATGTACCTGACCCTAATAACATGGCAAAATCTCTCATGCCACTTCTTTGGATGAAACAGGAAATACCGAATTCCTCTCTATGGCTAAAAAAGTAGACGACTACCGATCCATGGAATACCGACATTCCATAACTTTGGACACCACACCCCAATTCACCAAGAACTGGTCAAAATGACTCTCTTATCATAACAAACACACACCGGACTGAATCTTCCCCTTGACTGGCCCCTATATTCATTATCAGGTCTGCATTGAGTAGTGTATCCAATTAGTTATTTACACAATAAGATATTTCAAGCCCTTTTCGATCTTACACTAGTACTTTTTCAACTTGTTACAGCTGCCCAGATTAGAGTGTCTGTCCATGGTTAGGAGCATGGTGATGACTACCCTTCCCTTTTTTTTTTACCTCCTTCCTCCCCCCTAATCTTCCACCAGGTCCTCTTACATATATGCTAATACACTGTACCTATCCTATATAATAATTTGCTAAATCGTGTGTAATGCCGCGACATGTGCGGTACACACTGCTGCGCGTGCTACAGTCATGTTCAGTAGAGACTGCCCGCGCCACGGCTGATACAGAGCTGGGCGCTCCGAAGGGCAGCGCGGGCAGTTTCTACTACGTGTGACTGCCCCGCGACCGGGTGCCACGTTTCGTGGTTTCTCAACCACTTCTCCAAACCGATTCTAGCCAAAAAGACCTAGAATCGGTTTGTAGAAGTGGTTGAAAAACCACGAAACGTCATCGTATTCAGCTAGTGATTTTAATTGTTTTATTTTATAAAAGTGATATTGTAAATCGTTTTTATCATTTTGTTTAAGAATATTTTAGTATATAATTAAAATCAACATTGAGACATATAAGCAGCATGTTTTTGGACCTCTTAATCCAGTACTAAGGTCGCCTGAACAGACACAGGATAATTTCTCTGGAAGCCTGATTGTTGCTCTTTCACAACAAACAGTTTTGTGAGTATCATTTTGGTTGTAGAAATCTTGACCCCTGTATAAAAATATAACTGGCATCACTGGGCGCCCTCGTTTGTTCTTATTGTTTTTAGTGCATCATTAAGCACTTATACCTTTTACTTATATTGTGTCTCTCTCTTCTGTATATGTCACAGCTAGAGGAGATTTCATCATATTTGGTTCAAGTATGTTTAATAATATACTGTCACAGTATTTTATATTCTTTGTTTTACCAGTGTGCAGTACAAGGCTGACAAACATGTTGTGTTATATAAGTAAATAAAGACAGTAATATTTAACTGACACAGGAGATAAAAAAGTAAAACTAAAAATCTAAAGTGGAGTAAGTGTAAATGCAAAACAAGACACTGTAGCATGTCATGAGCAGGAAAAAAGCATTCAGAAAAATACACTTTGAGATGATTGTGTGGGTTTTATTGTGCTTTCTATCATAGATTTGGCCGTGCACCTTTCACTGGCACAGGGGTGTGCAATGCAAAGGTTTAAGGTAAGGATGCTGTTTGTGGTGCTGATGTCTCATCAGAGAGAATGTGTTCAGGCTTCAGGGCTGTTGAATTGTTGGTGATGTGAAAGGGAGATCATCCCTTCCACATTGTCAGCAGTTCAACAATCCTGCATGCTAATGAGTAAATTACCCCCCTACATACTTAAAGGGATAGTAATACTTATCCACCTGAGTAAAACAAGAGTACTCCCACTGCTGAAAGGTGTTTCATTCAAAAGTTATTAATTTTCAAAGTTGAATTTTTTAGGTGCAATATCACAGTGGCCTGAAATTGTACAGTGGCGCTGTTGCTACACCATCCTATGGAGATTTATGGTCAATTGACCAGCGCTGTCCATAGGATCGTGTAGCAACAGCGCCACTGTAAAGTTTCAGGCCACTGTGATATTGCACCTAAAAAATTCAACTTTGAAAATTAATAACTTTTGAATGAAACACCTTTCAGCAGTGGGAGTACTCTTGTTTTACTCAGGGGGATAAACCCTACAACATATTTTTTTTTACATTTTAAGTATTACTATCCCTTTAATTCTTAGTGCATATGATGATGTGTGATCTTGACACACATTGGTAGGCACACATCACCATAGCATTACCCCTTGGTGCATTCCCTCCGTGGTTTTTGGCGGCTGAATTATTTACTAATTTATATACCCCATTTATTGGCTATTAGTTACCCTCTTGTATGCATGAGAGACCTATGTAGCGACAATGGGGTTAAGAAACTTTTGAGCTTGCATTTTATAAGCTAAGTTGTAACATAGTAACATAGTAATTTAGGTTGAAAAAAGACTTGCGTCCATCTAGTTCAACCCTTTTCCTATTCCTGTTTACCATCGTTGATCCAAAAGAAGGCAACCCCCCCCCCCCTCAATACAGCAATTTAAAATTCTGCCTTGAATGGGGGGGGGATTCCTTCTTGATTCCAAATGGCAATCAGATTTCTCCTTGGATCAACAAGCTCTAACTAAATATTAATCCCAATACTAACGTACACAGTCCTCTATGTTCTGCTCTTTTAAATAAGTATCCAGGCCCCTTTTTAAAGGCATCTAATGTATTCAATAGCACCACCTCCTCAGGCAGTGAATTCCATACCTTTATTGTCCTTACTGTAAAGAACTGTATTCATATGAATCCCTGGAAACTTTCTGCATTTGACCCACAGACTGGTTATTATACTTACTACTTCTTAGGGCTCGGTGAGTTCCCTTGTAACTCCATAAAATTCACTGCCGGTTCTTCCCAGGGGCCCACTTCAGCAACCAAGGGGTTAAGGAAGTTTTGAACTGGTATTTTCTCTGCCAGTCAACTGTAGCTGGGGCTGGGGTCATTTGCATACCTGGAACACTTTCTTACATCTCAATCAGTTCCCTTGTAATTCCGTGCACTTCATTGCCAGTTCTTCCCACTCAGTCCATTTGTAGAGCAAACTCCGCCTGCCCTCCTCCAAATTCCTCCACTCCAATCATTCCCCATCTGCATTATACTGCAAATCATATAATGTCTACATTCCCAGCCCCAGACCTTAGTGGACCACCTGTAGTTGCTTGGGATGAGAAAGTGCTTAGGTATGTTTTAATGAGCACTGAGGGTATGGTTATAAGTGGGACTAAATGTGCCTATCAAAACAAACAAACAAGTGGCACAGAATGCCCCTTGAGGTGTAATATTTTTCCATTCAGTCAGTCCATCACCAACACCAAAGGTAGGAAAGACACCTATATATACCCAGAAAATTCTCACAGCTCACCTTAAGCTCCTCCCTCCCTACTAATTGTAATATTGTATACTAGTTGAAGAGCCCGTTACACGGGCCACAGTTCCACTGCCAGCCGGTTGCGGGGCAGTCATGCGCAGTAGAGACTGCCCGCGCTGCAGCTGATACAGAGCTGGACACTCCAAAGGATCGTCCAGCTCTGTATCAGCCGCTGCGCGGGCAACCTGTACTGCACATGACTGCAGCACGCTCAGCAGTGTCTACTGCGCATGACTGCGTCGGTACACACGTTTTAGCGAATTATTATATAGGATGATTGTATTTTGTTTTTATAAAAATAAAAAACAAATGCTATAAAAAAAATATGGTAATGTAGCAGTTTGAAAGTCAGTTGCAGCTTGGAAGGTTGTTAAAGAAAATATCTGAACTAAAGAGTTATTGGTAGGCTCCTGCCTGGGGGTCGAACCTTTGTGGTTTTATTGGTTGATGAATCAGGCTGGTATGGCTAATAAATGCCTAGGTTTGTTGGTATTTCTTTTAATACATATTTAATATATTTATTTAATAAAAGCTGCAGCCTTACCATCATCCTCGAGTTGTCTGTTCTTTAATTTTTAAAGCATAAGTAGGGTGAAGACATCCAGCCTCCAAGTCGATACCAGTATTCATCAATATGTACTCTATGTTTACGTCTCCTTTTATGTCTTTCTGTATATAGGAGGCAAATATACTCAAGTTGATACCTTTATTGACTAAGCAGATTTAGGATGCAAGCTTTTAAGACCTCTTAGGTCTCATCCTCATGTCGTAGGCATGGGAGTTTTGGCTCAAGTAAAGACACAAACAACATAATTATGGGTTAACTCGGGCCACAGCTTTATTTAAAATACATCATAACCATTTTTAACCCAGACTTTAAGCCCTTGCCAATAACCAAACATTAGTAGGCCAAAACCTGCCTACCCCTTTTTGAGCCTTAGGCTCACCCCAAACTTGTTCCACCTTACCGTGCCCCATTAGCTGGTCACTGCAGCTCAATGGGGCCGGTATCCAAACCCGCGACACAGTCCGGGTGTCATTATCCCTAGGCCGCTGGCCTACCATCTTCCCGTAACCATGTTCAACTTAATGACCTTATACACATTAGCAAGGACCCGAAGCGCCACAAAAGCATGATGAGACAACCTCTCATCCAGGCCCTTCCCCCACACAAAGCCATGGCCTGCCACTAAGCCCCCCTAAGTCGAGGTTAAAGAAGTCCAGACCCCAACACCTCAGGGGATGCCATCTTCCTGGAAGAAAGTAAGAGACAAATTTACCAAAAATTCTGTGCCACCGCCAAACCCCTGTATTCAACCACAAACCTAGACATCTGCCGATTTAACCGTACTCATCTCCCGTCAAAGACATAGGATCTCAAGACTCTCACCACAGCCTGCATGGTACTAATACTGACCAGACCACCTGCAACCCCGAGAACCTCTGTTGAAACTCCCCCCACAGCACCCAGAATGTACATGCCTAGCAAGCAAGCAGGAAGAGACCCCAGAGCAATGCCCTCAAATGAACTACCAAGACAAGGGGTACCACCCTCAAAAAGACAGCCGCCAACCAAAGGACCCCCAGCAGGAGTTGCGACCCGCACACACCCCGAGCACCAAACCAGAAAACTGGACCCACCAAGCTATCGAGGACAACAGCAAGCCACTGTCCCAAACTACCTCTCTCATACTCACCCAGCACCTATCGAGGCCCCAAGATCAAATCTCCAAGCCACTGAACCAAGACACCCTGAAAATGGACTGAACAGCGTGCTGACCTCCTTGGTATTCTACTGTGTGGGTTCCTGTTCTCTTCACTTATGGGCAGTTGATTCGTTGGGGAGGATGTCTGGTTTCTGCTGGCAGCTGGGGGTTCGTGCTGGAGTGTTTGTCTGGAGTGGAGGCTGTGGATTGAGATTACTATGGGATGTCCAGATTGGCTGGTGAGCAGCATGCAGCCCGACTGCCTGCTCAAAGGAGCCCTACATATTTGCAGGGGCAGCAGAGCAGTTCCAAATGGTGAGGCGGGGGAACAGAGGGAAGCGGCTGTTGTGCGGAGGCAGACTGGCAGAGGACAGAGTGAGGCACTCAGTAGGAAGTGACGGGTGTCAGGCCCTCTGCTACTTTCATCGGTGGCATCAGGAGCCTGCGGAGTGTGTCCTCTCCTTGCCTGGGACCGGTGCTGTGGGGGTCGGTGAAAGATGTTCTCCTGTAAGGTCCTAGTCATCCCCTCCCCCCCTTTTTTCTATTTAGTTCCTTTTCCTGTCATTGCCGATCGGGTCCCAGATGGTGCTTGCTGTGGGGTTCAGCGGCAGATGCTCTCCTCTAGGTTCCTGGTCTCCCCCCTTTTTCTATTTAGTTCATTTTCCTGCTGTGGCTGATCGGGTCCCGGATGGTCCTTGCTGTGAGGATCAGCTGTAGATGTTATCCTCTAGGGTCCTGCTCCTCTCCTCCCCCCTCTTTTCTATTTAGTTCATTTTGCTTCTGTTGCTGATCCGGTCCCGGATGGTCCTTTCTGAAGTCTTGGTCGCCCACCACCCCTTGGGTTCTGGTTTCTGGCCTTGGTTCTATGCAGGCAGTGTTTATTCCCATGCAATAAAACACTTAAAGACACTTATCACCTCTTTATATTACTTCCTGCCCTTTCACCTCACTTCCTGTATCCGCCTCCTAACTTTACTTGCCACCCCCAGCTCAGACATGTCTCCCCTTCTTATTTTTGCGGGGAGTTCTGGCATGTTATAAGAAGAGACCTAAGAGGTCTTGAAAGCTTGCATCCTAAATCTGCTTAGTTAGCCAATAAAGGTATCAACTTTACTTTATTTGCCTCCTGTATTTCTACAGATAACACGGTACCAACTCTTTTCTGTATATACTTATAATTAGTTGTTATGGACAGCCCACTGGAGGAGAGGCACTGTCATTTAAGGGATTACACTTAAAAATAAGTGGATCCTGTTGGGAGATTTTGTGCTTAATATGCCTGTGATGCCCTTCTCTTTGGGCACCTGGGATGTAAATCTGGCTCTGTTGTAATCTTACTGCAAAGTTCTTCCTGATAGGACACTGTATGTTATTGTAATGCTTCAGTTCTGTTGAACTGATAGTGTTCACTTTGTATTGGAACCATCGGTGAAAACGACATACATCAGTAATGGACATGGCTGAATAATAGCCCGTCTGTCCTAAGAAACAGACCATTATTTCTGTCCTGACTTTCCAGCGTTATGTGCTGACATATGGCAGTTATAATGGTGTGTTATTTGCAAAAACTGGTCATCCCAGTCGTTTACATTAATATTTCACATCTGTGGATAGATTTTAATGTTCAATGAGCCATATGCACAGACAGAAGTGGAGTAGTTTTGGGGCAAACAAAATGCATTGTGGGGAAGACTGAGCAGACTTCATCTTTAAAGGAATAGTAATGTTTCATAAAAAAAGCAGCTCCATTAACCTTCATAGTATTTGGGTCATGGAGAGTGTTATTTCAATACTGTCAGAGTTGTATAATTGAATGAAAATAAAGTATCCCCCTCCCGCCCCTTTTACTGATGTAACACTGCTCACCTCAGAGCAGCAAGACTGTACTGATGGGTCACAGAGAGGGACAATCTTCAATTAACATAAGGGGAAAAAACCTTTGAAAGGTGGCAGGATTTTCATTGTTTTCACAGTAAGAAGATTGTCCCTTGCTTTGATCTGTTTGGTCTGAAGACCAGATTCCACATCTGAGGGGAGGTGGCTTAGGCTTACACTAGTAAAAGGGGAGGGAAGGGGATACTTTATCATTCAGTTACTCTTGAACTACAACTCTGCAGGGCTGCTTTGATTTCTGTGCAACCCTGAAATATATAAATGTCTTATATGCCCCCAGTTAACCCCTTAACGCCATGTGACGTACTATGACCGTCACGGTGTAAGTGCAGCTTACCTTCCGGCATTCGTGTAGCCTGCCGGGGTGTGCGGCTCACGGGGAGAGAAGACAGTTTGGCTGACTATCCGATCTGGTGTTGACCTGTGGGCCTGTCCGACTACCCGCTCTGTGTATGACCCTTTGGCCTGTCTGACATTCAATCTGGTGCAAACCTGCAGCTCTAGTTGGTGAACCCTACTGTGTATGACCCCTGGCTTGGCTGACTATCCATTCTGGTGTTGACTGGTGGCTCTCTCCGACTGCCCACTCTGTGTATGACCCCTTGGCCTGTCTGACATCCAATCTGGTGCGAACCTGTGGCTCTAGTTGACCAAGCCTTCCGTATTGCTCCTTGTGTCTGACCACCTGGACATAGCCTGGGATTGTCAACTGCGCAACCAGCATACAAACGCTCCAGGGGACAAACTAGGATTGTCTTTGGTGGCTTGACGTTCTTCCCCTAGCCATTGTACCTCTACGGCCTCCAGGTGCGGACCTGTGGCGCAGTTGGTCTTTCCGGTACATGGTCTGTCCAGGTGCGAACCTGCTTATCCTCCGTTGCATTGGATCGCTGGATCCGTTGTCTGTACAGGTGCGTACCTTTAGTGAGGCCTCAGGTGTGGACCTGAGTCGCCCTTCCTCTGCTGCTTTTTCCATCAGTACCATAGTACCTGTTGATCCATCCTGTAGTCCTCTCTTGACCTGTATGTTGTGCTGAATTCCTTGTCCTGTCTTATTGCTAATAAAGATTGTGTTACCTAAGTACTGGTTCATTCTCATTATTGAATCCGTGACACACGGTCCTTGAAATACTTAAGGACCGATGACGGTCATATTATGTCACGTACTTTTTACTTACAGTGCTCTACCGGGAGCGCTGTAAGTAAAAATAGGGCCTGAAATTGACCGCTTCAAGATCGGAGCAATCTCTATCAGGCCCAAAAGTGACGCGCCGATACAAGCAACAGGTCACGTGTACCAGCGTGTCGGCGTGCATCAACGCAGTCCTTATGGGACGGAAACGTCCCAGGACCGCCAGTCGCTAAGGGGTTAAAGGTGAGGTGTGTCCAGCTTACTACAGTAGACAAACATTCCCATTTAGTAAGTTGGGGCTTTAACCCTTTGAGAGCCAGAGTGGTACACAATGCATTGCAAAGCAATATGTTGTGTATCACTCTGGCACTCAAAGGGTTAATCCATTGAATGCTAAAGAGGGTAGCCAACTCTGGTCCTCCAGAGGTGCCAGAAGTGCATGATTTCAGGATATCACAGCTTGGGGTACAGGTGGACTAATTATTGGCTCAGTAACTTTATATAATCTAGCTGAGCTCATTCAGGAACATCATGACAATGTGCACTGTTGGCAGCTGTAGAGGACCAGGGACGAGATTCACTAAGCGGTGATAAAGAGGTGATAATGTGTAGATGACTTCTCCAGTTTATCACTTCTCCAGTTCCTATGTTATTCTATGGAGCCTATTCACTAAGATCTCCAAAATTGAAGCAATCTTAGTGCATAGGATCCATAGAATGACATAGGAACTGGAGAAGTGATATCACTGGAGACGTCATCTACACTCTATCACCTCTTTATCACCGCTTAGTGAATCTCCCCCCCAGGGTTGTAATAAAGCAAGGGGATGAACTTGATTTCCTTCAGCTGCTCACAACTATACTTCCCATCATCTCCATACAGACAATGGCTGACTGGGGATGATGGGATTTGTAGTTCTGAACAGCTGTATAGGTTCAGGTTGCTCAGCCCTACTCTAAAGCATTGCAAAGTATTCACGTGTTTTAGAAATAGGTAAAACCTAGCTCCTCTCAATCTTCAGGGAAATAAGTGGCTAATATACCTGATAGATCTGTAACACACATTGATGAAATAATTATCCTATATTATAAATCGCTAAGGGTGTTTGTCAGAAGCCATCATGCACAGTACTGACTGCCCATGCAGCGGCTGAAACGGAGTGGGGTGCTCCAAATTCAGACTGGAGTCATCTCTGCGCACCTTCCTGTGATCAGGAAGGTGCGCAGAGAGGACTACAGTCTGAATTTGGAGTGCCCCGCTCCGTATCAGCCACGGCATGGGAAGTCAGTACTGTGCATGACTGCAGTGCCGCCAATGTTGGCCCATGTACACGGGATTTAAAACTAGTATAATATATTATAATTATTATTATTATTAATATCTGTGGCCACTGCAATTTTAAGATAAAAAACTCAAAAAGGAAGGAGGGAAGGAAAATAATATCTGAAGGCAAAAAACGTAAAAAAAAAAAAAAAAAAAAAAAAAAAAAAAAAGGAATAGGTTAAAACTTTGAGTGCCAGAGGGGTTCTGCAATGTGTTATGTTACTTCTAACACTCAGAGAGTTAAAATATCACATAAAACATACAGTAGCGATGACCCTGAATCAGAAAAACATTTTTATTATTATATAAATATAGTTATACAAGTTCAATCACTTGTATGCAAACAACAGTGTAATATACATAGACTGATAATATAGATATCTCAGTAAATATCCTCTGCATTAACTATTTAATTTCAGTAACAATATCAATCCCATAAGAACCAATTCAGCATGATACCATCTTTAAGTGTATGTAAAGTGCCTTTGTGAAAAGCAGGAGACTGGTAGAGGAAAAATTATACTTTTATTGGGTAACCTAGTAAGTTTAGAATACAACCTTTCAAGACACCTTAGGTCTCTTCATCAGGTGTGTTATAGAGAAAAAGCATCATCAGGCAAGTTTCATGGTAGGTGTTTCATAATAGGTTCCAGCAATTCGCATACCTGGGACATTTTGCTTCTTGCTCCCCTGGAGAGGGCTCATCTAGTGCATTTGGGGATATAAATTATGCAATTCACATCACAAAAGTGGTGGGTCTTAATCACACGTGGGGCAGAGCTTAAAGGGATAGTAATACTTTGTTTTATCTTTATTTTATTTTGTAGGCATTAAAAAAAACATGAAGAATGATGTAAGTCTTATCTCTCAAACCTTTATGGTTTGAGAGATATTGACAAGCAAAGTTTTCCTCTCCCGCCCCTTTTTACCTAGTAGAAGCCATCTCTTCTCAGATGTGGAATGCAGTCCATAGACCAGACAGATAACAGAAGGGGACAATCTTCTTCCTATGAGAACAATGAAAGCCTTGCCCCCCTTGACAAATTTTTCAGGTTTTTCCTTTATCTTAATTGAAGATTGTCCCTCTCTGCAGTCTACCTGGGCACATCCCTTCTGATCTGGCTGAGCAGTGTTACATCAGTAAAAGGGGTGGGAGGGGGATACTTTGTCAGTGAATTACTCTTGAACTACAACTCTGACAGAACTGAAATAACACTCTCCAAAGTCCAAATACTATGATGATTAATTAGAGCTGCTTTTATTATGAAACATTACTATCCCTTTAACAATCTATGTCATAGAGTGGGCGGAAAGTGGGAGGAATGGGGTGGGAATGAGGAGAAGTGACAGGGAAGTGGGAGGAACAGGCTGGGAAGGAGAAGAAGTCGGTGGGAAGTGGGAGGAACAGGCTGGGAAGGAGAAGAAGTTGGTGGGAAGTGGGAGGAACAGGCTGGGAAGGAGAAGAAGTGGGTGGGGAGTGGGAGGAACAGAGTGGGAAGGAGAAGTGGGTGGGAAGTTGTAGGAACAGGGTGGTAAGGAGGAGAAGTGAGAGGGAAGTGGGAGGAACAGGCTGGGAAGGAAGAGATGTGGCAGAGAAGTGGGAGGAACAGGCTGTGAAGGAGGAGAAGTGGGTGGGAAGTGGGAGGAACAGAGTGGGAAGGAGAAATGATTGGGAAGTGAGCAGAACAGAGTGGGAAGTTGGAGTAGTGGTTGGGAAATGGGAGTAAAAGGGTGGGAAGGAGGAGACGTGGGCAGGAAGTGGGAGGAACAGGGTGGGAAGGAGGAGAAGTAGACAGGAAGTGGGAGGAACAGGGTGGGAAAGAGGAGAAGTGAGTGGGATAGTGGGAAGAAGAGGGTGAAAAGGAAGAGAACTGGGCAGAGTTTCATAAGAAGAGAGAGAATCTACCTCTGTCCCTGGAGACCCGTTAATTAAGTGTAAAAACCAGAGTCTCCAGGGTACAGCCAAAGAGTTCACAGGTATGGCAATGTGTTTCAGACATGTCCACCCTTTTTCCAAGCTGCTCAGATAGGCCCAAACCTCATTCCTGGTGGACCTGGTATTGCTACAAGTTATTTTAGATTTACATATTTGATACATCTTTTTAGTGGTGCACTGTAATCTCTACTGCGGAGGTGTCCTTTTGTTTTTTCATTTGCGGGCCACAACAAGATCAGAAAGCTGTAAGTGTGAGGGCCACATTAATTGTTTTATTAATAAGGATGGTAAACTGTAGCCTTTCAACTGTAAAAAATATGGATTTGTTTATGGATTGATCAAGGCAATGACAATACTGATACGTAACAGACATCTATTCGTGAACTGTATGGTACTGGCAGGCGGGGGTTAGGTCTTATTGGCCTGTTCTAGTTAATTAGGTATAACTGTATTCTTTAAAAACTCTCAGGCGTGCTGAGGTCAAGCGGGCCGTATTTGATCCATGGACCACACGTTGGATGCCCATGCATATTGTATATTTTATATCTTGATATCAATAACGCATGGAGCAGCCTCATTTGGCCAATACACATTAATCTATTTTTTATTATTTTAGGGGGTCATGATGAGGTTCTTTCTTTTTAAATTTTTTAGGTTCAAACATGAGTGAGGAGCAGTGCATTTATAATGAAAGAGTCTTAGGCAGGTGTGAAAAAATGCTGTAAAGTAAGAATTCTTTCAAAAATAGACATGTTAATAGTTTATATTTATCAATTAACTAAATGCAAAGTGAGTGAACAGAAGAATCAATATTTGGTGTGACCACCCTTTGCCTTCAAAACAGCATCAATTCTTCTAGGTACACTTGCACAAAGTCAGGGATTTTGTAGGTATATAGTCAGGTGTATGATGAAACAATTATACCAAAGAGGTGCTAATGATCATCAATCACTTTCCAGTCAGTACAGTTATAACCCCACCCACATTCCAATCCGTTCCACCCAATCCTGCCTCATTCTGCGCACTTTCCCCACCCATTTTGTGGCAAGCTGTCCCTTTCCAGTCACTACCCACACCCACCCTATTAAGTCCCATCCACTGTATTATGTGAAATGTGTCCTTTCCTATAACTCTACAGCTTTTTTCTGGAAACTGGGGCAAAAGGGTTCCTAGGTATTATTCCTTTTGATTAAGAAGATAATTTTAACTTTGAATGTTAAGAGATATTGAGATGAAAGTAGAACTACCACCCTTAAAAAATGTTGTACCAAATAATCCCCCATCTGGCGACTAGCTGCTCAGTAGCGCTACTCACCAGAATTCTTAGAGCGTTCATGAGAATGAGCCACTGCTCTGGAACTGACAGGCAGGACAGAGCGCAGACATCTTTCCATAGTGACGTCCACGCTCATGTGCTGTCAGTCCCAGCCTGCTCTAGTAGGAGTTGCTAGGAGCCGTTCTGCTCCAAAAGGGACTCACAGTGCAGGCGTGCAGACGTCACTATGGAAGCATGTCTGCGCTCCGTCCTGCCGTTCAGTCCCGGAGTAGTGGCTCATTCTCATAAACGCTCTAAGATTTCTGGAGACTAGCGCTACTGAGCAGCTAGTCGCCAGATGGGGAATTATTTGGTACAATGTTTTTTAAAGGTGGTAGTTCCGCTTTAAGCAAATACCCGGGCTCAGAGCATGAGCAGTGTGTGAGTTTTGTACCTATTTTGTATTTTATTTGCCTTAAAATTTAGTTACTATTTATTTAATACATAGCAACACAGTAACATAGTTGGAGAGGGTGAAAAAAAGGACACACTTCCATCCCATGCCAAAAACGGCAAAAAAAACCCCATTGAAACCATTTCCAATTAAAAAATTCCTTCCTGACTCCAAATGGCAGTCAGATAGTTCCCGGGATCAATGTCCTATCTGCTTTGAATCCTGCTGTCATAATTCTCACTATTATTCTGTGCTAGATTGGCATTAATTTTTAAAAGCAGTTACAGTATCTGCAAGCACAGCATCCTGAGGTAAAGAATACCATAACTTTACTGCCCTTACTGTAAAAAAGACCTGCCTTTATTTTAGTGAAAAGTACCTTTCCTCTAGTCTTAAGAGATGACCTCTCATTCTTAGCTCAGCTCTTTGCATAAATAATTAATTGGATAGTTCTTTGTATTGACCTTGAATATATATGTAAATGGTATTCATATCACCCCTTAGACATCTCTTCTCTAATGTAAACAACTCCAGTTTGTCTAGTCTCTCTTTATAACTCACAAGGGGCTGTGGAGCAGTGTCGGAGGAAGGTCAATAAAATGCTAGCTAGTTTTGTACGTAAGGCAGGTGGTGTGGTGGAACGGCATCGGGAGTTGGAAGGGGAGCCTAGGTTGTTTCTGCAGGATGGTGTCCACCTCTCGGATATTGGGCTCGACATCTTCCTGGATGGGTGCAAGGATGGTGTTGAAAGGGCCCTCTTTTTGGTGGGTGGCGGGGCCAGCTTAAGTGGTCAAGCGGCCGGGACTTGGCTGGGTGCTTGCTGGTAAAGCATGGGCTTGGTGGTTATGGTGATGGATCATGACTCCTGGGCATGGTCCTAGGTGTGGAGGGGTGTACGTTGGGCAACAACTTGCCACATTCAGATAGCTAGGGTGGATGGTGGCATGGCCCTCAGTCAAGTAACAGGGTGCCTAACAGCGTCAGGCAGGATATCTGGAGCAGGAAGTACTGGCTGTGGGGCATTGCGGGACCCACAGCCATTTTGGAACAAGTGAGTGCAACATGGTGTGGAGTTCCCCACCCGCCCCTTCTTCTGTGTGTAGCTACCTATCGGTGGGCAAGACAGGTCACACAGGAATGGGTGGTGGCATTGGGGGTTGGTGGCCCTTTGGTGACTTTGGTGGTTGGTGGTTTTTGCTGCCTAGGGGTTGAGGAGTGTACAGCTGTTGGTCTACAACTTGCCACATTCAGATAGCTAGGGTGGATGGTGGCATGGTCCGCAATCAAGTAGTAGTAGAAATGGACAGAGTTTTGGAATGGGGTTTAGTCAGGCATCGTGAATGTATTAGCAAACACTAGGTTATATTGGGAATGGTTATTTATTTTATGAGAATTCGTTAATATTAATTTTAATAAAATTTAAGGTTTGTTATATGGTTTATAATAAAATGTTGTGGCCTTTTCAATCCATCCAAAAGGTTTTTGTCTGTGTTTTTTGGGGAAAAGGAAAGTGGGTGGGGGGAATAAGTGGTACGGGGGCAGGAATGACTTGACAGTACGCATGTCAAGTCAGTGAGTTGTTAACAGCAGAGGTTATAGTTTGTAGTGGGGAATAGTCAGTGACTTAACAGTGGAGTGGTGATTATAGTTAGTATGGAGAGCTGGAGTGATCATACTGCTCAGGTAGTGTGGAATACTCAGTGAGTGGTTAGCAGGGAACTGGAGGTTAAAGTTAGTATAGAGAACTGGAGTGAACATACTGCTCAGGTAGTGTGGAATAGTCAGTGAATTTTTAGCAGTGGAGCGGAGGTTATAGTTAGTATGGAGAACTGGAGTGATCATACTGCTCAGGTAGTGTGGAATAGTCAGTGAGTTGTTAGTAGTGGAGTGGAGGTTATAGTTAGTATGGAGATCTGGAGTGATCATACTGCTCAGGTAGTGTGGACTAGTCAGTGAGTTGTTAGCAGTAGAGAGGAGGTTATAGTTAGTATGGAGATCTGTAGTGTGGATTAGTCAGTGAGTTGTTAGCAGTTGAGAGGAGGTTAAAGTTAGTATGGAGAATTGTAGTGTAGAATAGTCAGCGAGTTGTTAGCAGTGGAGAGGAGGTTATAGTTAGTATGGAGATCTGGAGTGATCATACTGCTCAGGTAGTGTGGAATAGTCAGTGAGTTGTTAGTAGTGGAGGTTATAGTTAGTATGGAGATCTGGAGTGATCATACTGATCAGGTAGTGTGGAATAGTCAGTGAGTTGTTAGTAGTGGAGGTTATAGTTAGTATGGAGATCTGGAGTGATCATACTGCTCAGGTAGTGTGGAATAGTCAGTGAGTTGTTAGTAGTGGAGGTTATAGTTAGTATGGAGAGCTGGAGTGATCATACTGCTCAGGTAGTGTGGAATAGTCAGTGAGTTGTTAGTGGAGTGGAGGTTATAGTTAGTATGGAGATCTGGAATGATCATACTGCTCAGGTAGTGTGGAATAGTCAGTGAGTTGTTAGTAGTGGAGGTTATAGTTAGTATGGAGAGCTGGAGTGATCATACTGCTCAGGTAGTGTGGAATAGTCAGTGAGTTGTTAGTAGTGGAGTGGAGGTTATAGTTAGTATAGAGATCTGGAGTGATCATACTGCTCAGGTAGTGTGGAATAGTCAGTGAGTTGTTAGTAGTGGAGTGGAGTTTATAGTTAGTATAGAGATCTGGAGTGATGATACTGCTCAGTTAGTGTGGAATAGTCAGTGAGTTGTTAGTAGTGGAGGTTATAGTTAGTATGGAGATCTGGAGTGATCATACTGATCAGGTAGTGTGGAATAGTCAGTGAGTTGTTAGTAGTGGAGGTTATAGTTAGTATGGAGATCTGGAGTGATCATACTGCTCAGGTAGTGTGGAATAGTCAGTGAGTTTTTAGTGGAGTGGAGGTTATAGTTAGTATGGAGAGCTAGAGTAAGTGTACTGCTCAGGTAGTGTGGTAGCTTTGTAGAGAAGTGGTTATAAACCAGACAAGAGAGGTGAAAGGCACATCTAGATTATTGTTAGCTAATTTGGAATCATCACATATATTAACCCATTGAGATACGGGGAAGGGGGTCCAAAGTATTGAGGGTTAAAGCTTCTGACACAGTGGACCATACTCAGGAAGATAAATATGAAAAATCGTTGAGCAAATTAACTGCACCATGGTGACAAATAATGATTCCAGTTGATTTAAATGGGGCTTTAATCCTTTGAATGCTAGAGAGGTCTCCATTTCATTCAGGGGGTAAAAATACCTTTTTAAATCTGTTGAAATTTTTGGTTTCATTTTGCATGTTTTCTTTGCCCCAGAACTGCCCCACTTTACTTTATACATGTGGCCTATAGAAGGCAAAACTGAACTTTGGGAGTCTTTTCCACTGTTTTGCCATGATAATGTGTCCCATTATGTTGTATAGTCAATCGTTGGGTACTACAATGCCATAATTCCCAACCAGCTGTCATCTGTTGGTGCATGATGAGAGTTGTAGTCCACAACAGCTATTGGTCCAGCAACTGACAACCCCTGCTCTAAGTTGTTTCATGGTAAAGACTGGATTCCCAATTGGGCCAAGTAGGCAGCTGTCTAGAGATGCACATTTTGTGGGGAGGAGCATCATCTCTACTGACCATACCCACATTCTGAGGTGAGGGTGTGGCCAGATTAATCTCAGTGCCCCTGAAGCACACACCTTCCCAAGGTATTGTAGAAGCAGCTTCATTTGTTAATTTATGTAGCCTTTTACTGGTCATTGTTTAACCTTTTGAGTGACTGAGGGGTATGCAACGCATTGCAGAGCAATGCGTTGTGTACCTCTCTGGCACTCAAAGAGTTATCCTTTAGGATGTTTCACAATGAGTTATCGCTAGCATCAAAGGGGTTCATAGTCTTTCGTGTATGTGTTTACATGTCTTAAAGGGATAGTAATGTTTCATAATAAAAGCGGCTCTAATTAATCATCATAGTATTTGGGACATGGAGAGTGTTATTTCAATTCTGTCAGAGTTGTAGTTCAAGAGTAATTCAATGACAAAGTATCCCCCTCCCGCCCCTTTTACTGATGTAACACTGTTCAGCCAGATCAGAAGGGAGGTGTCCAGGTAGATTGCAGAGAGGGACAATCTTCAATTAAGATAAGGGAAAAACCTGAAAAACTTGTCAAGGGGGGCAGGGCTTTCATTGTTCTCATAGGAAGAAGATTGTCCCCTGCTGTTATCTGTCTGATCTATGGACTGCATTCCACATCTGAGGGGAGATGGCTTACACTAGGTAAAAGGGGCGGGAGGGGAAACTTTGCTTGTGAATATCTCTCAAACCATAAAGGTTTGAGAGATAAGACGTATATCGTTCTTCATGTTTTTTTAATGCCTACAAAATAAAATAAGGAAAAAACGAAGTATTACTATCCCTTTAAGATAATGTTATTTTCGGGGTCATATACCTGTTTGCATGTCGTCTTGTGAGTGTCCCTGCTGCTTTTTATCAATATATTCTTATTAAATTGCATTACACTATGTTTTTTTTTACCTCTTTTGTGTTTGAGGAAATATTTATGTTCCAGTTGCTTTTCATCAAGTTATTTTAGATAAGTATTCAGTATGTCATTGGTGATATTTCACAAGTTGCCCTTATATTTTGTTATTAAGATTACCATGTGCAAGGATCAGAGTCTGATTCCTGGGGTCCTGCTACCAACTACAATGTCTGCCACCATGGATATGAAATGCCGAACTGATTCAACATGTTATCTCTTGAACAAAGTCACAATGTTTAAAGGAGCAGTAAACTTTTTTAATGAAAAAATATATAATGAAGGCTTTCATTCTTAAGTAAAATAAGAGCACGCCCACTGCCGAGAGATGCATATTTACAGAGTTATTACAGTTTAATCCCATGTTTTTTACATTAGCAGTGCCCTCTAGTGGTCAAATTTCAATTAGTTTTTCTGTTACATTCTAATGGAGGGGAAAGTCAGTGACATATAGTTTTCCATAAAATGTGATAGAAACTGATGAGTCACTTCCTGTCAGTTAGAACTTCCAGGAAGTAAACACAGTAAATTCACTTCCTGTCAGTTAGAACTATCAGGAAGTAAACACAGTAAATTCACTTCCTGGTTATTTGAACTGTTGTAAGTTTTGAATAAAACGACTGACAGCGATTGGAGTGACCTTGTTTTACTCAGCAGGAAAAGCTCTATAACATATGTTTTCATAAAATATAAAAGTTTACTGCTTCTTTAAATTCAGTGGGGCCATTAGGATTTTCTGGCTATAGTAATGTTAGTGGGGGATTATTATTAGGAAGAGTTACTTCTGCTTGAAAGGTTCTTCTAATACTGACTGGAGCAACTGGGGGTTTGAGCAAACGGTGACATATCACCTAGAACTTATATTTTGTTGAAGTATAAGGAAGAATATTTCAAAAGTCTCATGGCCAGCCCAGTTTGAATGTTCCCGTATACTTGTAATAAACACAGAAATCTACCATAAGCTACTGTATCCCATGAACCAGTCTAGTAGAGGTGATTGAGATAAGCAATTTAGAAGTCAATGCAATGCTTTCCCACTGACTCATGATATCTAATAAAATACCCACTAAAATGTCATAATAACATATATATGTTATTTTAGAAAATTTCCCTGAGAGGTTAAAACCTGTTTGCTGAGTGAGAGAAATATAAGTTTAATATTTTCTTTCCAGACCCTCAATATGTCTTTCTTTTAAACCTGTTTTTAGTTTCACGTCTGCTATTACTGCCACAGTTTGCACAGCACTGCACTGCTATAAAATGCATTGCAAGACCAATCTAGCATTCAGCGAGTTAAGATCTCTATTTAAATCAAAGTGAATTTTTAAGTTCCCCCTTTGGTACAATTCATTTGCTCCATACTTGATCCAGTTCTTCTTAAAGGGATAGTAACACTTCGTTTTTATCTTTATTTTATTTTGTAGGCACTAAAAAAACATGAAGAACGATATAAGTCTTATCTCTCAAACCTTTATGGTTTAAGAGATATTCACAAACAAAGTATCCCCCCCTGTTCAACCAGATCAGAAGGGAGATGCCCAGGTAGACTGCAGAGAGGGACAATCTTCAATTAAGATAAGGGAAAAAGCTGAAAAACTTGTCAAGGGGGGCAGGGCTTTCATTGTTCTCATAGGAAGAAGATTGTCCCCTTCTGTTATCTGTCTGGTCTATGGACTGGATTCCACATCTGAGAAGAGATGACTTACACTAGGTAAAAGGGGCAGGAGGGGAAACTTTGCTTGTGAATATCTCTTAAACCATAAAGGTTTGAGAGATAAGACTTATATCGTTCTTCATGTTTTTTTAATGCCTACAAAATAAAATAAAGTTAAAATGAAGTATTACTATCCCTTTAAAGGGGAACTATCACCCCTATACAAGTTTCTATCAGCGTGATCTTCGTATAGAGATAACCTGTAATAGTTTTTTTTTGTTATACAATTCATGCTATGGTGAAATTTACATTCTAAAAAAAAGGGCTCCCCAGTAGTGCTGTTAACTAAGTAGACACAGATATAGCAATAAAAAATGGTACTCACAATGAGATTGGCTGTAAATGACATACGCCAAAACCAGCTCAAACACCTGCAGGGAAATTCAACCTGTCCCCGTTCAGGTGACCCCAGTGAAGGTCCTGGAGGAGTGATGTCAAACACCCAAAGAAATCCAAATCAAGCTGCTCCAATCTTCTATCAATAAAATGTATTCTCAATAGAAAAGCATATAAAAAATAGCCAATTCCTAAGGCTTAAAATAACGTTTCATGGCTCTCTGGCCGCTTTGTCAAATAAATAGGCTACTGAATAAAACACATTCTTTCAAATAAGGAACAACTCAGAATTATGTAGAAAAGTTCTCTTTATTGCAGCAAAGGATGACAGGTTTTGCAGCCCTTAGGAGTGTGAGTCTGCAGCTAGGGCAGTGTTTCTCGACTCCTGTCCTCAGGACCCACTAACAGGCCAGGTCTTAGGGATTTCTCTGCTAGAGCACAGGTGTGGTGATCAGAGGCTCATTCACATTGATTAACTCACCTGTGTTCTAACAAGGAAATCATATGATCAGAGGCTCATTCACATTGATTAACTCACCTGTGTTCTAACAAGGAAATCATATGATCAGAGGCTCATTCACATTGATTAACTCACCTGTGTTCTAACAAGGAAATCATGTGATCAGAGGCTCATTCACATTGATTAACTCACCTGTGTTCTAACAAGGAAATCATGTGATCAGAGGCCCATTCACACTGATTAACTCACCTGTGCTCTAACAAGGAAATCATGTGATCAGAGGCGCATTCACATTGATTAACTCACCTGTGTTCTAACAAGGAAATCATGTGATCAGAGGCCCATTCACACTGATTAACTCACCTGTGCTCTAACAAGGAAATCATGTGATCAGAGGTGCATTCACATTGATTAACTCACCTGTTGTCTAACAAGGAAATCATGTGATCAGAGGCTCATTCACATTGATTAACTCACCTGTGCTGTAACAAGGAAATCATGTGATCGGAGGCTCATTCACACTGATTAACTCACCTGTGCACTAACAAGGAAATCATGTGATCAGAGGCTCATTCACATTGATTAACTCACCTGTGCTCTAACAAGGAAATCATGAAATCCTGGCCTGTTAGTGGGTCCTGAGGACAGAAGTTGAGAACCACTGAGCTAGTGGAAGCTGTGGGTCTTTCTTAGTTGCTCTGAGTTTACAATGCTCAACCTCTGAGCTTAAATACAGTTAGTGTGAAATTAATATGGTCAGAACCTTACAATTAAAGAACACCTAAATCATAAGTTTCTACTTATGGCTATATGCTGCCTTAAAGCAAATATACAAAGTATTGGTGACCAGCTTCTATTGGTTTAAGCACCCCTCCACCCCCAGGTGCAAAGCTCATTGTCTCTAGGACACTATATAATGCCTGTCAGAGAGTCTCTCTCCATTAATGAGTAAAGCTGACCAAGACTCCGCTCTCAGGATAAAGTAAATTAAGGTTAGTAAATGCCTAAAGTAGGAGAGATTCAGCTCATAAGACAAAGCATATTAAGGTTAGGTACTTGCCAAAATGAGGGTACCTTGGCGTTGGTGGCAAGCTTAGCATTCTATGGTCATTAGTGTTGAGCGAGCGTGCTCGGCCGATGCTCGGATCGGCTCGAGCATCGCTCTGCTCTGCACATGGCGGTACTCGTACGAGTACCGCCATGTGCTCGCCCGACATGCTCGGGTGAAGAGGATCTGTGCCGGAAGAGGCACAGATCCGAAGACGCTCCGCTGGACCACCAGGGAATGGAGGTACGGGGGCATTGCGGAGATGAAGGGGGCATTGCGGAGATGAAGGGGGACATTATGGAAGAGGGGCATAGACTCTATGCCCCTCTTCCACAATGTCCCCCTTCATCTCCGCTATGCCCGTCTTCCACAATGTGCCCCTTCATCTCCGCTATGCCCCTCTTCCACAATGTCCCCCTTCATCTCCTATGCCATAGAGGAGATGAAGGGGGACATTGTGGAAGAGGGGCATAGCGGAGATGAAGGGGGACATTGTGGAAGAGGGGCATAGAGTCTATGCCCCTCTTCCACAATGTCCCCCTTCATCTCCGCTATGCCCCTCTTCCACAATGTCCCCCTTCATCTCCGCTATGGCATAGGAGATGAAGGGGGACATTGTGGAAGAGGGGCATAGCGGAGATGAAGGGGGACATTGACCAGGCACCCTCCGCTCATCAGAGCAGGGGGTGCCTGGTTTAATGCTCGAGTGCTCCCATTCATTTGAATGGGGGCTCGGGTGCTCGGCCGAGCACTCGAGCATCAGGGGGTGCTCGGTCAGAGCACCCGAGCACCCGAGCATCGGGGTGCTCGCTCATCTTTAATGGTCATATGATGTGACTAAATCTCAACTTTAATATAGTAGTGATATGCAGGCACAATGCCGCAGAGTAAAGGGTTAATAGTGATGAAAATTTGGATGTGCACCAATACTTTGTATATTTGCTTTTAGCTATTTTGGTCAAAATTGGTTGCACTCCAGCAATTTTAAATGTGTGTTTTTTTTCTTTGGGTGTGCTTACCAAAATCTGGACTGGAATATATGCTGACTTAAACCATGGGGTCATGTATTAACCCCTTCATGACAAAGGACGTACATGTACGTCCTCTGTGGGTGTCACTTAGTGACAGAGGACGTACATGTACGTCCAGGAAATCCGGCTCCCCGCGCGGCTGCACGCCGTTCGGGGACTCCGGATTCTTTTTAAAAAAAAAATGTTAGACGGGCGTTAAGTGACGGCCGCGTCTGCACGCGGCCGTCACTAAGGGGTTAAAGGAACAGATATGTCCCATAAAAAATGTTTAGAGTTTTGTAGAGATTAGAAAAATAAGCTAAATGCCACAAACCTTATCTCTCAAACCGCTGTGGTTTGAAAGATATCATCCATAGCGGTTTGAAAGAGTGAATTTGTGGCATTTAGCTTATTTTTTTAATCTCTACAAAACTTTAAACATTTTTTATGGGACATTACTGTCCCTTTAAGGCTAATTTGAACGCTATGAATATTGCTGATATTAATAAAACCTAAGGATAGAGTAGAAATGCAGAGAGCATAACGAAAAAAAAAAAAACGATTACAGGTTATCGCTATACGAAGATCACACTGAGGCAAACTTGTTTAGGGGGTGATAGTTCCCCTTTACAGGGGCAGTGCCTTTAACTGAAGCAAAATACTTTTTTTTTGTAAGAAATGCGGCATTTGGGGATTGTATCTCTAACACACGGAAGAAATGCTCAAACCTTAAATATAAACAATTTGTTTTTTTATATTTTTCACCATTATCTGCATTCCGGGGGCTCTAACTTTTTCTGCCATTTTTCATGGGTCATGGGTGTTTGTTTCTAGCAGGTTTTTCATTAGGTAATAGAAATAGCTTACGCCCCCTTTAAATAATAAATAAATAAACAATTGAAGGAGAGTTCTAGAAATGTCAAGCTTTCCCACCCTGAATGGTGATTGGCTGCAGGTAGTGGAAATGGGTTAGGTTCACTTTAAATAATAAATAAATTAAATAAATAAATAATTGAAGGAGAGTTCTAGAAATTTCAAGCTATCCCACCCTGAATGGTGATTGTCTGCAGGTAAGTTACCTTGCACCAGGTAGCTACTCCTTGGCGGGAAAATAGGGTATAAATACTGGGAGAAACGTGTGAAAAATTCCTGAATTACTTTTGCAAAAACTTGCCGATTTTTTGCTTTTTCCAGGAAGTTTTCACCTCCACCTATGCAAAAAGTTCCTCCTTTTCACCTATTTTAACAAATTTTCACGTATTTTAACACTTTTTTTTGCCTATATTTCCTATAGGTACTACTTTTTCTACTGTAATATTACTTCTTCTGAGGGCTGAAGTTTAGAAATAAGTGTCTGAAAGTCAAAGTTGTGAGTCCTACAGCAAAATATGGCTTGAAAAATGTGTTAGCACCCAGAATGCATTTGTCCTTTGCCCACAACACTAACTTCCTGCTTAAAGGGATAGTAATACTTCGTTTTATCTTTATTCTATTTTGTAGGCATTAAAAAAACATGAATAATGATATAAGTCTTACTTATCTCTCAAACCTTTATGGTTTAAGAGATATTCACAAGCAAAGTTTCCCCTCCCGCCCCTTTTACCTAGTGTAAGCCATCTCTTCTCAGATGTGGAATCCAGTCCATAGACCAGACAGATAACAGCAGGGGACAATCTTCTTCCTATGAGAACAATGAAATCCCTGCCCCCCTTGACAAGTTTTTCAGGTTTTTCCCTTATCTTAATTGAAGATTGTCCCTCTCTGCAGTCTACCTGGGCACCTCCCTTCTGATCTGGCTAAACAGGGGAGGGGAAACTTTGCTTGTGAATATCTCTTAAACCATAAAGGTTTGAGAGATAAGACTTATATCATTCTTCATGTTTTTTTAATGCCTACAAAATAAAATAAAGATAAAATGAAGTATTACTATCCCCTTAAGTGACACTGGCACATATTCATGATGATGTCATGTGATAAAAAAATAAAGTACAACCTACAATGTGGTATATATGTATTTTAGTGGTGGGGGACTGGCACGGTGTGATTTGTGTATGTAGTTTTACCATTGTCATTCACTATCCTCCTCCTCAGATTACTGACACACATTACTTATTGGTCATAGCAGTGGTCCCAAGTAGGGTAGATGGTGGCAACCCTTCTTCACATCCCTCCTCCACCTCCTCCTCTGTGCTGCTGTTAATATATTTGTCCTGGCTTTGTCTGTCACACTATCTGACACATAAATAACTCACTACTTCTTTTTTCTGCCCTAGAGCCCTGGGAACTTTTCAAGTGCTTCTGCTACTACATGTTGTGGCACCATTGGCCTGCTGATAGTGTGTCTCCCAGTCAGACCTGTGGTTGTTCTTCAGGTGAGATGTCATAGAGGAGGTGCCTATGTGTGAACCTGCTTTCCCCCTGCTCACAGGCTTTATTGCACAGTTTTGTTGCACTTCTCTGCACTTTTTTCAGTTCAATAATGCCTTTTTTAAAGGGATAGTAATACTTCGTTTAATCTTTTTTTTTATTTTGTAGGCATTAAAAAAACATGAAGAACGATATAAGTCTTATCTCTCAGACCTTTATGGTTTAAGAGATATTCACAAGCAAAGTATCCCACCCCCCGTTCAGCCAAATCAGGGGGGTAGACTGCAGAGAGGGACAATCTTCAATTAAGATAAGGGAGAAAGCTGAAAAACTTGTCAAGGGGGGAAGGGCTTTCATTGTTCTCATAGGAATAAGATTGTCCCCTGCTGTTATCTGTCTGGTCTATGGACTGCATTCCACATCTGAGAAGAGATGACTTACACTAGGTAAAAGGGGCGGGAGGGGAAACTTTGCTTGTGAATATCTCTCAAACCATACAGATTTGAGAGATAAGACTTATATCATTCTTCATGTTTTTTTAATGCCTACAAAATAAAATAAAGTTAAAACGAAGTATTACTATCCCTTTAAGTACTCACTGGTCTGAGTCTCACTTTAACTGGGGACGGAGATCTGCTTGACACGTCTGCTTCTCTTCTCCCACCTCCTCTGTGCGAGGATCTTCCAGCTGAGACACTTCCTCCTGATATCTCAGCTGCTGCTGTAGACTAAGACAGAGCGTGTACAAGTACTCCCAATCCAAGCGGGCTCTTTTCTGTAATTCTTAAGCCAGTCTTAAGAGCTCCACAGACATCCTACCACCCAAACACTTCTCTTTTGCAAAGGTGAGACAGAAATACCAGAGCTGAACACTGGCAAGAAGGTGAGGTTTCAGGGTCTGACAGGGGTATTTATACCCTATTTTCCCACCCAGAAATGGCTACCTGGCGCAAGGTAGCTTACCTGCAGCCAATCACCATTCAGGGCGGGCAAGCACGGTCCCTTAAAATAAAGCTATGGAATTCTTTGACTCAGGATACTGTGATTGCAGATTCTGTAGTTGCTTTAACAAAGTAATGGATACTTTTTTAGCCCCGAAAAATATTGAGAATTATGACAGTTGGCTTCGAAGCAGATAGAAAGTACATCCAAGGACATATTTATCCACTTCGGTCTTAACTGGAAATGGTTTCCATTTTTATTTTTGTTTTTATTTTTTGTCTTCCTCTGGATCAGCAGGGGTGATAAAGCCTGGAATGAACAACACATATCTTTTTTCCAAACACGTCAACTATGTTCCTATGTTAGCAAGCTTATTGTGTTGCTATGGTAATGGTGAAACTGTTATTCAGTGTTTTGTCAATAAGAGATGTGAGGACAAAAATAAAAACACAGATCTGATTTATCTTCTCCCATTAAAGGGATAGTAATACTTAAAATGTAAAAAAAAATATGTTGTAGGGTTTATCCCCCTGAGTAAAACAAGAGTACTCCCACTGCTGACAGGTGTTTAATTCAAAAGTTATTAATTTTCAAAGTTGAATTTTTTAGGTGCAATATCACAGTGACCTGAAATTGTACAGTGGCGCTGTTGCTACACGATCCTATGGACAGCTCTGGTCCCGGGACCATAAATCTCCATAGGATGGTGTAGCAACAGCGCCACTGTAAAATTTCAGGCCACTGTGATATTGCACCTAAAAAATTCAACTTTTGAAAATTAATAACTTTTGAATGAAACACCTTTCAGCAGTGGGAGTACTCTTGTTTTACTCAGGGGGATAAACCCTACAACATATTTTTTTTTACATTTTAAGTATTACTATCCCTTTAACATGCTAATGTACATTTGTCAGTTTTGCCTAAAATGTGTTTAGATCAGCCTCAGTGCAGAGTAACTTGATTCTGACTGCAGATTAATAGTTTTATTATAGTTACGGAAAAATATGGCTACAACCAGAAGTTTAGAGAGAGACAGGAATTGTAGACTAGATATGACTTGCTATCTCTGGTACCTATGTGTCCGAATAAAACAGCTTTGTAAATCCGTTAATGACCTCTGAAACTCAACTTTGTGCCAGGTTTGCTGAAGAAATGCTTAGGTAAATAGGACTGGCTTAAAGGGATAGTAATACCTAAAATGTAAAAAAAAATATGTTGAAGGGTTTATCCCCCTGAGTAAAACAAGGGTACTCCCACTGCTGAAAGGTGTTTCATTCAAAAGTTATTAATTTTCAAAGTTGAATTTTTTAGGTGCAATATCACAGTGGCCTGAAATTGTACAGTGGCGCTGTTGCTGTACCATCCTATGGAGATTTATGGTCTCGGGACCAGAGCTGTCCATAGGATGGTGTAGCAACAGCGCCACTGTACAATTTCAGGCCACTGTGATATTGCACCTAAAAAATTAAACTTTGAAAATTAATAACTTTTGAATGAAACACCTTTCAGCAGTGGGAGTACTCTTGTTTTACTCAGGGGGATAAACCCTACAACATATTTTTTTTTACATTTTAGGTATTACTATCCCTTTAAAATACTAGAGGACTTGGGTTTAACCCCTTAACAACCAGCCGATCGGTGTGACAAGGTCAGTTATGGACCACGGAGCATTTTTTTTTTTTTTTTAAAATTTCTGCTTCCGGACTCCCCGAACAGCGTGCAGCCGCGGGGGGAGCCCAGAATTCAATGATGGTCATAGTACGTCATGGGTCGTTAAGTCAGATCAACCCATGAAGTACTACGACCGTCAAGGGTCGTTAAGGGGTTAAATAAGCAGTATTATACACCCACACCCCACGGCAGTGATTCTCGGTCAGGGTGCAGTGTTACTTTGGGGGGTCGCTGACCTCTGTTTATGGTGTCATTTATTTTGTGCAAAGATTTTGTGAATGTTGAGTTTCAAATATATTTATGGAAATTGTTATGCACAATATGTGTGATTTTGTAATTCTGATTGTGAGAGTTAAGTGTAACTATATATTTATGTATTTGTACCCTTAAGTAGTCCTTCACAAATGACATATAAAATGTTAGGTGTGTCCTGAAAATTCCAGACTCTGTGTTGGGGTGTCTTGAGCAAAAATGTTGACAACCACTACCCCAGAGTGTCAGTAGAATGCCTTGCTGTCACAATCTTGGTCTTTGTGGATATTTCTCTTTCACTTTCTTAATATCTCTCTATCTCTCTCTTGAATGGAGTATCTCTTGCGTGGACTCTTTCTTGAATACACTGTCTTCACTTGTGACATCTCTAACACAGTAGCACAGAAACAGTAAATTTTGTCGAAAAAAGACACAAGTCCATGAAGTTCAACCTTTGCCTAATAATGAGAATTATCTACGTTTTCCTGCTGCCATATATGTTAGTCTGAATCTGAACTTCCTGTTGTGCCTACTAATTCACAGTATAATCCTGTATGTTCCCTCTTGAAAGAAATGTATCTAATCTTCTCTTAAATGTATCCATTATATTTGCCAGACCCACATCCTTGGGCAATTTAATGGACCTTGCTGTAAAAAAAACCCTTTCCTCTGCTGAAGTTGAAACCTCCTTTTCTCTAATCTCAATGGGAGGCCCAGGGTTATTTGATCAAACCTTGGAATGAAAAGCTCACCAGTGAGATCCTAGTATTGACCTCTCATATCCTATATAATAATTCGCTAGGATGTTTGTCATGATGCAGTCATGCTCAGTAGAGACTGCCTGTGTTCAGGCAGTCTCTACTGCGCATGATTGCATCAAATGAGTGAGGCAACTCAAGACTGGAGCAGTGAGGTAGCGGCCTCTTAACATTACCCGGCCTCTGCAGACTGCAGAGAGGGACAATCTTCAATTAAGATAAGGGAAAAAGCTGAAAACTTGTCAAGGGGGGCAGGGCTTTCATTGTTCTCATAGGAAGAAGATTGTGCCCTTCTGTTATCTGTTTGGTCTATGGACTGGATTCCACATCTGAGAAGAGATGGTTTACACTAGGTAAAAGGGGCGCGAGGGGGAAACTTTGCTTGTGAATATCTCTCAAACCATAAAGGTTTGACAGATAAGACTTATAAAGACTTACAAAATAAAATAAAGATAAAACAAAGTATTACTATCCCTTTAAGCATCAGTGTATGTGTTTATACATTAGTCTCTGTAAATAAAATACTTTGGTCTTGTTATAAGTCATTTATTAGGTTATACAAGGAGCTGTCAATAGGTCATTAAATAGTCTAAAAATTATTGATAATGCCCCACCCACCAGCCACGCCCTTGGCAACACCCCCTAAAACACAAGTGTCCCTCTCTGGCAATTTGAAATGTTGGGAGGTATTCTCTCTCTCTCTCTCTCTCTCTCTCTATATATATATATATATATATATATATATATAACCCTCTAAGTCCATTGTATCAAAGGGTTAACATACTGTATGATAAAAATACAAATATATTGTTTCATTCTCCCACAACTCAATACGTTTTCCCGTGTCTGCCTTCTGACAAGAAACATCCAAGTGAAATAGCAATGTGATTAACTTAAACCCACAGTAGCATAAAAAGGTGATGGCCAAGTAACTAGGGCGGAATGAAGTTCAGTGTACTGTGGACTAAACTTACAATGATAATTTTACAGTAGTGGTTTTTATAATAGAAGATTTATCATGTAGTAAAGGCCCTTCAAGCTTTAAAAACTGGTTAATAACAGTTGTCCACTAGAGACAAAACAATGTGTTTACTGCTATTGCTGTGCTGCCTGACAAATCCACTGGACACCTTCCGTTCTAATAGACCTGTAACATTCCAGTCACACTGTACGAACAATGACTTCATTCGAATGGAGAATTGTGTTTTAAAACTGAACACTGGGCAGATGTATAATAAAACATTCTTACTTGTATGTTTAACCATTTGAGTGCCAGGTGGTGCCCAACATATTATGAAGCTTTGTTGCAAAGAGACATAAGGACATTTACAAGTTAATCCTATATAATAATTAGCTAAATTGTGTGTAACGCCGCAACATGCGCAGTAGACACTGCTGCGCGTGCTGCAGTCATGCGCAGTATAGACTGCCCGCGCCGTGGCTGATACAGAGCTGGGCACTCCGAAGGGACGTTATATTGGCTGACAGCTGTGCCAAAAAGGACTAAAAATCATAGCTTGCTTTCAGGGGACAGGGCCATTAGGGGTTAATTATTGGAGTTTACCTAAAGTTACTTTCAATGTGTATTGTAGCCACTTTAGCCAGTGTATTGTGAACTGTACTGAGACCCCCTGCCGTGTGGTAATTCATTCAAGCCCTCAAGTCTTTGTGTCCACTGTCTGAGTTCATCAACCCTTTTGTATTTGAAATGTAATCATGTCTGAGTCATTGGATTATGTCCCTATTATATCTGCTTGGTCCAGGTAGTTCAGTGTAAGGTTTGAGTATAAATATGTGTGGTTTGTTCCAATAAAAGAGGTCTTGTCTTAACCTGCACTGGTGTTGTCTGGTGAGGTAAAGCTTGCTGTATGCAGAGTGTGTGCTGGATACCCTGATACTAGTTTTGCCTAGTTTTGGGGTATATTGCGTTATGCTGTTGGATGCCCATCTGGCTCATAGCGGAAAAAGTGACCATTGACGGAGACACCAAGGCTGGGTGTCTGCTGGTACCGTCACATATCTTTTAGATATTATTATGTCTCTTGTGACAATTTTATGGACCATTTCTGGAGCAAGCCAGCTGCACTATTGTCAGGAAATGAACATTTCATAAATGCCCAAACATTTAAAGGGCAAGTAACACATTCTAATAATAACCCCCACTTATATTACTTTTTCCAGAACATCCTAATTGACCTTTAGATTTTTTTCCTTGCTCCTTGATTCAAGCGATAGCATCTTTCAACAGTCCTGGATGTCATGTCCATGGAGGAGGACATGACAGTTGCCTGCAGATCCACAGGACACAAACTCCGCCCCCTGCACATTGGAAGATTCACTCTTTAACCTTTGAGTTCCAGAGAGGTATGCAACATACTGGCAATACACTAGTCTTAATAAAGAGACACAAGTAGGAGGTATGGAGCCCTGATATCTCCTAAATAGGGACACCTGGGAGGTATGGAGGCCTAATATCTCCTAAAGAGGGACACTTGGGAGGTATGGAGCCCTAATATCTCCTAAAGAGGGACACTTGGAAGGTATGGAGACCTAATTTCTCCTAAAGAGGGACACTTGGGAGGTATGGAGGCCTAATATCTCCTAAAGAAGGACACTTGGGAGGTATGAACCCCTGGTATCTCCTACAGAGGGACATCTCGGAGGTAAAGATCCCTAATATCTCCTAAAGAGAGACACTTGGGAGTTATGGAGCCCTAATATGTCCTAAAGAGGGACACCTGGGAGGTATGGAGCTCTAATATGTCAAACTAATTTACTTGCATTTTACAAAAGGTTAAGCTGTAAATTGGAGAAGGGAATTGCGGTTGATGTAGTATACTTGGATTTTGCAAAAGCCTTTGATACAGTGCCTCACAACAGATTACTTTATAAATTAAAGGGATAGTAATGTTTTACAAAAACATCAGCTCCAATTAATCTTCATAGTATTTGGGCCATGGAGACTGTTATATCAATACTGTCAGAGTTGTAGTTCAAGAGTAATTGAATGATAAAGTATCCCCCCTCCCGCCCCTTTTACCTAGTGTAAGCCACCTCCCCTCAGATGTTGAATCAGGTCCACAGACCAGACAGCTCACAGCAAGGGACAATCTTCTTACTGTGAGAACAATGCAAACCCTCCCCCCTTGACAGGTGTTTCAGATTTTCCTTATGCTAATTGAACATTGTCCCTCTCTGCGATCCATCCGGACCGTCTTGATGCTCTGAGCTGAGCAGTGTTACATCAGTAAAAGGGGAAGGAGGGAGATACTTTATCATTCGATTACTCTTGAACTACAACTCTGACAGTATTGAAATTACACTTTCCATGGCCCAAATAATATTAAGATTAATTGGTGTTGCTTTTATTGTGAAACATTACTATCCCTTTAAAAGGCGTTGGTTTGGGCAGTGTTTTCTGTACATGGATTGAGAATTGGTTAAATGATAGATGGCAGAAGTTGTAAATGGAACCTTTTCAAGCTGATCTAAAGTTATAAGTGGGGTGCCGCAGGGTCCAGTCCTGGGCCCTATGCTTTTTAATTTGTTTATTAATGATCTAGAAGTGGGAATTGAAAGTAATATCTCAGACTTTGCTGATGAAACTAAGTGGTGTAAGAAAATACGTACAGAGCTGGATGTTTTTTCTCTGCAAACTGATTTAGATAAACTGAGTGACTGGGCAGAAAAGTGTCAGATGACATTTAATGTAGATAAATGTAAGGTTATGCATTTGAGCCTTTGAAACAAATATGCTGCATACACACTAATTGGGAAACTAATTGGGGAATCCTTATTAGAGAAAGATTTATGAGTACTGATATATGATAGACTTCACAGCAATGTGCAGAGTCAGTCAACTGCTGCAAGAGCAAATAGAGTACTAGTCTGCATAAAAAGAGGTATAGAAAAAAAATTCTACATCTATATAAATATTGGGTAAAGCCTCATTTAGAATATGGAGTACAGTTTTGGGTGCCAGTTCTTAAAACAGACATTACTGAACTGTATAAAGTGCAGAGGAGTGCAGCAAAACTGATAAAGGGATTGGAGGATCTGAGTTAGCCAAACTGGGTTTGTTTACATTAGAGATGTCTAAGGGGTGATATGATTATCAAGTCAATACAAAAAACTCTCCAATTAATTATTTACTCAAAGAGCTGAGCTAAGAATGAGAGGTCTTCCATTAAGACTAGAGGAAAAGTGCTTATGACTAAAACAAAGGCACGTCTTTTATAGTAAGGGTAGTAAAGGTATGGAATTCTTTACCTCAAGATGCTGTGCTTGCTAATAATGTATCTGATTTCAAAAAAGCAATGGATGCCTATTTAGAACAGAGCATTATTGAGAATTAAGACAGTTGGTTTCAAAACAAATAGGATGCTGATCCAGAGAAATATCTGATTGTTATTTAGAGTCAGGAATGAATTTTTGTTCCCACTTGGGGCTTAATTGAAAATGGCTTCAATGTTTGTTTTTTTGCCTTCCACTGGATCAACAGGGATGAGTTGGCTTGGGCTGGACTTGATGGACATGTGGCTTTTTTCCGCCTAATTAACTATGTTACTATGCTGCTAATATCTCCTAAAAAGGGGCACTTAGGAGCTATGGTTTCCTAATATTTCTAAAAGAGGGGCACTTGGGAGGTATGGACCTCTAATATCTTCTAAAGGGGACACTTCGGAGGTATGGACCCCTAATATCTTCTAAAGAGGGACACTTGAGAGGTATGTACCCCTAATACCTCTTATGGAGGGACACTTGAGAGGTATGGACCCCTAATATCTCCTAAAGAGGGACACTTGGGTTCTATGTTCAGCTACTTTCTTACACATTCCATCTACTCCTGCCCCATTACACCCACTACCCCACCCATTTCAGGGCAATTCCCCCCATAAACATTTAAGCCCCACCCATTCTGATTGGGTCCAACCCACCATGATCAGAATCATGTCATTTGGACATTCCCATCCCCTGTCCTATGAGATTCTCCAGGGCCTGGTTCATAAAGGTTCCCAGGGTCTTACATAGGGTTCATAGGGTCTTACATTTAAATGATAAATTGAAGTGATTCTGGGGAAAACAGTTGGAATATAAAAATAAAAATGTGATTGTTTTAAATACTATCTACATACACATTTTAACAGTATCAGTTCTTAGACCATCCTGTGACATCACACCTCCCAAGTGTCTCTCTTTAGGAGATATTATGGGTCCATACCTCTCAAGTGTCCATCTTTAGGACATATTAATGCTCCATACCTCCCAAGTGTCCCTCTTTAGGAGATACTGGGAGTCCATCCCTCCCTAGTTTCCCTTTTCAGGAGATATTAGGTTCAATACCTCCCAAGTGTCTCTCGTTTGGAGATATTAGGGGTAGATACCTCCCAAATATCTCCCTTTAGGAGATACTGGGGTCCATACCTCCCAAGTGTTCCTATTTAGGAGATATTAGGGCTCTATATCTTCCCAATGTTCCTCTTAGGAGATATTAGGGGGCCATACCACCCAAGTGTCCCTCTTTAGGAGATATTAGGGTTCCATACCTCCCAAGTGTCTCTCTTTAGGAGATATTAGGGTTCCATACCCCCCAAGTGTCCCTCTTTAGGAGATATTAGGGGTACATACCTCCCAAGTCTCCCTCTTTAGAAGATATTAGGGGTCCATACCTCCCAAGTCTCCCTCCTTGGGAGGTATTAAGGCTCCATACCTCCCAAGTGTCCGTCTTTAGGGGATATTAGGGGTCTATATCTCCCCCAAGTGTCCCTCTTTAGGAGATACAAGGGGTCCATATCTCCCAAGTGTCCCTCTATAGGAGATATTAGGGGTCCATACCTCCCAAGTGTCTCTCTTTAGGAGATATTAGGGATCCATATTTCCTATGTGTCTCTTTTAAGGAAATATTAGGGATCCATATCTCCTAAGTGTCCCCCTTTAGGTGGAACAGTCCGTGTTGGAGACTTTTTTCCTTCAGTCTCTCTTTCCCACACTGGTGTCCCTCTTTTTTTAGGCGATCATACTGTGTTGTGTGTGTGTATATAAGTGTATCATATTGCTACACAGCAATAAAACTCACATTAATATTTGTTTAAACTTCAGTATATGTTTTTAAACATTTTTCTGTAAGTAAAATACTTTGGTCTTGCTATAATATTCTTTCAGTTACACAAGGAGGTGTTACTAAGTCATGAAATTACCTAAAAAGTCTCAGTAATGACCCGCCCACAGTCACGCCCCCATCACATAAAACCAAAGTATCCTTCTGGCCACTTGAAATATTGGGATGTATCGAACATGACACTATACTTACAATATGTGCAATGTTGCAACCACACAATGTAAATGGAGTTGTCTATGATATTTAACCTTGACCAAAGCCATCCAAGATGCTGCCCTTGAATATCTCCTGCCTTAGGCCCATGCCTTCTTGGTCTAGACTTAAATACATCAGTACACCCTTAGTACCAGGTATCTTTTTGTAATGGTGATGCCTAAATAGAGTGAGTCAAAACGGCACATTGAAAATATTGTGGCCATCAAAATGTTGCATTTCAAATGGTGCAGTTGAAAGTGTTGCCCAGTAATGTCGCCCAGTGTCTGTTAGGTTAAGCTACTTAGAGGTTCCCTATGTACGTAGGGCACTATCTGTTAGGTTAAGGCGGTTAGGGTTTCTGTTATATTAGGGTGGTTAAGTTAGTTAGCTTAGGGGTTCACTCTCCGTTAGGTTAGAGTATATGGTGAACTGCTTGTTACCCTTGTTAGGGTAGTTTAGGTGTAGAGTTCTTAGGCTTTGGGAGGTGCTTTTGGTAGGCTAAGTTAGGTTAGGGTAAGGCAACATTTTCATTGCGTCATTTTACTGCCTGCGATATATTAGACTCTCTATTTTGATGCATGCTTTTTCATCCATAGTAAAGCTTAACCCCTTAAGGACCCTTGACGTACCAGGACCGTCACGGTCCTTGAAATACTCAAGGACCGATGACGGTCATGGTACGTCACGTACTTTTTACTTACAGCGCTCTACCGGGAGCGCTGTAAGTAAAAATAGGGCCTGAAATTGACCGCTCCAGGATCGGAGCGATCTCTATCAGGCCCCATAATGACGCGCCGATACACGCGACAGGTCACGTGTACCGGCGCGTGCAAGTGCGCCTATGTGGTCATTATGTCCCAGGACCGCCGGTCCTTAAGGGGTTAATACTATTCCTGGGAACTCTCCAGATCTGCGTGGACACTGATTTTCAGACTGAATTAAAGGATCTCTGGTTACAGAGGTTGGTTCTCTAGATTGGTGAGTTCACCTATAACCCCACCCACTTTCCAGTTCATTCAACACACTCCTGTCCAATTCCATCCACTTTCCCCCGATTCATTGGCAAACTCTTCTTTACATCCACTCACCTACATCCACCCACTTAAGCTCCACCCACAATATGATGCAAAACACATAATTGCAGCGCTGTTGTAGGATTTCTCAGTAACGCGGTAATTATGCTGGCTAATAGCACTATTGTTAAAGGGATAGTAATGTTTCAAGATAAAAGCAGCTCCAATTAATCTTCATAGTATTTCGGTCATGGAGAGTGTTATTTCAATACTGTCAGAGTTGCCCCTTTTATTGATGTAACACTGCTTACCTCAGAACAGAAAGGTGGTGTCCAGATGGCTTGCAGAGAGGGACAATCTTCAATTAGCATAAGGGAAAAACCTGAAAAAACTGTCATGGGGGGCAGTGTTTTCATTGTTCACACAGTAAGAAGATTGTCCCTTGCTGTGACCTATCTGGTCAAGAGACCAGATTACACATCTGAGGGGAGGCGGCTTACACTAGGTAAAAGGGACGGGAGGGGGATACTTTATCATTCAATTACTCTTTAACTACAATTCTAACAGTATTGAAATAACACTCTCCATGGCCGAAATACTATGAAGATTAATTGGAGCTGCTTTTATTTTGAAACATTACTATCCCTTTAAGCTTATTGTTAGATGGCTAAATGTTGCCTGGAGTCTTTATTTGGGGTGATAGTTCGCCTTTAACTTAATATCTAACCATTACAATCCCTTTCAATATATGTTTCATTAATATAGGTTAAAAAGTTATATTTTAACCCTTTGAGTGCCAGAGAGGTATCTGGCACAAAATGGTTAAAAATCACTTTCCCTATTTGAATTCTGTAGGAAGCGGAAATTGATAAGTGACCGTAACAGTGAGTGCTGAGCGCTGCGGGGGATATCTGTTTTCTTTCTTGACTGTGGATTTAAGACTCACAGAAAATTGATCAGAATCACTTCCAGCATAAGACTTACACAAAGTCAGATACCGAAAAGAAATCCTGCTTTATTCCAAGTTGGCAGCCTGATCATCATCACACCTTGGATCAAATCCTCACATCTATTTCAATTTAAATTAATTAGCTAGCATGGCTTATTCACAGATTATCAAAATGCACTTGTATTGTTAGCAGTAAGCTATTGATGTTCAGAGTCTTGAATATTAATTAGTTATTACTTGAAGACAAACATATTAAGAAGAAGTTTAAATCCAGTCATTTTTTATTTTATTTTTTTTAAGAGATTTTGTTTTTCTTTTCATTTATTAACTCTTTGAGTGCCAGAGGGGTACGCAACTCAGTGCGTTGCATGCCCCTCTGGCACTCAAAGGGCAAATCATTTCTTATGAGAGAAAAAAAGAAGATAGGAAAGATGTCCATGTGACAAGAGTCACTGGTAACGAAAGGACCAGTTCAGTACTTTGTTCATTAGGACCAATTGGTCTCAATTAAAGCTCCCAGAGCCCATAAAAACCATCAAATGTTATTTCCAAACATATTTCTAAAATGTCCAAATCCAGAGCCGGACTGAGGAAAAAAAAGCAGCCTTGGAAAAAATTGCTTACCAGTCCCATAGTATTGCGTCATTATACCAGCCCCATAGTATTGCGTCATTATACCAGCCCCATAGCACTGCGTCATTATACCAGCCCCATAGCACTGCGTCATTATACCAGTCCCATAGTATTGCGTCATTATACCAGCCCCATAGCATTGCGTCATTATACCAGTCCCATAGTATTGCGTCATTATACCAGCCCCATAGCACTGCGTCATTATACCAGCCCCACCCTCCTTTTGCCTTTTTCTTCCCTCCCCAGGGCACAGATGTATTAGACCACACCTGAAATTATAATGTACAAGTAAGTTGCATCCTCAGATTGTTTTTCTCTTTATAAAGAATAATTGTTATTTATTAACAACAGAAAAAATATCACCCCTTTTATATTCCTCATGTCTGAAAAACCTGCTTTTTTTTTAACAACATACAATACCAGTACACACCTTTATCACCTTGCCTTTATCCTCGTCTTGATCTCCCCTTTTTGCGACTTGCCTGTTTTCCCCTCTCGCCTGATAAGTTGCCTGTGACCTCACCTCTCTGTGACTGTCTGGTGTTTCTGCTGCTTTGTCTCTCTGCTCTTGGCCAGGCCTCCTGCTCAGGATCAGCTCTCCACAGCACTGCTTAAGTTGGGTCAGGGTGCAGCAAGCCTACCTAGTGTGCAGACACAGCTCTCTTCACGCTGCATCTGACGTCACTCTAGACTTGGCCTGGCAGCCTGCCCCCACTCACTAGACGCGGCCTGGAGGCCAGCGGTTATGGAAAACTCGCGGCCATACAGTCTTGTCACATTGTGGCCGCAGATATTTAATTGGCATTTGGCACATCATGGTTTATAGCACTGCAGCCACGGCCGGCCCACAGGAAGCCCAGTGCAGGCGGCCTACCGGGAAATTTCCTTGTATATCGGTAGGCCAGTCCAGCCCTGTCCAAATTAAAAACAAATCACCCATCCAGGTTAGAGGTATTGGGTTTAAAAAATAGCATCACTTATCTAGTTTGCACAGGGGTGGAAAAGTAAATGCTTCACTAGGGATATCATTAGTCTGAGTAGTTAATAAATGTTATTACTCTAAACATTTATTGCGTTTTAATGGTCAGTTTATTAAAGGTACAGACTTCAAAAAGAAAGACTTCTTCTGTGCACTCATAGTTTTAAGTGCACCCAGGGTTAGATTATCTATGAATTTGAATATGTGCTTGCAAAGATTTTGCCAAAACTCCGTATCCTCTCGGACTTGGCAGTGAAAGGGTGTGCTTGTTTGAGATAGCCAAAACTCTGTGTAATCTCTAAATGATAGTATCTGTACCTCTACACTGATAACTCAAAGGGTTAACCAAGAGAGGCCAAACAAAGCATCAAATATGGGAAGCTAAAGAGGGACAGTTCTGGATCTAATCAACTATACCAAACTAGGGTAAAATCCCGTGTACACTGACCAAGGTCTGGGTGATGTTAAGAGGCCGGTCCTGCTCTGCGTCCTGCCGCCGATGCAGTTATGCACTGTAGAGACTGCCTGCAAGCACAGAATGTTCCCAGCACAGAACTCCCAGCATTCCTACACCTCCCAGAATTCCATGCTCCCAGCATTCTGTGCGTTCGGGCAGTCTCTACTGCACATGACAACTGCTGACAAACATCCTAACAAATTATTATATAGGATGGGACTAATAAGAATTCCTCAAACTTCAATTGATTTAACTCTCTCAGTGCCAGAGGGTTATGCAACATCTTCCTTTGCTATGCACTGCTTACCCCACCAGCACTCAAAGGGTTAATATACTGGTCTGTGAACGATATGTATACATTTATTGTCCAAATGATCTCATTTGCATATCCGTTGTGTCTCAAAAACTGTGTTTGGCCCTTTGGGCGCCCGAGGGGTACACAGCACATTACAAAGAAGTGCATGGCATGCCCCTCTGGCACTCCGGAATTATCACTTTGATTGCTACAGAATGGATACCTCTCTGTCACTCTAGGGGTTAAAGGGATAGTAATGTCAGAAAAAAGTATTAACTATATGGTAGATACAATTAAAAGAGAGTACTTGAACTTATTCGTATCTCTCAGACCGTTATGGTTTGAGAGATATAGGAAAATAAAGTTCTCCGCTCCCTCCCCTTTCTGTTTGACAAGCTGTAAAGCTATCAGAAGCAGATTCTGGTCATTTGACAAGACGTGTCTCTTCAGCAGCGCCGATATAACGATATCTAAAGAGAAAATACTTAATCGGAATGGTCTACAACGTGTGCTTGCAAACTAGGCACATATTGTAGACCGTATTTATTTGTAGGTATCACTGTCGACGCTGCTGAAGAGCCACGTCTGGTCCAGGAAGCAGAAAGGGGAGGGAGCGGAGAACTTTATTTTCCTATATCTCTCTAACCATAATGTTTTGAGAGATACAAATAAGTGCAAATACTCTCTTTTAATTGTATCCACCGTATAGGTAATACTTTTTTTCTGACATTACTGTCCCTTTAAAGCAGAACTATCACTTACATTCAAACTTTTGTAGTGAGTTTTAATAGTTAACCTTACATTAGAGCTGTGTGTATTTTTTAAAAATATTGCTTACAAGTGCAGATATTAGCCCATCAAAATCGTGCACTTCCACGTTCTGTGGGACTGAATGTCCCGCTTGACTTCCCAGCTGCCCCAGGGAGCGTGTTCACGCTCCCCTTCGAAGCTGGGTTTCTGTGCTGTAGCGTTACAGCAAACTCCGTATACAGTGCTACTGAGGTTGCTACCCAGTGCCCGATTTTGATGGGCTAACATCTGGACTCGTAAGCAATTTTTTTAAAAAAAATACACACAGCTCTAATCTAAGGTTAACTATTAAAACTCACTACAAAAGTTTGAAGGAAGATGATAGTTCCGCTTTAAGTTTGGAAAGTAAGAAAAGAGCAGCGTCCGTACCGTACCGTACCAGGGTACAGCATCATGATTCACGGAACTGCTTTATTGCCTCATAAAATTTTAATATGTGTTTTCATTAGAAACATTTCTATTAAAAAAACAAAAAACTCTGGGATAGTGATACAATGTAACATCTTCCCTGCATTACTGATTTGTATTATTATGAGAAAACAAATTCTGAAGCTGCAACACAGAGCACTGACAAGAGTGAGGGTACATCATCTTAACCCCCCCAAAATGTAACATCATGCAGCATGCTCTGACGAAGTAAAGGTATGAGAGTTCTAAGCGGTTCTAACATGACTTCACTGTAGTGTGAGGATGAGTCAGCTTGCCTCAGTTTTTCACTGCACCGAAAATATATTAGTGTGTCACAGAACTAGGGAAAGATTTTCCCCCACCAAAGCGAAACAGGTGAAAAATGGCATTTACCATCAAGCTGTAAATATTTTTTGAAAAAGTGCAGATTTTCCTTTTTTTCCTGCATAGTTAATTGCATTGAAATGCACCTCTCTGGCATAACGTAAACGGCAGTTCATTTTCAAGAGGACGGCTGTGCCAGAATTGTACAAGTAGGTGGTTAGCGGGGTGAGCAAAATGCTGCAGTAAAATTTGATTTCGGAAACATTTTTTTTTTTGTTGTTTGGACCAGACCTGTTCAACTTGGACAAAATTCATCAACATTCAAAATTATTCGGATGAACTGAACATACTTTAAAAAATGACTCTCCCTTGCGGTGGTAATAAAGTACTAGGCCTGCCTGCAGAACTGTGAGACTGGCTGCGTCTCTCTGAAAATCATTAAAACAAATTCCTAATATTTTTTATATTTTGCACAGGTACTAATGCTGGCTGCCTGCCTATGCTACCTGCCTGCCTACACAACAGCTAGACACTCTATCTCCTTCTACTCTCTCTGAGCTCCTACAACGGACTAACAGGAAATGCAGGCTGTCTGGGTGTCTGACGTGTCATTAGTCCAACCCCCATCATGAAACAAAGAAGCTAATTGGACTAGAGAAGGAGGGAAAGTATGGAGGAAAAGTATTGCTCGCGCGAGTATTTGTCGCTGAATTTCCGAAATTTTCGACAACATTTCTGACCAGGGATGTTTGGATTTGATTTTAAAAAATTGAAGGACTTTTTCCTTTAGGACGGCACAAATGACGCCGATGGACCCTTATTCATCCGAATTCTGAAATCGACCGAACCGATTCGCACAAGTCTAACAGCTAGTAATCTTGCTTCTGGTTCTAGCCGTATTATTAAAGGAAAGAGGCACACCATACCAAAACTCTGTATACACAAAGTGACGTGCCCATAACAATGATGAGCCATTTTGCACATGCAGAATTTTTAGAGACAATCCCACATAGATGTGTTAAATAAACTAGAGCATGTGATAGAGGAATGGTTTGTATCCCACTCCTTGAAACCTGGTTGTGTGTCTGCTGATAATGGCTCCAACATTATAGATGCTTTGAGAATAAGTGATGTGGTCCATATACCCTGCTTTTCCCATGTCCTAAATTTAGTTGTGACCAGATTCCTCTCAGAGGAAGAAACCCTCAGAGAGATGCTGAATATTGCAAACACTGAGCCCATTTTAGTGACTTCCACATTGATCATTAAATTCTATTGCATTATATTGTATACAAGAAAATGACAAACTGCCCCATCAACAGGTAAAAATGATGGTCCCAAGCAGGTATAATTCCACATTGTAGCAAACGGCGGCACCGTTAATCCTCTGGGGTAACGAAATGTATCACTCACCAGGCTGTATTTACGTTGCTCCGGCGCCGTCCAGAGAGATAGTCGCTCTCCAATAACAATATGGGTAAGAAAAGACGCACTCGTGTAAGGAACTTCCTTCAGTATAAAATCCTCTTTATTTCAATACAAGCATAAACAGCAGACTATAGAGAACAAAAACTCAGTGTCTCACGTGTTTCGTACTAAACATACTTAATCATAGACATGTCTATGTCTAGGCCAATAGTGAGTATACAATGCAAAACTGGAAGCCTTTGTCTGGAAGCAGCATCTTTTTCATCTGAGCAAAATAAACTGCTTTGTGACCTATGAGAGATGTTGAAAACTTCTGAGGAGGCAACCATGCTGGTTAGTCATCTTGGAATACATTCTTGCTACTTTGCTGGACCCCCCACTTTAAACAAAAAATGTCTGAATTTCTTCAAAAGCATGATCAAGTGTGGAGGACGAGAGACAGAAAAAGTTAGAGTGAAGAAAACTGGTCAAAAGCATTGTGATAAAGAAGTCAGCAAAGGGTTATACCAGCTGGAGCAGCAACAACATCAACATGAACACATTAATGCCATTATTTGAAGGGTTTCTACCATCTATCCCTGTTGGAACCACTGCTATGATCACCGATTAATGCTTGACAATAATCTGAGAATGATGTAATCTTAAATTAGACTCAAAGATGATAATGCCAAAAATTATACTAGCTTTAAGTGCTATGAATCATGATATAATGTATATCCATATACTGTATCTAAATCAATCTATCTATCTATCTATCTATCTATCTATCTATCTATCTATCTATCTATCTATCTATCTATCTATCACACTAAACAGTCTACCACCATATACACCTGTTGTTTTTGGAGAAAAAACAAGGGGCACCCCTTAGCCACCACCTAACACCTCTTTGTATGCACTCTCAAAATTCCACTGTTGGAAGCAGCTTATGGTTTTGGAATAAAGGGACAAATGGGCTGCTCTCTCAAGGACCACACTATCCCACAGCGGTAAACAGTCAGGTCAACAAAAAGGAAGGAAACACCAAAAAAGAAAGAAAGACAAAGTGCCACAATAGTGTAATATGTTCCAGAGTAATTCTCACAATAAAAATGAAATAACACTCACATGTTAAAATGGTCAGGACTTTGGTACCAAACTCTACTGACTATATACAATAAAAAGCCTATTTGATATACAAAATTGTGAGAGCTCTGTCATTATAACAATAATGTTTAGCATAGCACCAGGTTTTCAGAAACAAAAGCCTAAAACATATTTGCTTTGTGTTCTTACAGAAAGTTAAACCTTCAAAATATTACAGCTAGGCTAGGCTTGCGAAAAAATGATTACAGGCTTCAAACAAAATTATCACTTATAAACATTTCTGTAGGCCTCACATTTGCCAGAAGCAGTCCCTAGGAAAATTTGTTTGCAGGCCTCAGGCTTAAAAAAAAAAGAATCTCTGAAAAAATAAAATGTTATACTCTATTGGCTTATGATAGAGACTTTCCTTCCATATTATGTATGTATTTCTCTGGGGATCTGGTGTGTGAGGGGTGAGTGTCCCACTAAAAAGCACATTTTCATTTGTCAAAGAAGTATTATACACATTCCACTTAATAGCACCAAATTATAAACAAAATGTATATGAACAAAATAATATTAATCATGGTATATTATACAGTACAAAAAATTATGAAAGCTTATCTATTATAATTTCATTCCAGATGTGTTTATCGCTTACATTTTCATGTTGTATATAAAATGCTTTTTTTTTTGTAAAATTAAAATTCCTCATAACTAATTATAAACTAAACAATATCAATAGAAACACGGAGTACTCATTTCCAAGCTGTACCATATTATTCACACAGTGGTAATGTTATATGATATTATGTAGTGGATTTTTATGCTACTGTAGTTTTGCTGCATGAACAGTTCAACAGTTCAACAGTTCTGTTTTATAAGAGCATAGTATATGTTCTGTAAATTTGGATTTTGTACAAAACAGGCTGTTTCTCAGGAACAGAACGCCTTCTTATGAAACAAGTGTTTTGTTTTTATAATTCAATTTTGTTTTTTGTTATTTTTTAATTACTTTTTATTGAAATCATTTTCAAACATAACATAACAAAATGTTCTTGATAACATACAAGAACAGAGGTGATTCACATTCAATCAGCACAGTGAGTCAAAGAACAATTTAACAATATGAATCCCAGCACCAGCTTGCTGAGAAGACATACCCATTAGTAATAAAAAAAAAAAAATTGCCACAATCAGGCTGCAAAGGGTACAGAAATGTAATCTAGGGTATTTAACAGTGATTTACAAACATACATTCATAAAAAGAGTACAAGGTAAGGAGGCAAAATAGGTCACGTTTCCAAGTTGTTACGGCTGTGCTCCTAGATCTCCAAGTGTATTAGCGCAAAAGAACATATTAACAAACATAAAAACAAAGAACAACAAAGAAACAAACAAGTGCACACTCCAAGGGTGAAAGGACATCAACACCCCCTGAGCCACGCAACAGTAAGGAGTATATTCCTTTGAGGTACTCTCCATTTCCAGATACTCCCCCTCAACAGAAGTAGGTGAATGAGAAAGCACAGCCATATCCATCTCTCACCTCCCATCCAAGAGTGTGATCAGGTTCTCTTCAATCAGCGTCCTCTCACTCATCCACGAAGTGTATCTAAAACAACAGTAGAAAGCAGACTGTTGAGATGTGTGCAGGTGCATATAAAAGGCTCCTAGAGGGCAATAAAATGTCCCCCTAGTATTTCCTTATCAGAAAGGACCAGTGTCCAATGCAGTCTAGTGAAGTGAAACAGACAGAGCAACCACTATTTGAGGAGAGGGGGCTCCAGTGATAACCAGAGTTCCAATATGCATTTCAATGTCACCATAATAGCAAAGTCAAGTAATTTCAACTGGGTGGTAGATAATTTAACAGAAGAGTCATAGACCCCCAAGAGAAAATTCGGGGCTAAGCAAGTCACAGAGAGAAGGATTTTAATAATGATATAAGAGAAGATTTTAGAGTAGAAAGTATGAATTAATAAGCATGAATACAATATATGGAGTAACGTGGCCCCAGGATCCTTCCATTTAGGACAGAATGAAGAGGGCGCAAGGCCAATGTGATGGGCAAGTAGGGGAGTCACATAGGTTATGTGCAACAATTTATAAGAAAGCTCATGAAAATATGCTGGTAGAAAACAACGTAACGACGACTGAAACTTAAGTGCATCTACAGTGATCGAACTGATCAAACTGAAATCAGCGAATAATGGCACTTTCTGCTTGGCGAATAATTTCCAGCAAAAAGTGCAGCTTTTTCTGCTTTTTCCCACCTTTTCCGCCCATTGAAATCAATGGGAAGAAGAATATTTTTCCACCATACAAAAGTTATCTACGGCCATATAAAAGGCTGTCAGGTTCTCACAGCAGCCATTCTGTGTTTATGAGAGGAGAGAGCAGCTTCTTGTGTTGAGTTAGACAAGACAGAGAGGGGAATTGAAGTTTAGTTTAGGGAATCTTTTAGTAGGACACTCGTTCTGTGTAATTGTGTATTAGGAGAGTCAGTGAGGCACTCTGGGGAGAAAAAGGGAGGAAGGAGATTGACCCCAAATACTCCAAAATTCCATGTGACTGACTGGCAAGACACAGGCAGCTAGGGACCTATTTGCTTTCTGATCTTGCTGTTATTGTCCCTGTGCTGGGTCGGGAAGTCTGGGGAAAGACGTTGTTGATTTTGTTTTTCAGTTAGAATTTGTTTTTTAACAGACTGTGATAAGACAACAGGGTGGACAACTAAAAAAAAAATAAATAAAAAAATAAATAAAAAATAATAAAGAACTAAATATATTAGGTGACAGTGACAGACAGCTGAATGGGCTTAGGCAAGGCATCATACAGCTCCATCAATTGTGTTGTGCACTGTACAGTAAAAAAAATACAGTGTAATTGCGTAATGTCCAGCAAATGCACAAGGGGAAGGGGGAGGGGTGGAGCAGTGCAGGGACGTGAAAGTAAAGTAGTAGTTCAAAAACTGATTGCAGCAATGGTTGTTGCAGCGTGTGTAATCAATAATGATGATCCCTCTACTCCAAGGGAGGATGCAGTCTGTCAAGGTCCCAGCAAAACTAGTTCCAGTGCCACCAGTGCCAGTAGAAATAAAGAACCATATAAGAAGAACACTGAAAATGACAAAAAGTCATTGTTGTCACATTCAAGTGTTGGTGATGCTGGCAATAGCATAATAGAGGAAGGTGTAGCAGCTGAACCACCTGCTGCATCAGATAGTGAGACAAATAAGCATCAAAACACCCATAGTAGGGAACTTTGTTACAGTAAAAGTAAAAAGAAATTGTTTGAGACCTCTAAAAGCTTAGAGGAATATAAGGGTAGTAGTGGGCAAGAACGTCAGGTGATGCTGATGTTGTTGAGGATGACCTAATGATGACTGGTGATGATGCAGATCTAGAATATATCCCTCCAGCATCCTTCTCTTGTTCAGATACAGATGTAGTTGAGAGTGAGGATGATGACAGGGCTATAAGCTTAGCAGAAAGTCAAAGGCTGAATCTTCCACCACTTTTAAGGAGCACTGTGCTAGTCAATAAATTGTTTGAGAAAGCCTTTGGAAAGTCTGACCCTGGCCAGGCAAGGATGTCAAAAAGCACACAGTCAGCCTATCGGTCATCAAGCTGCAATGTTGGGAGACTAGCATTCTGAAAAATGAACCAACATCTCATACCATCTGAGAATCAGGTAGCAGAAACCACACATGATAGAGAAAGCCAGGACAAATATATCAACATCAGCACAGATGAGGAGGTGGAAGAGGGATGTGAAGAAGGGTTGCCACCATCTACCCCACTTGGTATCACTGCTATAAGCGACAAGTAATGTGTGTCAATAATCTGAGAAGGAGGATAGTGTAAGACTATGGTAAAAACAATATACATAAACAAATCACACCATGCCAGTTCCCCACCACCACCACTACCATACACATCTGCCACAGTGTAGGTTGTACTTTGTTTTTTTTGTTACTTGACATCATCATGAATATGTGTCAGTGTCACTTAAGCAGGAAGTTAGTGTTGTGAGCAAAGGACAAATGCATTCTGCATGCTAATACATTTGTCAAGCTATATTTTGCTGTAGGACTCACAGCTTTGACTTTCAGCCACTTATTTCTAAACTTCAGCCCTCAGAAGAAGTAATATTACAGTAGGAAATGTAGTACCTAAAGGAAATATAGGCGAAAAATGTGTTAAAATAGGCAGAAAATTTGTTAAAATAGGCGAAAATGAGGACATTTTTCCATAGGTGGAAAAGCTAATGTCCAGTAAATACGGGAAGTTTTAAATGACGCTGCAGGGAGCTTTTTAATCACACAAACTCCTAAGTTGAATTTTAAAATGTAACACTGGATCACTGATGATTCTCCCTTGCGGTGGCAGTAAGGCAGTTGGCCTTTCAGTCCCTAAACAACTGTGAGATTCTTTCACTCTGCAAATTATTCAATCAAAATCCTAAGCTGAATTTTTAGATCTAATACTGGAACACTGATGATTCTCCCTTGTGGTGGCAGTAAGGTAATAGGCCTTTCAGTCCCTAAACAACTGTGAGATTCTGTCACTCTGCAAATTATTCAAACAAACTCCTAAGTTGAATTTGAAAATTTAACACTGGAACACTGATGATTCTCCCCTGTGGTTGCAGTAAGGTAGTTGGCCTCCCAGTCCCTACAAAACTGTTAGATTGTCACTCTGAAAATTATTCAAACAAAATCCTAAACTGAATTTTAAAATATAACACTGGATCACTGATGATTCTCCCTTGCGGTGGCAGTAAGGTAGTTGGCCTCCCAGTCCCTACACAACTGTGAGATTCTTTCACTCTGCAAATTATTCAATCAAAATCCTAAGCTGAATTTTTAGATCTAACACTGGAACACTGATGATTCTCCCTTGTGGTGGCAGTAAGGTAATAGGCCTTTCAGTCCCTAAACAACTGTGAGATTCTGTCACTCTGCAAATTATTCAAACAAAGTCCTACATTGTATTTTTATATTTAACACTGGAGCACTGTTGATTTTCCCTTGCGGTGGCAGTAAGGTAGTTGGCCTCCAGTCCCTTAACAACTGTGAGATTCTGTCACTCTGCAAATTATTCAAACAAACTCCTAATTTTAATTGTCAGGAACAAAGGTGACTCTCCATTGCAGTTGGCACTAATGCTGACTGTCTGCCAATGCCTATTTGCCTGCCTACACAACAACTGGACAGTCACTCTCTCTATCTCTCTATCTGCTGCTTCTCTCTCTGAGCTCCAACAACTCAGTACTCACTAAATGGAAATGCAGGAGCTTTCTGTGTGTCTGTGATGTCATTAGTCCAACCCCCATCATGAAATGAAGAAGCTAATTGGAGAGAAGGTAGCGCACGCGGGGAGAACGTCATCTGAAAATCCTAATCTTGCCACAAATTTCTGTCCAGTGTTGTTCAGCTTCAGCTTCTAAAAAATGAATGACTCTAGGATTTTCGTTAGGGCCAAATGGCTCTGAATCACCCTTATTCATCCGAAATCTGAATTCGAACAAACAGATTCGCACAAGTCTAGAACATGGCAATTTTTTAATCCTTTAGGGATCAGAAGGGTGAACAAGATATTGTTCCACAATGTGTTGCACACTGCGCTCTGTTTCTTAAAGGGTTAAGTAGGCTCATGTACTCTCCCTTCTTTAGTTTGTAAAAATTGCCAGCAGCTGTCATGTCTGTCTCCATGGACATTACATCTGGATCTGATTGAAGAAGTCATCTCTAGAAAAAAGGACAGAATTCTTAGCGTTCTCTGACCATTGTAAGATGGGACATTATTATTATTATAAGGTGTTACATCAACTTTAAATAAGGTCTTTGTTGTTGATTGTTATTCATACTTGCTCTAGATCATATAGGAATGAGGCCCAGCATCAGATTTCACCCCAGGGCCCAAAAAGGTTCTAGTTATGCACCTACTCAGAAGAATATAGATAGCACTTCAAACAGAACAATATGCTACTTTGTATTCAGTTCCATGTTTTAGCAAGCAAGACAAACTCCAATTTATTGCTCAGCTATGATTTCTAATGTAGTTAGCAAAGTCATTTTCTGGAATGAATTCATATCATTGTTAGGCATCTTCAGATAGCTCTTGAGAAATGAAACTTTTTCCTGATTTGTTTCCAGCACATTAATTGGAAATTGCTGTATTTAATTTCAGTTTATGTTACAATAAGCACCGGACGCCTACACTCTTGCAAATGTTAACGCATGTTAAAATGATTTGCTATGTTCTTCAGAACAGCCAGCTTTCAACTTAGTGGCAAAGGCACAGGATGTGTAGGCTGGTACATCATTAATAACACAGCACAATATTTGTTAAATATTTTCTTTTCAAATTATATTAGTTTTAGTGCAATTGGTTTGAAGCTTTATTGACAACAAATGTTTTTTAACGCTCGATTCTAGAGGTCTCAATGCATTGTTTCCCAATGCACTGGAGACCTTCGTACCACCCAATGAGTTAAAGAAAGTCAAATTAAGACTATATCATTATGTTAACTGTATTAAATGTAATAAACATTAATATTTTAGTTATCCTCAACGTTATCTTTGATAACTGATAACTTGATAATTATTTGAATGTACATAGTGGATTACCTATGTGCACAAACAAAACATCATGAGATCTTCTTCAGGGAAAGGAATCTAGCTTCTAGAACTGCAGAACTTCATTCACATACCCGATCATCCCCAGGGATTGAACTCCAAGGTATAAAGAGCCATGAGGACTTCCACGGGAACGTTTGAAGTAATCAGGAAACATAGAAGAGGCATAGTAAAAGGTAGCAGAGGTTTTATATCTAAGGATCAGACTAGAGAAGTTAGCCTGAGACCCGTCAGTGAAGAAGAGGTCTAATCAAACAGCGCAGAGGTATTATCATCATGAAACAGAGATTAGATGAAGTCAATCTGAACAGGAGTCATAGTCAGGAGTGGAGTAGGCATGGGCGAAGGGTAAAAAAATTTCTTGCTGGAATTTTCATGGCAAAACAACAATTTTCTGATTTTTCCCATGAAAATTCCCACCTTTTCTCCATTGCCAATAAATTCCCACAGAAACTTTACACCTATGTTTTCTATGACTGCAAGATTTCCCACCAAAATACTACTTTGTCTGAGGGTTACAACTGTTTCTTCTCCCACGTTCTCTTAACAAAGGGAACAGCCAGCAGAATGGAACTTGTATCACAGTTGCCTGTGTTTTCACAGTCACACAGAATTTTGGGGCATTTGGGGGAAAACTTATTTTCTCCCTTCTCACACCCCCTGACTCCCCTAACAAAGAGATAACACCCATATCAGGAAGAAACTTGGATCGCAGCTGCTTTTTTGGGGGTATTTTGGGTAAATCTCCTTTCTTTACCCAAGAGTCCCCCCAAACACAGAGAACAAATGTTCTGCCTACAAGATTCCCTAAACTACACTCCAATTTAACATTACTTGCCTATCCTAACTATCTGCAACATTTTGCTTCTCTCTGTCTCTCACAAATACAGAAATGATAAGTTGTGAGAACCTTACCCTTTTATGCTATACCTGCAGGAAAAGAAGGGAAACTTGCCATGTGGTGGGGGAAATTCAGTCTTACCATTGATGTGAATGCAATGAGCTAGATGGGGAAAAAGCAGAAAATCATAATTTTTTCCAAAAAAATTCCTTCTCCATGGGAAGTGCCATTTTTTCCTGTTTCACTTTTGAGGTGAAGAATAGATGTAGTCAAGTAGAGCAGAGGTTTCATTTAGTATAAAGCAGCTTTAGTCCTTACCCATTTATGTACAGATATCACCACCCCAACCAAAGTCTTTTAATTTATGCAGCAGCCTGTTGTGAGGCACTGTATCAAAGGCTTTTGCAATATTTAAGTGTACCACAACAACAATAATCTTGTCCTAGTAACTACTTATATTTTCAGAGAATGCAAGTAAATTGGTTTGGCATGATTTCTTTTTCACAAAACCATCCAAACTCCTACTAATAATTTTGTTGTTTGTCATATGGGCAGACTCGTTTCAGTGTCTTGGCATAAAAATATCGCTATCCTTAACCTGTCTTCTGGAAATTAATCTACAACTTTTGGACCATTGCTTCTTGGACCTTGCTTCTTGGCCCAACCTTTGCTTATCATGGGTAGGAAGTAAAGGTGATTTAGATGATGGTACTCCCTAAGCTGCTCTACACACTCAACAACAATACCTATCCATATACCTTCTCATATGCTGGCTTCCCTTCAATCCACTGCCTCTTCCTTTATTTGGGCCCATATGACCCCCCAGACTACACTGGGACATCTTAACTAGGTAAACTAGACTGGTAGTATTAGGATAACCAGACTTCTTTAGATATTACCATGCATTCACACTATCTAAATATTTAGACTTTCGTCAGCCCTTACCTAAATTCTGAACTCAATCTCTTATTGCGGTCCTTGGATCGCTAGATCTCAAACAACTCCTTTGGTCCCAAAGGAGCCTTGCATCCAGTGCCCTTCCATCACATATCATTTTGAGTCACCTCCTCTCTGTTTGGTTATCAGTAAACAAGACTCTTCAACTTTCACCACCTCCCTCCTCTTTAGCATCAAAAGTGGGCAACCCAGATTTCCCTGAAGGTGTTTATAATCCTCATTTTAAACACTGGAAATGCCGGAACCTAGATACACTTGAGACGCTACTCCTACCTTGGACTTTCCCTCACTACAACATATCTCAGATACTCTTACCCATCTAAAACTCTTTGCTGGACTTACCTATAGGTTAAACATTGGACTACACAGAATGTGTGGCACACAAACCTAACACTATCCATGCGTCAAGGTGCACCATTCTTATAATGAGGTATGGTGGTGGCAGCATAAATCTGTGGGTATGCTTCTCATCAGCAACTCGTTAACCTTGAAGGAAGAATGTAAGGAAAAAATATATGGAAATACTGTAAGAGAACTTGCTTCAGACCACTGACGCTTGGGAGGAGAGTCACATTTCATCTGCACAAAGCATCAGACATACAAAGATATATGTCCTACAGTGGCCCAGTGAAAGTCCTGATCTCAATCCCAGTGGCAATCTGTGGAATTATTTGACAATTGTGTTCCACAGTGGCATCCAATCAACCTGAACAACCTGGTGCAAATCTACCAAGAAGAATATGCCACAATCATGCCAACACGTTGTACAAAGCTGCTACATACTTACCCCAAAACACTTAAAACTATTATTGCAGTGAAAGATGGCTCTAACAAATAGTAATGTATGTGTGTGTGGTGGTAGTGGGGGGGCTGAATACTTATGCAAGCAACATATTTCAATTGTTTAAATTTCTTAAAGGGATAGTAATGTTTCATAATAAAATCAGCTCTAATTAATCATCATAGTATTTGTACTTTGGAGAGTGTTATTTCAATTCTGTCAGAGTTGTAGTTCAAGAGTAATTCAATGATAAAGTATCCCCCTCCTGCCCCTTTTACTGATGTAACACTGCTCAGCCAGGGCAGAAGGGAGATGCCCAGGTAGATTGCAGAGAGGGACAATCTTCAATTAAGATAAGGGAAAAACCTGAAAAACTTGTCAAGGGGGGCAGGACTTTCATTGTTCTCATAGGAAGAAGATTGTCCCCTGCTGTTATCTGTCTGGTGTATGGACTGCATTCCACATCTGAGAAGAGATGGCTTACACTAGGTAAAAGGGGCGGGAGGGGAAACTTTGCTTGTAAATATCTCTCAAACCGTAAAGGTTTGAGAGATAAGACTTATATCGTTCTTCATGTTTTTTTAATGCCTACAAAATAAAATAAAGATAAAATGAAGTATTACTATCCCTTTAAGTCCTTATAAAGACAATTATACAGGTAACAACAAGTGAGTATATATTAGGATAAAAGGTCCCTGCCCCATAGAGCTTACAATCTAAGTAAGTTCCACACTGTGCCATCAAAAAATAAATGATAATAAAATTAATTATTTGGTTTACAGAAAAATTGCAAATACAAAGCATAGGCAAATTTTAATCCTCTATAAAACAAACTATTTTTAAAGGAGCAGTAAACTTTTTTATGAAAAAATATTTATTGTCGGGATTTTCCTATTGAGTAAAATAAGGGTACTCCCACTGCCGAGAGATTTATATTTCCAGAGTTATTACAGTTTAAACCCATTTTTTTTACATTAGCAGTGCCCTCTAGTGGTCAAATTCTAATTAGTTTTCCTGTTAGATTCTAATGGAGAGGAAAGTCAGAAAAGTCAGAGACATACAGTTCTCCACAGAATGTGATAGAAACTGCTGAGTCACTTCCTGTCAGTTAGAACTTCCAGGAAGTATACACAGTAAATTCCCTTCCTGTCAGTTAGAACTATCAGGAAGTAAACACATAGTAAATTCACTTCCTGTCAGTTAGAACTATCAGGAAGTAAACACAGTAAATTCCCTTCCTGTCAGTTAGAACTATCAGGAAGTAAACACAGTAAATTCACTTCCTGTCAGTTAGAACTATCAGGAAGTAAACACAGTAAATTCACTTCCTGATTATTTAAACTGCTATCAATTTTGAATAGAACATGTGACCGCAGTGGGAGTGACCTTGTTTTATTCAGCAGGAAATGCTCTGTAAAATATGTGTTTTCATAAAAAAAAAGTTTACTGCTCCTTTAAGGTGAAAGGTCCACTAAAACAACAGAACTGCAGGTTTTTCATTAAGTACAAACTGACTAAATAAAATTGCAATCTATCACTTTTGTAATTTTTGATAAAAATATAGATAAATTTAATGTTTCTTGGAAACAGCCTCTGTAGTAAATTGTGTAAGATGTGAACAATTATAGAAGCTCATCTCAGAGAACAGATGAGGTCAAGCTATTCTGGAATAGATATGGAGTTTAAAATGAACTGGATACAAAGAAGGAAAACTTCTAGACACAAGTAATAGCAAAACAATATTAGAACTGTTGTGAAATGAATGCTCTGTCATTGTGCGAGATGGGAGTGCAGCAGTAAGAAAAGCTGGAAAAGGTTTGTAGATGGGGTCAAAAAAGGGTCAATTTAGAAAAATATCTCTTAGAAGAAAGTACGGGTCTCAGGCATTAGAAACAGTGATTTATTTTTAAACATCTGTCGAATTTGATATGCAGTAGGAAATATGCTTACTATAAATCACTATTTCTATAGATAACTGTAGAAATTATCCTTTGAACCCAACTGAACATCCTGTTCGAATGGAAACAGTAAATATTTATTGGAAATCACTAAAGTTAAATTTCTCCAAAGTTAAAAAAATAAAGCATATAAGAGGAAGAAAGGATGTATAAAACAGTTGCACCATGGGAACATATAGGTGGAAAATGATGCATTTCACCTAATGTGAAAATCGTATGGAAGGGATGTTTCCACTGTCGTGTTCTTCAAGAGATGCACTCAGTGTGAATGTGTAGTATGAGTGTGCATGTGTAGTCAAGTATATGTGTTATGTGCATGAGTGTATGAGTGCACCAATGCGCAAAGGTAAAGCCCATTAAATCAATTAAGACTATTAAAGTTTATTGTGTGGATTTGAAAATTAAATATAAATCTAACACTTTGCTTAGCAAATAAACACAACCGAAGATATTATGCAAAAACTATATTAATACATATACCTAACTCCTATATGAATGACTCCCATCTAGGTAAGTCCTTCAGTTACACACAGTAATTATATAGATACACCTGACTGCTGTATGATGGACTCCTACCTAGGTAAGTCCTGTTACACACAGTAATTATATAGATACACCTGACTGCTGTATGATGGACTCCTACCTAGGTAAGTGCTTCTGTCACACACAGTAATTATATAGATATACCTGACTGCTGTATGATGGACTCCTACCTAGGTAAGTGCTTCTGTTACACATAGTAATTATATATATATGCCTGACTGCTGTGTGATGGACTCCTACCTAGGTAAGTCATTCTGTTACACAGTAATTATATAGATACACCTGACTGCTGTGTGATGGACTCCTACCTAGGTAAGTCATTCTGTTACACAATAATTATACAGATACACCTGACTGCTGTATGATGGACTCCTACCTAGGTAAGTGCTTCTGTTACACACAGTAATTATATAGATACACCTGACTGCTGTGTGATGGACTCCTACCTAGGAAAGTGCTTCTGTTACACACAGTAATTATATAGATATACCTGACTGCTGTATGATGGACTCCTACCTAGGTAAGTCCTTCTGTTACACACAGTAATTATATAGATACACCTGACTGCTGTATGATGGACTCCTACCTAGGTAAGTCCTTCTGTTACACACAGTAATTATATAGATACACCTGACTGCTGTGTGATGGACTCCTACCTAGGAAAGTGCTTCTGTTACACACAGTAATTATATAGATATACCTGACTGCTGTATGATGGACTCCTACCTAGGTAAGTCCTTCTGTTACACACAGTAATTATATAGATACACCTGACTGCTGTGTGATGGACTCCTACCTAGGTAAGTGCTTCTGTTACACACAGTAATTATATAGATACACCTGACTGCTGTGTGATGGACTCCTACCTAGGTAAGTGCTTCTGTTACACACAGTAATTATATAGATACACCTGACTGCTGTGTGATGGACTCCTACCTAGGAAAGTGCTTCTGTTACACACAGTAATTATATAGATATACCTGACTGCTGTATGATGGACTCCTACCTAGGTAAGTCCTTCTGTTACACACAGTAATTATATAGATACACCTGACTGCTGTGTGATGGACTCCTACCTAGGTAAGTGCTTCTGTTACACACAGTAATTATATAGATACACCTGACTGCTGTGTGATGGACTCCTACCTAGGTAAGTGCTTCTGTTACACACAGTAATTATATAGATACACCTGACTGCTGTGTGATGGACTCCTACCTAGGAAAGTGCTTCTGTTACACACAGTAATTATATAGATACACCTGACTGCTGTGTGATGGACTCCTACCTAGGTAAGTGCTTCTGTTACACACAGTAATTACATAGATACACCTGACTGCTGTGTGATGGACTCCTACCTAGGTAAGTGCTTCTGTTACACACAGTAATTATATAGATACACCTGACTGCTGTATGATGAACTCCTACCTAGGTAAGTCCTTCTGTTAGAGCAGTTATATAGATATACCTGACTGCTGTATGATGGATTCCTACCTTGGTAAGTCCTTCTGTTACACACAGTAATTAAATGCATATACCTGGCTACTGTATGATGGACTCCTACCTAGGTAAGAGCTTTTGATAAACACAGTAATTAAATAGATATAAATGTTTGATATATGATGGACTTCTTGCACACTGTTGCACACTAACTATACAGATATATCAGACTGTGGTATGAATGACTCATGCCTAAGAAAGTCCTTCTGTTGCACACAACAATGATATAGATACACCTGGCTACTGTATGATGAACTTCTACCTAGGTACATCCTTCTGCTGTACACAGTAATTATTTAGACATATCTGACTGCTGTATGATGGACTCCTACCTGGGAAAGTCCTGTTACACACAGTAAATATATAGACACACCTAACTCCTGCATGATGGACTCCTACCTAAGTAAGTGCTTCCGTTACACACAGTAATTATATAGATAGGACTGACTGCTGTATGTTGGACTTCTACCTAGGTAAGTGATTCTGTTACACACAGTAATTATACAGATACACCTGACTGCTGTATGATGGACTCCTACCTAGGTAAGTGCCTCTGTTACACACAGTAATTATATAGATAGGACTGACTGCTGTATGCTGGACTTCTACCTAGGTAAGTGCTTCTGTTACACACAGTAATTATATAGATACACCTGACTGCTGTATGATGGACACCTACCTAGGTAAGTGCTTCTGTTACACACAGTAATTATATAGATACACCTGACTGCTGTATGCTGGACTTCTACCTAGGTAAGTCTTTCTGTTACACACTGTAAATACATAGATATATACCTGACTGCTCTGTGGTATACTTCCACTTACAAAATCCTTCTGTTACACACAATAGTTATTTAGATACATCTGACTGCTGTATGATCAACTCCTACCTAGGTAAGTGCTTGTATTAAACATATTAATTATATAGATAGTAGTTTTAAAGCCCGTGTACACGAGCCAACACTGGTGGTGCTGCAGTCATGCACAGTACTGACTGCCCGTGCCGCGGCTGATACCTGAGGTGGGCAGAGAAGACTACGGTCTGAATTCAGAGCGCCCCGTTCTGTATCAGCCACGGCGCAGACAGTCTGTACTGAGCATGACTGCAGTGCATGCAGCCGTCTCTACTGCACATGAAAGCTTCTGACAAACATCCTTAGCGAATTATAATATAGGTATACCTGACTGCTGTATGATGAACTCCTACCTAGGTAAGTGCTTCTGTTACACACAGTAATTATATAGATAGACTGTATGATGGACTCCTACCTAGGTTAGTGATTCTGTCACACACAGTAATTATATAGATACACCTGACTGCTGTATGATGGACTCCTACCTAGGTAAGTGCTTCTGTTACACACAGTAATTATATATATACACCTGACTGCTGTATGATGGACTCCTACTTAGGTAAGTGCTTCTGTTACACACAGTAATTATATAGATACACCTGACTGCTGTATGATGGACTCCTACCTAGGTAAGTACTTCTCTTACACACAGTAATTATATAGATATACCTGACTGCTGTGTGACAGACTTCTACCTAGGTAAGTGCTTCTGTTACACACAGTAATTATATAGATACACCTGACTGCTGTATGATGGACTCCTACCTAGGTAAGTGTTTCTGTTACACACTGTAATTATATACATACACCTGACTGCTGTATGATGGACTCCTACCTAGGTAAGTGTTTCTGTTACACACAGTAATTATATAGATACACCTGACTGCTGTATGATGAACTCCTACCTAGGTAAGTGCTTCTGTTACACACAGTAATTATATAGATAGACTGTATGATGGACTCCTACCTAGGTTAGTGATTCTGTCACACACAGTAATTATATAGATACACCTGACTGCTGTATGATGGACTCCTACCTAGGTAAGTGCTTCTGTTACACACAGTAATTATATATATACACCTGACTGCTGTATGATGGACTCCTACCTAGGTAAGTGCTTCTGTTACACACAGTAATTATATAGATACACCTGACTGCTGTATGATGGACTCCTACCTAGGTAAGTACTTCTCTTACACACAGTAATTATATAGATATACCTGACTGCTGTGTGACAGACTTCTACCTAGGTAAGTGCTTCTGTTACACACAGTAATTATATAGATACACCTGACTGCTGTATGATGGACACCTACCTAGGTAAGTGCTTCTGTTACACACAGTAATTATATAGATACACCTGACTGCTGTATGCTGGACTTCTACCTAGGTAAGTCTTTCTGTTACACACTGTAAATACATAGATATATACCTGACTGCACTGTGGTATACTTCCACTTACAAAATCCTTCTGTTACACACAATAGTTATTTAGATACATCTGACTGCTGTATGATCAACTCCTACCTAGGTAAGTGCTTGTATTAAACATATTAATTATATAGATAGTAGTTTTAAAGCCCGTGTACACGAGCCAACACTGGTGGTGCTGCAGTCATGCACAGTACTGACTGCCCGTGCCGCGGCTGATACCTGAGGTGGGCAGAGAAGACTACGGTCTGAATTCAGAGCGCCCCGTTCTGTATCAGCCACGGCGCAGACAGTCTGTACTGAGCATGACTGCAGTGCATGCAGCCGTCTCTACTGCACATGAAAGCTTCTGACAAACATCCTTAGCGAATTATAATATAGGTATACCTGACTGCTGTATGATGAACTCCTACCTAGGTAAGTGCTTCTGTTACACACAGTAATTATATAGATAGACTGTATGATGGACTCCTACCTAGGTTAGTGATTCTGTCACACACAGTAATTATATAGATACACCTGACTGCTGTATGATGGACTCCTACCTAGGTAAGTGCTTCTGTTACACACAGTAATTATATATATACACCTGACTGCTGTATGATGGACTCCTACTTAGGTAAGTGCTTCTGTTACACACAGTAATTATATAGATACACCTGACTGCTGTATGATGGACTCCTACCTAGGTAAGTACTTCTCTTACACACAGTAATTATATAGATATACCTGACTGCTGTGTGACAGACTTCTACCTAGGTAAGTGCTTCTGTTACACACAGTAATTATATAGATACACCTGACTGCTGTATGATGGACTCCTACCTAGGTAAGTGTTTCTGTTACACACTGTAATTATATACATACACCTGACTGCTGTATGATGGACTCCTACCTAGGTAAGTGTTTCTGTTACACACAGTAATTATATAGATACACCTGACTGCTGTATGATGAACTCCTACCTAGGTAAGTGCTTCTGTTACACACAGTAATTATATAGATAGACTGTATGATGGACTCCTACCTAGGTTAGTGATTCTGTCACACACAGTAATTATATAGATACACCTGACTGCTGTATGATGGACTCCTACCTAGGTAAGTGCTTCTGTTACACACAGTAATTATATATATACACCTGACTGCTGTATGATGGACTCCTACCTAGGTAAGTGCTTCTGTTACACACAGTAATTATATAGATACACCTGACTGCTGTATGATGGACTCCTACCTAGGTAAGTACTTCTCTTACACACAGTAATTATATAGATATACCTGACTGCTGTGTGACAGACTTCTACCTAGGTAAGTGCTTCTGTTACACACAGTAATTATATAGATACACCTGACTGCTGTATGATGGACACCTACCTAGGTAAGTGCTTCTGTTACACACAGTAATTATATAGATACACCTGACTGCTGTATGCTGGACTTCTACCTAGGTAAGTCTTTCTGTTACACACTGTAAATACATAGATATATACCTGACTGCTCTGTGGTATACTTCCACTTACAAAATCCTTCTGTTACACACAATAGTTATTTAGATACATCTGACTGCTGTATGATCAACTCCTACCTAGGTAAGTTCTTGAATTAAACATATTAATTATATAGATACTAGTTTTAAAGCCCGTGTACACGAGCCAACACTGGTGGTGCTGCAGTCATGCTCAGGACTGACTGCCCGTGCCGCGGCTGATACCTGAGGTGGGCAGAGAAGACTACGGTCTGAATTCAGAGCGCCCCGTTCTGTATCAGCCACGACGCAGACAGTCTGTACTGAGCATGACTGCAGCGCATGCAGCCGTCTCTACTGCACATGAAAGCTTCTGACAAACATCCTTAGCAAATTATAATATAGGTATACCTGACTGCTGTATGATGAACTCCTACCTAGGTAAGTGCTTCTGTTACACACAGTAATTATATAGATACACCTGACTGCTGTATGATGGACTCCTACCTAGGTAAGTGCTTCTGTTACACACAGTAATTATATAGATACGCCTGACTGCTGTGTGATGGACTCCTACCTAGGTAAGTGCTTCTGTTACACACTGTAATTATATAGATACGCCTGACTGCTGTATGATGGACTCCTACCTAGGTAAGTGCTTCTGTTACACACAGTAATTATATAGATACACCTGACTGCTGTATGATGGACTCCTACCTAGGTAAGTGCTTCTGTTACACACAGTAATTATATAGATACACCTGAATGGTGTATGATGGACTCCTACCTAGGTATGTCCTGGTAACACACACAGTAATTTTATAGCTATATCTATACACAAAAGTTTGGGCACCAAAGAACAAACGTAAACATGACATATTTCTGCAAATTGTAATATACAGTTACTATTTATTTGCTCAAGTCAACAGATTGAAAAAAATAAAAATAAAGCAGATAATGTGGCATTTGCAAAATGTTGGACACCCTTCCAGTTGACCCAGTTATGTTATTTTTTGTAAGATCTCAGAACTTATTTGACTTGTTAGGCATTAATCTAAGTTAGGTGATAATAGTTCCAGAGCTTACTAAATTCCCTGACTCTTTGTGCTTACACTCAAGAACCAGATGATCCTCTGAGCAGCTAACAAAGGATCATAAAATAAATGTGATAGACTCTTACAAAGCTGAGGAATGATTTAGAAATATCTAAACTCTTCTTGCTTGCAATTTTCACTGTTTGAAGTGTAATATAAAATTGGAAGTTGAGGGAAATCAAGACAAGAGCTGAAATACTAAGAAAAAAATCCAATACAAATGCTGACTGGTCAGTAATACCCCAACATTACTACAAAAGTCCTAAAGGAATGTTTAGCTGGCACAGGAGTAGTGGTGCACCAGTCCACTCTGCAGCATATGTCAGGTCTGAGCAGGGGAGGGCTGGCAACTTGTGGCCTGGGGGGCAAATACAATTTACTGGCCCATTTCTTCAGTCGCTCCAGCCCACTGTCCCAGCCCATCTCCTTTAGTTACTTTTACTATTGGTATTAATGCTGTTAAGTAAGGTAAACGAGACCACATAGCTTACAGTTGAAATGCGGCTACTCTAGTGATACCATAGAGCTTTTAATTTAAGTACAGCAACATGATTGATACCATAGAGCTTACAAGGGAATTTTGTTATGCTGTTAGTGTAGCTCCATTTCAATTGTAAGCTCTATGTTATCACTAGTGTAGCTCCATTTACAGCAGCAATTGGGAGACTGAGTGAGGTAGTGGCCTACTGGCCCAGACATGTGACCAGCCCAGGGGGCAATTGCCCCTCTGCCCCCCAGGCCAGCCCTCCTCTGGGTCTGAGTTTGTTCACTGAAGAGGTTGTGTTAAATTATTTTTAAATCTGAAATAGCGACTCAGATAGGCAACATCTTTAAGGTATCACTCCCCTTAGACCCTTTACTCTTTCCTTTTCTCTATACAAGACACATCCCCAGATATTCCACTCCTAGAAAATGGAAATTTATACAAACACTCCTCAATGCGGGAAAAGCATTACTTAGACTTCGCTGGAAACTTTCATCCATTCCATCACAGCGGTAATGGGTCTCAAGAGTAAATGATTACGAGGTTACGGAACATTGACATGGAATATTAGAGAACAACATAGATAGATATGTATACCTGTGGTCAAATTGTCTACAATTCCACCCTTTACAGAGGAGATCTACAATATAACACCTAAATGAATAGTTAAAATAATAAGTGACTCACATCTGTTAATCCGGGAGCTAAGACCCTCACTAAAGCTAATGACACAACTCATCTTATGGGCTGATCAGGCCAGGTGTGTCCCTTCCTCTTCCCTATTTTTTTCCCATCCCACTTCCTGTTACCTTTCTCTCTCTACTTCTGTATGTTAATACATATCAACTGTGATACTGATGCCTCCCAACAACAACCATAAAGGAATACCCAGAGAGAGGTACCATCTCCTACAAAGTTAACATTCACACCAGATAACCTTCGAAATATAGAGTCAGGGAGACCTTTGCAATCAATTCAATTACTTACTAGGTTTAGTAGATGGTGTATCGCCATCAATCAATTAGTAATCAAATAATTTATATTTCTGATTTTTCTCTAGATTCATAGTATGAGGCGTAACTGCTTCTTTTGACCTGCACTTTCTAATTTGTTAACTAGATGTGCACCTTAGTTGAAATCACATAGGTTTCCTTTTGGTTACATTGTCCTGTCATGGTTTTACCTGTGATATGTATTCTATTGTTGTGTCTTATGATGACCATCTGATATTGTAAAATGTATTACAGTTATGTGTGACTGACTTTTATACTCAATAAAGTGTTTGAAAACTAAAAAAAAGAGAGTGAGAGTGATTTTGATGGTCATATTTTGGAATCATGAGTTGATTGTGTTGGGATTAAAAACCTATTGGGACTAGTAGGAAACCTTAGGTTGGTCTTCCCTCCATACGCACACATGGGTCATATATTCAAATGAGAATTTTAACACCTTGACTGCTTTGTAGTGTGCTGGAGATTTAGCTTCATGAATAAGTCCTAGTAACAATATGCCATTTGTGGAAGAGAAGAAAAGACATGTGTGGGAGGGGTGGGGGGTAGGAAAGGTATGAATTAGGTAAGGGGAAGAAGTGAGAAAGAAGAGGAGGGTTAAGGAAGAGTGTCACAAAATAAGGAAAAGGAAAGAGAATAAGGGGAAGGGGTCAAGGAAGAGAGAGAGAGGAAAGGAGGAGGAAGATTCTGATGGAGGAGAAGGGAGTTAGGTGACAGGGAAAGTAAGAGAATGGGGGGAGAAGTGAGACTCTAGATGGGGGTATAAAAGGAGTGAGACTGAAGTTGGAGGGGGAAAGAGGTGTAGAGGTATAGTGAGAAAGTGACAAAGAATTGGAGACAGAGAAAAAGGCAAGACTGAAGGAGATGGGGGCACATACAAGACAATAGTGGAGGAGCCAGGATTATGAATGAGAGAGGGGGGGAGTAAGAACGCATGAGAGAGGAGGCGGGAGTACAAGCGAGTGAGCGGTCAAGAGTGGAAGCTTTGGAGGGAGTGATAACATGAGAGCAATCCAAGGAACAGTGTGAAAGTGTAGGATAGTGTTCAACAAGATTGAGGGTGAAAGTGAGAAAGAGGAGGGAAGCCATCTAGTAGTCCTGTCATTCGCCAAAGGAGTTTTCCCACCTTTTTCAGAAACAGACAGAAACCTGCTTGATTGACATATGAAGGTATTCAAACCTACTCTTTTAGTTTCTGAATATCATATGCTTACCTGTCCTACTGCCAATTGATTAAAATGGGTAACAAACACAAAACGAAACCACTTGTGTGAAAGATGTATTGTGTCTTGTTGATTTGTTCCAGTCATGACTACTGTTCAACCATTACTGCATTAATTGGTCTGTGTTACTCTAATTTCCAATTTTTCCATTATAAATAGACCCGATTTGGCTTATCTTTCTCCATAATAAGAGTCTTAGGTTCACTTTAATAATTTAGTTATACTCTTTTTAGTTCTATAATTGACATATCGGTAAAATAAATTCTATTTCCATGCATTTATAATTCTTTCTGTACACGATGAAAAAATATTTGTTCTTATTGTTTTTACAGTGTATACAGCATAGGAAAAGTACTTGGTGAAGTATGTAAGTTTATATGTTTTTATTCTAGACAAATCCTATATAATAATTCGCTAAATTGTGTGTAACGCCGCAACATGCGCAGTACACACTGCTGGGCGTGCGGCAGTCATGCACAGTAGAGACTGCCCGCGCTGCGGCTGATACGGAGCTGGGTTCTCCGAAGGATTGTCCAGCTCTGTATCAGCCGTGGCGCGGGCAGTCTCTACTGCGCGTGTGTTACGGTTTTTTAGGACTCTCAGACCAATAAGTGAAAATAAAACACACTTTATTAAAGTGAATAATGCACAAGTACGCCCTCTAGAGGCGGTAGGTAATACACAGATAAAGTAAACTGAGATATTACAAGGGTAATAGCACAATAGACATAAATGCAAAACAGTATGCACTAGGATGATATTGACCCCCAAGGGGTTAATGTCCAAATAACAGTCTGTCTCAGATGTGGAGGTTTGACACGCCCTGGATGTTAAAAAGGCTGTGCTGTATAGACAATGTTCATCAAGTGCTGAGGATCGAGCTGCCTTGCCAAGGTGTTGGATAATAAGCAGAATGGGAAACAACTTAGCCCCCACGGGCGTAGTTACAGGAACTGCTTTCGTTTGTGCAAGTGCAAATAGCCCCCCCGGGCATAACGGAAACCGGCCGGCAATGCAAGAGCTAACAGCCTCCTCAGCCTCCTCAGTTTCTGGCAAACTCCGCCCATGGCAACAGGTCAGCCCAATTATCATGATGGTCGGTGACAAAGCAGCGCAGGAACTGTTCCAGTCCCAGATTGGCACGCTCAGCGGCCCCATTCGTCTGGGGATGGTAGGCGGAGGAAAACGACAATTGGATGCCCATCTGACCACAAAATGCCCTCCAGAACCTAGAAACGAACTGGCTCCCCCGGTCGGAGACAATCACTCTGGGCACTCCGTGCAGACGGAACACCTCTATGGCAAAAACTATAGCCAATTCCTGAGCCGATGGAAGGCCAGTCAGAGGCACAAAATGTGCCATCTTAGAGAACCATAAGACTACCATAAGAATGAACGTGTAACCTCTAGATGCCGGTAGTTCTCCCAAGAAGTCAATGGATATATGAGACCACGGACGGTCTCCGTTAGGCACCGGTTGCAATAAGCCCACAGGGAGATGCCTAGGGGTCTTGGCACGGGCACAAGTGGTACAAGCTGCCGTAAAAGCGGCGCAGTCAGCTCTCAACGTAGGCCACCAAAATAGTTGCGAGAGGGACCATACTAGTTGGTCCCTACCAATATGCCCAGCCGCTTTAGAGGCGTGATAAGTCTCCAAAAGACGGACACGGAATGACTCATCTACGAAACACTTCCCCACTGGGGTTTCAGGAGGTGCCCGTGATTGTGATGCCAGTATCTCCTCCCCCAGTGGCGAGGTTATGGTGGTACGAATAGTAGCCAGGATCTGATCTGGCTGAATGATGGGTACCGGGACTTCCTCCCTCTCAGTGTCAGAAGCGAACTGACGTGACAACGCATCAGCCTTGATATTCTTTGAACCAGGAAGATAGGATACTAGGAAATTGAACCGGGACAAAAACAGCGCCCACCTGGCCTGTCGAGACGACAGTCTTTTGGCTTCAGAGAGATAGGTTAGATTCTTATGGTCAGTAAGAATTAGTACTGGAGTCTGAGTGCCCTCCAAGAGGTGTCGCCACTCCTTAAGTGCCAGTATGATGGCCAACAGTTCCCTGTCGCCAATCTCGTAATGACTCTGGGCGCTGGACAATTTCTTCGAGAAGAACCCACAAGGCATTAAAGTTCCACCTCCCACAGGACGTTGGGAGAGCACTGCCCCAAACCCAACCTCTGAAGCGTCAACCTCCAAAGTAAACGGCAGGGAGGGATTAGGGTGGGACAGTACAGGAGCAGATGCAAAGGCAGATTTCAGGGTAACAAATGCGTCTTCAGCTGCGTCAGACCACTGAGAGGGAGAAGCGCCCTTATGAGTCAAATCTGACGATGGTTTTACAATCGTGGAAAAGTTCTTGATGAACTTCCTATAATAGTTCGCAAAACCTAGGAATCGTTAATGGCCTTTAACCCCTTAGGCCGAGGCCATTGCAGAACCGCTGCCAACTTTTCCTGATCCATGGCAATGCCACTTTTGGATATTATGAACCCCAGGAATGGTACTTGAGATGTATGGAATTCGCACTTTTCTAGTTTACAGAATAACTTGTGCTTATGAAGTCGGAGCAAGACTTCTGAGACATCTTTAATGTGTTGGGCAAGGTTAGCAGAGTGAATCAATATATCATCTAGATATTCTACCACACAGGACTGGAGCAGGTCACGTAAAATATCGTTAATCAATTCCTGAAATACTGCAGGCGCATTGCATAAGCCGAATGGCATCACCAGATATTCATAATGCCCTGTTCTGGTATTAAACGCCGTTTTCCACTCGTCACCCTCTTTAATTCTGACTAGATTATAGGCGGCTCGCAAATCAAGTTTAGTAAAGATCGAAGAGCCCTTTAATCTGTCGAATAATTCTGTAATAAGTGGAATGGGATAGGCGTTCTTAGGCATCAGCTTATTCAGCCCACGGTAGTCAATGCAAGGCCTGAGTTCCCCATTTTTCTTTTTAACAAAAAAAAATCCGGCACCAGCCGGAGACATAGATTTACGAATGATTCCCCTCTCCAGGGCATCTGCGATATACTCCTCCATCGCCTTATTTTCCTCACAAGACAGTGGGTAAGTACATCCCCTGGGGGGCACGGCACCTGGAGGCAAATCAATGGCGCAATCGTATGGCCTATGGTCAGGTAATGCGCTGGCCTCTCCTTTGCTAAACACGTCACTGAATTGCCCATATTCTGTTGGCACAGCTGGAGAGGTACACATAATCTTAACAGGAAGGGAGAGACAATTCTTGTTACAGTACTCAGACCAAGAGTTAACTTCACACCTTTGCCAGTCAAATTGGGGATTGTGTGTTTGTAACCATGGGAACCCCAAAATAACTGAATGATGTGGGGAACGAATGATCTGAAATTGTATCTGCTCCCTGTGACAAGCCCCCACAGTCATTGTCACTGGGATTGTCTCGAACGTAATGAAAGCAGGATCCAGGGGTCTGCCATCAATGGCCTCTATTGCCACAGGAGAGTCCTTTTTACATAACGGAATGCCCTGCAACTCAGCAAAGGACTGGTCCATGAAGTATCCGGCTGCCCCGGAGTCCACCAATGCTAGGACTTCTATGACCTTATCAGTCCAAGCAAATGCCACCTGGATGGTGGGTTTAGTGGTGCAAGTATCTAGGGACTGTTCAACACCACCTAGGGCCTGTCCCCCAAGGTATCCTAGGTGCGTTCGTTTCCCGGCCTTACAGGACAATTGCGTAATAAATGACCCGGTTTGTCACAATATAGGCATAAGCCTTGCCTTCTACGATACAGCTTCTCCTCCTTAGTGAGCCTAGTAAAACCTACTTGCATAGGTTCAGTGCTGTCAGCTGTTCGCTCAGGTAGAACGGGTGGAATGGGTGGGTTAAGGAACTGGTTCTGGCCATAACTCTTTGCTTTGGTCCTCTTAGCCAAGCATCTCTCCCGGATGCGGGAGTCTATTAATATGACATAGTCAATGTATTCATCCAGCTCGCTGGGTACATCTCGAGCTGCTATCTCGTCCTTAATCTGTTCAGCGAGACCCTGAGTAAAGGCAGCAAGTAAGGCCTCATCGTTCCAGCCTACCTCTGCTGCCAAGGTCCGGAATTCGATAGCATACTCGCCCAGAGTGCGTTCGCCCTGCTGAATCTCCATCAGCCTTTTGGCAGCAGAGGCAGACCTGCCAGGAACCTCAAACACACGTCTGAACTTCATCACGAAATCTCTAAAGTTCAGTGTGCAGGGTCTGGTATTCTCCCATAACGGATTTGCCCATGCCAAAGCTTTGCCCGTCAACAGAGATATCATAAAGCCGACCTTGCTACGGTCGTTAGGAAATACCTGGGGTGCCAATTCCAAAAATATCTCCAACTGGTTAATAAAACCTCTGCATAGGGAGGGTTCGCCATCATATCTTAGGGGTAACGGTACCGCTGCCGTTAATCCTCTTGTGTTAGCACTGGGAGATATAGAGGGATTCCCCGGTGTCACGACTGGGGGGACCACCGGATTAGGACCAGACTTGTCCAATTGTACTGTACGTTCAAGTAACGTTTGTAGAGCCAGTGCCAATTGGTCCAGGCGCTGCTCATGGACATCCATTCTCCAGTGGATGTTCTGAGTATTACTTTCACCCTTACCGTCTGAGGTCATGGCCCTTTCATCCTGTTACGGTTTTTTAGGACTCTCAGACCAATAAGTGAAAATAAAACACACTTTATTAAAGTGAATAATGCACAAGTACGCCCTCTAGAGGCGGTAGTTAATACACAGATAAAGTAAACTGAGATATTACAAGGGTAATAGCACAATATACATAAATGCAAAACAGTATGCACTAGGATGATATTGACCCCCAAGGGGTTAATGTCCAAATAACAGTCTGTCTCAGATGTGGAGGTTTGACACGCCCTGGATGTTAAAAAGGCTGTGCTGTATAGACAATGTTCATCAAGTGCTGAGGATCGAGCTGCCTTGCCAAGGTGTTGGATAGTAAGCAGAATGGGAAACAACTTAGCCCCCACGGGCATAGTTACAGGAACTGCTTTCATTTGTGCAAGTGCAAATAGCCCCCCCGGGCGTAACGGCAATGCAAGAGCTAACAGCCTCCTCAGGTGTAATCGAATGCAGTAATAATAAAGCGTGTTACCGGATAAGCCAACACTGAAGCCTTTCTGCCATCACTCTGTATCAATGATATCGTCGGTAACCAATACCGGAGAGCCTTAAGCGCCCAAACGGCCCAAACTATGTGAACACTCTGCAATGGTAGACTAGAGTTGCCGACGGAGAGCGGCCAACTCAGCAGCAGTATCACGGGTGACGAGGCTCGTACAGTAGATAGAGAGAGTGAATTCGAGGCAGCACTGCAAGAGTTAAAATGCACGTTTACTCGAGGCTTCAGCGCTACTGCAAGGCTCTGCACGGAGAGGAAGGCCCACAGAATACACACAGCTCTGCACAAGTAACAAGGCACAGCACTTAATCGAGGGAAGCACCAGGCAAGGCAGTCACACTGACGCGGGCAGCAGAGACTGGAAATGTCACGGCGGCGACAACTGGAACGCAGGTCAATGGAACAAGCTGGAAGTCGATCTTCGGAGCAGGAAGTCAGCCGGGCCGGGTCGGAGCACGTAGGAGGCAGTCATACAAGCCGGGTCATACACAAACAGGAACGTCAGTCTAGCCGGGTCAGGATCCAAGGGTGGTACGCAGACGAGCCGGGTCATACACAAGCAGGTACACTGGAGAATGGTCAGGACAAGCCGAATCGGTACACAGGAACTCAGAATACAGGAACACAGCAACAGCACTACTGGCTCAGGAACACCACGAAAGGGCATCTGACAGATGTGATAGCCAGGTATAAAAAGGTCATCAGGAGGCGGGTCAAACTCAGTCAGCAAATCAGTGACAGCCACAACTGAGAGTGACAGGAATCACAGGCACTGTGATAGCGTGACTGCCCCGCGACCGGGTGGCAGTGGCACTGTGGCCCGTGTAACGGGCTGTTCAACTAGTATTATAATATTACAGTTTGATATAAAGATATCCCAAGACAGAAATCAACAGAATCAAGGGCCATATTCCCTGGCTAAATAGGTGTGAATCTGGAGTATACCAACTATAGTATAGGAGATATGTTATATTCTGTTGATTTAAATGGAACATTTAACCCCTTTATTTTCTGTTAGGCCTCTCTAAAATTCAGATGCTTAAAAGCCCAATTTAAAGGGGAACGATCACCCCAACTAAAGTCCACCCCACCTAATTAGGCATCTATCGATAAGCTTAACAATCAAACTGTTATACAGAATAAAGATCGCGTTAATCAGAAAACCTTCCTCAGCTGACACTGACAGCCCGGCCACAGCTTTCTAGAGGCATCTGTGTTACTTCTGGTACTTTAAAGGGATAGCAATACTTTATTATTACTACCCTGCGTATTGTAGATATTTGTAAAATAATTTAATAGCCCCCAGGTTCATCTCTCAAACCTTTATGGTATGAGAGATAACCGAAGGCAAAGTTCCCCCTCCCTCCCCCTTCCCTGAAGTCAGCGTTGTACTGACTGCAGGGGAAGTCTGTCGTACAACAGACTCGCGGCTCTGCAGCTGAGCCGAGATCCCGTTAGTGAAAAATAATTATTTCACTGAAACAGTCTTCTACGTGTGCTTGGTTTGCAAGCACATGGATAAGACGGTATCAGTGAAATAATCATTTTTCACTAACGGGATCTCGGCTGTGCAGCAGAGCCACCTGATGAAAGACAGACCGGATATCCCTGCAGTCATCACAACCCTGACTTCGGGGAAGGGGGAGGGAGGGGGGAACTTTACCTTTATGGTTTGAGAGATTAACCTGGGGGCTATTAAATTATTTTGCAAATATCTACAATATGGGAGATAGTAATTATAAAGTATTACTATCCCTTTAAGGTACCATGCAACACCTCCTAGAGGAGACGTCTGTAAGCAAAGATGTCTGAGCTGTTGCCTGGCCATCAGAGTCGGCTGAGGTAGGATTTTTGTCTTTATCCTACATAGTTAAGCTTATCGCTGGATGCCTAATTGGGTGGGGTGGACTTTAGTTGGGGTGATTGTTCCCTTTTAAGTAGGCTGACAATACCTCACCTTAGGAAACAGGCATAGTTCAGGAGTGCACCAAAACCAAAGCAACCCTGTAGTATGCATTTTTCATGTGTATCCCTTTTTAATGGTGAGGTATGGTCAGCCTACTTTTAAGTCAAAGGGGTTTGGGGAATTATTATTACCCTTCATGGTTCAAATGGTTTGCTCCACAATTGCACCCCCTTTACGTTGATAAATTTTGCCCCATGTATCAGTTCACATCAGTTGAAAAGGATTATTTTGAGAGTCACAGGAAGCCAAGTCTGTTCAGGAAAGGAACTTTTCAGTTTCAAAAACGTCTTTGATTCATCACAGTGGACCACAGACCGGGAAAAGCATTAACAAGCCACTACTTTTCCATTGTAAAAACTGAACCCAATAATTACTGCTTGATCGGTATATACCTATATGCCTCAAACAGAATAATACAATCAATAAAGTATAAATTATGTTTATACTTGTTTTTTGTCCCTCTTCATAATAAAGTCATTATACAAAACCTACTCATAAAAGGTCAGAAAAAGACATTTAAGGCAAATCTATCAACTTGTCAGAAAAGTGTTTAATTGAATAAAATGTGAACAATTTCTCAGCTAGAATCAGAATAATAGTTTAGTAGTTGCAGAAAGAGATATGCTTTAGTAGTTTCATGGTGATTTCCTCATAAAGAAATGTTTTTGCTCTTAACCCTAAAGGCCCAGAGGCGTGTACACAGCAGTGATTCTCATTACTCTGCAAAATATATCCCCCAAACGTGTGTCTCACATGTAGCAGAATCTTTTTTATATTAATTTAAAGTTATATCAGTCCTTCAACTCCTTGACTTAAAGTTATAGTAATGTTTCACAATAAAAGCAACTCCAATTAATCTTCATAGTATTTGGGCCATGAAGAGTGTTAGTTCAATGCTGTCAGAGTTGTAGTACAAGAGTAATTGAATGATAAAGTATCCCCCTCCCACCCCTTTTACTGATGTAACACTGTTCACCTCAGAGCATCAAGACCGTCTGGATGGATCACAGAGAGGGACACATTTTCAGTGATCATAAGTAGTGTTGAGCGAGCACCCCGATGCTCGGGTGCTCGGGTGCTCTGACCGAGCACCCCCTGAGGCTCGAGTGCTCGGCCGAGCACCCGAGCCCCATTGAATACAATGGGGCGACACGAGCATTACACCAGGCACCCCCTGCTCTGATGAGGGGAGGGTGCCTGGTCAATGCCCCCCTTCATCTCCGCAATGTCCCCCTTCATCTCCGCAATGTCCCCCTTCATCTCCTCTGTGCCCCTCTTCCACAATGTCCCCCTTCATCTCCGCTATGCCCCTCTTCCACAATGTCCCCCTTCATCTCCTCTATGGCATAGAGGAGATGAAGGGGGACATTGTGGAAGAGGGGCATAGCGGAGATGAAGGGGGACATTGTGGAAGAGGGGCATAGAGGAGATGAAGGGGGACATTGTGGAAGAGGGGCATAGCGGAGATGAAGGGGGACATTGTGGAAGAGGGGCATAGCGGAAATGAAGGGGGACATTGTGGAAGAGGGGCATAGAGTCTATGCCCCTCTTCCACAATGTCCCCCTTCATCTCCGCTATGCCCCTCTTCCACAATGTCCCCCTTCATCTCCGCAATGCCCCCTTCATCTCCGCAATGCCCCCGTACCTCCAGTCCCTGGTGGTCCAGCGGAGCGTCTTCTGATCTGTGCCTCCTCCGGCACAGATCCCCGCCACCCGAACATGGCGGGCGAGCACATGGCGGTACTCGACGAGTACCGCCATGTGCCGAGCAGAGCGATGCTCGAGCCGATTCGAGCATCGGCCGAGCACGCTCGCTCAACACTAATCATAAAGGAAAACCGGAAAAATCTGTAAAGGAGGCAGGGTTTTCCTTATGATCACAGTAAGAAGATTGTCCCTTGCTGTGATCTGTTCGGTCAGGAGACCAGATTCCACATCTGAGGGGAGGTGGCTTACACTAGGTAAAAGGGGTGGGAGGGGGATACTTTATCATTCAATTACTCTTGAACGACAACTCTGACAGTATTGAAATAACACTCTCCATGGCCCAAATACTATGAAGATTAATTGGAGGTGATGATTTTGTGAAACATTTCTATCCCTTTAACTTATTCTATGAAGATTTCCTGGTCCTCAAGTTGGTTTTTAAGAACAGGTCTTACTGCCCCTTCCTCCTCCTAGTCTGGTGGAATTCCTTGTCCACAAAATTTTGGACTCTCATCTTCATACCTAGGAACCTTCAAAATGTGCTGACCCTGATATTAACCTGTAAAGTTCCTCAGGATATAGATTGTAAGTGATATGGCCCTGCCTGGTCTAACCATTTGGTCGAACCCTCCTATTCCAACACATTTTCATCTTATTCCAATACATTTATCCTATTTCAACACATTTTTGCTATTCCAAAACATTTTTCTCCTACGGTTCCTATGGTGCAACATTTCCCAGCACAATATTACTTTTCTGAGGGCTGTAGTAGAGAAATAAGTTGCTGAAAGTTAAAGTTGTGAGTCCTACAGCAAAATAGACCTTGAAAAATGTGTTAGCGTGCAGAATGCTTTTGTCCTTTGCCCACAATACCCACCTGCTGACACTGGCACATATTCATGATGATGTCAATTGATTTAAAAAAAAAAAAAAAAAGTACAAGCTACAATGTGGCAGATGTGTATGGTAGTGGTGGTGGTGGGGACTGGCGTGGTGTGATTGGTGGGACCTTGACAAACTACATAACCCCGGGAAGAGGGGGATCATCATCATTTATTGCACCTGCTGCACCAACCATTGTTGCAGTCAGTTTTTGAATTACCACTTTACTCTTATGTCTCTGCACTGCTCCATCTTTCCACCTCCCACGTGTACACTTGTTGGACATTAATCAACTACTGTATGTGTTTTTACTCTCTACAGTACACAACTGATGGAGTGTGATGTCTTGCCTTGGCCTCAGCAAAATTCTCAATGTCATCTGCTGGCTATCAAGTCTGCCTCAGTCACAGAGCTCCCAGTCAGCTGTCTAATATATTTATTTGTTTTAATTATTTTTTTAAGTTGTCCACCCTTTCTTATCACAGTTAGTCCAAAAAATATATAACTAAAAAACAAAATCAACAACTTCTTTCCCCAGACTTCCCCATCACAGAGACAATAAAAGTAAACCAGCAGGCAATTTGGACCCCAGCTGCCCGTGTCTTGCCAGTCAGTCACACCCAATTTTGGAGTATTTTGGGTCAACCTCCTTCTACTTTCTTCTCCCCCATTGTGCCCCAAGACTCCCCTACTACAGATAACAAATGTTCTACCTAAATGACTTCCTAAACTAAGCTTCAATTCCCCTTTATTTGCCTATCTCCTCTAGCTAAAAAATGTGCTGCTCTCTCCCTCACGAACACAAAATGGCTGCTGTGAGAGTCTGACAGCCTTTTATATGGCTGTAGAAAACTTTGGTTTGATGGAGAAACATTTTTCTACCCATTGATTTCAATGCAATGAGCTAGGCGAAAAATGTGGGAAAATTGCACTTTTCACAGTAAAGTGGAAAGTGCCATTTTTCGTCAATTTCAGTTTGAGACAAACATTTTCACCCATCCTTAGTATTTAGTCAGCCCACATGGAAGCCTTAAAGGGATAGTAATACTTCATTTTTACTTTATTTTATTTTGTAGGCATTAAAAAAACATGAAGAATGATATGTCTTATCTCTCAAACCTTTATGATTTGAGAGATATTCACAAGCAAAGTTTCCCCTCCCGCTCCTTTTACCTAGTGTAAGCCATCTCTTCTCAGATGTGGAATCCAGTCCATAGACCAGACAGATAACAGCAGGGGACATTGTGGAAGAGGGGCATAGCGGAGATGAAGGGGCACATTGTGGAAGAGGGGCATAGCGGAGATGAAGGGGCACATTGTGGAAGAGGGGCATAGCGGAGATGAAGGGGGACATTGCGGAGATGAAGGGGGACATTGCGGAGCTGAAGGGGGCATTCGGAGATGAAGGGGGCATAGCGGAGATGAAGGGGGCATTGACCAGGCACCCTCCCCTCATCAGAGCAGGGGGTGCCTGGTGTCGCCCCATTCATTTCAATGGGGCTTGGGTGCTCTGCCGAGCACTCGAGCCTCAGGGGGTGCTCGGTCAGAGCACCCGAGCACCCGAGCATCCGGGTGCTCGCTCAACACTACTTGTTAGGCATTAATCTAAGTTAGGTGATAATAGTTCAAGAGCTTACTAAATTCCCTTACTCTTTGTGCTTACACTCAAGAACCAGATGATCCTCTAAGCAGCTAACAAAGGATCATAAAATAAATGTGATAGACTCTTACAAAGCTGAGGAATGATTTAGAAATATCTAAACTCTTCTTGCTTGCAATTTTCACTGTTTGAAGTGTAATATAAAATTGGAAGTTTAGGGAAATCAAGACAAGAGCTGAAATACTAAGAAAAAAATCCAATACAAATGCTGACTGGTCAGTAATGCCCCAACATTACTACAAAAGTCCTAAAGGAATGTTTAGCTGGCACAGGAGTAGTGGTGCACCAGTCCACTCTGCAGCATATGTCAGGTTTGAGTTTGTTCACTGAAGAGGTTGTGTTAAATTATTTTTAAATCTGAAATAGCGACTCAGATAGGCAACATCTTTAAGGTATCCCCTTAGACCCTTTACTCTTTCTTTTTCTCTATACAAGACACATCCCCAGATATTCCACTCCTAGAAAATGGAAATTTATACAAACACTCCTCAATGCGGGAAAAGCATTACTCACACTTCGCTGGAAACTTTCATCCATTCCATCACAGCGGTAATGGGTCTCAAGAGTAAATGATTACGAGGTTATGGAACATTGACATGGAATATTAGCATGAATTAGCTAAGGGGCAGAAGTGAGAAAGAAGAGGAGGGTTAAAGTAGAGTGTCACAAAATAAGGAAAAGGTAAGAGAATAAGGGGAAGGGGTCAAGGAAGAGAGAGAGAGGAAAGGAGGAGGAAGATTCTGATGGAGGAGAAGGGAGAGTTATTCAGGTGACAGGGAAAGTAAGAGAATGGAGGGAGAAGTAAGATTCTAGATGGGGGTATAAAAGGAGTGAGACTGAAGTTGGAGGGGGATAGAGGTGTAGGGGTATAGAGAGAAAGTGACAGAGAACTGGAGACAGAGAAATAGCAAGACTGAAGGAAATGGGGGCACATACAAGACAATAGGGGAGGAGCCAGGATTATGAATGAGAGAGGGGGGGTGTATGAACACATGAGAGAGGAGGCGGGAGTACAAGCGAGTGAGCGGTCAAGAGTGGAAGCTTTGGATGGAGTGATAACATGAAAGCAATCTAAGGAACAGTGTGAAAGTGTAGGATAGTGTTCAACAAGATTGAGGGTGAAAGTGAGAAAGAGGAGGGAAGCCATCTAGTAGTCCTGTCATTCGCCAAAGGAGTTTTCCCACCTTTTTCAGAAACAGACAGAAACCTGCTTGATTGACATATGAAGGTATTCAAACCTACTCTTTTAGTTTCTGAATATCATATGCTTTCCTGTCCTACTCCCAATTGATTAAAATGGGAAACAAACACAAAACGAAACCACTTGTGTGAAAGATGTATTGTGTCTTGTTGATTTGTTCCAGTCATGACTACTGTTCAACCATTACTGCATTAATTGGTCTGTGTTACTCTAATTTCCAATTCTTCCATTGTAAATAGACCCGATTTGGCTTATCTTTCTCCATAATAAGAGTCTTAGGTTCACTTTAATAATTTAGTTATACTCTTTTTAGTTCTATAATTGACATATCGGTAAAATAAATTCTATTTCCATGCATTTATAATTCTTTCGGTACAAGATGAAAAAATATTTGTTCTTATTGTTTTTACAGTGTATACAGCATAGGAAAAGTACTTGGTGAAGTATGTAAGTTTATATGTTTTTATTCTAGACAAATATTATAATATTACAGTTTGATATAAAGATATCCCAAGACAGAAATCAACAGAAACAAGGGCCATATTCACTGGCTAAATAGGTGTGAATCTGGCGTGTACCAACTATACTATAGGAGATATGTTATATTCTGTTGATTTAAATGGAACATTTAACCCCTTTATTTTCTGTTAGGCCTCTCTAAAATTCAGATGCTTAAAAGCCCAATTTAAAGGGGAACGATCACCCCAACTAAAGTCCACCCCACCTAATTAGGCATCTATTGATAAGCTTAACAATCAAACTGTTATACAGAATAAAGACTGAAAAGACTGCATTAATCAGAAAACCTTCCTCAGCTGACACTGACAGCTTTCTAGAGGCATCTGTGTTACTTCCGGTACTTTAAAGGGATAGCAATACTTTATTATTACTATCCCGCATATTGTAGATATTTGTAAAATAAGTTAATAGCCCCCAGGTTCATCTCTCAAACCTTTATGGTGTGAGAGATAACTGAAGGCAAAGTTCCCCCCTCCCTCCCCCTTCCCTGAAGTCAGCGTTGTGCTGACTGCAGGGGAAGTCTGTCGTACAACAGACTCGCGGCTCTGCAGCTGAGCCGAGATCCCGTTAGTGAAAAATAATTATTTCACTGAAACGGTCTTCTACGTGTGCATGGTTTGCAAGCACATGGAGAAGACGGTATCAGTGAAATAATAATTTTTCACTAATGGGATCGCGGCTCTGCAGCAGAGTCGCCTGATGAAAGTCAGACCGGATATCCCTGCAGTCAGTACAACGTTGACTTCAGGGAAGGGGGAGGGAGGGGGGAACTTTTCCTTCGGTTATCTCTCAAACCATAAAGGTTTGAGAGATTAACTTGGGGGCTATTAAATTATTTTGCAAATATCTACAATATGGGAGATAGTAACTATAACGTATTACTATCCCTTTAAGGTACCATGCAATGCCTCCTAGAGGAGACGTCTGTAAGCAAAGATGTCTGAGCAGTTGCCTGGTCATCAGAGTCGGCTGAGGTAGGATTTTTGTCTTTATTCTACATTGTTAAGCTTATCGCTAGATGCCTAATTGGGTGGGGTGGACTTTAGTTGGGGTGATTGTTCTCTTTTAAGTAGGCTGACCATACCTCACCTTTGAAAAGGGACACATAGGAAACAGCCATAGTTCAGGAGTGCACCAAAACCAAAGCAACCCTGTAGTATGCATTTTTCATGTGTATCCCTTTTTAAAGGTGAGGTATGGTCAGCCTGCTTTTAAGTCAAAGGGATTTGGGGAATTATTATTACCCTTCATGGTTCAAATGGTTTGCTCCACAATTGCACCCCCTTTACGTTGATAAATTTTGCCCCATGTATCCGCAGGCTCCTGATCAGTTCACATCAGTTGAAAAGGATTATTTTGAGTGTCACAGGAAGCCAAGTCTGTTCAGGAAAGGAACTTTTCAGTTTCAAAAACGTCTTTGATTCATCACAGTGGACCACAGACCGGGAAAAGCATTAACAAGCCACTACTTTTCCATTGTAAAAACTGAACCCAATAATTACTGCTTGATCGGTATATACCTATATGCCTCAAACAGAATAATACAATCAATAAAGTATAAATTATGTTTATACTTGTTTTTTGTCCCTCTTCATAATAAAGTCATTATACAAAACCTACTCATAAAAGGTCAGAAAAAGACATTTAAGGCAAATCTATCAACTTGTCAGAAAAGTGTTTAATTGAATAAAATGTGAACAATTTCTCAGCTAGAATCAGAATAATAGTTTAGTAGTTGCAGAAAGAGATATGCTTTAGTAGTTTCATGGTGATTTCCTCATAAAGAAATGTTTTTGCTCTTAACCCTAAAGGCCCAGAGGCGTGTACACAGCAGTGATTCTCATTACTCTGCAAAATATATCCCCCAAACGTGTGTCTCACATGTAGCAGAATCTTTTTTATATTAATTTAAAGTTATATCAGTCCTTCAACTCCTTGACTTAAAGTTATAGTAATGTTTCACAATAAAAGCAACTCCAATTAATCTTCATAGTATTTGGACCATGAAGAGTGTTAGCTCAATGCTGTCAGAGTTGTAGTACAAGAGTAATTGAATGATAAAGTATCCCCCTCCCACCCCTTTTACTGATGTAACACTGTTCACCTCAGAGCATCAAGACCGTCTGGATGGATCACAGAGAGGGACACATTTTCAGTGATCATAAGTAGTGTTGAGCGAGCACCCCGATGCTCGGGTGCTCGGGTGCTCTGACCGAGCACCCCCTGAGGCTCGAGTGCTCGGCCGAGCACCCGAGCCCCATTGAATACAATGGGGCGACACGAGCATTACACCAGGCACCCCCTGCTCTGATGAGGGGAGGGTGCCTGGTCAATGCCCCCCTTCATCTCCGCAATGTCCCCCTTCATCTCCGCAATGTCCCCCTTCATCTCCTCTATGCCCCTCTTCCACAATGCCCCCCTTCATCTCCGCTATGCCCCTCTTCCACAATGTCCCCCTTCATCTCCTCTATGGCATAGAGGAGATGAAGGGGGACATTGTGGAAGAGGGGCATAGCGGAGATGAAGGGGGACATTGTGGAAGAGGGGCATAGAGGAGATGAAGGGGGACATTGTGGAAGAGGGGCATAGCGGAGATGAAGGGGGACATTGTGGAAGAGGGGCATAGCGGAGATGAAGGGGGACATTGTGGAAGAGGGGCATAGAGTCTATGCCCCTCTTCCACAATGTCCCCCTTCATCTCCGCTATGCCCCTCTTCCACAATGTCCCCCTTCATCTCCGCAATGCCCCCTTCATCTCCGCAATGCCCCCGTACCTCCAGTCCCTGGTGGTCCAGCGGAGCGTCTTCTGATCTGTGCCTCCTCCGGCACAGATCCCCGCCACCCGAACATGGCGGCGAGCACATGGCGGTACTCGACGAGTACCGCCATGTGCCGAGCAGAGCGATGCTCGAGCCGATCCGAGCATCGGCCGAGCACGCTCGCTCAACACTAATCATAAGGGAAAACCGGAAAAATCTGTCAAGGAGGCAGGGTTTTCCTTATGATCACAGTAAGAAGATTGTCCCTTGCTGTGATCTGTTCGGTCAGGAGACCAGATTCCACATCTGAGGGGAGGTGGCTTACACTAGGTAAAAGGGGTGGGAGGGGGATACTTTATCATTCAATTACTCTTGAACGACAACTCTGACAGTATTGAAATAACACTCTCCATGGCCCAAATACTATGAAGATTAATTGGAGGTGATGATTTTGTGAAACATTACTATCCCTTTAACTTATTCTATGAAGATTTCCTGGTCCTCAAGTTGGTTGTTAAGAACAGGTCTTACTGCCCCTTCCTCCTCCTAGTCTGGTGGAATTCCTTGTCCACAAAATTTTGGACTCTCATCTTCATACCTAGGAACCTTCAAAATGTGCTGACCCTGATATTAACCTGTAAAGTTCCTCAGGATATAGATTGTAAGTGATATGGCCCTGCCTGGTCTAACCATTTGGTCGAACCCTCCTATTCCAACACATTTTCATCTTATTCCAATACATTTATCCTATTTCAACACATTTTTGCTATTCCAAAACATTTTTTCTCCTACGGTTCCTATGGTGCAACATTTCCCAGCACAATATTACTTTTCTGAGGGCTGTAGTAGAGAAATAAGTTGCTGAAAGTTAAAGCTGTGAGTCCTACAGCAAAATAGACCTTGAAAAATGTGTTAGCGTGCAGAATGCTTTTGTCCTTTGCCCACAATACCCACCTGCTGACACTGGCACATATTCATGATGATGTCAATTGATTTAAAAAAAAAAAAAAAAAGTACAAGCTACAATGTGGCAGATGTGTATGGTAGTGGTGGTGGTGGGGACTGGCATGGTGTGATTGGTGGGACCTTGACAAACTACATAACCCCGGGAAGAGGGGGATCATCATCATTTATTGCACCTGCTGCACCAACCATTGTTGCAGTCAGTTTTTGGATTACCACTTTACTCTTATGTCTCTGCACTGCTCCATCTTTCCACCTCCCACGTGTACACTTGTTGGACATTAATCAACTACTGTATGTGTTTTTACTCTCTACAGTACACAACTGATGGAGTGTGATGTCTTGCCTTGGCCCTCAGCAAAATTCTCAATGTCATCTGCTGGCTATCAAGTCTGCCTCAGTCACAGAGCTCCCAGTCAGCTGTCTAATATATTTATTTGTTTTAATTATTTTTTTAAGTTGTCCACCCTTTCTTATCACAGTTAGTCCAAAAAATATATAACTAAAAAACAAAATCAACAACTTCTTTCCCCAGACTTCCCCATCACAGAGACAATAAAAGTAAAACCAGCAGGCAATTTGGACCCCAGCTGCCCGTGTCTTGCCAGTCAGTCACACCTAATTTTGGAGTATTTTGGGTCAACCTCCTTCTACTTTCTTCTCCCCCATTGTGCCCCAAGACTCCCCTACTACAGATAACAAATGTTCTACCTAAATGACTTCCTAAACTAAGCTTCAATTCCCCTTTATTTGCCTATCTCCTCTAGCTAAAAAACGTGCTGCTCTCTCCCTCACGAACACAAAATGGCTGCTGTGAGAGCCTGACAGCCTTTTATATGGCTGTAGAAAACTTTGGTTTGATGGAGAAACATTTTTCTACCCATTGATTTCAATGCAATGAGCTAGGCGAAAAAAGTGCGAAAATTGCACTTTTCACAGTAAAGTGGAAAGTGCCATTTTTCGTCAATTTCAGTTTGAGGCAAACATTTTCACCCATCCTTAGTGTTTAGTCAGCCACATGGAAGCCTTAACATGCTACAAAATAGATATATCACTGCCTGGACACAAAAAAGAGAAGCAGGACTTCTCCATCTTCCTTATTGGTACAAATTACACCAATTTATAATCTAAACAAGCAGATAATTGGTTCTGTTAATACAGTAGGAAACACTGAATTCTCTCACCCTGAGAACTGGGACCTTCAGTCTAAGGGTCAAACCATGTGAGTTCCCAGGTATGGTCAGCTTGTCAGTTGGCTCTTCAGCACTTAATTCACCGGAAGGAGTATGGTTCATATCTGCACCCCTTCACTGCTCCTTGCCCTCTACCTCACCTATGCAGATAACCATACTTTTTTAGCACATGTATCTCTTCTGTCTGGTTTGTGTGTGTTCTCACTTGGCTTTTTCCTCTCTCAAGCATCCATATGCACTGTATGTTCTTGTATGTGTGTGTATAAGCAGCACTTTGTGTGTGCTTCTATGCTTTCGCATGCTTCGGCCTCTTTCTGCTGATTGGCTTGTACTTCCTATTTTATGATGGCCTCTCAGTCCTCCCAGATGGAGACCCATCAAGAGCTATGGTGTACTTCCTTTGTTTGCAGAACTGACTTTAGCTTGGAACTTATGCTATTCAAACCAGTATCCTTTTGAAAGGTCGCACGCAAAAGAGCGTGCGACCGTTTAACTCATTAACCATGTCCCCTGCGACACGAAAATCTCATACTGCATGACAGAGTGAGATTTGCATGTCGCCTAGTGAATAGTTGCTCATCTGTAGTCAGCAAGCAGTTCGGTTACTTTATCAGTAGTTGTGTGTTTGCAAGTTACTGTATCACGAGTTGTGTGTGTGCGCGTTACTGTATCAGGAGTTGTGTGTGTGCATTTCCCCTCTCTGCATTCTAAATCGGCCTCCAATTACTCCTTTTAATATGGCATAATATGGTAGAGAAATCGCTAGGTAGGGATTTATGTTGGTGTACCTATACTTAGTATGATATTTGTTCATGAGATCCATTTGAACAATTGTTCTCGAATTCAGTTTCTGGATCCTAATACCAGACACCCCAGAGCAGTTTTCACATTGTAATAGTGTCCTATATATTTTTTTTCGAATCCAGTTACATTGTTTATTAGGATTTCTGACTGAATGTCCTAACAGATCCATATCATACAATACCAGTGTCACTGTGCTAATTTAATGCTTTGCACAATCTTGGAGTTATAATAAATGGATCCTGCTTATTATAGTGGATACGGATCTCCAGTGCATTGAAAAGCACTCAATACACCGGTAAATCCGATTGTGGGTGTATTTTCTGTCATGGAAAGGTTTAAAGACTCGGTAACCAACCTGAAATGAGCACTCTGCTGCTCCGGTCTCTCTCTCCCTCTCTGTGTGCAGACTGACAGAGCGAAGCCCAGAGCAGCACTAATCAAGTTGCAGACTTATACTGTAGCACTTAATGAGCGCTGCTCCAGGCTCCGCTCTGTCAGTCTGCACACAGAGAGGGAGAGAGAGACCGGAGCAGCAGAGTGCTCATTTCAGGTTGGTTACTGAGTATTTAAACCTTTCCATGCCGGAAAATACACCCACATCCAGAACTACTCTCTCAGATGTTGTTTATTTGCAGCCCATGTTTAATGCGCGATATTTAAAACGTAACATTTTAAAAGTGAACCATTCTTATCCTGCACCTGAAACAACCTTCTGCCTTGATTACGTTTACCTGTTAACTTCACCTGCCCTGATCTTGGACTGACTTGTCTTCTTCTCAGCCCTCCTGAGCTTCAGCTCAGATTTCTTCTGACCACTGCCAGCCACCCAAACCATAGCACTTAATCCCTGGTCTTCAGTGATTGTATCTGGTTCAAAACAGCTATCTGTACCCTAATGCCAAGTGCTTTGAGTAATAGTAGGAATTGTCCAGCATATGTTCATTTCTCAGCTGCCTGACAAACATATTAATAGAGATAAGGTACTACTTAGTAGGTACAAATTGATATGTCCAGGCAGAACATACCCTTTCTATGGAATACTATCAATTATTTAATTTGGTAAAACAAAGATTAAAAATATACATATAAATATATATTATCTTATTTTTGTCATCTAAAAAATATATCTTCTCATGCAAAAACTGAGACAGATTTCTACAACCCTTATGTTCTAAAGACAAAGTAGTGTCAAAATATCACTTTTATCCACAATGTATTTTATGGACAATTTTCACAGGATTAACATAACTTTAATATTTGTTAAAACCACACTAGAAAAATAGTCTTCAAAATGGATGTGGTAAACATTGCCCTAGATTCCATTCCATAACAATGGGTTTTCAGCCAGCAAAAGAGCTACAATAATTGTTTGTGATTTGAGTCATCACGCTCAACCATCTCTGTATTCCTATATTCATTTATTTCAGATTTTTTAAACTGTACCTCTTCCTCTACTTTCCTACTGGGAGAGCAAGTGTAAACAAAAATGAACGTGGGGGTTCTGGATCTGCAATATGCCTGTAAGCTAAATAAGTTCACTGGCAGGGCATCCTGGGTGCCCCAGGGTAAACTCCTTGTCTCAGCCAATCAGTGGCTGGGAAGAAGGGGGTCACGAAAGCATAATACATCACACTATACAACAAGAGTCTAGTGCCGACCTCTTCCACAACATAGGACCATCTGAAACAAAGTAAGGACAATAGAGCAATATCCTAGCACCAAATATAATAACCCATTCAAAGAAGGTCAGTATTACTGAAAAATATATATATTCTTTATTAATGTTACATAAAATGCCACATAATAAAAAAAGGTCATACTCAATATTATGACTGAAACATTGATATAACTATCTAAATGTCGACAAAACTTGTCATATATATTACATCTTATAGTGTTCACACAAAGCTAAAAACAAGTTATATTAGACAAAAATAGTAACACTTACATAAAATTTGCAAGTATCTCTCTCATTGGTATAAATCTCCTGGCCAGGAAATCAAAGAAACTCTCCACTGCAACGCGTTTCACACAGAAACCAGTGCTTTATCAAGCAGACAAGAACTGGAGCATCACACACACACACACACACACACACATACACACACACACACACACACACACGAATAACCTTTCTATTGCATTACAGCTCATTACAGACTCACCAGCAATAAGAGGGTTCATTTTATTTTATGTTGGGATACTTGGGTGAGGGGGAATGGAAGGTATTTATTTTTTAAACATGTTGGTTCATCCTTCCATTGCAGGCCCTACACATTTGGTGCAGTCCAGTGACAGAGGAGTTAGCCAGGGTAAGAATTTGGGCAGGTTCTTGGCAATACTAGGTATCATGCTGGGGAATTGGTAGAAAATGCTTTGCAACTCGCCTGACTGATGCTGCCCAAGGGAAGCAATAATTCCGAACCCACTTTCCTTGCAGTTTGGAGGGCCTTGCTTTGGAGACATCAACTGATATTGAGGCTGCCCAAGTGCTCCATACTAATATACAACTGGGTTTATGCACTATGGTGTGATAAATAGGTGACATAGAGTTTACAAAGAGGGGACTATTTCTCTATTGATATCACTTCTCCAATTCCTATTTTATTCTGTGGATGCAATGCATTAAAGGGATAGTAATACTTAAAATGTAAAAAAAAAATATGTTGTAGGGTTTATCCCCCTGAGTAAAACGAGAGTACTCCCACTGCTGAAAGATGTTTCATTCAAAAGTTATTAATTTTCAAAGTTGAATTTTTTAGGTGCAATATCACAGTGGCCTGAAATTGTACAGTGGCGCTGTTGCTACACGATCCTATGGACAGCTGTGGTCCCGGGACCATAAATCTCCATAGGATGGTGTAGCAACAGCGCCACGGTACAATTTCAGGCCACTGTGATATTGCACCTAAAAAATTCAACTTTGAAAATTAATAACTTTTGAATGAAACACCTTTCAGCAGTGGGAGTACTCTTGTTTTACTCAGGGGGATAAACCCTACAACATATTTTTTTTTACATTTTAAGTATTACTAACCCTTTAAAGTGTATTTTAACCCCTTAGTGACTGGTGACGTGTCAGGACTGTCACATGTGTCCTTGCCTAAAGGACCGATGACGGTCCTGGCACATCACGTATTTTGTGCTCACATCGATCCTAAGGGAGCACTGCGAGCACTAACTGGGTCTAACATTGATCTTTCGAAGACTGTCACAAGATATTTCAGCATCACATGCTATTAGTCATGTGCGCCAGCTCGCCGACCAAGATCAAAGCGATCCTAAGGGGAGTCCACTCCCCTGACTGCTGGTCGTTAAGGGGTTAAACAAAGATCTAAATTTTCAAATAATCATTTTTTAACACAGGAACCTAAGTAGGTATTTTGAAAACAAGAACTTCAGATTTCCAGCCACGGCAACACTTTTAGTAATTTTACTTACATCATCATATAAAATGACAACTGCAAAAAAGTCTAAGTGTGCACCTTATTGCTTAATTTTGAAAAAGGCCGCAATCCTGATTTCCCAGAGGTCCCTAAACGACATCTTTTAAGATATAACTACAAAATAGTCACAGATAAAGCTGTTTTTGTAAACTGCAATTTCAAATTTGTCAAAAGTAGGGCTAAAGGATCATTTTGAAGATTTTTCCTCAGGAATATGTGATGTGAGTAGACATGAACATTAAAATGTAAGAATAATGCTCAGTGAAGGAATTTAGAATCTCAGCTCAGTTACAGAAGTTAGTAGTTATCTCTTGATATTAGCTAATAATTCATAAGGGTAATTTATCAAGTCCACTGCCTAAGAAATGTTATTAGAAATGTAGCAAAAAATGAAGTACCTAAGTCCAGCTGTGAATTCTTAGATCTTGTATTACTGAAAAAAATGAAAGAATATTTCAGGAAAATGCTAAAATTATAAATTACATAGAATACTGCATCAACGTTTTAATTAAAAAGCTTCATGGAGGTCATCTTTTTGGTTTAAAAATAGGACAATAAGAAAAGTAAAAAGGAAAATACATTTATAAAGCGTGATCATATGCCTTAAAAAGAATCTAAAGTGGGTATATAGGGAGAAATAGAGAATAGTGTTTTTAAATACCAGGGAACAAAGAAGGGCTGGGAATGGAAGCGTCTAAATGATGTGACTCACTTCATAATGCGCGAGTCACTTAATCAGGGTTGGGAGTGACAGGGAGGATGGAAAGCAGACTTTGCACTGAAAATGAATAGGAAGTTCATAGAAGGGGTAATGCAGCGAGCAAGCTGAAGAGTCAATCTCCATCTGATAATTAACTCTGAAATCCAGAATATGTTTCCACCAATAAAACACAAAATATAACTATCACACTAAAATGACGTATCTAAATATATATATATATATATATATATATATATATATATAAAAGAAGACTTAGTGCCTGCCAAAACACACCCAGGGGAGGCAGAAAGGAGGAGTTACTGCTCCCATTGGGTGATTCAATCATGCAGGGAGTTGGCCCGCCCCCACTATGCAGCCCGCCCACCACCATGAAAGTCAGAAAAAAACAAAATGGATGCCACTTGCTCCTATACCATAGACAAACACACATGCCCCACTCACACAGCACAAAACACACACACACACATGCCCCACTCACACAGCACCACACACATACATGCCCCACTCACACAGCACCACAAACACAGAGCACCAAACACACACACACACACATGCCCCACTCACACAGCACCAAACACACATACACACACACACAAAGCCAGAAAGAAATATGGCTGACACACACACATTTACTCACCCTGACTCCCAGTGGCCTCAGCAAGACCTGTAGTATAGCCACTCAAGGGAAGCTGCAGCACCAGGAGAACAAAATAGCACTCAAAGGGTTAAGGTAGGCCCTCATTGCTGAATTATTTCTTGACTGTCATCATTTGCCATGCAATACACTGGACAGACAGTCATCAGATTCACACTTAACCCACTGACTGCCACAGGGTTGTGTATCAGGTTTTACCCCTCAGAGAGTGTGTTCAAACCCTCACACTTTAAGCTCCCATTTCCCTCCCACTTCTCCTCCTTCCCCAGCCTATTACTAACACTTTTCCCACATTTATGTTAAGCCCCGCCCCTACTCGTGATTAAGCCCCACCCACTTTTAACCCAAATTGCCCCATTGCTCTCTCCACATCAGTCCCCTCTAGGGACTCCAAGTCAGAGTTCCTAGGTATTATTACTCTTCCCACTGCTATTTAACTCTGACATGCCTCTTTATACCTTAACCCTTTGAGTTCCAGAGGGGTGCACAACTAATGAGCGCATGTGTTTCTGCGCATATATGTTGCGTGTGTACATCTTTGTTACATATGTGAGTGCATGTCTTTTGCATGTTTCTGCCGCTCACTGTGTGTTGCATATGTCTGTGTTTATCAGTGTGTCTACATTTCACACACGTGCGCCCAACAGTCATAACATGACGGGCAACGCCTTCCCACTTTGCTAGAGTATATATATAAGAGAGAGAACCTGCTTCTCCTGCCACACACCCCCCGGAGCGGCTGTAAGGAAGAGTTAGTCCACCCCCCAACATTAGGCTGACCAGACCTCACCTTTAACAGGGGACGCATAGGAGAAATGCATACTGCAGGACTGCATTGACTTCAGTGAAGTACTGCAAAATGGCTATTTCCTATGTGTCCCTGGTTAAAGGTGAGATCTGGTCAGCCTACCCAACATCAGTCTTAACCCTTTGAGTGCCAGAGGGGTATGCATAGATTGCAAAGCAATTCATTGTGTACCTCTCTGGCACTCAAAGGGTTAACCCTCTCCTCCACAACTCACCTACTGCTACATCACTTCTCTCGACTTACAACTCCTACAGAAAACAACTCATGGCACAATAATATAACCCACCAACCAGCAGCTCCCATTTTGCTGGGGAGCCACACACTGATCACTTCTTTCAAAGAGCATAAAAACTTCTGTTTTCACCCCCTGTCCCATAATGCACTGGGACACTCAGAGGCAGATTGGAATCAGGTGAGTGGAGTCAGCTGGGGAATAGGTTAGAACACATAGATCTTCAGTTTCCATGGTAAGAACTTGGGCTGATGGACTCACTTTGTTTCAATTTAACCATTTGATTGCTGTTGCAATGCCTTGGATACCTCTCTGGCCTCAGAGGGTTAAGCCCATTAACCCTTGGAGTACCAGAGATGATATGCAGCACATTGCTCTGCATACCTCTGTCACTCAAAGGTTTAATATCTGTTTGGAAAGCTTCCACATTTGGATATTGTGCAGCCCACTCCTTCCTCACAAGCTGCCCACAGGGTTACATTGATTTCTTTGAAAATGTCCATTGATTTCAATGAGACTATTAATTCCATGAATGCTACAGACAATGCAAACACATTACCAAAGCAACGCGTTGGGGACCATCGTAGCATTCAAGGGGTTAAAGCCCCATTTATGTCAACACAATTTTCAATTCAACCCTATGGTGTCATTTTTTTTAGTTGCACCCTTTATTTTGATACATAAGGCCCATACAATTATACTCTTACCCCATTAATTTAAACCCATTTATACTTTTGGCTCTTGTAGCAGCTGACTGTGCACTGTGATATGTGAGGCTGATGTACTAACACAAAGAGGAACAATTCATCTGTACCATACAGAACAAATACAATGCATTGCTGACCTCTCTAGAGTTGAAGAAGTTAAAACGCCCATTTAAATAAATGAGTATTGTTCCCTGTGCTACTGTTACTTTTCCACAAAATTCTACCACTTTACTTAGTATATGAGCCTTCCTGTTTTGAAGCCTATTAGCTGTTAGGGGTCCCTGTATTGATCTCTTGCCTACGGCTCATGGACATATAATCCAGTTCAGTCCCAGCCGAGCACCATGGCCCACTAATGCAAGGAGTGCCCAACATGTGTCACTTAACCCTTTCACTGCCAGAGGACTATGCAACTCATTACACAGCAATGTGTTGCATACCTCTCACACTCAGAGTTAAAGTGCTTCACTCCAACTGCTACACTAGGTCTGTATAATGCAGTAACCCTACAGCCCTGTATTTCATGTCTACTTCACTGTCTATGTATAGTCATTTCTCCCCCTCACCCATTACTTTACTTTAACACTTCACTGTCCCTCTTCTCCTCAATCTCTCATCTCCTCCTCCCTTTTCACCCCCACTCACCTATCCCCTTGCCATTCATCCATAGTCCCAATCTCGCCATTTTACTCCCGCATCACTATTACATTATCTGTCACTGCATCTGTCACTTAACCCTCTGTCTGCCAACCTAATTCTTCAAATGTACTGTAGTATCCACTGCTGTAATCTAAATTATTCCTTTACTCACAAACATCTCACTGTGACCTTCAACAAGTAACACAGCACGCTCACTTCAACTGTAAGGATACAGGGCCTTATTCATCAAGTAACACAGCACACTCACTTCAACTGTAAAGATACAGGGCCTTATTCATCAAGTAACACAGCACACTCACTTCAACTGTAAAGATACAGGGCCTTATTCATCAAGCTGAAGAGCTGCAATTAAAACCTTTTAACAACTCTTATCAGGATATCTACATCACCACTGCGTCTGTCACGGACTGTCTACATATGTGACATACGTCCATGTATGTGTGTGTCTCTCTGTATGTATGCATTTCACAGTGACACGCTCTGTCTCTTTAAGTGAGTGTCTGTAACACTGTATATTTCTGTTTCACACAATGTCTCTCTATGTAAATAATATGACGGCCAATGCTGTCCTACATTGCTAGTAGATAGATAAAACCACTGATGTATTGTGTTGTAACCCACTGGCAAATCCCAAGCAGCTGTTATTTTTCAAGGACATCTGTGCCAGAATTGTACAGGCAGGTGGATAGTATGATGGGCAAAGGGCCGGTAACCTGACATGAAAAGAAACAGATTTGTGTACAATTTGCCAGAGTACAGACTATATGACTGTCACTGCTCAGTGGGTTTCGCTCCCACCAGTGGGCAGCAACAGCATGCAACATCAGGTCACAGCCAGTATTCTTGTCTTTTGCTCTGGCAGTATTATTAAAAGACAGCAGGGTAGCCCATACCAACGGTACGCCACTTTGTATATGCCGAGTTATGAGAGACAGTCCCACAAACCTACAGATGGATTAAATATACTAGAGCAAGTGATAGAGGAATGGATTGTATCCCACTCCTTGAAAACTGGTTTGGTGTTTGCTGACACTGGTTCCAACATCATAGCTGCCTGGAGAATAGGCTATATGATGCATGAACCCTGCTTTGCCGATGTCCTAAATTTGGTTGGAACCAGATTCCTCTCAGGATCCAAAACCTTCAGAGAGATGCTGAATATCACCCAGAAAATCTGTTCCCATTTTTAGCTGCTCCTACAGTGCTTACATATTATATTCACACAAGAGTGTAACAACCTGCCCCATCACCAGCTTAAAATGTCTCTACCAGGTGGACTTCCACTTTGTACATGATAGAGCATTTGTTTGAGTAGAATAACCCATTAGTGTGTACACAAAGCAAAAATAGAAGGGTTTGAAGGGAGCATCTTTGTACTCTTTCAGTGGTAACTGATGAGTGACCTATGTGAGTTACTAAAGCCTTTTGAGGAGGCCACCTTGCTGGTTAGTCATATAGGGGCCATGAATTAGTGAGATTCTTCCACTGATATATTTATTGCAGAAAAAACTGCAGAGTATGGCTAATGAAATGTAAAATAATGGCAACAATAATGAAAGACATGCACCAGCTAGTGAAGCATATGTTAGTGTGCTTTGAGCAGGATCTTCACATAGTCTCCGTTAAAAGCATGAGGAGTACATTCTTGCTACATTGCTGGGCCCCCACTTTAATCAGACTCTGTGAAAGAATATAAAGATACTAGTTGAAGAGCCTGTTACAAGGGCCACAGTGCCACTGCCAGCCGGTCGCTGGTGCCACAGCCCGGGCTGAGGATAGAGAAGGGACTAGAGTACCTAGGAGCAGGAACAGGATGCTCCTCCAACAAGGGGCTGCTGAGCAAGTTGCTAGGGAGCGACGCTTGGGATCGGGGCTAGGGAGCGGAGGTTGCCTAAGCCAAGGTTGTGCTGCGCCTGAGCCGCCTAAAGGTGCTGGCCGCAAAGCCAGATGTAGTGGCCCCCAGCAGAGGAGCTGCTGGGTAACCCCGGATAACCCCAACCTAGACAAACTATACTCAGGGGTCCCCGGGGAGGATTGTAATCTCCAAGAGAATAAGGTACTCACTCAGGACTCCGTGGAAGAAGACTCCCGCGAGGAAGGTACTGCTGGTGGGACACTCCTTGGCTGGTGAAGAGAAGTTGGCACGGACCTTGAGGATCCACTGGAGGCTGGAACAAAAGAGGCAGGGTCAAAATCGGTCCGGATCATACACAGAATCAGGATCAGAGGGGGTCAGGCAGAAGCTTGGTCTAACAAGTCCAGGTCATACACAGGAGATCAAGTGGCAGAGGGGACTGGCGGAAGCTTGGTCTAACAGGTCCAAGTCATACACAGGAGATCAAGTAGTAGTGGGGTCAGGCTGCAGCTTGGTCTAATAGGTCCAGGTCATACACAGAAGATCTAGTAGCAGTTGGGTCAGACAGAGGCGAAGTCTACAGGTCCTGGTCATACACAGAGAAAAGCTCACAAGACTGGCAAAAAGACGCTATACTAACGCGTCTTGACAGGCAGGAATCCAGAAGATAAAGGCCCCCAGCCGGAAGGAGCCCTGGAAGAGAGGCTAGAATGTCGGCGGACCTTCAGCAAACCCCTCTCTATGGTCCGCCAACATGCGCATGCGCACCGTCACCAGAAGTGGGCGCATAATCAAACAGGCAACCCCGGAAGCCGACACACTACCCGGAGAGGCAGAACGCCCGGGCGAACGCGGCATGACAGCTGGGCAGTCATGCACAGTAGAGACTGCCCATGCCGCGGCTGATACAGTGCCAGCCGGATGCGGTGCAATAATGCTCAGTAGAGATTGCCCGCGCCGAGGCTGATACAGTGCCATCCGGTCACGGTGCAGTCATGCTCAGTAGAGACTGCCCGCGCCGCAGCTGATACAGAACTGGACGCTCCGAAGTCAGACCTCTGGTCTGACTTCGGAGCACCCACCTCTGTATCAGCCTCATCACGGGCAGTCTCTGCTGAGCATGACTGCGTTGTTACACACGTTTTAGCAAATTATTATATAGGATGCTTATAGATAGAGTGGAGGGCTGCATTGTTCATCATCACAGAAAGTAATTCATGTGTCTTGGCGGTGGCAGCATAACAGTTGTTCTCGTGGTGGTGTTGGTAGTTCTCTATGGGACATGGTATGGGACAGTAGCTGATAGACATTGACATTGTATAGCTCTTAGGAATGGTCCCACTGCATGTGAGATGGTTACAGCATACTTGTAGGATAGCTAAGTTCTAGGCTGAAACAATGTCCCCAGTGACTGCCAGTAGAGGGAAGCTGAAAGTCTGAGCAAGAGGATGCTTCTCTCCATGATGGTCACTGGAAGCAGGGAGAAAGGTCAGATCTCGAGAATACCCATGCAGGAATACTGGCAAAGAATGTCTGAGAGGAGGAAACTAGGTGAAGTTGGAGTAAGAGCAGAGACTAAACTGGAGGGCCAGATGATTAACTGGGCAAGCCTTGAAAACCGGTAGTCAGAATCAGGCCAAAGTTGGTACCAGGAACCAGAAGGCAGTCAAGCAACACAAAAGATGAATGGGTAGTTAGAATGACGCCGAGGTCGATATCAAGAATCGGATAGTAGTCAAACAGTACAGGAGGCAAGCCAGTGGTCAGGATCAAGCTGAAGTCAATACCAGGAATCAGATGACAATCAAGCAGTACAGGAGATGAGTGGGTGGTCAGAGTCGGGCTAAGGTCAATACTAGTGTTGAGCGAGCACCCCGATGCTCGGGTGCTCGGGTGCTCTGACCGAGCACCCCCTGAGGCTCGAGTGCTCGGCCGAGCACCCGAGCCCCATTGGAATGAATGGGGCGACACCAGGCACCCCCTGCTCTGATGAGGGGAGGGTGCCTGGTCAATGCCCCCTTCATCTCCGCTATGCCCCCTTCATCTCCGAATGCCCCCTTCAGCTCCGCAATGTCCCCCTTCAGCTCCGCTATGCCCCTCTTCCACAATGTGCCCCTTCATCTCCGCTATGCCCCTCTTCCACAATGTCCCCCTTCATCTCCTCTATGCCATAGAGGAGATGAAGGGGGACATTGTGGAAGAGGGGCATAGCGGAGATGAAGGGGCACATTGTGGAAGAGGGGCATAGCGGAGATGAAGGGGCACATTGTGGAAGACGGGCATAGCGGAGATGAAGGGGGACATTGTGGAAGAGGGGCATAGAGTCTATGCCCCTCTTCCACAATGTCCCCCTTCATCTCCGCAATGCCCCCTTCATCTCCGCAATGCCCCCGTACCTCCAGTCCCTGGTGGTCCAGCGGAGCGTCTTCGGATCTGTGCCTCTTCCGGCACAGATCCCCGCCACCTGAACATGGCGGGAGAGCACATGGCGGTACTCGACGAGTACCGCCATGTGCCGAGCAGAGCGATGCTCGAGCCGATCCGAGCATCGGCCGAGCACGCTCGCTCATCACTAGTCAATACCAAAAAATGAACAAGGACTGAGTGATAGTTCACACAGCAACAAGGCTTGGAGAATGAACATCTACCCTTCTGAAAGGTACTGAGCGGAGACACAGGTGTGCACTATTGTAGTAGGAGGAGATTGTGACCATAACTCCAGTGAATTTTTAGATATTAATTATACGTTACCATTACAAAGAGAAATGCTTTTCTTCTTCTTTATTGCTATGCACTGTGAAGTATTAAAGAGTGTTACTGATTTCAGCCACACTGTTTAATGATCAGTATTTCAAGACTCAGTAGTTGCCATAGAAACCCACCAGTCTGTAACTCACACAAAGACAACTGTCCCTGTATGAGTAGTTGTAATGCTTCCTGTGCACCTACTGAGTTTTAATTATTGCACGGGATATGTTACATCTACTTAAAAAGAGACAACTGATCTGCAAGGCCTATTGCCTAGTTGCCAAGAGATTCAGCCCACATCCAAGAAATGGGAAAAAGAGGGCAATTAAAAATGTAGTTGTCTTGAAACTAGTGAGTGTTAAATAGTGTGACCTATATTAGTCACACTGTTTCATACTTTACAATGCATTTCATTAAAAAAAAACAAGTGTTACTATCTCATAATAGTAGAGGTGACATCCTTTAACTTTATGCATTACTCAGCTTGCCTTTCTCAATGTCAACATCTTCACTCCCCTTCTTGATTGGGGATTCTCCTGGTTTAAAATGTTATTTTAGGTTGACTAATTTGCAAGTGAGTTTTCACTTAATTAAGAATATATAGTCACAATTTACAATCAAAATAATTACATAGTGGGACATTGTTACGGTTGGCAAGCAAAACCAGGAGTCAGACGTTATAGTTAATAGAACCTTTATTATGAGAATAATGACAGTAATGCAATATATAAATATACACACAGTGGGTGATTGAAACGGCAAGCACTGTATCAGGAATAGCATTCTCCCAATCTCTGCACCACACTGTCTGAGACTAGGCCTCAGCCCACTGGAGTCTCGTGGTAAAGTAACACCCAAGAGATACTGACTCAGCCTGAAGTCAGTAGCTAGGAGTCTGCTAGAGGTCAGTACTTGGAAGGATGTCTGAATAACGGAACCAACAAGCTGAGCAAACAGACAGAGCCTTCTAGTAAGCACCAGATAGGATAGTCAGATGAGCCAAAGTCATACACGAAGCAGGTAGTCAGCCAGAGTCCTAGGTTTGCATCAGAAAGGATATCCACTGAAGCGATGGAATGCTGGATGCGCAGTGGATAGAGCCCCAGATCCACACCAGAGTGGGTAGTCAGACAAGCCTAGGTCATACATGGAGTGGGTAGTCAGCCAGAGCCACAGGTTTGCACCAGATAGGATATCCACTGGAGCGTATGTATGCTGAATGCGCAGTGAATAGAGCCCCAGATCAACACCAGAGTGAGTAGTCAGACAAGCCTAGGCCATACACGGGAGCGGATAGTCAGCCAGAGCCACAGGTTTGCACCAGAAAGGATATCTGAGCCAAATCAGAACGCCAAGGAGAATAGTCAGACAGAGCCACAGTTCTACACCAGAATGGATGGATAGACAAGCCAGATCATACACAGGAATCAGGAATACTAGAAAATGAACTGCTCAGAACAACAATGTAAGGGTGACTGAGTCAGGACTCAGTCTGCCCTTTAAACCCCTCTACAGGAAGTAGGTAGGAGGAGCAGCTAGAGGGAGGAAGTAGGTAAGAGGAGCAGCTAGAGGGAGGAAGTAGGTAGGAGGAGACTACAGGAAACAAACACACATAAAACAGAGGTCTGCAGCATGCCTGAAGCCTCTTGCCTGCAGATGACGCGTGGAAAGATGCCGAGTGTCGCTGAAGCAGCGGTGCTGGAAACAAGGTACTGTGACAGACATCTGCAAATAAATATTTTTTGGGACATATGACTTTGTATGTACCACAGATTACAACTAGTTATTAACATTTCTTAAAAGAAAGATACATTTGGATGTTTCACAGTGGTCCAAAAGAAATCATCATACTTTCAGCCATAGTGTCACAGTACTCAGGCAGAATAGGCACTGTGTGTTTCAAGTGATAAAACAGACTTCTTAGTAAGTCATGTGGTGGTTCTGAGAGAGAGTCTTTCATTGTTTTAACCCTTTGAATGCCAGAGGGGTATGGAATGCATTGCTTTGCATGTCCTCACAACAAACATTGATCTGAATGGCTAATAGGGGATGCTAGTCTTCAACAGATCGTAAAGTGATTATAACAGATGACACCTACACTAGAAATAAGAGCCTCTAATTCTAAGGTACATTTGGTGCCTACTTTTTGCAGGTATAGCTTTTGCCTGTCCTTCTTGCTTGTAAATTTAATTGTGCATCTGTTTGAAGCATTGGTGTATTCACATTCAGAGGTTTAGACCAGTGTTTCTCAACCTAGGCTCTCAATGGCTAATAACAGGCCAGGATTTTAGAATTTCCTTTTAAGAGCACAGGTGAGTTAATCAATACAACTGAGCCTCTGATCAACACACTTGTGTTCTAGCAGGGAAATTCCTAAGTCCTGGCCTTTTAGTGGCCACTGAGGGCATGGGTTGTGAACCTCTGTTGTATAGTATACAGTCTGCGTGTGTCTGTGTATAAGGACTGGCACTATACGGTATAGGAGGGACAGTCCCTGTTTGACACCCAAATCTCTCTGCTCCTCTATTTAGGAGATCACACTGTGTGGTGTATATACCAGTGTATCAGATTGCTCCACATCAATAAAACCCACAGTAATGTGGGTATAAACTTCTGTATATATCTGTTAAATTAGTCTGTGTAAAAAATACTTTCATCTTCTTCTAAATCATTCACTTACACAAATAGTAACTTAACCATTTTAAGGCCAGAGGGGATGCAATGCATTGCTTACCCTCTGGCACTCAAAGGGTTAAAAATCTCTACAATGGTCTGGCACTGTATAGCAGTGGTTCTCGACCTGTGCTATCAGTGGCTATTAACAGGCCAGGATTTTAGAATCTCCTTTTAAGAGCACAGGTGAGTTAATCAATAAGACTGAGCCTCTGATCAACACACTTGTGTTCTAGCAGGGATATTCCTAAGTCCTGGCCTGTTAGTGGCCACTGAGGGCATGTGTTGAGTACATCTGCTGTATAGTATACAGTCTGCATGTGTCTGTGTATAAGGACTGGTACTATACAGTATAGGAGGGACAGTCCCTGTCTGACACCCAAATCCCTCTGCTCCTCTATTTAGGAGATCACATTGTGTGGTGTATATACCAGTGTATCAGATTGCTCCACATCAATAAAACACACAGTAATGTGGGTATAAACTCTGTATATATCTGTTAAATTAGTCTGTGTAAAAATACTTTCATCTTCTTTTAAATCATTCACTTACAGAAAGAGTAACTTAACCATTTCAGTGCCAGAGGGGATGCAATGCATTGCTTACCCCCTGGCACTCAAATGGTTAAAAATCTCTACAATGGTCTAGCACAGTATAGCAGTGTTTCTCAACCTGTGCTCTCAGTGGCTACTAACAGGCCAGGATTTGAGAAGCACAGGTGAGTTAATCAATTTGACTGAGCCTCTGATCAACACACTTGTGTTCTAGCAGGGAATTCCTAAATCCTGGCCTGTTAGTGGCCACTGAGGGCATGGACTGAGAACCTCTGTTGTATAGTATACAGTCTGCATGTCTCTGTGTATAAGGACTGACACTATACAGTATAGGAGGGACAGTCCCTGTTTGACACCCAAATCTCTCTGCTCCTCTATTTAGGAGATCACACTGTGTGGTGTATATACCAGTGTATCAGATTGCTCCACATCAATAAAACCCACAGTAATGTGGGTATAAACTTGTGTATATATCTGTTAAATTAGTCTGTGTAAAAATACTTTCATCTTCTTCTAAATCATTCACATACAGAAAGAGTAACTTAACCATTTCAATGCCAGAGAGGATGCAATGCATTGCTTACCCCCTGGTACTCAAAGGGTTAAAAATTCTCTACAATGGTCTGGCACTGTATAGCAGTGGTTCTCAACCTGTGATCTCAGTGGCAATTAACAGGACAGGATACGACTGAGCCTCTGATCAAAACACTTGTGTTCTAGCAGGGAGATTCTTAAGTCCTGGCCTGTTAGTGGCCACTGAGGGCACAGGTTGAGAAACACTGTTTTAGACTACTTTTCTATGTTCCAGACTTTGAGGGCTGTCTTATATTTGTTTGTTTATATGTATTTCTGTTGGGGTATTCTGATTTATATGTAGGTTTGGATATCATTTAATGGTGTCTGGATTTTATTATTTTTGAACTTCATAATTCATATGTATTGTTTATTGTTTATTATTACTTTCCTTGTTACTATTATTTTGTCATGAGTGTCATTAGAGGACATTTTTTTGTTTTCTTTTTTAATCGCTACTTTAGGGTCCGTGGCACCCCATACATGATATATATGATTTAGCCATGTTTAATTTATACGTTTGAGTGCTTCTACATTTATTTGATTTTTTAGGCCCCCTATCACACAAATATTTCCACATATGCATCACTAGAACCTAATGGGGCAGATGAGATCCCCTTGGGTGCTGGCCCCAGAACAACTGCAGCATCTTTAATAATAGTACATAGTAACATAGTAAATTAGGTTGAAAAAAGACACAAGTCCATCAAGGTCAACCTTTGCCTCATAAAAATGAGAAATGAGAATTATATATCTTTCCTGCTACCAAACAATTTAATCTTTATCAGACCTTTCTGATTTGTCTACTAATATACAGTATACCACTGTATGTTCCCTTTTGAAAGAAATGTATCTAATCTTCTCTTAAATGTATCCATTGTATCTGCCATAACCACATCCTTTGGCAATGAATTCCACCATTTAACAGGCCTTGCTGTAAAAAAACCCTTCATCCTCTGAAGTCCAAACCTCTTTTCCTCTAATCACAAGTGGTGTTCCCTGGTCAGTAGTGTTGAGCGAGCGTGCTCGGCCGATGCTCGGATCGGCTCGAGCATCGCTCTGCTCTGCACATGGCGGTACTCGTACGAGTACCGCCATGTGCTCGCCCGACATGCTCGGGTGAAGAGGATCTGTGCCGGAAGAGGCACAGATCCGAAGACGCTCCGCTGGACCACCAGGGAATGGAGGTACGGGGGCATTGCGGAGATGAAGGGGGCATTGCGGAGATGAAGGGGGACATTATGGAAGAGGGGCATAGACTCTATGCCCCTCTTCCACAATGTCCCCCTTCATCTCCGCTATGCCCGTCTTCCACAATGTGCCCCTTCATCTCCGCTATGCCCCTCTTCCACAATGTCCCCCTTCATCTCCTATGCCATAGAGGAGATGAAGGGGGACATTGTGGAAGAGGGGCATAGCGGAGATGAAGGGGGACATTGTGGAAGAGGGGCATAGAGTCTATGCCCCTCTTCCACAATGTCCCCCTTCATCTCCGCTATGCCCCTCTTCCACAATGTCCCCCTTCATCTCCGCTATGGCATAGGAGATGAAGGGGGACATTGTGGAAGAGGGGCATAGCGGAGATGAAGGGGGACATTGACCAGGCACCCTCCGCTCATCAGAGCAGGGGGTGCCTGGTTTAATGCTCGAGTGCTCCCATTCATTTGAATGGGGCTCGGGTGCTCGGCCGAGCACTCGAGCATCAGGGGGTGCTCGGTCAGAGCACCCGAGCACCCGAGCATCGGGGTGCTCGCTCATCTTTACTGGTCAGGCCTTGGAATAAATAAGTCACCGCAGAGATCCTTGTACTGACCTCTCATATACTTGTACAATGTGATAAGATCTCCTCTTAATCTCCTTTTCTCTAGAGTAAATAAACCAAGTTGTCAAATTGTTCCTCATACGTGAAGTCATCCATTCCCTTAATTAATGTTGTTGCCTCTCCAGTTCTAGAATATCATTTTTCAGAACTGGTGCCCAAAACTGTACTGCATATTTGAGGTGAGATCTTACCAATGATTTGGACAATGGCAAAATGATGTTATCCACTCTTGCTTCAATACCCCTTCTTATGCAATATAGAACTTTGTTTGCTTTTGTAACTGCTATCTGACACTGGTCACAGTTTCCAAGTTTGTAGTTCACAAGGATTCCCAGGTCTTTCGATAGCAACAAGTCCCCTAACATGATTCCATTAAGTAGTACTGGGATTTTTTTCTTCCCAAAGGCATGACTTTACACTTTCCCACTTTAAACTTCATATTCCATTTGGTTGTCCAATCCCTCTGTAGAGAGCAAATATCCTGTTCTGAATTAATTATCCTGCATAATTTAGTGTCATCTGCAAATATTGATATTTTACTTTCTATATCCATTTCCAAATAATTTATAAACATGTTAGAAAGCAGTGGACCTAGCACTGAACTCTGAATTACTCCACTCTCCACTTTAACTGAATTGGAGACTTGTCCATTTGCAACCACAACTCCTGTAGTTATCTCCCTGCCATGACATAAATATATGACAATATCAGCAAAACAGCAGTTAAAGAACAAACAACATATTCACACAATAACATAACCACATTTGTATTATTTACTATATGTATATGGGTTTTTGTTTTTTTCATCATAGATTACAGTTTATAAAAATGACTCAAACCGTTCGTTTCTAGAAACAATTAAATTGTTAGGCAACAATAGTGATTTTTTTTTTTATTCATGAAGAATAAAGAACTTGTACTGAAAACCGGAGATGTTGTAATGATTTATCTGCATAATTCTGCTTTTATTCCTCTACACAATAGAGCTCAACAAATAAATATATAATTATAGTGTTCTCTGAAACTAATTGCCCCATGAATTGTTCAGTATCTCTATTTATTGCTGTGGGTTATTGTGGCTCTTCTTTTACCTTATAAAATGTGTGTTTTTCTTGTTCCTATTCTCAAACATCTTTATTCTTGAATACAATGTTCTTGTATTAGGCTTGTTTATGAGTAGAATGCAAAGATAATAAAAGAAAATTTTAGCCAAGGCTTTCAATACAGGATGATATTTTTTATGGTGACACACTGAGGCTGGTGTGATAAAGAGTAGAAGAGGAGAAGCTGTGCAGATGTCTTCTCCTGTGATAGCACTCCAATTTCTATGTCATTCTACAAAGTCTTTACTACTTGAGAAATCTTATTGCATTGGCTCCACAGAATAACATAGGGATTGGAGAAGTGATATCTCGAGGGAGATTCACTAAGTAGTGATAAAGAGGTGATAAATTTTAGGTAACGTCTACAGTTTATCACTTCTCCAATATCTATGTTATTAGATTAAGTCTTTCCTACTTGAGAAATATTAATGCATTGGCTCCATAGAATAACATAGGGATGGAAGATTCACTAAGCAGTCATAAAGAGGTGATAAAGTGGAGATGACTTCTACAGTTTATCACTTCTCCAATTCCTATGTTATTCTATGAAGCCTATGCATTAAGACTTCTTCAACTTTGGATATATTAGTGCTTAGGTTCTAAAGAAAAACATAGAAAGTGGAGTAGTCATCTCCACTTTATCACCTCTTTATCACCATCTCCCAGTGCTCTTCCTTACTGAAGAGGGGTGCGGACGCGAGCTTCAGCTGTATAGAGGTCTGTGCAGAAGGAGGTAGGAGATAGACACGGGGGGGGGTCAATAGGGACAATGTGGAGGTAGAGATTGGGGGCAATGTGGAGATTGGCGACAATGTGGAGATTGGCGACAATGTGGAGATTGGGGGCAATGTGCAGATTGGGGGCAATGTGCAGATTGGAGGCAATGTGGAGACAATGTGGAGATGGGGTGCAATGTGGAGGCAATGTGGAGATTGGGGTGCAATGTGGAGGCAATGTGGAGATTGGGGGCAATGTGGAGGGTCAATAGGGGCAATGTGGAGGTGGAGATTAGGGGCATTGTGGAGACAATGTGGAGATTTGTGCAATGTGGAGATAATGTGGAGATTTGTGCAATGTGGAGATAATGTGGAGATTGGGGGCAATGTGGAGGCAATGTGTAGATTGGGGGCACTAGAGGGTCAATAGGGGTTATGTGGAGGTGGAGATTAGGGGCAATGTGGAGATTAGGGGCACTGGGGGTCAATAGGGGCAATGCAGAGATGGAGACTGGGGGCAATGTAGAGATTGGGGGCAATATGCAAGCAATGTGGAAATTGGAGGCAATGTGGAGACAATGTAGAGATTGGGGTGCAATGTGGAGGCAATGTGTAGATTGGGGGCACTGGGGGGTTCAATAGGGGCAATGTGGAGACTGAAGGCAATGTGGAAGCATTGTGGAGATCAGTGCAATGTGGAGACAATGTGGAGATTGGGGGCAATGTAGAAGCAATGTGGAGATTGTGGGCAATGTGGAGGCAATGTGTAGACTGGGGGCACTGGAGGGGTCAATAGGGACAATGTGGAGGTGGAGATTGGGGGCAATGGGGAGGCAATATGGAGGTGGTCAATGGGGGGGACCATGGCAATTTCTGCACCAGGGCCCGGTGGCTTCTAGTTACACCTCTTCAGGGACTCAGGGTGTGGTCGTGGGTGGTGATAAGGGCACCAAGACTGCCTTGTTTGGGATCATCTTGGATGTAAACCCAACCTTGAAAATGATCTCATACAAATTCCTCAAATACCCATTGATTTAACTCTCTGATTACCAGGGGGGTGCTGAATTCATTGCAAAACAATGTGTGACACACTCCTCTGGCACTCAGAAGGTTAAATGGGGGTTTTTACTTTTTCAAATGCTTGAGAGATCTCCAAAGCCTTTTCTCTTCCTGTTAGTGTTCCTTCAAGAATGATACTTCCAACACCATCTGCCAATCAGAAGACAACAGAGCTCTTGTGTTAAGAAAATTCTATAGCAAAGCACCGGCATCACAGAGAACAAACATTCCCGTTAATTTAACGCTTGGAGTGCCAGAGATGTAGCCAATGCATTGGATACCTCTCTGGCACACAAAAGGTTAAAAAATGTAAATCTGGAGGGGTATCCAACTCACTGCTTTGCAGTTAAAATCCCCATGGTGTAGTGTGTTTGTTCCATAATTACCCAGGTTTTTCTAATTAAATTAGCCTTAATGAGATTGTAATACTTAAAATGTAAAAAATATATACAGTAGGGTTTATTCCCCTGAGTAAAACAAAGGTACTCCCACTGCTGAAAGGTGTTTTATTCAAAAGTTATTAAAGCTCAAACCTGAATTTTTTTAGGTGCAATATCACAGTGGCCTGAAAATTTACAGTGGAGCTGTTGCTACACCATCCTATGGACAGCTCTGGTCAGTTGACCATAAATCTCCATAGGATAGTGCAGCAATAGCGTCACCGTTCCTTAGAGCCTTTTTCTTTGCCAAATTAGGCATTTATTTTGTTTTTAAATAAAAATAATTTTATTGAAGGATCCGGCTACAAGTTTGCTATTTTATATAGGACTGGTTGAAGACACGTTTTTTTTATCCCTTCCTTATTTGGATTGTTTGACTGGAGATCATGAAACCCAAGCAGGGACGGGTAAAGTACCCTTCAAGTGTGCAATGTTGATCACTGACATATGTCTTTGGGTCAAGCTATTAATGTGAGTGAATCTCTGTACATCATTATATAATAATTATTATATTGGGATAACGCACTATTGGCGCTCTTTTTTCTCCTTTTTTCCCTTTTTTGCCTTGAAGATTGAATCATACTCTTTTCAGGAAACCCACAGATCGCAATACAATTTTGCATTATAATAGCCAGCATCCAATGCTAACAAAATATTCACTCTTAGTATCTCAGTTTCTGAGAGTGATGCGTAACAACTCAAACATGGAAAAAATGAGAATACAGCTCTATGAAATGGCTCAACGTTTTGAAGACAGAGGATATCCACACAATATTATCCTCAACAATTTATCTAAAGCTTTTACACAATTTAATAAACCTAAGGTTCCTCGAGAGGTGACAGACAGAATGATCTTTCAAGCTACCTATCATTCATCTTCAAAGATTATCCATGATATCTTAATGGAACATTGGAACATAGTAGCAACAGATAAATCTTTATCTGTGTCTTTACAACAGAAACCGATCATTTGCTATAAAAGGAGCAAGAATTTACGTGATCTATTAGTTAAAAATATGTCAACAATCCCACAAGGACCAAGTCAAACATGGTTACCCAAACCTAAAAATGGTGCTTTCAAACGCCTGGGATGTGCGTCCTGCAGACAAATGCAGACAGGAAGTTACTTCGCGCATCCACATAATGGGAAAAAGTACATAATTAACCATTGGTTGACCTGCACCATTGATCACGTAGTTTATATGTTAAAGTGCCCCTGTGCATTAACATATATTGGAAAAACAGATAGCATGTTAAAAGATCACATGACAGGACATTGATCAGCAATAAAGGTTGCACATAGGGATGGTGCAACTGATAAACCAGTAGCAAAACACTGTTTACAGATGGGACATTCACCTACGTCCTTTACAGTGATACCTATTGATCATGTTCCTCCACTACAACGAGGAGGCAGTAGAAGTAAAATTCTTTTACAAAGAGAGATGTTCTGGATAAGAACCTTGGATACTGTGTCTCCAAGAGGACTCAATGAAACAATACAGTTCTCTATGTTTTTGGATCACAGAGATTTTCATTTTCTTCTTTTGTTGAAAATGGTTCCTTTGGTGAACTAGAAGTTTTTTTTATCTAGTTCATAGTTTTTCATTGAAGTGATTTCCATATATATATATAACATTTTTGGTGTAGTTTTTTTCAGGTAATTATGTAGCTTTTTTGGTCTGTCATATTGTGTACTTTAAATGCTATGAGATGGACAAATAAGTCAGTAAATAGAGATATGGCATATTAAAGATCTAAATGTAAGTTTTTTTTGCATAATGACTTATGACAGATTTTTTTCTTTTTTCTTTTTTGATCTGACACAGGTTCTCTTAAGTCCGCAAATCATATGTACAGTTTTGATAGAATGATTCGTTTTAACGATATTCTATTTGTAAAGAAAAATCGTGTTTTATATTTGTAACACAGTTGAATTTAACATCACTTTTTGATGCACGTAGCAAATGCATGAATATTTTTCTCCGCAACAACAGATTTGTAATGGAACATTGTGGGAAAAAACATTGTTGCACTCTTAGTCACATTGTATTTTTTCAACACTTTATATTTTTTCAACACTTTGTTGACAGCACGTATGCTTAGTTGCACTGTCACAGAGTACACACAACGTAACACAATATAGTGTTATGACAGGGAGCATGAGACCTTGTATGGTTTGTCACTTTACTTTAGCCATTTTCGTTCACACACAGCATTTTATATTTTCTTCTTGTCTTTGCACTATTTTTGTTTGCGGCATGCTTAACACTACCCGGAAGTACACGTCACATTTGTTTGACACAAGGGTTCTGCTGCATGGGTGAAGGTATGTAAAGCTTCAGTTTTTAGTTATTGTGTTCTTGATAAAGGTTTGTGTAGGACCAAAACGTTGAACTGGTAAAAATATACTTTTTTGTGAAAGTCCCGTGAGTGCTGGTCTTTTGTGGAAGTTGTAGAATATACGTCCACGCACCCGGGCAGTTGTACTAGAGAGATGTGAATGCCGATTTTGGGAAGCAATATATATATATATATATATATATATATATATATATATATATATATATATATATATATATATATATATATACACATATAAATAATATTGTCAAGCATCTTGACAAAGGCCCAAAGTGGGGCCGAAACATTGATGGAATAAATCAGCACTTTTTGTTCACCTGTGTAAGTATGTGTACATTATAAACGTGTTTGGGGGAGTTATTATGCTGTTATGGTGTAGTGAATGAAGTAGATGCAAGAGGATGTGAAATGCATAATTTTGATTTTTTCTGTGGTCGTGTTGACAGTCCAGATGGGGGGGCATTGTTTGTGGCTGGTGTCAGCGACCACTTGGCCCCACACATCTGACAGTGGAGTGTGTGATGCACGGCCAGCTCCATATCATAATATGTACAGTGCTGTCCATAGTAGACTCAAATGGTTATGTTTTAAGCTTGTGCAGGACAGAGCAGCAGCAGCCCTGTGACAATGGATTGTGTGGTGGATGACCAGCTCTGTATCATACACATGTGTAGAGTGTTGTCAGTACTGGACTCAAATGCCTCTATTGTAATCCTGCACAGGACAGAGCAGCAGCACCAGGGTGACTGAGCTACAACCATCACACCATAGACCTGCATATCGTGTGCACAAAACACAGTGCAGCACCGGGGGCACAGTCCTACAACCGCTCACACAACTGTGTGTGGTGCACACAAAATGCAAGTGTATGCTGTGATTGGTTGTAGGACGATCTTCCGGGTGCTGCACTGTGTTTTGTGCACACAATATGCAAGTCTATGGTGTGAGCCGTTGTAGGACAGTCCTCCAGGTGCTGTTGCTGTGTCCTGCAAGAGCTTACAATAGAACCATTTGGGGGCAGTACCAAGAGCACTGTACACATGTCTATGATGCAGAGGTGATGAAGAGGGGCAGAAGAATAGTGTGGCGTGAGGCAAACAGAGAATTGAGGGCAAAGGTGTAGTGGCATTAGCCCTTTGAGTGGCGGAGGCATATACAATGCTTTGGTTACCACTTTGGCAATCAAACGGTTAAGAAATATTGTACACTGTTCATGTATGGAACTGACTTGTGTGTGTGTGCGTAATTCAGTAAGTCTTACTTGCCCTTTAGTTGGGCTCTCCAATACATCCTACAGCACTTTCTTATAGTTTCTGCTCCGTTTTTGTGCAACATATTACATGTAAACGTGACCAAGAACAGGAGCAGGTGCTGGCTGTAGGAGAGATCTGGGTGAGGGCATTGTGTGTGTACGTCGGCCATGTTTTGTTTTTGTTCCAGACGGAAGTGGAGGGAGGGCCAACTCCTTGCAAAGATTTTGACAGGAGTTGCCAGGGCACCTTCAACCCAGTGGCCACTCCTGTCAAAATCACTCCCTCCTGTATCTCCTGGACAGGCAGTATTGAGGAGATTTGAATAACTCCTTCCCTGGGTGTGTGTGGCAGACACAAAGACTATTTTTTTAATATTTATCTTTATATTATATTACATTGTGGTTGATAACCGATTCCCACTAAAGTCTATGAAGAAATTTGTAGATAAACCCTTGATAAAGTTATCAGCTGCAATTGAATCCAAAGCTGTGGTATACGCTGAAGCTATGTAAATAAAGAACAAGTTAATAATAATGAAAAAAAATGAAAATGCTTATCGACTAGTTATTTTGGATTTGCCATTAGCACAAGAATACAATACGATACAGTTGTACAAAATCATTTACTTTTTATGTTGATTTATTAGGAAGACAGAATTAATAAAATTGCAGGTCCAGAAAGCAGAATAAGCTTAGTACATAATTTTATTGGTTATACTTAGTACATGTTTTTATTGGTAATGACAACATCAAAGGAAAATAATTCATATGATAGAAGTTCAGTTACCTGACACAATAATGCTAGAATTATTTACTCAAACAATAAATCACAATCTACATGTCAGCATATTCTAGTGGTTATGTATTCAGTTTTACTAAGCTTTATTTGGCATGCAACTTCACATCTTTGAATAGAGACAGACAAAATATGACAAAACAGGTCACAATGGCTAAAAATATATAACAAGGCCAAATGATCTTGCTAATACTCTTTGTAACAAAATGCCTTAGCTTTTCTAAAAAAAAAAATTATAAAACTATTTAAGGGAAAACTAAAAACGCCAAATAACCCAGCATTTACCTTACTATGGCCAGAAAATTCTAAAGGTTCCTATAAATGTTTTCCTTATGCCACTGTACAAGAGATAAGGGATGTTATACACTAATGAGTGATATAGAGGTGATAACACAGAGATAACTTCTACTTTGGAGATCTTAGTGCATAGGCAACATATGATAACATAGGAACTGGAGAAGTGATATCACTGGGGAAGTCATCTCCACTTTATCACCTCTGTATCATGCCTTAGTGCATATCATAAGGAGAGTGTATGATCCCTACATAAACACAGACACATCTTTTTGGGGAAAACAGACAATGGCTTTATTGCACTACTATCAATTTTCACACTATTATTATTATTCAACCATAATAATAATAATAATAATAATAATTAATTGATCATTAATCAGTCATTAACTGACAGTCCTTGCCAATCCATATTTCCTGAAACTAAGCATGGCCAAATTGCATGGGCTTACGCTAGAACTACTACATTCTTCAGCACTAAGCAGACCTCAAAATTCTTGAGCACTTACAGCTGACTCTACCACTCTTCAGCACTTACATCTAACACCACCATTTTTCAGCACTTACAGCCGACTCCCAAGGAATTACTCCATTGGCCATCCACTTTAGCTTCAATGGGTAACATCACCAACCCGCGACCTACGTCTGTACAAACTCCCAAAGGGCTTCTGCCCAAGTATAAAATCCACATGACTTTACCACATCAGTTATCGATCTCTAAAAGCCATGCAAGGACTTTCTGTCCTGCTTTGACACATAACCAACCACAAACACAAACACACCATAATGGGGAAGAATGCTTCTTTTTATACTCTCTTCCTCGAAACAGTAGTCCAGTTCCTGTCCCAGCGCACCCACACTTCCTGTCTGGATCAACCCTGCCCATGACACGATTCCCATCTTTGTATACTGCATTCCCATCTGGAGAATTATTAACCCCCAATATCTTCATTCAGTCCTGGATATCAAATCCATGGAGGCAGACATGACAGTTGCTAGCAGGACCAAATGACCTTAAACTCTGTTCTCTTAACCCTTTAAGGACCAGAAGAGTGTGCAAAAGCATTGTTTTACAATGCATTGCACATCTCTCTTGTCCCTAAAGGCTTCAGTAAGTTCATACATTCTGCCTGCTTTAGTTTGAAAACACTGCCACCAACTGTCATATCCTACTCTATGGATATAACATACAGGACTGAAGATGACATCTGTTGAACAAAGGCAAGCATGTATACTTAACAGGGACCATTAATATTTTCTGGTCAAAGTAAGAGTCGACTCGTCAACTTGACTTTAAGTTTGTATATCTGAAAACCTCATTCAAAACCGTGTTTCATATCAGCTAATACTCCAGCAGATGCACAGATTAGAAGATATTCATGTTTTATTTCTGAAAAAGTGAAAGTCTCTCATTACAGCACAAACCTTAATTAGCATATGAACATTGTCATTAGCATAAATTAGCAAATGGTACTACACTTAGCTCAGACACAGATACACAAGTATGAATAGCTCTTAAGCTATCCGTCAGCTGGTCTTTTGGCTAAGATGATTCATAGACAGTTTTTAATGAAGTTTTCAGACATGCAAATTAACTTCACGGTTACAGGTCCACTTTAAGAGCGGTGTTATTATTATTAGCAAGCTTTACTTCTCCTTTAATTAGACGATGTACTGTGCTTTTCTATTACTTTTCAACAGCCTGTTGAGAAACAAAAATACTTTTGACAGAAGGAGAAAAAAAATGACATAATAGTAAGACAAAATAAAACCTAGTATTATCCAGCTGCGAGAAAAATCTGTAACGGAAAATTTCTTAGATTTTCTTTTCGTTATCCTGTGGATACAAATTCACAAGTAGAAAGGTTTCTGTTTAACACTTTGATAACTTGTCATTTTTTATTAAAAACAGAAACTGGATCATTACAACTAAATCACACTCTCCCTAGTTAACAAATGTAGGCAAAGCCAGATCACAGGCAAGGCACCCTAGTTGCTTGCCTAGGGCACAGTCAAGTTGGGGGCCCGCACAGCCGAACTGACCCTGCAACAAAACAGCTGGCAGGTGGGAAGATCAGACAGATCTTCCCACCAGTAAGCTGAGGTCTGTGCCTCCTTCAGCACAGACATCTACAACCAACATCCTCGCTGTCTCCAGCACTCTGACAATGCAGATGATGATGTCATATCTTGGCGCTCTGCATTACTGAACAAAGATTGGACCACAAAGGAAATGCTAACAGAGGTCTGCACCTACAAAGGCACAGACCTCTTCTTCCACGCCATATGCTGCTGGGCCACTAGGGATGAGGCAACCTTCTTTGCCAGCAAAGATAGGCAAGTAGAAGGGGGCAACAGTAAAGGGGGGGTTGAGAGAAAAAAAAAACAGTGGAAATGATAAAAGGAGGTGGGGGGGTCCAGGAAAGAGTGAAAAAGCCTAGGGATGAGAAAGCTGCTAGAGAAAGAGGTTAACTAGACTGAGAAGAGAGAAAATGGAGGACACAGACTGAAGGAGCAGAGAAAGAGGGGGAAACAGACTAGAGGTCAGTAAAAGAGCAGGAAACAGAATAGGGGGCAGAAAAAGAGGGGGCAACAGACTAGGGAGAAAGAAGGGGAAACAAATTGGGGGTTGCCTCATCTTGCCCTTCCTCTTTCCTTTGTTCCTTCTTGCATCTTTTTGTCATCACTAGTGTAGCTCTATTTCAATTGTAAGCTATGTGGTATCACTGATGTAGCTCCATTTCAATTGTAAGCTCTATAGCATCACTACTGTAGCCCCATTTCAATTGTAAGCTCTACGGCATCACTACTGTAGCCCTATTTCAATTGTAAGCTCTATGGTGTCAGTACTATAGCCCCATTTCAATTGTAAGCTCTATGGTGTCAGTACTATAGCCCCATTTCAATTGTAAGCTCTACAGCATCACTACCGTAGCCCCATTTCAATTGTAAGCTCTATGGTGTCAGTACTGTAGCCTCATTTCAATTGTAAGCTCTATGGTGTCAGTACTGTAGCCTCATTTCAATTGTAAGCTCTATGGTGTCAGTACTGTAGCCTCATTTCAATTGTAAGCTCTATGGTGTCAGTACTGTAGCCCCATTTCAATTGTAAGCTCTATGGTGTCAGTACTGTAGCCCCATTTCAATTGTAAGCTCTGTGGTATAATTGGTGTAACTCCATTTGAATTGTAAGCTCAATTTCTTAATTTAATTAACCCACTGGATGCCAGAGAGGTGCCTAATGCTTCGGTTGACAATGCTTTGGTGACCTGTCTGGCATGGACGGGGCTAAAACACTCATTTTGTCTTTTATTAAAAGGGAACTACCACCCCGCAATAACTTAACCTGAAACAAGTCTTCATCTGGCGACTAGTTGCTTAGTAGCGCTAGTCGCCAGCAATATTACCCGGTTCCAAAGATTTTTGCGTTTTTCCGACGGTCACAGGAGCAGGAAGCACGGACATCTCGTCACAGTGACGTCCGTGCGCCTGCGCTGTCAGTCCTTTTTGGAGTCACTTGGCTCCAAAAGGGACTGACAGCGCAGGCGCACGGACATCAATGTGACGAGATGTCCGTGCTTCCTGCTCCTGTGACCGTCGTAAAAACGCAAAAATCTTTGGAAGCGGGTAATATTGCTGGCGACTAGCGCTACTAAGCAACTAGTTGCCAGATGAAGACTCATTTCAGGTTAAGTTATTGCGGGGTGGTAGTTCCCCTTTAAGTTGGTACTAATAGCGCTACCCACAAGAACAATGGGCAAATTGTTAAAGGATTGCGGCAAGAGTATGTGGTGGGGGGCTGGCAGGGGTCCCCGATTTTGGATCCTGCTTAGGGCTCTGAGTGTAGGAATGAGTGGGTGATGTTTATGGCAAGGTATATTTTATACGCTGCCTCATCCCTTAATAGAAATATGCACTTTGTGTAGTTGGTGATTCATTTTAACCACTTGAGTGCCAGAGACGTGTCCAACATATTGCAACACAATACGTTGGATACCTTACTGTCCCTCAGCAGGTTAATAGGGTAATAAGAGGTTATATATCAACTTTTTACTATATATTCTGAAAGTATGCAATACACAAAGTCAATTGCCTATACATCTTACTTTTTACTTTTATCAATTTTCTTATATATTTGTGTTCCTGACAGTAAACTACTTGGGTCTATTTTTCTAGAGAGTTTTCTGTTCAGTTGACCATGAATGCAGGATAGTGATACAATGTAACACTATCCATGTAGCACTGAGTGTTCTGTGTGCTATGCTTTTTCAGTGTGACTTTTTTATATTGTACCAAAGCTGGTGAGATAGCTCAGTGGTAGACCCCTGACTGCAGAGCCTGTAAAAACCTCAAGGTTGCAGGTCTGAATTCTGCAGTATCAACTCAGCCCTTTATCCTCCTGAGCTTGCTAAATGAGCACCATTGATTGGATAATAAGGTCTGTTATTCATCTCCTGATTTGGTTAATTATGAAAGCGCTTTCATTCCCACTGGGAGAAAGCTGCTATGTAAATACTAGTTATTATCATTGTCCTTCACAGAAAGCTCACTGGAGACAGATACAATGTCTAGATAGTGTACAGAAATAAGTGAAAAAAAAAATATTAAAATGTTAAAGACCTGGCTAAATTTGTGGGAGGGGAGGGGATGAGAGTCCATAAATATGAGCTCCAGCCACTCACTCAGGGCTCTACATCAGTTGAGCTCTCTGTCAGTCTGACTTTTGGTTCCTGCGCATTCGACTCGAATTACAACGTCACTTCCGGTATTCGTACAATCAGCTTTCAGTTACAGTAAGTGCATGCAGTATACAAAACTCCTCCGACATATTACTCAGACTCAGTCCAACATTATGCCCCTCCAGCCTCTCTAACTTTACACAGTCACCAAGCACTCATACAAAAAAAAGATTTCCCCTACTGACTGTACCTTGTCATAGGGGCTGAAGGTTTCCTTCCTTCATCTTACCACTTTATAGAGGCCGAAGGTTGCCTTCTACACCTTACCTCTTCTCAGGGATTGAAGGTTACCCTCCTACACCTCACCTCCTCGCAGAGGCCGAAGGTTTCCCTCCTGCACCTTACCTCTTCACAGAGGCTGAAAATTTCCCACCAACACTTTACCTCTTCGAAGAGGCCGAAGGTTTCCCACCTACACCTTACCTTTTCATAGAGGCCAAAAGTATCCCACCTACACCTTACCTCTTCATAAAGGCCAATGGTTTCCCACCTACACCTTACCTCTTCGTAAAGGCCAATGGTTTCCCACCTACACCTTACCTCTTCATAGAGTCTGAAGGTTTCCCTCCTACACCATACTGCTTAATTGAGGCCAAAAGTTTCCCACCTACACATTACCTCTTCATAGAGACTGAAGGTTTCCCACCTATACCTTACCTCTTCATAGAGGCCAAAGGTTTCCCTAATATTACTTATCTCTTCGTAGAGGCCAAAGGTCTTCCTCACTATACCTTACTTCCACTGGAAGACCAAAGGTTTCCCACTTTTCTCAGTTCCGCTCCAAAAAGGCTTAGATTACACACCAAGCTTCTTAAAAAAAAAATCTGTCAAAATTCCCAAATATTGACTATGGTCATCCACCCCCTATCAAATTCCACAATCCAAACTCAAGCCAAGCAAGACCCATCGACAAAGCTAGCATAGCATCTTAGGTCCTCCACTCACTAATCCCAATCACCCTCCCTCAACTCTGTTGTCATTTCATGTTCACTATAAGAGTAGAAAGTGAAGTTCTCAGGATAACCCCTTCTCCTCTCACTCAGCTATTCCTTCAAATAGTCACTATCCCTAGAATAGAAGTTGCCCATAAATTAGACTGTTTCAACATTACATTTATTTCTCAATAGTACTGTGGAAGACCAGGAACCCAGAACTTCAGCTGAACTAGCCATGGCCGAAGCCGAATCACCAAGGTACAGACTCTTATCACTAAGAGATTGGACAGTGGCTAGGCTCATGGCAGAGCTAAAAAAGAACCACATACCTTTCCCAGCTTCAGCCGGAAGGCCGATCTATTTATTCTGCTATTCCCTCTCACCCACCCCCCAGCCCAGCCACCAGTAGCCCAATCTCAACCACTTGAACAACTCACCCACATTATGCAACTGCTTACCGACCTTCATTCAGCTGTAGCAAACATCCATTCTAGAGTGGCAACACTAGAAAACACCTTCATGCCTAATCCATCATCTTCATCACTATTAGCCTCTTCTCAACCAGGTACAGCATATGTTCATTCCCCTTGTATTACTCATGCCCACCTAATGCCATCTTATTTGTGCAGGGACATCATCAAGGGGAAGGACGTCAATTTAGTCTTCTTAATTATAGCATCCCAGTATCTTTTCCATCAATTCCACACTGCTCTCCCTCTCACTTGCCACTCCCTGCAGGCCAGATCCTAACATTCCACACTTCTCAGATGACATGCTCTGCTATGCACATACTAACATTCCACACTGCTCTCCCTCCCAGATGACATGCTCTGCTATGCGCAAACTAACATTCCACACTGCTCTCCCTCCCAGATGACATACTCTGCTATGCGCATACTAACATTCCACACTGCTCTCCCTCCCAGATGACATGCTCTGCTATGCGCAAACTAACATTCCACACTGCTCTCCCTCCCAGATGACATGCTCTGCTATGCGCATGCTAACATTCCACACTGCTCTCCCTCCCACAACACATTGCACTAACCACCAAATAAATAAACCCAAATACCTCACATACTATTGTTTTAAAGGGATAGTAATACTTCGTTTTAACTTTATTTTATTTTGTAGGCATTAAAAAACATGAAGAACAATATAAGTCTTATCTCTCAAACCTTTATGGTTTATGAGATATTCACAAGTAAAGTTTCCCCCTCCCACCCCTTTTACCTAGTGTAAGCCATCTCTTCTCAGATGTGGAATCAAGTCCATAGACCAGACAGATAACAGCAGGGGACAATCTTCTTCCTATGAGAACAATGAAAGCCCTGCCCCCCTTGACAGGTTTTTCAGGTTTTTCCCTTAACTTAATTGAAGATTGTCCCTCTCTGCATTCTACCTGGGCACCTCCCTTCTGATCTGGCTGAGCAGTGTTACATCAGTAACACTGACAGAATTGAAATAACACTCTCCAAAGTCCAAATATTATGATGATTAATTAGAACTGCTTTTATTATGAAACATCACTATCCCTTTAAAATAAAAGTGACAAATATAATATAACCTGGACACTCAGTTAACTTGTTATAATTACCCTTGAAAACTAGAGCAATCTCCAATGCATTGTGAAACATTCGGTACCTCAATAGCATTGAAGGGGTTAAAGACCCAATTTAAGTCAATATTAATTTTTATTCATCCCCTATGATGTAGTCATTTTGCTCCAGAATTGCTCCTTTCTTTTTTAGTACATCACCTTCAGGATGTAAGCACATATGGGCAACGGTCCATGAATTTACTTTCTGTGCACGGATTTACCCAACTGAAAACAGATCATAAAATGCAGAAGAATGAACATCTTCTATGATTTCTTCATTGTAAGTGCCCTGCTGTGTCATAATAAAAGCAGGTTCAGAAGATTGTCTTTTCCAAAGGATTCAGCAACTCTTTTGTATCTCACACTACACCACCCTCAGAGCAACCCAGATGAATAATGGTTGCGCAAAACACTGTTTCAGATGCTTCACAGCCTTGAGAAATATGTTGTCACATACTGCAAATGTATATAATAGCTCATAGAATGATGCCATGGGTTATTCGCAGTATTTTTATATTGTGTGATAGGCTTTCCATGCTGCCTGTTGTTTTATTAATCGATTTAAAGGGCAACTGACACCAGGATAATACAAAATCGGCATATGTGATTCCCTGGGAGCAAATCTAACAATGGAGTCAGGGCTGCATTGTGATACCTGGTAGATCAACAGAGAAGCAGAATGGGGGTCTGCAAATAGAACTCTGGTGCTCTCTTGTTGATCTTGTGAGAGGAAACTGAACTGTGAGACTTCGAGGGATATTATTGTCAAAAAATAAATATACATCTGATTGCTCAGTTTAAAGGAGCAGTAAACTTTTTTTAATGAAAAAATCTATAATGTAGGGCATTTCCTGTTGAGTAAAATATGGGTAGTCCCACTGCTGAGAAATGCATGTTTCCATATTTTTAACATTAGCAGTGCCTTCAAGTGGTCAAATTTCAAATATTTATTGTTACATTCTGGAGAGGAAAGCCAGTGACATACAGTTCTCCATAGAATGTAATAGAAACTGCTGAGTCACTTCCTGTCAGTTAGAACTATCAGGAAGTTGACACACAGTAAATTCACTTCTGTTAGTTAGAACTATCAGGAAGTAAACACAGTAAATTCACTTCTGTCAGTTAGAACTATCAGGAAGTAAACACAGTAAATTCACTTCCTGATTATTTGAACTGTTACAAATTTGGAATAAAACAACTGACAGCAGTGGGAGTGACCTTGTTTTACTCAGCAGGAAACAATCTATAACAAATAGACTTTAAAAAAAATTACTGTTTACTGCTCCTTTCATTTTTTAAAATGAATACTATGTTCTGAAAATCCTTTGCAGTCATGTTTGGCTTATAACTCAAGTTAAAAATTTCCCCCTCCCGCCCTTTTTCAGAACATCATGTAGTCGCCCCTCAGATCAGAAACCCGGTACAGACGGATTGCAATGAGGGACAATATTGTGTCAGCATAAGGAAAAACCTCTACCCTTTTGTGAAGGGGGCGGGGTTTTCTCTACACTGACAGGAGTCTGCATAACATGCTGAAACTGAGAGGGAGGGGGAAACATTTAAAGTGATAGTGATACTTTGTTTTAACTTTATTTTATTTTGTAGGCATTAAAAAAATATGAAGAATGATATAAGTCTTATCTCTCAAACCTTTATGGTCTGAGAGATATTCACAAGCAAAGTTTCCCCTCCCGTCCCTTTTACCTAGTGTAAGCCATCTCTTCTCAGATGTGGAATGCAGCCCATAGACCAGACAGATAACAGCAGGGGACAATGTTCTTCCTATGAGAACAATGAAAGCCCTGCCCCCCTTAACAAGTTTTTCAGGTTTTTCCCTTATCTTAATTGAAGATTGTCCCTCTCTGCAGTCTACCTGGGCACCTCCCTTCTGATCTGGCTGAGCAGTGTTACATCAGTAAAAGGGGTGGGAGGGGGACACTTTGTCATTGAATTACTTTTGAACTACAACTCTGACAGAATTGAAATAACACTCTCCAAAGTCCAAATACTATGATGATTAATTAGAGCTGCTTTTATTATGAAACATTACTATCCCTTTAACTGGATTTTTTTAAGCTGGACATGAAGGTAAAGGATTTTCAGAACACACTATTCATTATAAAAAATATAATTGTACAATTGTATGTATACATTTTTGATAATACTATCCCCTTCAGTCCTGTGCAATGCAGGTCTCCATAAATCCTCAGTACTAGATTTGAAAGCCCAGCACAGATTGACTTTGCACACGGTACACAAAGTTTATGAGAGCCACAGACTTCAAGGTTGTGTTCCATCCGCTAACAGCTGATAGGAAATGTTTTGGGGTGTCACAGCTAAGCACAGCCTCTTCTCTAAGTTTGCTCCCATAAAAACAAACAAACAAAAAAAAAAAAAGGATTTTGATAATTACCCTTTAACGCTTTGAGTAGCAGCGGGCTGCAATGCATTGACATTGCCAGTACCGTCAAGGGTCCTTAAGGGGTTAAACATTCTACTTATCTTAACCCCTTGAATGCTAGAGAGGACTTCACAATGCGTTCGAGACCTCTCAAGCATTCAAGTGAGTAATATGTATAGAAAATCCTAAATTCTTGGTGGCCATTAGTTTTTTTTTGAGAGTACATCAGGAAAAAAGTAAATGATGCATTTTAGGCATCTTAATAGACCTCGAAATGAAAATTAGGCAAAGTCATAGTAATATAACATAGTTGATGAGGCTGATAAAAGATATGCATCCATCAAGTCTAGCTCATGCCTAACCTTGTTGATCCAGAGGAAGGCAAAAAAAAAAAACATTGAAGCTGTGATGGTACCAGTGGACCCCCCATTTGGGTGTCCCCGTCCGTCGCTACTTCTTTCAATCCTAAGCAGAGCTGATTCGCTGGAATATTACAGTTTTACACAATCACCAGGCAAGACTAGTGTATTGTGGTTTAGAATCAGTTCTCCTTTATTGAATGGAACACACAGCTTATATACACTTACAGAGACTCTTATCAAGATCAACATGCAAACTAGGACTTGGGACAGTGTTTCTACGCTTGATCAATCAGCCACCAACACCCTTATAAAGATAAGCATGCAAATTAGGGCTTGAAAAATAGACATTCTTAACTGGCTCATGAATAACCTCCCCTGATTGGTCAAGGAAGCACAGCAGGAATCAATTAACTGTGTGTCAGTGCATATGTATGTGTGTATATCTGTGAGTATGTGTGGCTGGGTGGGTGTTTATGTATGTGTGCATGTGTGGATAAAGCATACCTCCCAAGTCTCCCTTTTATAGGAGGGGCAGTCCCTCTTTTAGACCTAAATCCCTCTGTCCCTCTTTCACACCTTGATGTCCCTCTTTTTAGGAGATTAGACTGTGTGGTGTATATATGTGTATCACCCTGGTGTCCCTGTGTTTAGGAGATCAGACTGTGTGGTGTGTATATAAGTGTATCACCCTGGTGTTCCTGTGTTTAGGAGATCAGACTGTGTGGTGTGTATATAAGTGTATCACCCTGGTGTCCCTGTGTTTAGGAGATCAGATTGTGTGGTGTATATAAGTGTATCACCCTGGTGTCCCTGTGTTTAGGAGATCAGACTGTATGGTATGTATAGAAGTGTATCACCCTGGAGTCCCTGTGTTTAGGAGATCAGACTGTGTGGGGTGTATATAAGTGTATCACCTTGGTGTCCTTGTGTTTAGGAGATCAGACTGTGTGGTGTGTATATAAGTGTATCACCCTGGTGTTCCTGTGTTTAGGAGATCAGATTGTGTGGTGTATATAAGTGTATCACCCTGGTGTCCCTGTGTTTAGGAGATCAGACTGTATGGTATGTATAGAAGTGTGTCACCCTGGAGTCCCTGTGTTTAGGAGATCAGACTGTGTGGTCTGTATATAAATGTATCACCCCGTTGTCCCTGTGTTTAGGAGATCAGACTGTGTGGTGTGTATATAAGTGTATCACCTTGGTGTCCTTGTGTTTAGGAGATCAGACTGTGTGGTGTGTATATAAGTGTATCACCCTGGTGTTCCTGTGTTTAGGAGATCAGACTGTGCGGTGTGTATATAAGTGTATCACCCTGGTGTCCCTGTGTTTAGGAGATCAGATTGTGTGTTGTATATAAGTGTATCACCCTAGTGTCCCTGTGTTTAGGAGATCAGACTGTATGGTATGTATAGAAGTGTATCACCCTGTAGTCCCTGTGTTTAGGAGATCAGACTGTGTGGTCTGTATATAAATGTATCACCCCATTGTCCCTGTGTTTAGGAGATCAGACTGTGTGGTGTGTATATAAGTGTATCACCTTGGTGTCCTTGTGTTTAGGAGATCAGACTGTGTGGTGTGTATATAAGTGTATCACCCTGGTGTTCCTGTGTTTAGGAGATCAGACTGTGTGGGGTGTATATAAGTGTATCACCTTGGTGTCCTTGTGTTTAGGAGATCAGACTGTGTGGTGTGTATATAAGTGTATCACCCTGGTGTTCCTGTGTTTAGGAGATCAGATTGTGTGGTGTATATAAGTGTATCACCCTGGAGTCCCTGTGTTTAGGAGATCAGACTGTGTGGTCTGTATATAAATGTATCACCCCGTTGTCCCTGTGTTTAGGAGATCAGACTGTGTGGTGTGTATATAAGTGTATCACCTTGGTGTCCTTGTGTTTAGGAGATCAGACTGTGTGATGTGTATATAAGTGTATCACTCTGATGTCCCTGTGTTTAGGAGATCAGACTGTGTGGTGTGTAGATAAGTGTATCACATTGCTCTACAGCAATAAAACTCATATTAATGTGTGTTTAAACTTCACTATATGTTTATAAATTAGTCTGTGTAAATAAAATACTTTGGTCTTGTTCTAAATCATTTATTCAGTTATATAAGGAGGTGTCAATAGGTCATGAAATAGCCTAAAAATTCCTGGTAATTTCCCGCCCATCAGCCACTCCCCCAGATTCACCCCCTAAAACACAAGTGTCCCTCTTTGGCAATTTGAAAGGTTGGGAGGTATGGTTAAAGACATGCTTTTTGTTGCCTGAAAGAGGTAACGCATTGCCTTCTGGGAAACTGCAGATTGCAAATTTTTTTGATGCAGCACTTTTTAACATTTTTTTTATAGCAGACATGAACAAATGTTGGCTATTTTTAATGTATTTAATATTTTTGCCCTATACTTTAATTCAATTTTACTCAGATTCAGTGAATTTTGAACCAGACCAAGATAAACTGATTCATGAACAGCACAGAGACTGGTTAGTTAATTTGATCTCTCTCTAGTAACGAAATGTTTGTGCTCCCAAGACATATGTCTCAAATATTGACAGCAATTTAAAGTAATATTGTCCTTGGTGTTAAGTGTTATTGCCTGTTTTATCTCCCATAATCCTATTAAAGTCTATGGGGGAATTTTCAGATAAACCAGTGGTAAAGGGATCAGCTGCAGTGAATCCGAGCCATTGTAACTATGTCACCTGCATTCCATTGTGTATGATACATTTAATGCTGGTTTTATTTTCAAACTCTCCATAGACCTCAGTATAAATCTATGAGACGAAACCAGCACTAAAATTTATAACCCACAGTGGATTAAAGACCTATATTAGCATATATGTCATTTTTGTGCCTGTTCTTAATCGAGCTTGGGTATTTTTATGTATAGAGAGCAGGAGTGGACAACAAGAGGTCCTTCAGCTGATGACAGACTCCAACTCAAATCTAACCCTGCTGACCATTAGGTGGATAATGGGAGTTGTAGTCTGGTAGCATCTAGTGGGCCTTATGTGACAACTAATGATCTAGCTCACTAGTGGGAGCCTAAAGCCAACAGCTGTTCAGGAATACAATTACCATCATCCCCTGCTAGCCATTGGCTGGGAGATGATGGTAGCTGAATTCTGACAGAAGCTAGTGGTCCTTACATTGGCCACTCCTGATCTAGCTCACTGGTAGGTAATCTGAAGCTTCCAGCTGTTCAGGGTTACAATTCCCATCATCCCCTGCCATGGGTGATGGACGCTGATGATAGTTGCAGTCTGGAAGCAGCTACTGAGCAGCTACTGAGCCTTTTGTTGACTGCATCTGATCTAGCACATTGGTGAGTAACCTGAGGCCCTCCAGCCCCTCAGGATTATGATCAGCCCCTCTAAGATCTTTTATTATGTGTCTATTGTTTGCATGAACACAAAACCAGAGGGAAGAAAAAAAAGATTTATTGTTAGGTATGTCTATACATTCCATGGTCATAAGGCATCTTTCCTAAACAACACCGCTGCACATACTCTATCACCGCATGACTGCTGCAAGGTGCAGAATGCTGTGTCAGCATCTCAGAGCAACAGTACAGAGGTTCTCCTGGAATTGCCTGCCTGGCTTCCAGGGCTTTTCCATGTTCAATTAAATACTGACACAGCAGCAACTATCTGAACAGGAAAGTCTTCACGGCTTCAACATGGACTCTAAAAAGAGAATTAATACCACAGGAAACAGAGGAACCTGCATCCCTTTCAATATATCTAACCCCTGGAGTGCCATAGGGTTAGCCAAAGCATTGCAAAGTGTAGGCTACCCAGCTGGCACCCAAGGGGTTAAAAGGAACGTGCCACATAAAATGAGAAAAGCAGGGATTATGTTACTAACGCTGCTCACACTGTATGTATGTATGTTCTGATTTGCATCTGTGTGTCACTGTTTGTGTATGTCAGTGCATGTGTGTGTATGTATGTGTGTTGCATGCGTCTCTGTCTATCACTGTGTGTCCCCCTGTATATGTGTGTGTTTGCACATGTGTCTGTGTATCACTGTGTGTACCTTTCTGACACGTACACCCAACGCAATATTTCACTATCATAACATTTATAAAAAAAAAAAACATTCCCTGCATAACATGACGGGCAATGCCGTCCCACATTGCATATATATATATATAAATATATATATATATATATATATATATATATATATATATATATATATATATTTATTTATTTTTTTATTTTTAATTGCCTCAAAATTCTCATGTTTAATGCACCCCCCCACCCCCACTTCACATAAGGAGAAGAGGGCTAAACTTGTGCGTATTATACCCAAGATTTTACGGTACTCATGATAAGAGGGCTTTGATCATGAGCAAGTGTTTATTTATTTATTTAGAAAATGTTTTACCAGGAAGAATACATTGAGATTTCTCTCGTTTTCAAGTATGTCCTGGAGAGTTTTCAGTAAAGGGTTACATATTTACACCAATTGTGAGACATTATATACAAACATGCATAAATATACATAATTATTAAATAATGGGATTATTTACAGTGTTCCAAGCGTGAAAGAGGTTGATCTTGGTTGATGGCATTTGCCAACCTCTACATGTATTTTCCCTTCCAGTAAAGTCTCTCCACTCGAGTTATCACAGGTGACAGAATATTTGAAGGTACTTTTTTAGGTTTTGTTCTTTGATGATTTTAATACACATTGATCTCCATTGGTGTTTGCAGTGGATGTGTGTCTCATGACAAAGAAAAAATTCCCATTGATTTAAGTGAGGTCTTTAACCTGTTGAATGATTGAGAGGTCCCCAACACAATGCTTTGTACAAGAGGTGTTAAAGGCATAGTAATACCTCTAGTAAATGGCAGTTCCGTGTCTTCCTTATGTTTTTTATAACTTGCAATGCTATGTTTAATTACTTACATATTTGTAGTTCAAGTGCAATTGGACCTGAAAGGATCTCCCTTCTGCCCCTTTCCCTGCATCACTGATCCTCTCAGTCTGGTTGTATGGAGAGTGGCGAGGGACAATCTTCAGTAAGCAAGAGGAAAATCCTGCCCTCCTTCCTCAAGTGGGTCAGGGTTTTCCTTATACTTACTGAGTGAAGATTGTCCCTCGCTGTATCCGTCCGGTCCCACGGCTGGATTGCAGATCTAAGGGGAGGCAGCCAGAGAGGGTGGAAGGGGGATCCTTGAACTACAAATATGTATGTAATTAAACATAGCGCTACCTGTTATTAAAAACATAAAGAAGACTTGGTGCTGCACTTTAATAGAGACATTTCTATCCCTTCAAGAGCATGAATTTTGTTGTTATTAAACTGACATTAGACAGATGTATGAATAAAAAATAAATTCCAGTGAATTATTGTTTAAAATTATTGTAGGTAAAAGGTAGTACCATTTTAGACACAGAAAGAGCTGGAGACTGGTAGAGTAACAGTAATTCCTTTATTGGCGAACTGAGTAGATTTAGTGCAAGTTTTCAAGACACTTTGGTCTCTTCTTCAGGCATATTTACAATGAAGGCTGATTACAAAATACATGAGAGATTATACATTCATGAAAACTGTTTTTACATTTAAATTCCACTGGAGGTGAATCTGTTATCAGCATTGTCTGTTTAAATAATTCCCTAGACTCCGTAGAGTCATCTCTATGTAGCTGGCCAAGTGTTACAAGATTTATTTACCTTTTGATGTTTGACTTTTCCCAGCAAAAATGGCTACATGACTATGTCTATGGAATATATGGATTAACCCCATCGCTCGCAAATGCATTGCGCATCCCTCATGAACCCAAAGAGACTAAAATATGTTTATTGTGTAGAATAATGTGACACAAATCCCTTGTCACAGTTGGTGTACTTTTAAAAGAGTCTGCAACCTTTTAACACAGTAACCATGTCGCCATGGTTAAAATGGTGACATGAGAATCTTGTGCTGCATGACAGCATGAGACTCTCATGTCGCATAGTGAAACATCGCATAACCCAACATGCCTCATTTGCTCCAGATACTAAAGATCCAACATGCCTCACCAACAGTTGCTTAGCAGACCTCATAGAGTGGATGAATGCTAGTTGTCTTAAAGTGAACCTTGACAAAAAAGAGTTACTCTTGGTGAGGGGACCCCGGGCAACAAGAATATCTCAGGATCACCCTATTGGCCTGGAACTTGGAGGCTCTGAACTCATTAGTTCAACAGAAGTACGAAATCTAGGAGTGATTATTGACTCTGGACTGTCATTTAAACAGCAGATTTCTTCTGTAATAAAATCTGCCTTCTTTCATCTGAGAAACATAGCCAGGATACAACACTTAATTCCACTGGATGATATGCCAACATTAGTCCATGCATTTGTGTCTTCTCGTCTAGATCACTGTAATGCACTTTACTTGGGCCTCCCAGAAAAAGAACTCTACCACCTACAGACAGTACAAAATGCAAAAGCCAGACAACTGACCAATAAAACTCGCTCATGTAACGTAACACCCGTTCTCCACTCCCTGCATTGGCTTCCAATTAAATGGCGGACATATTTTAAAATTGGTCTGCTGACCTTCAAAGCCTTAAATAATCAAGGCCCACAGTACCTGAAAGAGATCCTGACACCCTATATACAATCCAGCTCACTGCGGTCAGCCAACAGATCCATCCTGTCAGTGCCCAGAATAAAGACAACCTCAGGTTCCCGGGCATTCAGCCACGCTGCCCCCACATTCTGGAACTCTTTACCATCCTCAATCAGAGAGGCACCATCATTACAGACTTTTATAAAAAAGCTAAAGACCCATCTCTTTTATCAGGCATTCAGTCAACTCATGTGACCATAAGGAACGCTTAAATGCTATGTCTGTTTATAGATTTGTAAAGCGCTTTGAGTCTCACAGGGAGAAAAGCGCTATAAAAATCACAAATTATTATTATTATTATTATAATGTTTCACAAAAACAGCAGCTCCAATTAATCTTCATAGTATTTGGGCCATGGAGAGTGTTATTTCAGTTCTGTCAGAGTTGTAGTTCAAGAATAATTGAATGATAAAGTTTCCCATTTTAGCTAGTGTAAGCCATCTCTTCTCAGATGTGGAATGCAGTCCATAGACCAGGGAGATAACAGCAGGGGACAATCTTCTTCCTTTGAGAACAATGAAAGTCCTGCCCCCCTTGACAAGTTTTTTCTGTTTTTTTCCCTTATCATAATTGAAGATTGTCCCTCTCTGCAATCAACCTGGGCACCTCCCTTCTGATCTGGCTGAGCAGTGTTACATCAGTAAAAGGGGCGGGAGGGGGATACTTTATCATTGAATTACTCTTGAACTACAAGTCTGACAGTATTGATATAACACTCTCCAAAGTCCAAATACTATGATGATTAATTAGAGCTGCTTTTATTATGAAATGTTACTATCCCTTTAACACCAGGAAGAAGATACAATAAGGTGGGATAAAGAGGTGATGAAGTGGTGATAAAGAGGGGATGATAGCATCTCCAGTGTTCTACACTTTTCCAGTCCTATGTTATTCTATGGAACCAATTCACTAAGATATCTTTAATCTGAGAGATCTTACTGCATTGGCTCCATAAAATAACATATGACATGAAGAGTTTAGAACACTGGAAAAATGATATCAACGTTATCACCTCTTTATCACACCTTAGTGCATCTCCCCCAGTTGTTTCGGGTTGGGAGGCTGTTAATAGGAGAGATAAAGAGGTTTTGGGATTATTCTTTTTAACCCCTTAACGACCGGCGGTCCTGGGACGTTTCCGTCCCATAAGGACCGCATAGAACCACGTGGACGCGCCGGTACACGTGACCTGTCGCGTGTATCGGCGCGTCACTATGGGGCCTGATAGAGATCGCTCCGATGTTGGAGCGGTCAATTTCAGGCCCTATTTTTACTTACAGCGCTCCCGGCAGAGCGCTGTAAGTAAAAAGTACGTGACGTACCATGACCGTCATCGGTCCTTGAGTATTTCAAGGACCGCGACGGTCATAGTACGTCACATGTCGTTAAGGGGTTAATCCGTCATCATTATATAGTATTGTTTGGAGCACTTTTGAGATTTTGCGTCAATCTGGGGGTTATAGGTAACTACTAATGTCACTGTGTTGTCTTCCTGTGGTTGTCTGTATACCAGAAGATTTCTTCTGGGGACACTGGTGGCTTTGAAATATATTAGTACATCTCTTTCCACAGTGTGTTCTAGAGTTTCACTTCTTTAGCTAAGGCCCTTAGTTGTATCTATGAAAAAAGAAGTATTGTTCGCTCTATCATTTTCAACAAGACAAAATATTAAACATTAATTTGAGCATGACAGGCAAAAAAAAAAAGAATGATTCATTCACGGAGATTTCAGACAGTGACACGCTGCATTTTCCAATTCAAAATTCATTGTAAAAAAAAATGAAAGACAAAATGTGGCTAAAAATGAAAGCTTTGGGAAATCATGATACCAGCAAAGCACAGCAAACATTCATGGGTGGTGGGTAAATTTAATTTGTGGGAGGCTAATAAAAAGCCTCTTTCCCAGCAGATATTTGCCTTTTGAATGTTCATAATGTGATAGCCACATCAAAGTTTCAATAAGAAAAGATGTACATGCTGAGTAGTGTTGCTTTGCAGTGCTCCTACTTGAATTGAAATATGGTTATACTATTACTAACTTTTGTCATTTTTAAAATTATCCTTATTATTTTTAGGATACCACAGAGCTTACAATTGAAATGGAGTTATACTAGCAATACCACAGATATTACATTTGAAATGGTGATACCATAGAGCTTACATTTGAAAAGATGCTAATTAAGTGATACTCTAAAGCTTACAATTGAAATGGAACAATACTTGTGATACCACAGAGCTTACAATTGAAATGGAACTATACTTGTGATACCAAAGAGCTTACAATTGAAGTGGAGCTACACTGGTAATACCACAGAGCTTAGGGAGTGTGTGATGCAAACGGGAGAGGTATAGAGGGTGAAGAAAGGCAAAGGGGAAAGAGAGGAAAGGGGAAGAAGTAGCAGAGAGAAAGAGAGAGAGGACAGGTGTAAAGACAAGTTAGAGATAGATGGAACTTGCAGGCCTTAAAAGTTGAAGTCCTTTGCTACTAGACAGACCTGAAAAGTTACTCGCCACTGCAAGCCATAGCATACCCACCAGGGCTGAACTTCTACTCGCCAGGGCTAAATTTTGACTCGCCATTGGCTAGTGGCGAGTGGAAATTTTGAGCCCTGGATGGAAGTATGCAATGGGGCGAGACAGGGGCAAATGGTGAGAGAAGTGGGGGAAGGCAATGGGATTAGCGAGAGAGGGGTTTATAGGAGATAGCGAGAGAGAGAGAGAGTGGGTGAAAAAGTAAATTACATTTACATCATATAAATCATTTGGATGCAGGGGAACTGTCTAATATGCTTTAATAATAATCATCATCATTGTCATCAGAAATTAAATTTGGCTGCAATTCCCAACCCCTATTAGCTCTCTGAGTGACATAGGGATGTGCAAATTATTGCATACTCTCTTACTCTCAAAGGGTTAAACTATGTTGATTTGTTGTCATTGTATTTTATAGCAGTAATTCTCAGCTCCAATCCTTGGATCACCCCAACAGGTCAAATTTAAAGGACATCTCTAATTAATCACAGGTGGAGCGATCACAATGACTAAGGGCGAGATGTTCAAAAAGTGGTGGTCACTGAAATTGTCTGAAATTGTCTGTAATCAGGATAAAAAAGTTCTAACACCACTGTATGTCGATTCTGTCATCTCCATCAAAGCCATCTTAAAATTGGGCACGGTTTAATATACCATTATATTGTAAGGTATTTTCAGGAATAAAATATCACTTTTTTGTCTGATTAATGTAATTTTTTCCCAACAAAATAAAAATGGCCTAAACTTGGAGAAGACAAATTAAAGCGGAACTTTCAACCTGTATAAATTAGACTTATGGAGATTAGCTTCTTAACAGTGATATTATCGGGCACAAGTACCAGGTTCTAAAGTAATCCTTCTTCTTCTGAGATCGGTGACCAGGTTTGCAGACAGACATCTTGGCTTAGAGACATCTACGCGCCTGCACTGTCCATCCCGGCCTCCTGTAGGAGGCATTGCATGGTACCTTAAAGGGATAGTAATACTGGCAAATTACTAATGCCCATATTGTAGCTTTGTTAAAAAGAAACTTATTGCCCCCAGTGTCATCTCTCAAACCCTTATGGTTTGAGAGATGATAGCTCTCAAAGTTCCCCCCTCCCTCCCCCTTCCCTGACTGAACGCTGACTGCAGGGATATCCAGTATTACTTGCATTAGGCGGCTCTGCAGCTGAGCCGAGATCTCGTTTATAATAAATAATTCTTTCACCGTGTGCTTGGTTTGCACTGTGCTTGGTTTGTGCTTGGTTTGCAAGCACACGTAGAAGACCGTTTTAGTGAAAGATTTCTTTTTTATAAACATGATCTCGGCAATGCTGCAGAGCCGCCTGATGCAAGTAATACCGGCTATCCCTGCAGTCAGCGTTCAGTCAGGGAAGGGGGAGGGAAGGGTTTTTACTTTGAGTGTTATCATCTCTCAAACCATAAGGGTTTGCGAGATGACACTGGGGGCAATAAGTTTCTTTTTAACAAAGCTACAATATGGGGATTAGTAATTTGCAAGTATTACTATCCCTTTAAGGTAACAGGAAGGGACAGACACCGCAGGAACGTAGACAGCTCTAAATCAAGACGCCTGGGAGTCAGTCTCAGAAAAAGAAGGATAGCTTCAGATCCTGGTACTTGTGCCTGATAATATCACTGTTAAAGGGATAGTAATACTTCGTTTTATCTTTATTTTATTTTGTAGGCATTCAAAAAACATGAAGAACGATATAAGTCTTAGCTCTCAAACCTTTATGGTTTGAGAGATATTCACAAGCAAAGTTTCCCTTCCTGCCCCTTTTACCTAGTGTAAGCCATCTCTTCTCAGATGTGGAATGCAGTCCATAGACCAGACAGATAACAGAAGGGGACAATCTTCTTCCTATGAGAACAATGAAAGCCCTGCCCCCCTTGACAAGTTTTTCAGGTTTTCTCTTATCTTAATTGAAGATTGTCCCTCTCTGCAATCTACCTGGGCACCTCCCTTCTGATCTGGCTGAGCAGTGTTACATCAGTAAAAGGGGCGGGAGGGGGATACTTTGTCATTGAATTACTCTTGTACTACAACTCTGACAGAATTGAAATAACACTCTCTAAAGTCCAAATACTATGATGATTAATTAGAGCTACTTTTATTATGAAACATTACTATTCCTTTATTGCCATATGCCTAACTATTGTGGGGGGACTTTATATAGGGAGTACTGTTAGCAGGAGTTAGAAGCAAAACTATAGAGTTAACTGGTAAAAAAAATGTCATTTTTTGAAAATTTGTCATTTGAAAGACAAAAAGGTCTTTGTTTCTTTGAAAATTTTCATTTCAAACACAAAATCCAAGACATTTTTAACATCAGGAATTTTAAGAGCAATATTCATCAAGATCTTCTTACCGTCATTTTTTAATTCTTTATGACTCATTTTCAAACGTTACGGATTTTCTTCTGAAAATATTGTCCAACTCGTGATCTGATCATTTTTTCAATATGACGTCTTTTTGAACATCTCTTCGTAAGATTCTTATAACCTACCTTTAACCCCTTAGTGACCAGAGTCCCCGAATCTCCACAAGGAACATCCGCTCGGGACGTACATGTACGTCCTCGGGCGGTAAGGGGTTAATCAAGCAGGTGATACAGAAAACCTGCTCTGTTATGTGTTCTGACAATTAACTCTTTATCATGCCTTAATGAATAACCCCCAATTAGTTTTTACTAGAACGATGGCCCAAATGTATAAAACTGGAGTTATTCTGGAGTAAACCAACTGCACCAAAGGGAGAAATAAAAATTGTTAAATTTCCATGCACTTGAATAGATATTTTTAATCCATTGAAAACCAGAGAGTTAAAAGTCTAATTTAATTGAACAATAATTTTTATTTTCCCCGTATAGTGCAGTTGGTTAACTCCACAATAACTCCAGTTTGCTTTTATACATTTGGGCCATTGTTCTAACTGCCCCATCATAATATAGTAAAAACTCCTTGGAGGTTATTCACTAAGGCGTGATAAAGAGGTGATAAAGTAGAGATGATGACTTCTCCAGTAATATCACTTCTCTGGTTCCTATGTTATTCTATGGATCTTATGCACTAAGATCTCCAAAACTTAAAGGGATAATAATGTTTCACAAAAACAGCATCTCCAATTAATCTTCATAGTATTTCAGCCGTAGAGAGTGTTATTTCAATACTGTCAGAGTTGTAGTACAAGAGTAATTGAATGATAAAGTACCCCCCTCCCTGCACTTTTACCTAATGTAAGACACCTCCCCTCAGATGTGGAATCTGGTGGCTTGACCAGACAGATCACAGCAAGGGACAATCTTCTTACTGTGAGAACAATGAAAACCCTGCCCCCCTTGACAGTTTTTTCAGGTTTTTCCCTTATGCTCACTGAAGATTGTCCCTCTCTGTGATCCATCTGGACAGTTTTGCTGCTGTGAGGTGAGCAGTGTTACACCAGTAAAAGGGGCCGGAGGGGGATACATTATCATTCAATTACTCTTGTACTACAACTCTGACAGAATTGATATAACACTCTCCATGGCCCAAATACAATGATAATTAATTAGAGCTGCTTTTATTATGAAACATTACTATCCCTTTAAGAAATCTTAGTGAATAGGCTGCATCGAATAATACAGGAATAGGAGAAGTGACATCACTGAGAAGTCATCTCCACTTTAGCACTTCTTTATCGCTCCTTAGTAAATGACCCCCTTCAAACCCTTTGACCATAAAAAATGGTAAGTTAAGTTCCTAAAATTAAAACGATAAAGAAAATTGTGTATTTGAAGAAAAGAAATACAAAACAAAGTGTAAAGTAAACTTTTAATTTTTAATTGAAAAGCAACAGTGTTCTTAAAGTGACAGGTTCACTTTAAGCTGTCACCTTGACAGTTAGTCTCTCTGTATATTTTATAACATGTCCTAAATAAATAAACCATATCTGAAAATAGTTAACCTCTTGAGGACCCATCTGGTCCTCAAAAGGTTAATTATTATTGCCTTCTTAAACAAAGTCACGTTTACTTTATCTATATTTGGCACTGAAATGCGTTGTTGACCTCTCAAGAATTCAGGAGGTTAACAGTCCTATTGAAGTTGCACAGTTCGAATTTATCCCCATGATATAGTTGGTTTGCTCCAAATTTGCTCCTCTCTTGCTTTCCGAATGCAACCCTTAGATTCTAAATATTGTTTCCCAACTTTACAGCTCTGTGAAACGCGTTGGTGTTTTATAAACAATAGTTGCATTATTTTCCTCTTTCAGTAAAACAATATGTGACACGTATGTGCTGATAGCTATGATGTGAATAGCATAACCTCTATAACATGGCATGTATAATTCAATTTTGTTATAGTTCAAAGGGTCTTTCCTCTAACATTCATGCTTTCACTCCACACCAGAAATTGGACGATCATGAAATAAATGAAAAAAGAATGCTTCGCTGGCTCCTGTGCGCATCTCATGGTACAAAGCAGAATAACTTCTCAGTTCTTACTGACAACTAAATTGAGGACAGCTCAGTGTGATTTCATGTGATGTCTCTTGAAATTACCATTTGACTTTGATAAAATATATCACTATTAATTCTGCTCTCCGCCAGACGCTCTTGTAAGAGAGAAAAGCCTCACTCATACAGAATCACATTGATCGGAGGTATATAAATACTTTCCCAAATGTCAAAAGACCATGATTTATGACACTGAATGAGGCCACAGTATGTTCAAAAGAAGATGCTGGTCAGCAATCATTAAATAGAACAATACTCTATATATAAAAACCATTGAGAAGAATTCATTATAATGTAATATATTAATAGTTTGGCATATTATCATTAAATGTATGTTGATTTTTTTTGTGCTTCACTTCCATTGTAAAATAAAGTGAGCCTAGCATAAATTTTTGCAAGACAGGTTTATATATTTTTTTTTTTGCTATGGTTTTTAACACTTTCAGTGTAAGAGGGGTATGCAAAGCATTGCAAAGCAATGTGTTGCGTACCTCTCTGACATTCTTTGGGTTAAATGGTTAATATTACAATGTGCAGTGAGCACAATTTTAGGGCCAGTGGTCCTGCTATGCCATGTTTGCTTCCATGGTTATGACATTCAGGACAAAGTGATGATGTCATCCCTTCAACCAAAGAGTAAGGATTCGGATTTCCTGGTCCTTATAAGGTAAGTGGGGAGACATTATTAGCAGGTGTTAATTCTCTTTTAAAGGGATAGTAATGTTTCACAATAAAAGCAGCGCAACTTAATCTTCATAATATTTGGGCCATGGAGAGTGTTATTTCAGTAATTTCAGAGTTGTAGTTCAAGAGTAATTGAATGATAAAGTATCCCCCCCACACCCCTTTTACTGATGTAACACTGCTCACCACAGAGCAGCAAGACTGTCCAGATGAATCACAGAGAGGGACAATCTTCAGTGAGCATAAGAAAAAACCTGAAAAACATGCAAGGGGGCAGGGTTTTCCTTATGATCACAGTAAGAATATTGTCCTTTGCTGTGAGCTGTCCGGTCAAGAGACCAGATTCCACATCTGAGGGGAGGCGGCTTACACTAGGTAAAAGGGGCGGGAGGGGGATACTTTATCATTCAATTACTCTTGTACTACAGCTCTGACAGTATTGAAATAACACTCTCCATGGTCCAAATACTATGTGAAACATTACTATTCCTTTAAAGGTGGACAATTAATGGTTTCCCAGCTATTCTGGAACTATAAATAGAGATGAGAAACAACAGCAAATGTTCTCTTGGATTTATTAAAACTGCCCAGAGATAACTGCAGATCTATCGAAATAAATTCAGACTGATTTACATATCGACAGATAGAAGGAGAGAGAGGGACATGGAGAGAACAGGAAGCCTGTGAGAGAGGGGTGGGAGTGGGGGTTGGCCTGATATTCTTGCTCCACCCAGGGCTTGCCTTTATATACCCTGTTATGTCTATACCAAGGCACCCTTTTGTGGTGTATCGGTTCCTGACATTTGTTACTAGTTGCTGTTATCGTATATGACCTGGCCTGCCTGACAACATTCCTGTGCTTCCTGTGTTGCTGCTCCATTACCGATTGATCTGGCTGAGAATCCGCTCCGTTGCTGAACTGATCTGGCTGAGATCCCTTTCTGTTACCGACTGATCTGGCTAAGAACCCACTCCGTTGCTGACCTGTCTGGCTTTTGAGCCTATTCTGTTGCTCCTGACCTGGCTGTTCTTCCGCTATGCTTGTTTCATCCCTGGATGATCATTCGTTCAGTTGCCATCCGTGCAGGGCAGTATTCCTCCGTCGTCCTAGTCTGGCCAATGTTACAAGCAGCGGATTCCCAGTTGCCTAGTTGTTGTGCACCACGTGGCGCTATTCGTATTTTGTCGACCGTAGGCTTGGAATTCGTGCTATAGCTACTTACTCTAACCGCCCTTGGCGGTGTGCACACACGAAGTACCGGTACAGTGCTATCAAGTGCTGACTTAGTTACTCAGATACATCTGTGTCTTCCTCTGCACTATTGCTGGGCTCACTCCCTGTGAGAGTTTCTGTTTATCTCTGGGTGTCTCCAGTTAACCCGTTCAGTGCCTAGACTGTCTAGGCTTGGTCTGTGCTCCTTCACTGTTGCAGTGCTTGGGATAAGGCCAGCACTTGTGTTACATTACACTTGGTAGTGTGTGGAGACACTGAGCCTCTTTCCTTGTCACAGTAGCCTTTGAGCTTAGAGCCAGCAATAGTGTTACGTCACACTGTTGTGTGAGGGGACACTTGTGGCCTTCCAGCTGTCTGCCTTCGATCCACCTCTAGCATTACCATCTGTAAGTGGTGGCCTCGGTCATCCTGGGGCCCCTGTCCCTTGGTCAGTGTTGCCTCGTTGCCTACTGGGTTCTGTGCCACCCAGACGTCTGGGTCTCGTGCCAATTACCACCTCCAGGACTACCTGTCACCGGCAGTCCTGCTGTCAGTTCTTATCACTTCCAGGACTACCTGTCATCTTCAGATCTACTGCCAGCCCCAGGTCGAGTAGCCTGATTTACCCTAGTCCACTAGGGGGAGGTAGCCTGCCCTTAAGTACCTCCAGTTCTCAGTATCCTATCTCAGTCATTCTGATTCCAGTCATTGCCTCCTTGACTTGCTATATATCTGTTGTTTCGTAATGTGGGCCTGCGGCCTTATTCCTTGCATGCACTTTATACAATAAAGTCATTTTAACCTTACCAGTCTGGTCTGAGTGTTCATTAAAAACCGTGACACTCATGGCCTGAGCAGGAGGGAGAAAAGCAATAAAGGGCTCCCAAATCTTTCAAAAGTCTAGTCCCCTGGATTCTAAGTCCTGAAATGAGTGGGTCCATTCCACTCGGACTATATCTAATGCAAAGCTGTGCTACTGGGACAGGATTGGTGGCATCCAACCATTACGTCAGAATAGCCTTTAAGGCCACTGTAACCAAAATATCATATAAACGGATCTGAGCCTTGGACAGAGGGGAAGTTTGATGAGGAATCCCCAGCAGCAGTTCCTGAGGAATAGCTGTTAATGGTGTGTGTAGCATGGTAAAAATGGCTAACTGTACTCCAGACCAAAAGGTCTGCATTTTGACACAGGTTCAAAAGTTATGTAGAAGGTCTGCCCTTGGGATGGAACATTTACGACAATGATCAGTATGGGTTATTCCCATATGCAAAGCCCTAGTAGGAGCAATATAGGCCACACAAGTTAACATGTAGAGCACAATATGTAAAGAGGCGGAGGAGTTGGCCTTCAAATGTCTACAGAAATTGTGTAAAATATCTACATGAGACAATTCCAGTAAGTGTCTTAGCCATGATCCAGCACCCGGATGGTCTAGGTCACCCATCTCCGATAAATCTGCTCGGCAGACACGGTATATGGCCATGTCGAGCACCGAACCTGAGCAGCCAAACCAGCATATTTAATGCAGGAGGTATTGGGGTATTGGGGTATTTGGGAAGGGAATAATCCAAATTGGAACTAAGGTAATGCCGTGCTTGAAGAAAGGCAAAAAAGTGACTATTAGGAAGCATATATTGGTTCTGTAACGTCTGAAAATCTTGAGAAGTGGTGGGGTCAATCTGTTCCCGCAGTGACTCACTACCTCTCAAGCACCAGTCCTCGAAATAACCATGAGCATTCCCTTTTTGGAAATCAAGAATGCCTACAAATGATTGGTATATGGATCTGTGTTTGGAGGTGGTGGATATACTGCCATGCCCTGCAAATATCATGGAGAAGGAGATTTTTTTGAACGTCGGCAGGCAGCTTAGATGCCGGGGCATGTAATGCATACCAAAGATGTATGGGGTGAACTAAACTGCTATCTCGTGCTGTGCAGGTGTATATATCAGAGGCATGTAACCAATCAATGGCACCCTCAACAAGCTGGAAACATTGTATAATTTAAGATCAGGTAAATTGATTCCTGCCTGTGTCGGGGGGTTACTATGTTTTCTCAGATTGATTCTAGAATGCCTCCATCTCCAAATAATCCTCAGAAATGCTCCGTTCAGAATGGAGATATCAGATTTAGTAAGGAGGATCGGGAGCATTTGAAATTTATAAAGGTGGCAAGGGAAGCAGATCATCTTAATCACATTACAACGGCCTACAAAGGAGAGGGGAAGAGAGCCCCATGTCTCCAAGCAGAATACTGAGAAATTTTTTTGATTGAGGGACCCACTGAAAAGCGAAGGAATTACGAATAGACCCATCAGGTAACTCGCCCATTGCTAATGCCTGAGACTTTGTATAGTTGATGTGGAGACCTGATACCCTCCCGAACAGTTGCAGAAGAGCCACTATGCAAGGCAGGGCCCTGACAGGGTCATTTATGAACAACAAAAGATTGTCAGCGAATGCAGATAAACAAAGCTTTCCTCCACCTATTGCAGTGCTGTCAAAATCATCCAAGAGGTGGAGTCTCTGAATAAGTGGGTCCAGCACGAGATTAAATAATAGAGGTGACAAGTTCCCTTCTGCAGAGTGAAGAGAGCAGAGTTCAACCCATTAGTCATTACAAATGCCTCCAGGTGGTTATACTTAGTATGAATAAGGCCCTAGAAACGCAGACCAAAGCCCTGATAGTTCAGTACACGAAAGAGATGAGGCCAAGTGATGCTATCAAAGGCCTTCTCTGCATCCAGATTCAAAAGAACTCCTGTGGTGTGAGCTGCCTTGGTGGCAGAGAGGATGGCTGCTAGAGCTTGTCAGATAGATTTGGTAGGGACAGCACCCATGGGTAAAGCCTGTTTGTTCCAGTGAGATCAAGGTGGGCATGATAAATTTAAGCCTATTTGCCATCACTTTTGTGAGGATTATAAAGTTTGAATTAATCAAAGAAATGGGGTGGTAGGAAACCAGGAGTCCCGGACCCTTTCCCAGCTTAGGTAAAAAATGATTCTTGCCTGAGTGTATAGGGGAGGAGTTTGGCCAGTCTCCAAGATAGCAGAGAAAACATTCTTCAGAATAGGGGCAGCCTGCTCCGAGAGAATTCTGTAGTATTTCCCAGGGAGACCATCAGGCTCCGGGGATTTCAGTGTAGGGAGATCTTTGATTACTCTAAAGATATAGGAGTATCCAGGTATTTCTCTCTGCTCGGTCGTTAAACCCGTTAACCCTGCACTATGAATGAATTCCAAGCCCGCAGGTGTGTCATCCTGTGGGGCACTGTATAAAGACTGTAATAAGATTTGAAAGGTCCGTTGATAGCCTCCGAGGTGGTGTGGAGCTCCCCCAAGAAGCCCATTACACCAGGGATCACAGTTGTACCCCTGCTTTGTCGAATTAGATTTGAAAGAAGGCGACCCGATTTGTTGACCTCTTTAAAAAACCTGCTACGGGCAAAACTGAAAGAAAACTGAGCCATCATAGTGAGCACATCATTGTATACCCATTTGGCCTCTAAGTAAGCCACTCAATTTGCGTCAGAATTATGCACTTTGTACACCCAGTACGAACGAAGAGCCTTATCCAATTCAAGAAGTTTTGTAGCCATTTTCTTGCGTTTATTAGCAACATAAGCAATGACACTGCCCCAGAGGACTGCCTTGGAGGCATTCCAAAACAAGAATGGGTCAGAGAGATGGGCTGCATTATCAGATGCATATTTGAGCCATTCCCCCTGAGGTAAGACTTAAAATGTTCACAGTTGGCTGGCATATGCCAGTTGTGAGGTTGTGTAGAAGTATAAGAGGGGGAAAAAACAATAGAAATAGGGGCATGGTCTGAAACAGTTATGTTGTGGATGTCAGGGGAGAACACGTAGCATCAGAAGAGGAGAGATCTGAAAATAGTTAATGCAGGAAAAAACCTGATGGGGGTTGGAATAGAAGGTGTAATCGATTTGCAAAGGGCTTAGAATTTACCAGGGACCCACCACCTCCAAGTGCCGCTTTAGATCGGAGACAAGGCTTCTGGTGGTGATAGAGTCTGACAGAGGGGCCAAACTTTTATCTAGGTGGTGATCTGCAAGGGCATTGATATCACCCCCAACAATCAGTGGAAGGGCAGGCTTAGCTAGGATTTTCTGGTGGAGTAGAGACGCAAAGGCTGGGCCATAGACATTAGGACCATAAACATTAAGTAAAAGGTAAGAAGACCCCTTAATTACTCACTCCAAAAGCAAATACCTAACTTCCGATCCCCCTCCATTTGGTAATTTAGGTTTTTAAGGAATAGAATCACTACCCCTCGCCTTCGTCTGGAGTAGGAAAAAGCTTGGCACTCATCAACCCAGCCTCGACGGAGTTTCCGGTGCTCGACGTTGGTCAGATGAGTTTCCTGGAGCATGGCTATTTGACAACCCAGAGACTTAAGATGTGAAAGAACCCATGTGCATTTCACATACCTATGAAGGACTGCCACATTCCATGAGACCTCAGTCAGAGGACATGGATGAGAGTGGGTCACAATGATCGTGGGTAGAGGAGTAAACAAAATATACATGTATAAAAAAGGCTCTCTTCCCAGCAAGAGAGAGCATCCCCAAAAAGAGGGAGAGCAGTAGTAGCCGGCTCATGACTTGGATAGCGGACCAAGGAAGAGGTAGGTAGGTGGCAGGGGTAAACACAAAAACATTATACACAGAGATTAACAAATTGTAGTAACATAGACATATTACAATGTCAATGAACAACACCAAAATGATCCGGATCGTTAAGTGCAGATCCCATGTCAGCTGGGGGAGGGAGGGGCAAAACAGGTGCCTCCCTTCCTGCAAAACCCAGAATAATTAAAAACCATGCAGGCACCAAAGATGTACAAAGGATCAGGTAATTCCGAAGCCATGAGAAACTGCCAGAACAGGAACATACAGTGAGTCATGGATCCGAGGGTGCATTTCATGCAGAACAACATGGTTCAATATTTCAAAAGTAAAAAGGACTAATAGTGCAACAATTAGCTCCAAGGAAGACCACAGAAGATGCCCAGTGGCAGCAATCAGGGAGGCAATGATGAGATGACGTGTTCCACGTCAATTGGCGTGTCCAGCCACTGGACTCCATTCTCCCAAATGTTCTTCAACTTGGCAGGGTATAGCAATGCAAATTGTACACCCCTGTCATGTAAAGTCTTACAATATGGAACAAAAGATTTTCATTTCTGAGACAAGTGGGCAGAAAAGTCCTGGAAGATCAGCAGAGAGGATTCTTTGTATTTGATGGAGTTTGATTTACGGTAGGCCGTTGGCTGGTTTTGTCAGCAAAGTTAAGCAGTCTGTTGCCATCACCTTCCATCTCTGGGCCAACTCTGTGGACTCTCTCCTCTGCCATCCCCCTGGGAGGTTGGGTAGATAACGTTGTAGAAAGTCCCAGAGCTCTTTTGACTTAACTGATTCCGGTAGACCAATCAGGCACAAATTGTTGCGTCTGCTTCTATTCTTCAAGTCATCAATCTTATCAAGGTAAACTTGAGTGATGGTTTCCAGTTTGTCTACTCTAGATTGTACCTTTAGAACATCACTCTCACATCCCAATGTGTGATTATCTTCCTCCTCAATACAATCATTTTGCTTCTTTATCTCTGACAATACATTGTCAATGGAGGACGAGAGTGTGGATAGTTTGGAATCAATCAGAGGAGTCAGCAAATTTGCAACAGCCTGGGCCATTTCCAAAGATTTTTCCATATTTTCTATTTGCTCCCTGGTGGATTGAGTTTGTTTACAAGTCTGTCCATCCTAGGAGGGCATGTGGTGCAGGGGTGCCCAGAGAAATCTGTGGTCGTATATATATCTCCAAAAACAGCAGTGATCAGGAAGCAAATGTGTGTGGGGGGTGCATGCGGGGAGCACAACACAGAGAGTCCCTAACAGGCATGGTAATCAGCAGGAGGTCATGAAGTAGGAGACCACACACTGGGATCATCTGGACTCTCAGTCTGGGGCCATTCAGCTAAAAGCCAAATATGGCAAGACATGCATCGGGGTATCATTGAACCTCAGCCAGAGGAGAAGGGAGCATAATGTACCAGGATGTAGGGAGGTAAGTTGCCAAGAGGAACCAGAGGTCTCCCAGCAGGCACAGAATAGAGTCAGTCCCAAATGTTCAGGTTGTCTTGTCTGGAAGGGGTGAGAGATGACAGACCACTGAGTGAGTCACCCCCCCCCCAGGCAGGTTTAATCTAGTACCATACAAACCTCTATCCAATGGCAGATGAAGAAAGAGGGGGAGAAGGCCAAGGGAGGCGGCTTACACTAGGTAAAAGGGCCGGGAGGGGGATAATTTATCATTCAATTACTCTTGAACTTCAACTCTGACAGTACTGAAATAACACTCTCCATGACTCAAATGCTATGAAGATTAAATGGAGCTCCATTTTTTGTGAAGCATTACTGTCCCTTTAACTAATCACAATTCAATTGTAAACTCAGAGCTGAATAATTTCCACAGCTAACCGGGGTCTTATCTCTTACAAGGCCTTCGGTTAATCATAAACCATAACCAAGCCTGCAGGAGAGCTATAGTTAATCCTTCTGCTTTGAGATAGGAATATGTTAGTTCCTCACTCTGTAATATATTGTTTTCCTATTTGGAACACCTTGTATTTGCATTCAGTGAGACTGATGAGTTGGAGACACCTTCTGCATTCAAGAATTTAAAAATCCCATTGTAAATCAATGGGCATTTGTATTTGTTTGCTATAGTGTAATTGATCTGCATTAGAATGGCACTACTTTTTGCTGGTATATCAGGCTTAATGTCTTTAGATATACCAGGCTATTATAAACTCTGCTTATACAAAAATGGATTTGGAAACAGTCAACTCTATCTTAGTGTTTTGTTGAGTAAGTCAAACAAATCATTTGTTAAAGAAACACTAACATGTAAGAAGGAAATTGGGTTATGTAATTTTTTTTTTTATTTTCAAAATAACTTTATTGAGTATAAGAACAAATACATAAGGAGATAAAGCAATGTTTACACAACATAGTAGGATACAATCGAGCAATAGCCACATATCAATTGTGGAACTTCCAGAGATATAACAGGGTAAAGAGAGATATAAGAGAAATGGGGAATGAAAACAGTTGAAGAAAGGAAGGGGTTAAGAGATATGTAACTAACCGGCAATTACTTAAATAATGGATTATATGGTGTAACTAACTCTAGATATTTTACTAGACATGTGTGAATTCATTCGGAGACATTCGGATTTTGTCAAAAATGGGGTCATTCGGAGACATTCGGCCAGTCCGAAACTCAAGGGTCATTCGGAAAAAATGATCCGACTCCGAACAGCCCAGGGCCGAAATTCATCAAAACTTTCGGAAGTTTCGGCAATCTACACATTTCCAAAAGTTTTGACTACTTTTGACCAGGACTTTTTTGTACTTCCTGTGCGCGCTCAATTACTTTCCCTCCATAATTTTCCCTCCATGTCTCTAGTCCAATTCCATTCTCCGTTTCATGCACTACTTCCCTCTTTTGTCTGTATTCGAATAGCCTTCTTCATTTCATGATGGGGGTTGGACTAATGACACAGTCACACAGACAGACAGCCTGCATTTCCTCATTGGGTTGTTGGAGCTCAGAGAGAGAAGAGATTAGAGAGTGTCCAGTTGTTGTGTAGGCAGGCAGGTAGCATTAGGCTAGGCATAGGTAGGCAGCCAGCATTCGTTCCAGTTATTGCCACTGCAAGAGCGAGTAATATTTGTTCCTGTGCAAAATATAAAAAAATATTAGGTATTTGTTCGAATACAGGGCCGGCCCTTACATGGGTCCCAGTGGGTCCATGGACCCAGGCGGCACTTTGACAGGGGCGGAAATTTGCCGTCCCATAGCATGTTTATTTTGTGCTCTTCCACCATTTCTGTGTTGCAGGGTGTCCCATCAGTGTGACTGTCAGCAGCTGGGCAGCCCTGTGCTCACTCAGTGGCGATGCCTGCTGGCTGCTTCAGTGACGTGAATTATGTGATAGTGAAACATTATGCCTATTTTGTATTGTTTATCGCCCACCTAAAGTCAAGACTTGAGTAAATAGGTCTACCGTTCCAGATTTGCTAGAGAGGTTTTACAAATACAGGAGGGTGCCCCCTGTACAAAATGAGTCTAAACATTTGGGATCCCTAGTATGAGTGCACAACAGTGCATGATGTGTCCTGAACAGGATTGCTGTGAGGTGTCTCCACCCAGAAGGTGCTGGCCGGGCTGAGCTTCAACATTGCGACAAGTGACCAACTAAGAGCACCGTGCCGTGCAGCCATAGCATCAACCCCTCCTACTCTCCGGGTCCCGCTGACTGGCAATAACAGGTGAATCACTAAGAGATCTGAAGCCTTTCTGGAAGTCCTTTCACTTGGAAAGGGGCTAGGTATTACTTGGGGGAGTTGCCTCGTGTGTAAATAATTTCTAGGTGGGAGATGAATGTGCATCACGTATGTGTTTCCTAACAGTAGTTAGAATACAACTCCCATCATCCCCTGATTATGACATTGGGAAATGCCCAGCAATTACCGTAGAGCCCTGTATTGCACACTCACGGAAAACGGTGATATTGCTATACTAAGACAATGCTGTGGACCCCTCTTCAGTATAGATGTCAAGCATTTTTTTATTTCTCTCCTGTGTTGCAGGTTGTTCACAACAGAATGTCTCAATTTTTCTTTTTAACACATTACATCTATCACATTACAATCATTGATGTTTATTCTTGATGTAGTATGAAACTCTACAATGTATATACACATAGAGTTATCTGATATGAGGGGAAATCAGGATAGGAAAACGAGAGAGAGGAATTTGGGTACTAAAGAGGGACAGTAGGGTAGGAGGCTGGTACCAGAAAATGAAACCTTAATCTTTATCCATGTACTAACATAGAATGTGACATGTAGTTTGTCCATGTTCGAGTCGACCACTTATGTTGAGTAGGATGTGACAGGCATGGGTTTTCGATGTCGAGCATATGCTAAATTGAATGACAGGCATGAGGTTTCGATGTTCGAACATATGCTATATTGAAGGACAGGCATGGGGTTTCGATGTTTGAACATGCTAAATTGAATGACAGGCATGGGTTTTCGATGTTCGACGTTTGCATTGTGACTGGCATCCCATGCTAGAGTAGAGGTGACATGCACAGACTTTCAATGTACGACAATGTCCATTTTTGGGATGGATCTTTTTCTAAATGCACACCCTGTCTGCAAATAATGATAGCAGCGTGCACGGAGGCGCACTGCTATAATTTAACCCATGTTAAATTCGGCCGAATAATTTGGAATGGATCAGAATTTCGTCCGAATCGAATAGGCCCGGTCCGAAATTAGGATCATCCGAATTAGAAAAAAAAAATTAGTCCGAATTCGAATTTTACCGAAAATTTTGCCCGTGCACAAGTCTATATTTTACACAATAACCTTGACTGATATATTATAGAGACAGATGAGAACTAGACTGACAATACATTAGTTCAGGACTGGATTGAAATCTCAGGTGCCCCTAGCCAAGGCAGTCTATGTCCCCATAGCTCCACCCATGACCATACTCTCACTATTCACATGACTCCACCCCCTTTTTACTGACACATAAAATACCCTTGGTCTATAACAAGCATGGACAAACAAGACTTTAACTCCTTGCCTCTACAATGCATTGGAGATCGTTCTAGGATACAAGGGATTAAATAATAACCTGCGAAGCAGTAGAAAACTAGTGCAGGGACATTGAGATTGTTATGGCCACACCCACAATTCAGAATGTGGGTGTGGCCAGCACAGCTGAGGCACCTCCCCTCAAAATTTGGAGCTATCTGTCTATTGGGAAATCTGTCCCTGCAAAAAGCTTAAGAACTGAGTATAATTACTGAAAACATTAATCTCCCAATAGTGCACATATATATTTTAACTAATATGAAACATCTTTTTTACCATGAGGAACATATATATGATAAATAATGAACTTCAAGAGAAGGTGTGGGCTAAACTAGGGACACACTGATCTGTAAATGATAACAAGAATGAACCCCAATAAGTGATAAAGAGGAGATGACTTCTCCAGTGATATCACTTTTCCAGTTCCTATGTTATTCTATGGAGCCTATTCACTAAGATTTCTTAAGTTTTGGAGATCTTAGTGAATAGGCTCCATAGAATAACATAGGAACTGGAGAAGTGATATCACTGGAGAAGTCATCTCCACTTTATCATCTCATTATTCACGCTTAGCGAATCTCCCCCATGATCTCTATGGTATCCTTTTGAAAGGTCGCACACAAAAGAGCATGCAACAATTTAAGACTTTAACCATGTCACCTAAAATAAAATGGCGACATGACAATCTCGAGTTGAATGACAGTGTGAGATTGCCGTGTCACCTAGTGAATGGTCACCTCGAATGCTTATACAGCCGCTTCACCTCCCAGCCACTGTATTCCATGTTTATACAGCCACTTCATCTCCCAGCCACTGTATTCCTTGCTTATACAGCTGCTTCACCTCCCAGCCACTGTATTCCATGCTTATACATTTGCTTCACCTCCCAGCCACTGTATTCCGTGCTTATACATCTGCTTCACCTCCCAGCCGCTGTATTCCATGCTTATACAGCCACTTCACCTCACACCCACTGTATTCCGTGCTTATACATCTGCTTCACCTCCCAGCCGCTGTATTCCATGCTTATACAGCCACTTCACCTCCCAGCCTCTGTATTCCGTGCTTTTACATCTGCTTCGCCTCACAGCCGTTGTATATCATACTTATACAGCTGTTTCACCTCCCAGCCTCTGTGATCCATGCTTATACAGCCGCTTCACCTCCCAGCCGCTGTATTACATGCTTATACAGCCGCTTCACCTCCCAGCAACTGTATTCCGTGCTTATACATCTGCTTCACCTCCCAGCCGATGTATTCCATGCTTATACAGCCACTTCACCTCCCAGCCACTGTATTCCATGCTTATACAGCCGCTTCACCTCCCAGCCACTGTATTCCATGCTTATACAGCCGCTTCACCTCCCAGCCACTGTATTCTATGCTTATACATCTGCTTCACCTCCCAGCCACTGTATTCTGTGCTTATACAGCCACTTCACCTCCCAGCCACTGTATTCCGTGCTTATACAGCTGCTTCACCTCCCTGCCACTGTATTCAATGCTTATACAGCCGCTTCACCTCCCAGCCACTGTATTCCATGCTTATACAGCCGCTTCACCTCCTAGCCGCTGTATTCCGTGCTTATACAGCTGCTTCACCTCCCAGCCGATGTATTCCATGCTTATATAGCCGCTTCGCCTCCCAGCCGCTGTATTCCATGCTTATACAGCCGCTTTACCTCCCAGCCGCTGTATTAGCCGCTTCACCTCCCAGCAGCTGTATTCCATGCTTATACAGCCGCTTCACCTCCCAGCCGCTGTATTCCGTGCTTATACAGCAGATTCACCTTCCAGCCACTGTATTCCGTGCTTATACAGCCGATTCACCTTCCAGCCGCTGTATTCTGTGCTTATACAGCCGATTCACCTTCCAGCCGCTGTATTCCATGCTTATACAGCCTCTTTCCTTCACAGCCACTGTATTCCATGCTTATACAGCTGCTTCAGCTCCCAGCTGCTGTATTCCATATTTATACAGCAGATTCACCTTCCAGCCACTGTATTCCGTGCTTATACAGCCGATTCACCTTCCAGCCGCTGTATTCTGTGCTTATACAGCCGATTCACCTTCCAGCCGCTGTATTCCATGCTTATACAGCCTCTTTCCTTCACAGCCACTGTATTCCATGCTTATACAGCTGCTTCACCTCACAGCTGCTGTATTCCATATTTATACAGCCGCTTCACCTCCCAGCCGCTGTATTCCATGCTTATACAGCTGCTTCAGCTCCCAGCCACTGTATTCCGTGCTTATATAGCCGCTTCACCTCCCAGCCGCTGTATTCTATGCTTATACAACCGCTTCACCTCACAGCCGCTGTATTCCATGCTTATACAGCCGCTTCACCTCCCAGCCACTGTATTCCATACTTATACAGCCGCTTCACCTCCCAGCCACTGTATTCTATGCTTATACATCTGCTTCACCTCCCAGCCACTGTATTCTGTGCTTATACAGCCACTTCACCTCCCAGCCACTGTATTCCGTGCTTATACAGCTGCTTCACCTCCCTGCCACTGTATTCAATGCTTATACAGCCACTTCACCTCCCAGCCACTGTATTCCATGCTTATACAGCCGCTTCACCTCCTAACCGCTGTATTCCATGCTTATACAGCTGCTTCACCTCCCAGCCGATGTATTCCATGCTTATATAGCCGCTTCGCCTCCCAGGCGCTGTATTCCATGCTTATACAGCCGCTTTACCTCCCAGCCGCTGTATTAGCCGCTTCACCTCCCAGCAGCTGTATTCCATGCTTATACAGCCGCTTCACCTCCCAGCCGCTGTATTCCGTGCTTATACAGCAGATTCACCTTCCAGCCACTGTATTCCGTGCTTATACAGCCGATTCACCTTACAGCCGCTGTATTCTGTGCTTATACAGCCGATTCACCTTCCAGCCGCTGTATTCCATGCTTATACAGCCTCTTTCCTTCACAGCCACTGTATTCCATGCTTATACAGCTGCTTCAGCTCCCAGCCGCTGTATTCCATGCTTATACAGCCTCTTTCCTTCACAGCCACTGTATTCCATGCTTATACAGCTGCTTCAGCTCCCAGCTGCTGTATTCCATATTTATACAGCAGATTCACCTTCCAACCACTGTATTCCGTGCTTATACAGCCGATTCACCTTCCAGCCGCTGTATTCTGTGCTTATACAGCCGATTCACCTTCCAGCCGCTGTATTCCATGCTTATACAGCCTCTTTCCTTCACAGTCACTGTATTCCATGCTTATACAGCTGCTTCAGCTCCCAGCTGCTGTATTCCATATTTATACAGCCGCTTCACCTCCCAGCCGCTGTATTCCATGCTTATACAGCTGCTTCAGCTCCCAGCCACTGTATTCCGTGCTTATATAGCCGCTTCACCTCCCAGCTGCTGTATTCTATGCTTATACAACCGCTTCACCTCACAGCCGCTGTATTCCATGCTTATACAGCCGCTTCACCTCCCAGCCACTGTATTCTATGCTTATACAGCCGCTTCATCTCCCAGCCGCTGTATTCCATGCTTATACAGCTGCTTCAGCTCCCAGCCACTGTATTCCATGCTTATACAGCCGCTTCACCTCCCAGCCGCTGTATTCCATGCTTATACAGCTGCTTCAGCTCCCAGCCACTGTATTCCGTGCTTATATAGCCGCTTCACCTCCCAGCCGCTGTATTCTATGCTTATACAACCGCTTCACCTCACAGCCGCTGTATTCCATGCTTATACAGCCGCTTCACCTCCCAGACGCTGTATTCCATTCTTATACAGCCGCTTCACCTCCCAGACGCTGTATTCCATGCTTATACAGCTGCTTCACCTCCCAGCTGCTGTATTCCATATTTATACAGCAGATTCACCTTCCAGCCACTGTATTCCGTGCTTATACAGCCGATTCACCTTCCAGCCGCTGTATTCCATGCTTATACAGCCTCTTTCCTTCACAGCCACTGTATTCCATGCTTATACAGCTGCTTCAGCTCCCAGCTGCTGTATTCCATATTTATACAGCCGCTTCATCTCCCAGCCGCTGTATTCCATGCTTATACAGCTGCTTCAGCTCCCAGCCACTGTATTCCGTGCTTATATAGCCGCTTCACCTCCCAGCCGCTGTATTCTATGCTTATACAACCGCTTCACCTCACAGCCGCTGTATTCCATGCTTATACAGCCGCTTCACCTCCCAGCCACTGTATTCCATACTTATACAGCCGCTTCACCTCCCAGCCACTGTATTCTATGCTTATACATCTGCTTCACCTCCCAGCCACTGTATTCTGTGCTTATACAGCCACTTCACCTCCCAGCCACTGTATTCCGTGCTTATACAGCTGCTTCACCTCCCTGCCACTGTATTCAATGCTTATACAGCCACTTCACCTCCCAGCCACTGTATTCCATGCTTATACAGCCGCTTCACCTCCTAGCCGCTGTATTCCGTGCTTATACAGCTGCTTCTCCTCCCAGCCGATGTATTCCATGCTTATATAGCCGCTTCGCCTCCCAGCCGCTGTATTCCATGCTTATACAGCCGCTTTACCTCCCAGCCGCTGTATTAGCCGCTTCACCTCCCAGCAGCTGTATTCCATGCTTATACAGCAGATTCACCTTCCAGCCACTATATTCCGTGCTTATACAGCCGCTTCACCTCCCAGCCGCTGTATTCTGTGCTTATACAGCAGATTCACCTTCCAGCCACTGTATTCCGTGCTTATACAGCCGATTCACCTTCCAGCCGCTGTATTCTGTGCTTATACAGCCGATTCACCTTCCAGCCGCTGTATTCCATGCTTATACAGCCTCTTTCCTTCACAGCCACTGTATTCCATGCTTATACAGCTGCTTCAGCTCCCAGCCGCTGTATTCCATGCTTATACAGCCTCTTTCCTTCACAGCCACTGTATTCCATGCTTATACAGCTGCTTCAGCTCCCAGCTGCTGTATTCCATATTTATACAGCAGATTCACCTTCCAACCACTGTATTCCGTGCTTATACAGCCGATTCACCTTCCAGCCGCTGTATTCTGTGCTTATACAGCCGATTCACCTTCCAGCCGCTGTATTCCATGCTTATACAGCCTCTTTCCTTCACAGCCACTGTATTCCATGCTTATACAGCTGCTTCAGCTCCCAGCTGCTGTATTCCATATTTATACAGCCGCTTCACCTCCCAGCCGCTGTATTCCATGCTTATACAGCTGCTTCAGCTCCCAGCCACTGTATTCCGTGCTTATATAGCCGCTTCACCTCCCAGCTGCTGTATTCTATGCTTATACAACCGCTTCACCTCACAGCCGCTGTATTCCATGCTTATACAGCCGCTTCACCTCCCAGCCACTGTATTCTATGCTTATACAGCCGCTTCATCTCCCAGCCGCTGTATTCCATGCTTATACAGCTGCTTCAGCTCCCAGCCACTGTATTCCATGCTTATACAGCCGCTTCACCTTCCAGCCGCTGTATTCCATGCTTATACAGCTGCTTCAGCTCCCAGCCACTGTATTCCGTGCTTATATAGCCGCTTCACCTCCCAGCCGCTGTATTCTATGCTTATACAACCGCTTCACCTCACAGCCGCTGTATTCCATGCTTATACAGCCGCTTCACCTCCCAGACGCTGTATTCCATTCTTATACAGCCGCTTCACCTCCCAGACGCTGTATTCCATGCTTATACAGCCGCTTCACCTCACAGCAGTTGTATTCCATGCTTATACAGCCGCTTCACCTCACAGCCACTGTATTCTATGCTTATACAACCGCTTCACCTCACAGCCGCTGTAATCCATGCTTATACAGCCGCTTCACCTCCCAGACGCTGTATTCCATGCTTATACAGCCGCTTCACCTCACAGCAGTTGTATTCCATGCTTATACAGCCGCTTCACCTCACAGCCGCTGTATTCCATGCTTATACAGCCGCTTCACCTCACAGCCGTTGTATTCCATGCTTATACAGCCGCTTCACCTCACAGCCACTGTATTCCGTGCTTATACAGCCGCTTCACCTCACAGCCACTGTATTCCATGCTTATACAGCCGCATCACCTCACAGCCGCTGTATTCCATGCTTATACATCTGCTTCACCTCCCAGCTGCTGTATTCCGTGCTTATACATCTGCTTCACCTCCCAGCCACTGTATTCCATGCTTATACAGCCGCTTCACCTCCCAGCCGCTGTATTCCGTGCTTATACAGTCGCTTCACCTCCCAGCCGCTGTATTCCATGCTTATACAGCCGCATCACCTACCAGCCACTGTATTCCATGCTTATACAGCCGCATCACCTACCAGCCGCTGTATTCCATTCTTATACAGCCGCATCACCTACCAGCCGCTCTATTCCATTCTTATACAGCCGCATAACCTACCAGCCGCTGTATTCCATGCTTATACAGCCGCTTCACCTCACAGCCGCTGTATTCCGTGCTTATACAATCGCTTCACCTCCCAGCCGCTGTATTCCATGCTTATACAGCCGCTTCACCTCACAGCCACTGTATTCCATGCTTATACAGCCGTTTCACTTCTCAGCCGCTGTATTCTGTGCTTATACAGCTGCTTCACCTCCCAGCCACTGTATTCCATGCTTATACAGCTGCATCACCTACCAGCCACTGTATTCCATGCTTATACAGCCGCATCACCTACCAGCCGCTGTATTCCATTCTTATACAGCCGTATCACCTACCAGCCGCTGTATTCCATGCTTATACAGAACTTCACTCCTCTGAGGTAGATAAAAATGAGTCCAGGACATACTTGAAAACAAAGTATAATCTCATTGTATTCTTCCTGGTAAAATACTTTCACAAAAATATATATATTCTTTATTTTATGCTTTAAACTTCTATGTATTTATGATGTTCAAATAAAATATAATTTACCAACTACACTCACTGTTCCTATTTTCTTATCTTCTATATAATTGTAAACATCATGTGCTTCCAGCTAGCATTTTAGATTAGATTCTTCTAATCCCAAACATGCAATTTTAATGCATGTGTAAACTCTCATATATAAACACCGTATGGGTCATTTTGGTACATGGATATTGCTTTAATGTACTGAGATTAGTTCCCACTTTTCTTATAATCATAAAAGCTGATAAAGGATCTCAAGCCCACTAACCGGCAATGCAGACTATCACTTCTGAGACACCTATCAAGATTGCTTTGGTACTGAGAGTCGTGGGGGAGATTCACTAAGCGGTGATAAAGAGGTGATAAAGTGGAGATGACTTCTCCAGTTTATCACTTCTCCAGGTTCTATGTTATTCAATGGAGCCTAATGCACTAAGATTTCTTCGCCTTTGGAGATTTTAGTGAATAGGCTATATAGAATAATATAGGAAATGGAGAAGTCATCTCTTCTTTATCACCTCTTAGTGAATCTCCCCCTAGAACCCTGGAAAAGGCAGGGATGGCTGCTCCCCCAGAGCATATGCAAGACTAAATGTTAAGCCTCAGAAAGCAAACAGAGGATTGTAATAAAAGTCATTCAGGGTATTTAAGTATCTATACCCAGTTCATTTGTACGTGTTAGTACTCCTTTAAATGGCTATGCACTTTTATTTGTTGTCTCATATTTTAATTAGATATTAGTTAAAGGGATAGTAATACTTCGTTTTAACTTTATTTTATTTTGTAGGCATTAAAAAAATGAAGAATGATATAAGTCTTATCCCTCAAACCTTTATGGTTTATGAGATATTCACAAGCAAAGTTTGCCCTCCCGCCCCTTTTACCTAGTGTAAGCCATCTCTTCTCAGATGCGAGTCTGGTTGTATGACCAGACAGATAACAGAAGGGGACAATCTTCTTTGTATGAAAACAATGAAAGCCCTGCCCCCCTTGACAAGTTTTTCAGGTTTTTCCCTTATCTTAATTGAAGATTGTCCCTCTCTGCAGTCTACCTGGGCACCTCCCTTCTGATCTGGTTGAACAGAGGGGGGATACTTTGTGAATATCTCTTAAACCATAAAGGTTTGAGAGATAAGACTTATATCATTCTTCATGTTTTTTTAATGCCTACAAAATAAAATAAAGTTAAAACGAAGTATTGCTATGCCTTTAAGCATGTGAAAAAGGGCACTATGCATTCCACAGGAATTCATATGAAAAGTGCAGTTTTACCAATTTTTACTACTGTTTCCTAACGATAAATGTGGTGTCAGTTTCCCACATGATGTCAGTGTGCTTGGGAGAGAGAGAGAATGATATTAACTAGTGTAGGTAGACAGGAAAAGAGATAGCGCTAGAGTTCATTGATTGGCGTATTAGTGACAACCAGTTGTTCTCTCGGCGTGGATCTGAAGGGAGACAAAAAAATACCTTTTTGACTAATAAGTGACAGACAGGAAGCTCCTGCTACCTGGACTGCTGAGTCTGATAATCTATTGTGAGTTTCAGACAGATAACTCTCAGACAGATATAAATACATTATACATTTAAGAGAGACAGTTATTTGACATACTGGAATGCAGTAACTGCATGCACTTACACACACACTCACTCCTATATGTGGAAGAGAAAGAGGTACTAACAGTTACGGGAGTGTGGTGGTGCTGCATGCCTGCACCAGCTGCTTAGCTGCAAGCTTTATCCTTTATTACAAGCTGCTGATTCTGAAGCTATCATAGGTTTATCCTTCTCCTGTAGCGTACACTAAAAAAGAGTTGTATTGGGAGAGAAAACTACTGCTAAAATTGTAACCTTAGCTACCTTTAAAGGCAGACAATCAAAGAGGGGGAGCTGGAGTTTCTTGCAGATGCAGGAAATATGGGTTTGATTACACTGACAGACGGGGACAATATAAAAAAATGACTGATAGGTGTCAGACAGGCTTTAACCCTTTAAGGAACAGAAGATTGTTCAATGAATTAGTCTGCAATGTATTGCACTCTTCTCTGGTCCTTAAGGGTATAATACTGAAAAAACATATATTGCAGGGCTTATTCTGCTGAGTAAATTAAGGGTACTCCAACTACTGATAAGTATTGTATTCGAAAGTTATTGCAGTATCTCAATAGCCTGAAATTGTACAGTGGCACTGTTGCTACACCATCTATGGACAGCTCTTGTTAGTTGACCATAAACCTCCATAGAATGGTATAGTGACATCCGTTAAGGTATACTGCACCCCAAAAAAATGAAAGTTTGTGCTGCAATAACTTCTGACTAAAACATTTCTCAGCAGTAGGAGTGCCCCTGTTTTACTGAACAGAATACATCTTCCAACAGATAGATAGATAGATAGATAGATAGATAGATAGATAGATAGATAGATAGATATGAGACCTATAGATAGATAGATAGATAGATATGAGACCTATAGATAGATAGATAGATAGATAGATAGATATGAGAGATAGATAGATAGATAGATAGATAGATAGATAGATAGCTATGAGATAGATAGATAGTTAGATAGATATGAGATAGATAGATAGATAGATAGATAGATAGATAGATAGATAGATAGATAGATAGATATGAGATAGATAGAAAGTTGTTGTCGTCTGGCACACACACCCTGGGGCGACAGTAAGGCGAAGATATTCATGTCTCCTCTATACTGCCAGTCCTGGAGATACAGGAGTTGGCCCTCCCTCAACAACCACCAGAAAAGCAAAAAAAAAAAAAATGTCTCACACACACAAACATACATACACAGACACACTCACACACATACACACAGACAGACACACACACACAGACACACTAACACACATATAGACACACACACTTACACACATACGCAGACACACACACACATACAGACACACTCACACACATATATACACACACATACATACACACTCACACATATACACATATACATACACACACATACATACACACATATACACATATATACATACACACATATATACATACACACATATAAACATACACATACACACACACACACACACATACACACACACATACACACATATACACACACATACAGACATACACACACTTTCACTCTTTCAAAACTGTCTCAGCTGGACCTGTAGTATGGCCACTGTAGGGAATCTGCAGCACCAGGGGGAACTTCCTGCCTTTCAAGGGGTCGAGCAATCCTGTAAATCTTGTATTGTTTAATGTGTTTAACCCTTTGAGTGCCAGAGCGGTACGCAACACATTGCAAAGCAATGCGTTGCGTACCCCTCTGGCACTCAAATGGTTAAAAATTTGAACATGGAGGACAGGCAGCCATCTGGTACAATTGTAACCCATTCAGTGCCAAAGCATTACGTAACGCATTTCTCAGCAATGCGTTAAGTACCCCTTAACCACTGAAGGGGTTAAGTAACACCATCATTGTTTAATTATTTGCTGTGTTTGGGGCGCACAAAAGATCAGCAGCATCGGGTGAAGCCTCATCCAAACAGCGACAACATACTGTTCATAAACTGGCCACTGTCACACCGTAGAGTTGTATGTCCAGCCCAGGGAACACAGCTCCGCACCGGGGTCACACTCACAGTATAGCCTTGCATATGGTGTGTCCTGCACATGGGCCAGATATGCAACTCTATGGTGTGACATTGGCCTGTAGATGAAAGTGCGTGCTGTCATCATTTGGATGAGGCTTTCCCCGATCACTTTATAATGTGCGCCTTGTACATTACATTACACTGTTTCTTAATGTCCATTCCAAAAAGCATGTACTTTGTATGTTGCATATATGATGAGGTGCGGGTCTCCAGCGCATTGCACCGTGCTTTGCAGTGCTCTGACGCGGGGACTTCTAATTTCAATTACTGTGTTTTGCTACATTACATGACAGTGCCTATTTATTTAAAGGAGCAGTAAACTTTTTTTATGAAAAAATATGTATTGTAGGGATTTTCCTATTGAGTAAAATAAGGGTACTCCCACTGCCAAGAGATTTATATTTCCAGAGTTATTACAGTTTAAAACCATGTTTTTTTACATTAGCAATGCCCTCTAGTGGTGAACTTCTAATTAGATTTCCTGTTGGATTCTAATGGAGAGGAAAGTCAGAAAAGTCTGTGACATACAGTTCTCCATAGAATGTGATAGAAACTGCTGAGTCACTTCCTGTCAGTTAGAACTATCAGGAAGTAAACACAGTAAATTCACTTTCTGTCAGTTAGAACTATCAGGAAGTAAACTCACTTCCTGATTATTTAAACTGCTATAATTTTTTAATAAAACATCTGACAGCGATAGGAGTGACCTTGTTTTATTCAGCAGGAAATGCTCTGTAAAATATGTGTTTTCTAAAAAAAAGTTTACTGCTCCTTTAAAGTCCAAAGCTCACACATTCTTTGTACTACCTAGTGTTTCGGCTCTCCAGCTCATTTCAGCAGGCTTTGCGATGCCCTGTACGCACTCTAGCAGGTTATTGTGTGGCTTAAATGAGCAATTAAATATCTTTGCTTTTTTTTCAGTACAGCATGGGACATACCCCATTTTTTGCTTTTCTTTCCCTTTTTATATGTATTTCAGACATATGACCCAGTCAAGTATGCATTTACACATATTTCCATATAAATACTGTGCCAGCTCTTATGAGTGTGTGTGTGTATATATATATATATATATATATATATATATATATATATATATACAGGCCTTAAAAGTTGAAGTCCTTTGCTACTAGCCAGACCTGAAAAGTTACTCACCACTGCAAGCCATAACATACCCACCAGGGCTGAATTTCTACTCGCCAGAGCTAAAGTTTCACTCTCCATTGGCTAGTAGCGAGTGGAAATTTTGAGCCCTGTATATATATATATATATATATATATATATATATATATATATACTAGTGTGAAGCCCCTTTACATGGGCCACAGTGTCACTCAGCAACCTGCCGGTTCCTGTCTTGACACTGGCAGCGCTGCAGTCATGTGCAGTACAGACTGCCCGCACAGCGGCTGATACGGAGTGAAGCGCTCCGAATTCAGACCAGAGTCCTCTCTGCACACCTTCCTGGGACTCAAAGGGTTAAGATTTTCTGGTCCTAGGAAGGTAAATGGGATGTGTTATTAGAAAGTGTGTCTTCTCCTTTAAACGAGCACAGCAACTACCTTTGCTGAGTGTGGCTCACTGCTGTACACTGGCCTCAGTATTGATGCAGATCTTCCTATTGCGCCAGCCTCATTGTCCATTCCAGGAATGTTTTACCTAGGATCAAGCAAATGAAGTTGTATCCCTTTGTGAAACAGAAGGGCTTGTCACCTATTTTCAGCACAGTCAGAAGTAGATAAACTAAAAATACCATAACTCGGGGCAGCATGGGGTCTTAACTTGTCTGTTTCAGCCCTTGACACTGCACATGATGCAGAATAATGAGAAACTGTAGGATATAAATACAATAACGGTTTTAAAATAGGGTATGCCAGAAAACAGGGAGGGAGAAGGAAGAAGTCCTATCTATATAATTCTTTTTAACTCTCTCTAGGTGGGAGTATACTGGTTATTTCTATGACTTATTTTGGTTTTACTATTATCAAGAAGACGCAAAATGGGAGGTTTCATCATAAATGTCCTGGATAATTGTACAAGCAAATTATTACCATCCTGCAGAACCCATAGATAAAGAGCAGCCTTTCCTAAACCTACCCTCGGTGGGGCCTTCATTTCAAAGAGAGTAATATTTATTTCTACCTATTGAGGGAGATTGAGGGAATTATTTGGATACTAATTGAAGATCCCATTACACGGGCCACAGTGCCACTGCCAGCCGGTCGCGGGGCAGTCATGCTCAGTAGAGACTGCCCGTGCCGCGGCTGATACAGAGCGTCCAGCTCAGAATCAGCCAATCCGCGGGCAGTCTCTACTGCGTATGACTGCAGCACGCACAGCAGTCTCTACTGCGTATGACTGCAGCACGCACAGAAGCCTCTACTGCGTATGACTGCAGCACGCACAGCAGTCTCTACTGCGTATGACTGCAGCACGCACAGCAGTCTCTACTTCGTATGACTGCAGCACGCACAGCAGTCTCTACTGCGCATGACTGCAGCACGCACAGCAGTCTCTACTGCGCATGACTGCAGCACGCACAGAAGCATCTACTTCGTATGACTGCAGCACGCACAGCAGTCTCTACTGCGCATGACTGCAGCACGCACAGAAGCATCTACTTCGTATGACTGCAGCACGCACAGCAGTCTCTACTGTGTATGACTGCAGCACGCACAGCAGTCTCTACTGCGTATGACTGCAGCACACACAGCAGTCTCTACTGCGCATGACTGCAGCATGCACAGCAGTCTCTACTGTGTATGACTGCAGCACGCACAGCAGTCTCTACTGCATATGACTGCAGCACGCACAGCAGTCTATACTGCATATGACTGCAGCACGCACAGAAGTCTCTACTGCGTATGACTGCAGCACGCACAGCAGTCTCTACTGCGTATGACTGCAGCACGCACAGCAGTCTCTACTGTGTATGACTGCAGCACGCACAGCAGTCTCTACTGCATATGACTGCAGCACGCACAGCAGTCTCTACTGCGTATGACTGCAGCACGCACAGCAGTCTCTACTGCGTATGACTGCAGCATGCACAGCAGTCTCTACTGCGCATGACTGCGTCGGTACACACACTTTAGCGAATTATTATATAGGATGTGAGTAAGGAATTATGAAGGCTTTATCAGACAGGTCAGAGAACAAAGCTCTGTTAAGATTATATTCTCCAACAACTAAACCAAGGATATCTAAAACTATTTAACTGGTGAAAAACAAAAAGAGCACATAGTATAGGCAGTTTAAGAAGATCAGTTTAATGAGACTAAAGCAAATAGGTGACAGGCCTGCTTTTTATACACATACAGTGTCAAAGTGGTTGAAAAAAAGATGTCCATCCGTCAAGTTCTACCTTTCCCAAATCAACTTATATCATTCTTCGTGTTTTTTTAATGCCTACAAAATAAAATAAAGAAGGGTCAGTGAGTTAAAACAGGGATCCTGGTAATTAAAAAAATATAGATCTAAATAACTTGAGAACTACATTTCTTATTAAATCATAGTTAATACAATGTATAGGTGATTTGAAAAGCTATTTCAAAATCACCATTTGGATTTGGTAATGGGGTCCTTTTAACTCTTCGAGGGCCAGAGGGTTGTCCTACTTTGCGATTCATGTGTTGGGGACCCTCAACATTTAAAAGCTTTATATCAAATGCACAAATGCACACATCTGCCTGGACAAGTCTCTAGCACTCAGAGAGTTAAGATCTTGTGTTCGTCACAGAAATATACACCTATCTCTATCACATTTTCCTACCTCTCCTATTACCTCTGAGAGAAAGAGGGGTGTGCCATGGCCTAATTTCAATAAACAATCTGATCTTGGGTTCAGTGAAGCTACAGGAATAATAAAACAAGCTTTCAAGCTTCACATGTTAAATATAGTTTTATGCTAATGTTATATTTTGAGCACAAGCAAAATCACTTCTGCAGGAAGCACAGCAGGAAGGGCAGACGATGAGCTTCACAGATGTACTGTTCGCCAAGCAGAATATATTCTGTTTGCCATTCACCCTTTAAGTGCCAGAGAGGTACTCGACGCATTGCTAAGCAACGTCGCATACCCCTCTGGCACTTAAAGGGTTAAAAGAAATGAATCGTCTTTTTTTGTCGGAGCGTTGCTCAAGGATTTCCATACTGTCTCTCTGACTATGGGTCGCTTGCACATCTTCAAAATGGAGCAATTAACCCTTTGAGTGCCAGAGGGGTACCCTCTGGGTTAAACTACATTACAGGGAGCAAAAACGATTCCTCGATTTTCTTTTTTTTTTATTGGTTTAAATGGGCTTTTAAGATTTTTAACCCTTTGCGTTCTGGGGGGGCACTCAAAGGGGTAATGTTGGAAAATCAATAGTAGTATCATAAGTGACAAATTAGCATTCCCATTGATTTATACAGAGTTGTTAACCCCTTGAATATTTGAGATGTCTCCAATTCAGACCTCTCCAGCATTCAAGGGGTTAACGCCCTCCCCTAAATATAATTAAAAACATTAAAAGAGACATTCAACCATATATCCCTTTGAACGTCACGCATTGCAAAGCACTCAAAGGGTTAAGAGCCATTGGGGTGAGCAGCATGTTATAAAGCTATGTACCGCACACCATTCTGGTCTTTAAAGGGATAGTAATGTTTCATAATAAAAGCGGCTCTAATTAATCTTCATAGTATTTGGACTTTGGAGAGTGTTATTTCAATTCTGTCAGAGTTGTAGTTCAAGAGTAATTCAATAACAAAGTATACCCCTCCCGTTCCTTTTAATGATGTAACACTGCTCAGCCAGATCAGAAGGGAGGTGCCCAGGTAGACTGCAGAGAAGGACAATCTTCAATTAATATAAGGGAAAAACCAGAAAAACTTGTCAAGGCGGGCAGGGCTTTCATTGTTCTCATAGGAAGAAGATTGTCCCCTTCTGTTATCTGTCTGGTCTATGGACTGCATTCCACATCTGAGAAGAGATGGCTTACACTAGGTAAAAGGGGAGGGAGGGGAAACTTTGCTTGTGAATATCTCTCAAACCATAAAGGTTTGAGAGATAAGACTTATATCGTTCTTCATGGTTTTTAATGCCTACAAAATAAAATAAAGATAAAACGAAGTATTACTATCCCTTTAAAGGGATAGTAATGGCAGAATAAAAGTGCATCTCCGATTGATCCTCACACAACGAGGATCATGTAGAGCTGTATTTCAATAGTTTATGTTTTGTAATTCAAGAGTAAATCAGTTCTAAAGTATTTCCCATCCAGCCCCTTTAACCTACCCTTAGCCGCCTCCCCTCATATATAGAATCCGGGCGTGAGACCGGGTAGCGCGCAGCAAGTGACAATCTTCATCCACTGAGTAGAAGGAAATCTCTGCACCCTTGACGAAGGATGCGCTCCATCTGGCTGGCTCAGAGAGGCAGCGTGACATAGGTAAAAGGGGAGGGAGGGAGATACTTTAGAAATGATTTACTATTGAACTACAAAACATAAAGTATTGAAATTCAGCACTACATGATCCTCATTATATGAGGATCAATCAGGGATACATCTTTATTCTGCTATTATTATCCTTTTTAAATCAATTTGAAATTTTAATTGATCCCTAAGATGCAGTTGGTTTACCCCAAAATTACACCACTTTACTTAGTACATCAGTCTGACTGTCTGACCCGAGCAATTAAGGAAAAAAACAAATTTACCACAGGTGGGAAATAAATATTCCTAAAATCTCCACTGATTTAAATGGGGGCTTTTTATCTCTATGAATGTGAGAGATCTTAGAAACATAAAGCCCCAATTTAAATTAGTAGGAACATTAATCTGTTCCCAGTGACACACTTGGTTTGCTTTCGTGCATATAGTATGGCTCATTGTGGGTATCCACATTACACCATGACCATATAGTGAGTTTCCTACGGAATTTTGAAGGTGTCATTGAATTGTTAAAAAAGACAGTTTCATTCAATCTAATTCATCAGCTCATATCAGATTGTGGAAAAACAAATTCCAAGAATATTATATATCTACAATCCAATGTTGCTGCAAACTGCGTTCCGGACCATTTGTCCTGTTTCCTGGACCAAAATGCTGGGCGAACTCTAGAACTCAATTTTGTTAATGACTTGTATTATTCACCTCTCTCATGGCCTCTGTAGAATCAAAGTGTTAGACAAAGGGTGTGAGAGAGAGAATGAGAGATAGAGAGACAGGGAGAGACAGAGAGATGATTCAGATCAAGAGAATGAGAGAGAGAAAGAGGGAGAGATAGAGAGAAACAGGATGAGATAGAGAGACAGAGAATGAGAGATAGAGAGACAGGGAGAGACAGAGGGATGATTCAGATGAAGAGAATGAGAGAGAGAAAGAGGGGGAGATAGAGAGAAACAGGATGAGATAGAGAGATAAAGAGAATGAGAGAAAGAGAGAGAGAGAGAGAGGTAAAGATAATGTGAATGAGAGATAAAGAGAATAAGAGATAGAGAGAGAGAATGAGATAGAGAGATAAAGAAAATAAGAGAGAGAATTAGAGAAAGAGATATAGAGGATGAGAGAGAGCTACATAGGATGAGAGAAATATCTGAAGAGACAAAAAGAATAAGACAGAAAATGAGAGACAGTGAGAGAGAGAAAGAGAGAGAATTAGTGTGTGGTACGTGTAGTTCTGTGGCTACCAGTGGAATAAAACTGGGGTTTCAGTCACTGTGTGTGTAGTTCTGTGGCTACCAGTGGAAAAAAAACTAGGGTGTCAGGCAGCATATTGTGGTACTGTGGAACAAGTATGAGGTAACATAGTAACATAGTAACATAGTAATTTAGGTTGAAAAAAAGACTTGCGTCCATCTAGTTCAACCCTTTTCCTATTCCTTATCAACAAGCCCTAAGTAAATATTAATCCCAATACTAAAGTACATAGCCCTCTATGTTATGCTCTTTTAAATAAGTATTCAGGCCCTTTTTAAAGGCATCTAATGTATTCAATAGCACCACCTCCTCAGGCAGTGAATTCCATACCTTTACTGTCCTTACAGTAAAGAAACCCTTCCACTGTTGTAGATTAAATCTCCTTTCCTCAAGTCTAAGCGGGTGGCCCTTTGTCCTATGTACTGTTCTGTATGGGCCCTGTTAATGTATGATTGATACTGTGGTGAACAGTGGATAGTGGAATAAGGCTGTGGTGTTAGACTGTACGGCTTCTGTGACTATCAATAGACAATGAAACAAAAATGGGGTATCAGACAAGTGTGGTTCTGTGGTTTACAAATCATAACTCAGCAAGAACATTGCACAACATCACCCAGCTCTGAAATTACAGTTTATAAAAATGATCTGTCACGTATGTAACGGACAGATTCACTGATCATTTGTGATCACAAGTGATGCAATTGATTATGTCATTTGTGATGTAAATGATATAACTTGTGATGTGCACATGTGACATGTCATCAGTATGTCATCGATGAAGTCATTCATAATTTTATGTCATCAAAGGATATGGAAGTGTGGAATTAAGTTTGAAGTTAACCTGTATTTCACAGCTTTTATGTGTTTGAGCAGGAAATTAACTCTTACTTTAACTTTTTTACCATCCTATATAATAATTCGCTAATTCGTGTGTAACGCACGACATGTGCAGTAGAGACTGCCCGGGCCGCGGCTGATACAGAGCTGGTCACTCCGAAGGAGCGTCCAGCTCTGTATCAGCCATGGCACGGGCAGTCTCCACTACGCGTGACTGCCCCGCGACCGGGTGACAGTGGCACTGTGGCCCATGTAACAGGCTGTTTAACTAGTTAAATCTTAAATTAATTCTGGAGAATAAACCAAGGAAACAATGATTCATTAGTATTTTCTGACCATATTTTATGTTGAGTTGTTATTTTTCCTCTAAATATATCCTCTCTGCAATACAAAGTTTATAAGATTTTGTTAGTAAAGATTACATCTTATTAGTATAATTGTTCTTGGAAAATCATAAATATGTAATTATTGAGCATATTTGTTAAACTGTAATGCACAAGTAGGCAAATACTGCTCTGGAATGACACATTTCTTATGTTTTATATTTGTCATTGTTAGCAGTCACAGACAAAAAAGCATAGTTAACTCATGTGATATCAGTATTGATTACTCCTCCTTGTTAATATTCACTGACAGTAAAAATAATTGCATTGATAAACACAGCACATACTGCACTCACTGACCTGCTAAACCTATGGTAATAACATAATTAACATCAATAATAAATGACCAATATTCCATGACATAAATATGACTTTACCAGTTACTGATTTTTCCTATTAATAGTCACTGATAACTGAAAATTGGTTTAACGCATTTCACTCTGATTGCATTGTCTGACTTGATTTACTGATGCATTAATTCTATCAATAAATAACTGAAAACCTATAATTGACTTATGTGGATCTGGTCTCTCATTATTAGAAAATGAGACCATTTTCTTCTCATGACATTAAGGGTCTTACATACAAAAGAAAAGAGCTGTAACTATCCAGTGAACTATTTACGCCAAGAGCAGAGCCAAGAATGAGAGGTCATCCATTAAGACTAGAAAGGTGCTTCTGACTAAAACAAAGGCAGGGATTTTTGACAGTAAGGGGGGTAAAGCTATGGAATTCTTTGCGCTGGGATGCTGAGCTTGCAGATACTGTAAATGGTTTCAAAAAAGCAATGGATGCCTATCTAGCGCAGAACGATATTGAGAATTATGACAGATGGCTTCAATGCAGATAGGTTGTTGTTCATCCAGGGATGACTGCCATTTGGAGTCAGGATGGAATTTTTTACCCACTTGGGGCTTAATTGGATATGACTTTTGTAGTTTTTTTTTGCCTTCCCTTGGATCAACCGGGAGGATTTTGTATCGGCTGCACTTGATGGACGTGTGCCTTTTTTCAGCCTTGTCAACTATGTTACTATTTCTTAAAGGGTTAGTAATGTAAAAAAAAAGGTTTTTTTACATTTGGAACAGCTTATAAAGTTGAGCTAAATGCAAAAAAACATATCTCTCAAACCACTATGGTTTGAGAGATACAGGCTTTTAACGTTCGATGTCTCCTGCTGACATCTGTAAAGCTGTCAAAAGGAGATCCGTGTCAGTTGGCACAGAGGCTCTGCAGCAAAGCCGCATCGAGGTAATTGACAACTAATCCCTTCAATGGAATGGTCTACAACGTGTTCTTGCAAACCGACACAAATCTCCTTGCTGACAGCTTTACAGCTGTCAGCAGGAGACATCAAACTTTAAATGCCTGTATCTCTCAAACCATAGCTGTTTGAGTGACACTTTTTTTGCATTTAGCTCAACTTTTTAAAAAATTCAGCCTCGAAAGTGTATTTTGTTTGCTCTTCTTAGCGTTCATGCATAAAACTGTAGATGTTATAGCAATTATAGAATTTGCAGCACTCATTTAAGCTCTAGGACATTGTAGACATTAACCTGTCTTATGTTCAAAGGCTTAAAGAGTTAAGGAATAAATAATACATCCGTATAGAAAAAGCCTTATTATCTCTTTCAGTGTGTTGGATATAGCTCTTAAATTCAAGGAGTTTAAAGTCCCATTTTATCTAGCATATTTTTTTAAAATACTCTTCATTGGATTTTTGTTATATAAATCACGCAATAAACAGAAGGATACCAAATAGCAGTCTTGACAAATCAGAAGGTGCGTCTAGTAGGAAACACAAAGGTACATGGCAAGTTGAATTGGTTGCTAGTATAATGAGAGTTATACAGGTTCATGTTAACCTTAGTTCAATTCTAGTACAAGGCATTCTGAGATGTAAAATATACAACAGTGGAAGGAAATTCCAACCAAAAAAAAAACAAAGAAATCAGAACCTCTCTTAAAGGGATAGTAATGTTTCATAATAAAAGCAGCTCTAATTAATCTTCATAGTATTTGGACTTTGGAAATTGTTATATCAATACTGTCAGAGTTGTAGTACAAGAGTAATTCAATGACAAAGTATCCCCCTCCTGCCCCTTTTACTGATGTAACACTGCTCAGCCAGAGTAGAAGGAAGGTGCCCAGGTAGACTGCAGAGAGGGACAATCTTCAATTATGATAATGGAAAAAGCTGAAAAACTTGTCAAGGGGGGCAGGGCTTTCATTGTTCTCATAGGAAGAAGATTGTCCCCTGCTGTTATCTGTCTGGTCTATGGACTGCATTGCACATCTGAGAAGAGATAGCTTACACTAGGTAAAAGGGGCGGGAGGGGGAAACTTTGCTTCTGAATATCTCTCAAACCATAAAGGTTTGAGAGATAAGACTTACATTGTTCTTCATGTTTTTTTAATGCCTACAAAATAAAATAAAGATAAAATGAAGTATTACTATCCCTTTAACTAGTTGAATGGCAGAGAAGTAGCCAACACATTTCAACACAATTCATTGGGTTACTCTCTTGCACTGAAAGGGTTAATGTGACATAACCAAAGCTCACTTAAAGGAATAGTAATACTTCGTTTTATCTTTATTTTATTTTGTAGGCATTAAAAAAACATGAAGAACGATATAAGTCGTATCTCTCAAACCTTTATGATTTAAGAGATATTCACAAACAAAGTATCCCCCCCGTTCAGCCAGATCAGAAGTGAGGTGCCCAGTTAGACTGCAGAGAGGGATAATCTTCAGTTAAGATAAGGGAAAAAGCTGAAAAACTTGTCAAGGGGGGAAGGGTTTTCATTGTTCTTATAGGAAGAAGATTGTCCCCTGCTGTTATCTGTCTGGTCTTACAACCAGATTCACATCTGAGAAGAGATGGCTTACACAAGGGTGGGAGGGGGAAACTTTGCTTGTGAATATCTCTTAAACCATAAAGGTTTGAGCGATAAGACTTATATCGTTCTTCATGTTTTTTTCATGCCTACAAAATAAAATAAAGATAAAATGAAGTATTACTATCCCTTTAACCCTTTAAGTGCCTGAGGGGTATGGAACGCATTGCACAACAATGCATTCTGTACCCCTCTGGCACTCAAAGGGTTAACATTTATCTCTCTAGTATCCAAAGTTCTGAAGCCCCTTTTGAATCACAGGTAATTTGAGGTATGTTTATTCCATCCCTACTGTGCTGTACAGTTCTTACATGGGATTATACAATTCCATGGCTCTTTAGGCCGAAATGAATTCAGGTATGAGCTGCGCAATTATGTTCTATGGTTCTCTATTCTGTACAGTTTGATTGCCTGATGTTGACATGTGAGCTCTTGTGGATTCAGACACTTTCTCGACATTAAACAAGCACATTAGCAGATGAACTCAACTGCAGGTTGCTTTTATAACTCAGCACTAGCTGTGGAATTGGACTCCCCTCGGGGAAGCATGGAATGTTTATGCATTTATTATTAAGGCTTTACACAAATCTCTATTCATATTAAATATTCTTGGGTGAATACATTTTAAGAGTTATTTGGTCTCCTTCTCAAACTAGCAACAAGCAAATAACATTTGGAAGTTATTACTGTGGGAAGCATGGAATAAATGAAATGCTGATTGAGTTAGTTTCCAGGAGCTCTTAATTAACCTATGCTTGTATGACAATAAAGTAAAAACATTGTAATAATTACAGAGACCATTTCCAAGCACAATTTTCTGTCTGCGCACCAATCCGGTGGAAGAAGATTTTGATATAATAATAAAATATTGTTTCTTTAGGGAATTTGGAATTTACTCAATGTGGAGTTGTGCTAATTATGTTTCTGAGGTATGACAGCAATTGTTTGAAAGAGCAGTAAACTTATATTATAGCATTAAGGCATTTGTATTTTGTTTCTGTTAAGAATAAACAGAATATCTTCTGTTGAAAACCGCAATGGCTTGAAATAAAATAGCACAAAAAATACAACAAAAAGTTAAAGGAGCAGTAAACTTTTTTTATAAAAACAAACATTTAATAGAGCTTTTCCTGCTGAATAAAACAAGGTCACTCCCGTCGCTGTCAGATGTTTTATTCAAAATTTATAGCAGTTTAAATAACCAGGAAATGAATTTACTGTGTTTACTTCCTGATAGTTCTAACTGACAGGAAGTGAATTTACTGTGTTTACTTCCTGATAGTTCTAACTGACAGGAAGTGACAGGCAGTTTCTATCACATTACATGGAGAACTGTATGTCTCTGACTTTTCTGACTTTCCTCTCCATTAGAATCTAACAAGAAAGCTAATTAGAATTTGACCACTAGAGGGCACTGCTAATGTAAAAAAACATGGGTTTAAACTGTAATAACTCTGGAAATATAAATCTCTCAGCAGTGGGAGTACCCTTATTTAACTCAATAGGAAAATCCCTACAATATATATTTTTTCATAAAAAAAGTTTACTGCTCCTTTAAGGTAATGTGTTTCCACCAGTAAACACACAATATAAATCTCATAAGAGGTGGAGGAGGCAGTCAGCAGCACTAGTGGTAAAAGGACGCCTCATGATTCTGACCCAATAGTCTCAGTCCACCAACATTGTCCCTCTGAGGAAGTATATTGAAGAAGGCGGAACTGGTTAGCAGTATGAGCAATAGCACACATCAGCTGCCTGTTCCTGCTACTACTGATGCCAGTGTGTCTTCTTCTGAGGAAATGGTAGGGGAGGGATGGCCTGGAGGGCAGGGGGGCAATTGCCCACGGGACAGTCATATGTCTGGGCTGGTGAGCCACTCCCTCTTGTTGCTGCAAATGTAGCTACACTAGCGATACCACAGAGCTTACAATTGAAATGGAGCTACACTAGTGATACCACAGAGCTTACAATTGAAATGGAGCTACACTAGTGATACCACAGAGCTTACAATTGAAATGGAGCTGCACTAGCGATACCACAGAGCTTACAACTGAAATGGAGCTACAATCCAAGTGGAGCTACACTACTAGCATAACTTGTTTATCTTGTAAGTTCTATGGTATCACTAGTGCAACTTATCTTACATTGAAAGCTCTGTAGTTGCACCAGTGTAACCAAATTTCAACTGTAAGCTTTGTGGTATTGCTTGCCTTACTTCACAACACTAACCCTTTGAGTGACAGAGGGGTATGCCACGCATTGCAAAGCAATGCGTGGCATACCCCTCGGGCACTCAAAAGGTTAATGGCAATCTTAAAACTAACAAACGGGAGGGGTCTGGGACAGTGGGCTGGAACAATTGTAAAATCGGGCCACTTGATTGTAGTTGCCCTCTAGGCCACAAGTTGGCAGCCCTCCCCTGGGAAATGGTAAGTATAACAGCAGAAGACCCTCTGTTGCATTTGTCCTACCCAACCAGTCCCAAACAGCAGCAAGAGCCTGGTGGTGGAAGTGTTGAGAGTGAGGGTGATGGTGGAGCCGATGGCATGGAAGAGACTATGAGAGCATTTTTAGTAGAAGAAAGAAATGCAAATGGGGATGGGCATCACCTCCATCACTAGCAGTGACATTGTAAAGTTTGCTGCTCCTGTAATTTCTACTGAGGAGTCATGATAGGCAGAGACTGATCTGTCAAAGCAGAAGGATGATGATGAGCAAAATGGGTTCAGAATGTAGTGATCTGGGATTAGAACAGGTTTCGCTTGCCACCGAGTTTCCAAGTTTCTTTCTCTTCTGACTGTTATCTGTGTGCTAAGGGAGTCTTAGAGTGTCAGAAGGGAGCAAAGGAGGTTTGCCCCAAATACTCCAAAAGTTTGTGTGACTGAGTAGATACAAAGGCACCTGTGGTCCAAGATTCTTCCTGAACCAGCTGTTATAGCTGTCCTAGGGGAGTCTGATTAAGAAAGCAGTTGGAAAGCCTCACCTTTGATAAGCAAATGTGGGAAAAAATACAGTCACCCTGTCAGTCATCATCACCATTATCACCACTTCCAAGTCCATGCCATATACTCTAGTGTTGAGAAACCAGCAGCAACAACACAGGTTTACAGTTTTTTTTTAAGTTGTCCACACTGTTGTCTTATCACAGTCTGTCTAAAAAAATTATAACTGAGAAAGAAAATCAACAATGTCTTTCCCCAGACTTCCCCACCCAGCATAGGGACAATAACAGCAAGATCAGCAAGTAAATAGGTCCCTAGCGGCCTGCATCTTGTCTGTCAGTCACATGGAATATTGGAGTATTTGGGGGACACCCTCCTTCCTCCCTTCGTATCCCCTAGAGTGCCCCCAGACTCCCCTAATACAGAGAACAAATGTCCTACCTTCCTAAACTAAGCTTCAATTCCCCTTTATTTGTCTATCTCCTCTAGATAAAAAACATGCTGCTCTCTCCTCTCACAAACACAGAATGGCTGCTGTGAGAACCTGACAGACTTTTATATGGCTGTAGAAAACTTTTGTATGGTGTAGAAATATTTTTCTTCCCATTGATTTCAATGGGTGGAAAAGGCAGGAAAAGTAGAAAAACTGAACTTTTTGCTGGAAATTTTTTGCCAAGTGGAAAGTGCCATTATTCGCCGATTTCAGTTTGAGGCGAAAAATTTTGCCTATCCCTAGTACTGAGCAAGTAGTCAGCCAGAGTCACAGGTTAGACAAGCCGGGGACTGCATGGAGCTATAGTCAGCAAGAGCCAGAGGTCAGACAACCAGAGACTACATGGAGCGAGTTAATCAGCGAGAGCAATGGGTCACAACCGATGTGGGTAATCAGACAAGCAAGGGTCTACACGGAGCTAGTTAGTTAGCCAGAGCCACAGGTTGGAACCAATGTGGGTAGTCTGACAAGCCGGGGTCTACACTGGGCGAGTTAATTAGCCAGAGCCACAGGTCAGAACCAATGTGGGTAGTCAGACAAGTCGGGGTCATACACGGAGCGAGTTAGTCAGCCAGAGCCACAGATCAGGAATAGTGATGAGCGAGCACCCCAATGCTCGGATGTTCGGGTGCTCTGACCGAGCACCCCCTGAGGCTCGAGTGCTCGGCCGAACACCCGAGCCCCATTGAAGTCAATGGGAGGACTCGAGCATTACACCAGGCACCCCCTGCTCTGATGAGGGGAGGGTGCCTGGTCCATAGGAAAAGGGCAGAAAAAGATGGAAACACTACAGAAATGGTTCAGGGACAGCATAGGGAGGATGTCTGGATGCACCTTGGACTCCAACATCGCTGCTGGGAACGATCTTTCGCCCGTAGTACGCCATTTTTACAGACTGACCGTAAAACACACAAAAAGGAAAATAAAAACGACTTTAGGCGAAAAATTGTTACCAAACAGTATTTGCTGTATATTTACTTGTATATCATCTGCAAATTCTCCCAAAAATTTCATCGATTTTCTGAAGTGAGGCCATGATTAAGAGGGAAACGTGCGCAGAGGCAAATTATCCCAAAAATTTCCTTGATTTTCAGAACTGAGGCCATGATTAAGAGGGAAACGTGCGCAGAGGCAAATTCTCCCAAAAATTTCCTTGATTTTCAGAACTGAGGCCATGATTAAGAGGGAAACGTGCGCTGAGCTGACCATCTAAAACATTATGGGTGAGGGTCTGCTGCAGAGCTGACCATCCTAAACATTATATGCGAAGGCCCGCTAGTGAGCTGACGCTATAAAACATTATATGAGAGGGCCCGCTAGAGAGCTGACCCAATAAAACATTATATGAGAAGGCCCGCTGGTGAGCTGACCTATATAAAAATTGGCAAACAGGGCCCGCTGGTGAGCTGGCCCTATATAAAAATTATATCACAGGGCCCGCTGGTGAGCTGGCCCTATATAAAAATTATATCCCAGGGCACGCTGGTGAGCTGGCCCTATATAAAAATTATATCCCAGGGCATATGGAAGAGGAGGAGGAGGATGAGAACATTAAGAGTCAACCATATACCCGTTTTTGGGGTGGAAGGGGTGAATGGGAATACAGAGTATTCCCATCATTGTAAATAACATATATAAAGTGAGTTTATGTTCCCCCGGGGCTTTCCTCCAGTGGAGTGGAGAAGTCAGGGGAAATCCAGGCCTTGTTCATTTTTATAAGTGTCAACCTATCAGCATTGTCGGTGGAAAGGCGGATACGCTTATCTGTTATGATGCCACCAGCAGCACTAAATACCCGCTCAGACAGAACGCTGGCGGCAGGGCAGGCCAGCACCTCCAAGGCGTAGAGTGCCAGTTCATACCACGTGTCCAGCTTGGACACCCAGTAGTTGTAAGGCACAGAGGGATCATTGAGGACGCTGACACGGTCTGCTACGTACTCCTTCACCATCTTCCAAAACTTTTCCCTCCTTGTGACACTAGGCTGCGCATCAGGGTGAGGGTGCTGGCGGGGTGTCATGAAGGTGTCCCACGCCTTGGAGAGTGTTGCCCTGCCTTTCTCGGAACTGCTGTGTGCTCCCCTTTTCTCCCCTTCTCGGTTGGCCAAGGTAGCACGTACTCTGCCGCCAGCGTTGTCAGATGGAAAATTTTGGAGCAATTTTTCAACAAGAACCTTCTGGTATTGCACCATTTTGCTTGTCCTCTCCACCGGAGGAATGAGAGATGAGAAATTATCTTTGTAGCGGGGGTCCAGAAGGGTGAACACCCAGTAATCCGTGTTGTCTAAAATGCGTACAACGCGTGGGTCACGGGAAAGGCAGCCTAACATAAAGTCAGCCATGTGTGCCAGAGTACCAACAGTCAAGATTTCGCTGTCCTCACCAGGAGGCTGACTCTCAATATCCTCATCCTCTTCCTCCTCTTCTGCCCACCCACGCTGAAGAGATGGAACTAAAGTTCCATGGCTACCCTCTGTAGCGGAGGCAACCGTGTCTTCCTCCTCCTCCTCCTCCTCCTCCTCCTCCTCCGCCTCCTCCAATTGTCGCTGAGAAGACGAAGTGAGGGTGCTCTGGCTATCACCTTGTGTAAGCTCTTCCTCCCCCATTTCCACCTCTTCCACATGCAAAGCGTCGGTTTTAATTGTGAGCAGCGAGCGTTTCAGTAGACACAGAAGTGGGATGGTTACACTGATAATAGCGTTATCGCCGCTCACCATCTGTGTCGATTCCTCAAAATTGCGTAAAACCTCGCAGAGGTCTGACATCCATTCCCACTCCTCACTTCTGATTACAGGAAGTTGAACGGAGAGGCGACGACCGTGTAACAGCTGGTACTCCACTACTGCCCTCTGCTGCTCACAAAGCCGGGCCAACATGTGGAAGGTGGAGTTCCAGCGCGTGCTCACGTCACACAGCAGCCGGTGAGCTGGCAATTGTAAGCGCTGCTGCAGCTTCAACAGGCCGGCCGAAGCTGTAGATGACTTACGGAAATGTGCACACACGCGGCGCACCTTGGTCAAGAGATCATGCACATTGGGGTAGGTTTTTAGAAATCGCTGCACCACTAAATTAAATACATGCGCTAGGCATGGTACGTGTGTGAGCTTGCCGAGCTCCAAAGCCGCCACCAAGTTACGCCCATTATCACACACAACCATGCCTGCTTGCAGGTTGAGTGGCGAGAGCCACTGCTCGGTCTGGTGACTAATCCCCTGCAACAGCTCTGAGGCCGTGTGCTGTTTGTCCCCAAGGCAGATCAGCTTCAGCACGGCCTGTTGACGCTTCCCCACTGCAGTGCTACACTGCTTCCAGCTACTGGCTGATGGGGGAGTGGCGGTGTGTGTAGAGAATTCGGAGGTGGAAACGGAGGAGGAGGAGCCAATAACGTAGGTGCTGGTGGAAACCCTGATGGAGGTAGGGCCCGCAATCCTCGGCGTGGGTAGCACCCGTGCCATCCCAGGGTCCGAGTCGCTCCCAGCCTCCACGACATTCACCCAGTGTGCCGTCAGGGAAATGTAGCGTCCCTGGCCACAAGCACTTGTCCATGTGTCAGTCGTTAAGTGGACCTTCCCAGTAACTGCGTTGGTCAGGGCACGGGTGATGTTACGGGACACATGGTGGTGTAATGCGGGGATGGCACACCGGGAAAAGTAGTGGCGGCTGGGGACCGCGTACCGAGGGACAGCTGCTGCCATCAGGCTGCGGAAGGACTCAGTGTCCACAAGCCTAAATGGCAGCATTTCGATGGCCAGTAATTTTGAAAGGTGTGAGGTTAGTGCTATGGCCTGTGGGTGGGTGGCTGGGTATTTTCTCTTGCGCTCAAATGCCTGGGGTAACGACATTTGGACGCTGTGCTGGGACAGGGAAGTGGATGTGGTCGCTGATGGTGCTTCAGATGCTACAGGTGCAGGGCGGGAGGTATGCGGGCCTGCGCCTTCGACAGGCGATTGGCCGGCACCGAAAACAGGGGAAGAGGAGGCAGTGGTGTGGCCTGCAGACACAGATGGGCGATCCAGGCGTTCCTCCCACTTACTACGGTGCTTGGATGCCATGTGTCGGATCATGCTGGTGGTGGTGAGGTTTCTAGTGTTCATGCCTCGGCTCATTCTGGTGTGGCACAGGTTGCAAACTACAAATCTTTTGTCGTCCGCACTTTCCTTAAAAAAACGCCATACCGCGGAACACCTACCCCTTGGCAAGGTAGATTTACGCAAGGGGGTGCTCCGTGGAACATTTGCGGGCCGGTTTGGTGCGGTCCGCCTTCTTTCTGTAGCCACACCACTGCCTCTTCCAGCCTGTTGCGGTGCTGCAGATGGCTCACCCTCAGGACTGCTGTCATCGCTCGGCTCTACACCTTCCCAGGTGCGGTCAGTCACCTCATCGTCCACCAAGTCCTCCTCCACTTCCTCACTCTGATCATCCTCCTCAAGTCTTGATCCCACCACATACTCGGTCATTGACAACTGTATAACATTCTCCTCAACAAGGTCTTGAGAAGGAAATAGTGGTTGATTTAATGGCAACTGTGTCTCATCATCATCATCATCATCCACTACTTCCTTTGACCTTAAATGCCGTTCACATCTGTCATCTTCTTGTGATTGGGTAGCCTCTAGAGGTTGTGAATCAGGGCACAAGATGTCATGTTCCTCTGCAAGCGTGCTTGGAGAGAGGGTCAAATGAAGGATTGGTGATGAGACGAGCTCATCACTATATCCCAGTGTGGGATCACTTCTTTGACCAGACCGTGTATGGTGGGAGGAAGGATGATCAGAGTGAGGATTATGTTGACCAGACTCTTGGCTACTGAGAGTGGACTTGGTGGAAGACAGGGTGGTGCTTAACCGACTGGAAGCAGTATCAGCTGTCATCCAACCGACCACCTGTTCGCACTGGTCGGACCTCGAGAGTGATGTCCTGCGACGCCCTGTGAAATCAGACATGAAGCTAGGTATGGTGGATGTCTTTCTTTCTTGTGCTCTGGCACCAGGCACAGTTTCTCTGCGTCCTGACCCGCGCCCTGAACTTTCAGGATCACGTCCACTTCCCCGTCCCTTTTTACCCGCCTTCTTCATCTTACACGATATATATGACTTTAATATATATGAGTTTGAAAACTTAACAGTATTTCTTACTATTCTGCAACTCTGCAGAGTACACAGAATAGGCTGCTAAACGGCGGTGAAAGACACTGAATGGAATATGTGACTTTAATATTTGAGTTTGAAAAATTAACAGTATTTCTTACTATTCTGCAACTCTGCAGAGTACACAGAATAGGCTGTTAAACGGCGGTGAAAGACACTGAATGGAATATGTGACTTTAATATTTGAGTTTGAAAACTTAACAGTATTTCTTATAATTCTGGAACTGTACAGAGTACACAGAATAGGCTGTTAAACGGCGGTGAAAGACACTGAATGGAATATGTGACTTTAATATTTGAGTTTGAAAAATTAACAGTATTTCTTACTATTCTGCAACTCTGCAGAGTACACAGAATAGGCTGTTAAACGGCGTTGAAACACACTGAATGGAATATGTGACTTTAATATTTGAGTTTGAAAACTTAACAGTATTTCTTATAATTCTGGAACTGTACAGAGTACACAGAATAGGCTGTTAAACGGCGGTGAAAGACACTGAATGGAATATGTGACTTTAATATTTGAGTTTGAAAACTTAACAGTATTTCTTATAATTCTGGAACTGTACAGAGTACACAGAATAGGCTGTTAAACGGCGGTGAAAGACACTGAATGGAATATGTGACTTTAATATTTGAGTTTGAAAAATTAACAGTATTTCTTACTATTCTGCAACTCTGCAGAGTACACAGAATAGGCTGTTAAACGGCGTTGAAACACACTGAATGGAATATGTGACTTTAATATTTGAGTTTGAAAACTTAACAGTATTTCTTATAATTCTGGAACTGTACAGAGTACACAGAATAGGCTGTTAAACGGCGGTGAAAGACACTGAATGGAATATGTGACTTTAATATTTGAGTTTGAAAAATTAACAGTATTTCTTATAATTCTGGAACTGTACAGAGTACACAGAATAGGCTGTTAAACGGCGGTGAAAGACACTGAATGGAATATGTGACTTTAATATTTGAGTTTGAAAAATTAACAGTATTTCTTACTATTCTGCAACTCTGCAGAGTACACAGAATAGGCTGTTAAACGGCGTTGAAACACACTGAATGGAATATGTGACTTTAATATTTGAGTTTGAAAAATTAACAGTATTTCTTACTATTCTGCAACTCTGCAGAGTACACAGAATAGGCTGTTAAACGGCGTTGAAACACACTGAATGGAATATGTGACTTTAATATTTGAGTTTGAAAACTTAACAGTATTTCTTCCTATTCTGCAACTCTGCACAGTACACAGAATGTGCTGCTAAACTGCGGCGAAGCACACTGAATGGAATATGTGACTTTGATATTTGAGTTTGAAGACTTAACAGTATTTCTTCCTATTCTGCAACTCTGCACAGTACACAGAATGTGCTGCTACACTGCGGCGAAGCACACTGAATGGAATATGTGACTTTGATATTTTAGTTTGAAGACTTAACAGTATTTCTTCCTATTCTGCAACTCTGCACAGTACACAGAATGTGCTGCTAAACTGCGGCGAAGCACACTGAATGGAATATGTGACTTTGATATTTGAGTTTGAAGACTTAACAGTATTTCTTCCTATTCTGCAACTCTGCACAGTACACAGAATGTGCTGCTACACTGCGGCGAAGCACACTGAATGGAATATGTGACTTTGATATTTGAGTTTGAAGACTTAACAGTATTTCTTCCTATTCTGCAACTCTGCACAGTACACAGAATGTGCTGCTACACTGCGGCGAAGCACACTGAATGGAATATGTGACTTTGATATTTTAGTTTGAAGACTTAACAGTATTTCTTCCTATTCTGCAACTCTGCACAGTACACAGAATGTGCTGCTAAACTGCGGCGAAGCACACTGAATGGAATATGTGACTTTGATATTTGAGTTTGAAGACTTAACAGTATTTCTTCCTATTCTGCAACTCTGCACAGTACACAGAATGTGCTGCTACACTGCGGCGAAGCACACTGAATGGAATATGTGACTTTGATATTTGAGTTTGAAGACTTAACAGTATTTCTTCCTATTCTGCAACTCTGCACAGTACACAGAATGTGCTGCTAAACTGCGGCGAAGCACACTGAATGGAATATGTGACTTTGATATTTTAGTTTGAAGACTTAACAGTATTTCTTCCTATTCTGCAACTCTGCACAGTACTCAGAATGTGCTGCTAAACTGCGGCGACGCACACTGAATGGAATACGTGACTTTGATATTTTAGTTTGAAGACTTAACAGAATGTGCTCTAATCTGCAACTTTGCACACTAAACAGAATGTGCTCTAATCTGCAACTTTGCACACTAAACAGAATGTGCTCTAATCTGCAACTTTGCACACTAAACAGAATGTGCTCTAATCTGCAACTGTGCACACTAAACAGAATGTGCTCTAATCTGCAACTTTGCACACTAAACAGAATATATATATATATTTTTTTTTTTTTTTGTTTTTTTCCCCCCACACCAAATAACCTGCTGCCCCCACACACAGTAGTCCTAAAAAGGACTTTTGGTTCTTTTTTTTTCACAATTTTTGTTTTTTTCCTCCCTACACTGCCTTTCCCTTCCTATCCTCAGCTCTCCCTGGCTCAGACTGAGCCGAACTCGCTGGTCAGGTGCTATACAGCACCTGACCACGGGTTCTGGCCAGCCAATCAGTGTAATGCCAGCAGCCAACATGGCTGCTGGCATTACACCGATGTCAGAGCCTCCCTGCACGTTTATTGGCTGCGCAGCAGCCGCAAAACGTGCGGGGAGGAGACCCGAACATGGCGGGCGAGCACATGCGGTACTCGTACGAGTACCGCCATGTGCCGAGCAGAGCGATGCTCGAGCCGATCCGAGCATCGGCCGAGCATGCTCGCTCAACACTAATCAGGAATGAAGTGGGTAGTCAGACTAGCTGTGGTCACACACGGAGCGGATTCTCAGATAAAACACGGGTCACAACTAAGAACAAGATACACTAGCGGAAACACCATGTAAGGGCAATGACTCCCACGCCCAGGGAGGTTTATTAACCCCTTAACGCCCCTTGACGGTCATAGTACGTCAAGGGTCGATTTGACTTAACGACCGATGACGTACTGTGACCGTCATCGAGTTCCGGGCTCCCCCCGCGGCTGCACGCCGTTCGGGGAGTCCAGAACGCAACGGAGCAATAAAAAAAAATTGTTCCATGGTCGTTAAGTCACTTACACTTCCGGATTCCCCCGTCGTTAAGGGGTTAAGGAGCAGAAGACAGGACACAATTAGGAAACACAGAATAGGCTCATAAACAGGCTTCCTTGCCAGTGCCTGTTTCATGATATCAGTAATGTGGAAGTGGCCACAACTATGCCAGTCAACACACCACAGAGGAAGGAAGCACATGAGCCCAAGGGAGACTGTGTTACCAACCTTATAATCTCCAAAAGTGTTGTTAAAGCAATAATGTTTCACAGTTCTTCCACTATGTACTGCCATCGCTCACTTACTACATTCTTAGAAAGATCCTGCACAAAAACAGTGGAAATGCACACCTGTGGATTTGTGAACTTGCCAAAATGTTGCTGGTTGACATGCTGCCCTTAACTTTTTTTTCATGGCATTTGTTGCTGTAGGACTCACTGTATTTACTTTCAGCAATTTTTTTATCCACTTCAGCCCTTGGAAGTCATATTGCAGCAGGAAATCTAGTAGTCACAGAAAACATAAGTGAAAAAATGGAAAAGTTCTTGCCTGAAATTTATTGGAAGATGTGAAAAGTAGTGATGGGCTAAAAGTCAGAGAAATTTCCCACAGGAGATTTTTCTCTTTTGTCATAAAAGTTTTCGCCCATAGACAATACATAAAATGTTCTCCTTTTCACCAATGCCAATACATTTCCCACCAGAACTTTGCCATAGTTTGCAACAACATTTCCCACTACAATATTACTTCTTTTAAGGGCTGAAGTGGGGAAGTAAATAGCTGAAAGTAAAAAGTTGTGAGTCCTACAGCAACATATGCCTTGAAAAAAATTGTTAACAGGCTGAGTGCCTTTCTCCTTTGCCCACAACACTAACTTCTTGCTAAGTAACATTGGCATAACCATCCTTGACAAATAACTGTGGCTTGGTATGTTCCTGCAAGGTGCAACAAATTACATCAGTTCTTTAACCCCTTGAGTGCCAGAGGGCAGCATGTCAACCACCAATGTTTTGGCAATTTTTTATTGCAGGTTTTGACTTCTTTCTGAGGACATAGTACTTGTGGGATGTGGGGTTGTAGTACATAGTAGAAGAACTGTGTAACTTTATTGATTTAATGACATGACTTGTGGAGGTGGTGGGGGTAGTGGTGGTATGGGTTGGCACTCTATGACTCTTGTAATCTCCAAAAACAAACTCAGAGTCATACTCCTCTGCATCAGGAGCAGAAAATCTGGGCACACATTCTAAAACATCAACAGCACTTTTGTTATGTTATCCAGAGGCCTGGGAACATATAGGTGTACTTCTGCTGCTGCAGGCTGTGCACCTCTGACCTATTGATGATGTGTTTCACAATCAGACCTGTGGCTGTGATTCAGGTGGGAACTCATTGAGGAGGTGCCTAGGTGAGAACCTTCTTTCCCCCTGCTCACACTCTTCTTACACAGACAGCAGATAGCAACATTCTTAGCTTTTTGGATCTTGAGTAGTGTTGAGCGAGCATGCTCGGCCGATGCTCGGATCGGCTCGAGCATCGCTCTGCTCGGCACATGGCGGTACTCGTACGAGTACCGCATGTGCTCGCCCGCCATGTTCGGGTCTCCTCCCCGCACGTTTTGCGGCTGCTGCGCAGCCAATAAACGTGCAGGGAGGCTCTGACATCGGTGTAATGCCAGCAGCCATGTTGGCTGCTGGCATTACACTGATTGGCTGGCTAGAACCCGTGGTCAGGTGCTGTATAGCACCTGACCAGCGAGTTCGGCTCAGTCTGAGCCAGGGAGAGCTGAGGATAGGAAGGGAAAGGCAGTGTAGGGAGGAAAAAAACAAAAATTGTGAAAAAAAAAGAACCAAAAGTCCTTTTTAGGACTACTGTGTGTGGGGGCAGCAGGTTATTTGGTGTGGGGGGAAAAAAACAAAACAAAAAAAAAAAAAATATATATATTCTGTTTAGTGTGCAAAGTTGCAGATTAGAGCACATTCTGTTTAGTGTGCACAGTTGCAGATTAGAGCACATTCTGTTTAGTGTGCAAAGTTGCAGATTAGAGCACATTCTGTTTAGTGTGCAAAGTTGCAGATTAGAGCACATTCTGTTTAGTGTGCAAAGTTGCAGATTAGAGCACATTCTGTTAAGTCTTCAAACTAAAATATCAAAGTCACGTATTCCATTCAGTGTGCGTCGCCGCAGTTTAGCAGCACATTCTGAGTACTGTGCAGAGTTGCAGAATAGGAAGAAATACTGTTAAGTCTTCAAACTAAAATATCAAAGTCACATATTCCATTCAGTGTGCTTCGCCGCAGTTTAGCAGCACATTCTGTGTACTGTGCAGAGTTGCAGAATAGGAAGAAATACTGTTAAGTCTTCAAACTCAAATATCAAAGTCACATATTCCATTCAGTGTGCTTCGCCGCAGTTTAGCAGCACATTCTGTGTACTGTGCAGAGTTGCAGAATAGGAAGAAATACTGTTAAGTCTTCAAACTAAAATATCAAAGTCACATATTCCATTCAGTGTGCTTCGCCGCAGTGTAGCAGCACATTCTGTGTACTGTGCAGAGTTGCAGAATAGGAAGAAATACTGTTAAGTCTTCAAACTCAAATATCAAAGTCACATATTCCATTCAGTGTGCTTCGCCGCAGTTTAGCAGCACATTCTGTGTACTGTGCAGAGTTGCAGAATAGGAAGAAATACTGTTAAGTCTTCAAACTAAAATATCAAAGTCACATATTCCATTCAGTGTGCTTCGCCGCAGTGTAGCAGCACATTCTGTGTACTGTGCAGAGTTGCAGAATAGGAAGAAATACTGTTAAGTCTTCAAACTAAAATATCAAAGTCACATATTCCATTCAGTGTCTTTCACCGCCGTTTAACAGCCTATTCTGTGTACTCTGCAGAGTTGCAGAATTATAAGAAATACTGTTAAGTTTTCAAACTCAAATATTAAAGTCACATATTCCATTCAGTGTCTTTCACCGCCGTTTAACAGCCTATTCTGTGTACTCTGTACAGTTGCAGAATTATAAGAAATACTGTTAAGTTTTCAAACTCAAATATTAAAGTCACATATTCCATTCAGTGTCTTTCACCGCCGTTTAACAGCCTATTCTGTGTACTCTGTACAGTTCCAGAATTATAAGAAATACTGTTAAGTTTTCAAACTCAAATATTAAAGTCACATATTCCATTCAGTGTGTTTCAACGCCGTTTAACAGCCTATTCTGTGTACTCTGCAGAGTTGCAGAATAGTAAGAAATACTGTTAATTTTTCAAACTCAAATATCAAAGTCACATATTCCATTCAGTGTCTTTCACCGCCGTTTAACAGCCTATTCTGTGTACTCTGCAGAGTTGCAGAATTATAAGAAATACTGTTAAGTTTTCAAACTCAAATATTAAAGTCACATATTCCATTCAGTGTCTTTCACCGCCGTTTAACAGCCTATTCTGTGTACTCTGTACAGTTCCAGAATTATAAGAAATACTGTTAAGTTTTCAAACTCAAATATTAAAGTCACATATTCCATTCAGTGTGTTTCAACGCCGTTTAACAGCCTATTCTGTGTACTCTGCAGAGTTGCAGAATAGTAAGAAATACTGTTAATTTTTCAAACTCAAATATCAAAGTCACATATTCCATTCAGTGTCTTTCACCGCCGTTTAACAGCCTATTCTGTGTACTCTGCAGAGTTGCAGAATTATAAGAAATACTGTTAAGTTTTCAAACTCAAATATTAAAGTCACATATTCCATTCAGTGTCTTTCACCGCCGTTTAACAGCCTATTCTGTGTACTCTGTACAGTTCCAGAATTATAAGAAATACTGTTAAGTTTTCAAACTCAAATATTAAAGTCACATATTCCATTCAGTGTGTTTCAACGCCGTTTAACAGCCTATTCTGTGTACTCTGCAGAGTTGCAGAATAGTAAGAAATACTGTTAATTTTTCAAACTCAAATATTAAAGTCACTTATTCCATTCAGTGTGTGTCACCGCAGTTTAGCAGCCTATTCTGTGTACTCTGCAGAGTTGCAGAATAGTAAGAAATACTGTTAATTTTTCAAACTCAAATATTAAAGTCACTTATTCCATTCAGTGTGTGTCACCGCAGTTTAGCAGCCTATTCTGTGTACTCTGCAGAGTTGCAGAATAGTAAGAAATACTGTTAAGTTTTCAAACTCAAATATTAAAGTCACTTATTCCATTCAGTGTGTGTCACCGCAGTTTAGCAGCCTATTCTGTGTACTCTGCAGAGTTGCAGAATAGTAAGAAATACTGTTAAGTTTTCAAACTCATATATATTAAAGTCATATATATCGTGTAAGATGAAGAAGGCGGGTAAAAAGGGACGGGGAAGTGGACGTGATCCTGAAAATTCAGGGCGCGGGTCAGGACGCGGAGAAACTGTGCCTGGTGCCAGAGCACAAGAAAGAAAGACATCCACCATACCTAGCTTCATGTCTGATTTCACAGGGCGTCGCAGGACATCACTCTCGAGGTCCGACCAGTGCGAACAGGTGGTCGGTTGGATGACAGCTGATACTGCTTCCAGTCGGTTAAGCACCACCCTGTCTTCCACCAAGTCCACTCTCAGTAGCCAAGAGTCTGGTCAACATAATCCTCACTCTGATCATCCTTCCTCCCACCATACACGGTCTGGTCAAAGAAGTGATCCCACACTGGGATATAGTGATGAGCTCGTCTCATCACCAATCCTTCATTTGACCCTCTCTCCAAGCACGCTTGCAGAGGAACATGACATCTTGTGCCCTGATTCACAACCTCTAGAGGCTACCCAATCACAAGAAGATGACAGATGTGAACGGCATTTAAGGTCAAAGGAAGTAGTGGATGATGATGATGATGATGAGACACAGTTGCCATTAAATCAACCACTATTTCCTTCTCAAGACCTTGTTGAGGAGAATGTTATACAGTTGTCAATGACCGAGTATGTGGTGGGATCAAGACTTGAGGAGGATGATCAGAGTGAGGAAGTGGAGGAGGACTTGGTGGACGATGAGGTGACTGACCGCACCTGGGAAGGTGTAGAGCCGAGCGATGACAGCAGTCCTGAGGGTGAGCCATCTGCAGCACCGCAACAGGCTGGAAGAGGCAGTGGTGTGGCTACAGAAAGAAGGCGGACCGCACCAAACCGGCCCGCAAATGTTCCACAGAGCACCCCCTTGCGTAAATCTACCTTGCCAAGGGGTAGGTGTTCCGCGGTATGGCGTTTTTTTAAGGAAAGTGCGGACGACAAAAGATTTGTAGTTTGCAACCTGTGCCACACCAGAATGAGCCGAGGCATGAACACTAGAAACCTCACCACCACCAGCATGATCCGACACATGGCATCCAAGCACCGTAGTAAGTGGGAGGAACGCCTGGATCGCCCATCTGTGTCTGCAGGCCACACCACTGCCTCCTCTTCCCCTGTTTTCGGTGCCGGCCAATCGCCTGTCGAAGGCGCAGGCCCGCATACCTCCCGCCCTGCACCTGTAGCATCTGAAGCACCATCAGCGACCACATCCACTTCCCTGTCCCAGCACAGCGTCCAAATGTCGTTACCCCAGGCATTTGAGCGCAAGAGAAAATACCCAGCCACCCACCCACAGGCCATAGCACTAACCTCACACCTTTCAAAATTACTGGCCATCGAAATGCTGCCATTTAGGCTTGTGGACACTGAGTCCTTCCGCAGCCTGATGGCAGCAGCTGTCCCTCGGTACGCGGTCCCCAGCCGCCACTACTTTTCCCGGTGTGCCATCCCCGCATTACACCACCATGTGTCCCGTAACATCACCCGTGCCCTGACCAACGCAGTTACTGGGAAGGTCCACTTAACGACTGACACATGGACAAGTGCTTGTGGCCAGGGACGCTACATTTCCCTGACGGCACACTGGGTGAATGTCGTGGAGGCTGGGAGCGACTCGGACCCTGGGATGGCACGGGTGCTACCCACGCCGAGGATTGCGGGCCCTACCTCCATCAGGGTTTCCACCAGCACCTACGTTATTGGCTCCTCCTCCTCCGTTTCCACCTCCGAATTCTCTACACACACCGCCACTCCCCCATCAGCCAGTAGCTGGAAGCAGTGTAGCACTGCAGTGGGGAAGCGTCAACAGGCCGTGCTGAAGCTGATCTGCCTTGGGGACAAACAGCACACGGCCTCAGAGCTGTTGCAGGGGATTAGTCACCAGACCGAGCAGTGGCTCTCGCCACTCAACCTGCAAGCAGGCATGGTTGTGTGTGATAATGGGCGTAACTTGGTGGCGGCTTTGGAGCTCGGCAAGCTCACACACGTACCATGCCTAGCGCATGTATTTAATTTAGTGGTGCAGCGATTTCTAAAAACCTACCCCAATGTGCATGATCTCTTGACCAAGGTGCGCCGCGTGTGTGCACATTTCCGTAAGTCATCTACAGCTTCGGCCGGCCTGTTGAAGCTGCAGCAGCGCTTACAATTGCCAGCTCACCGGCTGCTGTGTGACGTGAGCACGCGCTGGAACTCCACCTTCCACATGTTGGCCCGGCTTTGTGAGCAGCAGAGGGCAGTAGTGGAGTACCAGCTGTTACACGGTCGTCGCCTCTCCGTTCAACTTCCTGTAATCAGAAGTGAGGAGTGGGAATGGATGTCAGACCTCTGCGAGGTTTTACGCAATTTTGAGGAATCGACACAGATGGTGAGCGGCGATAACGCTATTATCAGTGTAACCATCCCACTTCTGTGTCTACTGAAACGCTCGCTGCTCACAATTAAAACCGACGCTTTGCATGTGGAAGAGGTGGAAATGGGGGAGGAAGAGCTTACACAAGGTGATAGCCAGAGTACCCTCACTTCGTCTTCTCAGCGACAATTGGAGGAGGCGGAGGAGGAGGAGGAGGAGGAGGAGGAGGAGGAAGACACGGTTGCCTCCGCTACAGAGGGTAGCCATGGAACTTTAGTTCCATCTCTTCAGCGTGGGTGGGCAGAAGAGGAGGAAGAGGATGAGGATATTGAGAGTCAGCCTCCTGGTGAGGACAGCGAAATCTTGACTGTTGGTACTCTGGCACACATGGCTGACTTTATGTTAGGCTGCCTTTCCCGTGACCCACGCGTTGTACGCATTTTAGACAACACGGATTACTGGGTGTTCACCCTTCTGGACCCCCGCTACAAAGAGAATTTCTCATCTCTCATTCCTCCGGTGGAGAGGACAAGCAAAATGGTGCAATACCAGAAGGTTCTTGTTGAAAAATTGCTCCAAAATTTTCCATCTGACAACGCTGGCGGCAGAGTACGTGCTACCTTGGCCAACCGAGAAGGGGAGAAAAGGGGAGCACACAGCAGTTCCGACAAAGGCAGGGCAACACTCTCCAAGGCGTGGGACACCTTCATGACACCCCGCCAGCACCCTCACCCTGATGCGCAGCCTAGTGTCACAAGGAGGGAAAAGTTTTGGAAGATGGTGAAGGAGTACGTAGCAGACCGTGTCAGCGTCCTCAATGATCCCTCTGTGCCTTACAACTACTGGGTGTCCAAGCTGGACACGTGGTATGAACTGGCACTCTACGCCTTGGAGGTGCTGGCCTGCCCTGCCGCCAGCGTTCTGTCTGAGCGGGTATTTAGTGCTGCTGGTGGCATCATAACAGATAAGCGTATCCGCCTTTCCACCGACAATGCTGATAGGTTGACACTTATAAAAATGAACAAGGCCTGGATTTCCCCTGACTTCTCCACTCCACTGGAGGAAAGCCCCGGGGGAACATAAACTCACTTTATATATGTTATTTACAATGATGGGAATACTCTGTATTCCCATTCACCCCTTCCACCCCAAAAACGGGTATATGGTTGACTCTTAATGTTCTCATCCTCCTCCTCCTCTTCCATATGCCCTGGGATATAATTTTTATATAGGGCCAGCTCACCAGCGTGCCCTGGGATATAATTTTTATATAGGGCCAGCTCACCAGCGGGCCCTGTGATATAATTTTTATATAGGGCCAGCTCACCAGCGGGCCCTGTTTGCCAATTTTTATATAGGTCAGCTCACCAGCGGGCCTTCTCATATAATGTTTTATTGGGTCAGCTCTCTAGCGGGCCCTCTCATATAATGTTTTATAGCGTCAGCTCACTAGCGTGCCTTCGCATATAATGTTTAGGATGGTCAGCTCTGCAGCAGACCCTCACCCATAATGTTTTAGATGGTCAGCTCAGCGCACGTTTCCCTCTTAATCATGGCCTCAGTTCTGAAAATCAAGGACATTTTTGGGAGAATTTGCCTCTGCGCACGTTTCCCTCTTAATCATGGCCTCAGTTCTGAAAATCAAGGAAATTTTTGGGATAATTTGCCTCTGCGCACGTTTCCCTCTTAATCATGGCCTCACTTCAGAAAATCGATGAAATTTTTGGGAGAATTTGCAGATGATATACAAGTAAATATACAGCAAATACTGTTTGGTAACAATTTTTCGCCTAAAGTCGTTTTTATTTTCCTTTTTGTGTGTTTTACGGTCAGTCTGTAAAAATGGCGTACTACGGGCGAAAGATCGTTCCCAGCAGCGATGTTGGAGTCCAAGGTGCATCCAGACATCCTCCCTATGCTGTCCCTGAACCATTTCTGTAGTGTTTCCATCTTTTTCTGCCCTTTTCCTATGGACCAGGCACCCTCCCCTCATCAGAGCAGGGGGTGCCTGGTGTAATGCTCGAGTCCTCCCATTGACTTCAATGGGGCTCGGGTGCTCGGCCGAGCACTCGAGCCTCAGGGGGTGCTCGGTCAGAGCACCCGAACATCCGAGCATTGGGGTGCTCGCTCATCACTAATCTTGAGTGTAGTATCTCCATACAGTGGTCTTCATAAACTGTGAGGTTCCTGAGAGGCTGCTACTAATACTACTACTACTGGGGCTAGATGTTGCTGATTTTGTACAACTACTAGTTGTCACAGATGTTGCACTTCCAAGACCAGCAAAGGCACTCAAAGCTAAGGCTGTAGATGCTGAAATCCTGTGTTGTTGGTGCTTACTCAACACTATTAGTGTGTGTGGCTGAGTGGGACTCAGAAGCAGTGATGATGCTGATGTGATGAATGTCAGGTTGACAGTGTAATTTTTGCCATCTTTGCTTGTCCACAGTGAGTCTTTCTCAAAAAGTTTATAGATAGGTACAGTGTTCCTTGTCAATGGTGGAAGATTGATCATTTGCCTTCCAGCTAATTTTCTAGATAAGACATGTCATCATCTCTCTTACTCTCAATTTCATCTTTATCTGAAGAAAAGGAGAATGCTGGATGGTTATATTCTAGATCTACATCATTATCATCAGTCATTATGTCATCCTCAGCATCGCCCACAGCTTCTTCCACACAGATTGCACAGAAGTTCAACGCATTTCACTGTCCAGCTCCCTCAGGAGCAATCAATAATACACTCTTCTCCCTGCTGCCTAATATACCTCCATACAAATTTAATGCATGCACATTAAGGTTCTTTGTTACACTTAGGGCCCTATGTTCAAAAGAAAAGTGAAGTAATTCTGTAGCAAATTAACTTTAACACAGGGAAGAAATAAGAAAGACCACATTTATCATTTAACCCCTTAAGGACCCTTGACGGCCCTGGTACGTCATGGCTGGACTTGCTTTAAGGACCAATGACATACCAGGACCGTCATGAAATTCTGGGCTCCCCCCACAGCTGCACGCCATTCTGGGAGTCCCACGGCTGCACACCGTTCAGGGAGTCAGGAATCGGATTCAATAAAAAAACAATGGAAGTGTTTTATTTCTCCTATGGTAGCGTTTGCCCCTGGGTTCTTACACTTTTATTTTGAATATAAAGCTATAAGAGTATATTGGTATTTACGGACTGCACCATAGACATGTCTGGGAATTCACTGCGACTGAGAAACTCCTGCATTAAGTTAATGTGTTTCTATGTACAGAGGTTGATTCTCTGGTTTACTTAGTTCCCACATAACCTCACCCCTTCTGCTCACTTCCTGTCCCACTTTCAGGGCAAACCCTGCCTTTCTTACTTTCACTCTCCCCTGGAAAATATATATTTTTTTAATTTTGTTTATATTTTTAATATTTGATTTAACATAATGAAAATGTTACGTCTAGTGAGAGATCATTAAAACACATAACTTTTCCAGAAAACAGACAATGTAGCTTGCCTAAACCATTTTCACAGACAAAACCCTGCAGAGAGGAAAAGAAAATTTGAGATGAATTGCATTCCCAGTGCTCACTTACAATGCATCAGTGATGCATGGGGGAGGAGAAACGTGAATTCTTCTTCCTCTTACTGCAGTTGGTTACCAGGCTATATGAATTGTATGTTTATATGTATATGTGTGTGTAATTCTCTCTATATGTAAAAATAGTTTATTATTTCATTCTCTGCCTGTGAAGAGCATACTGTAGCTTTTAACTTAATTGATTTGTTTATGCCTTATTAAGAAAGAAGCAGGTGTTTTAATTACAACACTCATGGGGATTTCTGTTTTAAACACAATTAGGAATTAGAATTAGAGAAATTCAATGAGCCAAAAAGCACTAATTTAAAATTCAGTTTGCGATTACATGAAAGAGTATATTGCAATATTATCAGTTATATGTGCGTATATTTTCATATTGTCAAAGATATTCAGATAGAATAGGGTTAACAGGAGAACCTTCTAGGTTGGATATCGTCACATAAATAGATAAAATTAAATTTGAGAACTTTACTCTATACTAGGTATTGACACGCTACTTCACAGTAATGAATTGATTAAAGGGATAGTAATACTTAAAATGTAAAAAAAAATATGTTGTAGGGTTTATCCCCCTGCGTAAAACAAGAGTACTCCCACTGCTGAAAGGCGTTTCATTAAAAAGTTATTAATTTTCAAAGTTGAATTTTTTAGGTGCAATATCACAGTGGCCTGAAATTGTACAGTGGCGCTGTTGCTACATGATCCTATGGACAGCTCTGGTCCCGGGACCATAAATCTCCATAGGATGGTGTAGCAACAGCGCCACTGTACAATTTCAGGCCACTGTGATATTGCACCTAAAAAATTCAAGTTTGAAAATTAATACGTTTTGCATGAAACACCTTTTTGCAGTGGGAGTATTCTTGTTTTACTCAGGGGGATAAACCCTACAATTTATTTTTTTTTACATTTTAAGTATTACTATCCCTTTAAAATAATCAATCCTGCTTTTTAGTGCAAATATATATATATAATTTATTCAAGTAAAATATACTACATATAAAGTGTAAACAACAATGATATAAATGAGTGACCAGCAATTGCAATAGATATTCAATAACTCAAACCACAATTATCATAATTAGCATTACCAGCAATTAAAGGGTTAACCACACATAGGCATATTCAGAGGTATTGAATAACAATAATTGAACCCACGGCATAGAAAAGGATAATTGATCCTATAATTAATTAAAATACAGTTGGCAACAGCATATATGAATACCTCTGTACCAGAAACTGTATAAACTATGCTAATTGAGGTTTAAAGTAGGTTGTCAGGTGAGTAAGCTTTAATTATAAGCCAGGTCCCCTGACAGTTCTCCTTGTACCATATGCAATGGCAAAATTTTGAGAAACTAACTGGAATACAATCCCAGATTTAGATCACTATAATGTAATTATTTACTGATTTCAATATTGTATACCATCTGAATAAGATATATAAATTTCATTTAATACAGTCAATAATACATTATACCAAGAATACACTCAGAATCAAATCTAATATATGTTTAGACAGTATACCAAACTACATGCAACATATATCATAAACAGGACCATAGCAATCCTATGTAAAACCTGTAGGGTACTCCAAGGGTTAATCACTTATGTCTATATGATGCCACACCCAAGATGTTGGCTTCTTTTGTCTAGTGAGAGGTTTAAATAAACTTCCCACTTTACAAAAGATTAGATCCAAAAACATACACAAAGAAATCCAAAGAAATACCTCAAAATAAATAGACAAACAGCAGTTGAAGGGATAATACATGAATTCAAAGGTCAAATATTAGCTATTATAACTTTTCTAGAAACACAATATCTTATCTAGAAGTATCAAATATTATATTAACTAATACAGGGCTTATAATTTTAAGTCCTTTGCTACTAGCCAGACCTGAAAAGTTACTCTCCACTGCAAGCTATAGCATACCCACTAGGGCTGAATTTCTACTCGCCAGGGCTAAATTTTCACTCGCCATTGGCTAGTGGCGAGTGGAAATTTTGAGCCCTGAACTAATATATATATATAAACAAGGATATATAGATCTCACTGATATCAACTATTTTACACTTATCTGGCAAATATGACAATTTACCAATCAATTCTGCTTAATTTCAGAATCACTACAGCCAATATGGCTTATATTATAATTTCTAAAAATGGGTGGCCAGTCCACTAAGAAAAATTATAAGAAAATGATGTTTCTTCAAATATAGAAGAAATATGTATTTGATTCTGAAATTTTGCAGAGTTAAAATAAGAAACTATATAGTTACCAGTCAATGAGTGTTTCTTAGGATCTCTTTAGCAACCAGCCATGAAAACTTTGATGAAGCAGAATCAGGACACCAAGAGAGCCCCACCTTAGGCCTTACTATTTTATAAGGTAAAATTAATCTTATCAGAATCTCTTCTGATTGGATAAAGATTAGTGATGATCGAGCACCCCGATGCTCGGGTGTTCGGGTGCTCTGGCCGAGCGCCCCCGGAGGCTCGAGTGCTCGGCCGAGCACCCGAGCCCCATTGAAGTCAATGGGAGGACTCGAGCATTACACCAGGCACCCCCTGCTCTGATGAGGGGAGGGTGCCTGGTTCATAGGAAAAGGTCAGAAAATGATGGAAACACCACAGAAATGGTTCAGGGACAGCATAGGGAGGATGTCTGGATGCATCTTGGACTCCAACGTCGCTGCTGGGAACGATGTTTCGCCCGTAGTACGCCATTTTTACAGACTGACCGTAAAACACACAAAAAGGCAGATAAAAACGATTTTAGGCGAAAAATTCTTACCAAACAGTATTTGCTGTATATTTACTTGAACTATCAGGATCACGTCCACTTCCCCGTCCCTTTTTACCCGCCTTCTTCATATTAAACGGAATATATGCCGGTAATCTGCGGCTAGGCACACGAAACAGAATGTGACGCTAATCTGCGGCTAGGCACACTAAACAATATGTGACGTTAATCTGCGGCTAGGCACACTAAACAATATGTGACGCTAATCTGCGGCTAGGCACACGAAACAGAATGTGATGCTAATCTGCGGCTAGGCACACGAAACAGAATGTGACGCTAATCTGCGGCTAGGCACAGTGAATGGAATATGTGACGTTAATTTGTGAATTTGCACACTAAACAGAATGTGACGCTAATCTGCGGCTAGGCACACTAAACAATATGTGACGCTAATCTGCGGCTAGGCACACTAAACAATATGTGACGTTAATCTGCGGCTAGGCACACTAAACAATATGTGACGCTAATCTGCGGCTAGGCACACGAAACAGAATGTGACGCTAATCTGCGGCTAGGCACACGAAACAGAATGTGACGCTAATCTGCGGCTAGGCACAGTGAACGGAATATGTGACGTTAATTTGTGAATTTGCACACTAAACAGAATGTGACGCTAATCTGCGGCTAGGCACACTAAACAATATGTGACGCTAATCTGCGGCTAGGCACACTAAACAATATGTGACGTTAATCTGCGGCTAGGCACACTAAACAATATGTGACGCTAATCTGCGGCTAGGCACACGAAACAGAATGTGACGCTAATCTGCGGCTAGGCACACGAAACAGAATGTGACGCTAATCTGCGGCTAGGCACAGTGAACGGAATATGTGACGTTAATTTGTGAATTTGCACACTAAACAGAATGTGACGCTAATCTGCGGCTAGGCACACTAAACAATATGTGACGCTAATCTGTGGCTAGGCACACTAAACAATATGTTACGTTAATCTGTGGCTAGGCACACTAAACAATATGTGACGCTAATCTGCGGCTAGGCACACGAAACAGAATGTGACGCTAATCTGCGGCTAGGCACACGAAACAGAATGTGACGCTAATCTGCGGCTAGGCACAGTGAACGGAATATGTGACGTTAATTTGTGAATTTGCACACTAAACAGAATGTGACAATAATCTATGGCTAGGCACACGTTTAAAATGGCCCTTTTTGTCGCTGCGTTGTAAAATCATTGGCCCTGTGCACCTAACAGAATATGTCAGCTTGTCACTGCACTGTGAAATATTTGTCCCTGTGCACCTAGTACAATGTCACCTTAGAACATGTCCCCCCCCACAAAAAAATGAAATTCTGCCACCCCCAAAAAAAATTAAATGCTGCCCCCACACACAACAGTCCTAAAAAGGACTTTTGGGTCTTGAAAGATTTTCAACAATTTTATTCTCCCTACACTGACTTCCTGTGCATCTAGTATTATATGTCACCTTACATATATCCCCCCCACAAAAAAAAGGAAATTGTGCCCCCCCAAACAAAATATAAATGCTGCCCCCACACACAACAGTCCTAAAAAGGACTTTTGGGTCTTGAAAGAGTTTCAACAATTTTATTCTCCCTACACTGACTTCCTGTGCATCTAGTATTATATGTCGCCTTACATATATCCCCCCCACAAAAAAAAGGAAATTGTGCCCCCCCAAACAAAATATAAATGTTGCCCCCACACACAACAGTCCTAAAAAGGACTTTTGGGTCTTGAAAGAGTTTCAACAGTTTTATTCTCCCTACACTGACTTTCCCTGCCTAAGCGCATCTCTCCCTGGCTAAGAATGAGCCGAACTCGCGTGTCGGGTGCTATACAGCACCCGATCACGGGTTCTGGCCAGCCAATCAGTGTAATGCCAGCAGCCAACATGGCTGCTGGCATTACACTGATGTCAGAGCCTCCCCGCACGTTTATTGGCTGCGCAGCAGCCGCGAAATGTGCAGGGAGGAGACCCGAACATGGCGGGCGAGCACATGCGGTAGTCGTACGAGTACCGCCATGTGCCGAGCAGAGCGATGCTCGAGCCGAACCGAGCTTCGGCCGAGCATGCTCGCTCATCACTAATAAAGATGTATCTCATTATGCAGTGACATCATCAGTATTATCTAATTGGATACTCTTAAGTCCTAATTTCCCTAGGACAATTTGAGAAACACTAGTAATAATGCTATATACCCTGGACATGGCTCCTTACTCCACATTAAAATTCACATCTAAAATGACACCTGGTTCTGGCTTGTATCATCAGTGATATATCAAAGGTTATCTCATTTGATATAAATCTGTCACCCTAGCAGACTTTCCCATATGGGAGTATATCTTCTTCCCAGACTTTGAGATTTTTTCATAAGATAATGAACCCTCTTTTATACCTTATTGTCTGGGACAATGTAATTAATAACCCTAAAACTCACTCAACTATTTTGCCCTCATATTGAAGCAAAGAGACCCCCTTTGTCTAGAAGAATGAGCTAATTTAAACACATTTTAAACAGACTTTCAAACAATTCTGCTTTTTAAAATTAGCTCTTTACTCTCCACCAGGACAAAGTCTCTGACAATATCCTGAAAAACTTAAAGGGATAGTAATGTCTGCAATAAAGTAGATCTCTGAGTCTTCTTTATTGTAAAACTAACACACTGGATTTGTTTAATAACATACTTTTCTGTTGTTCGGAAGATATTAAATGTAAAAAAGACTCCCCTCCCGCCACTTCTAGCCACATCATGCTCCCTCTAACTTTCCTCTAACTTAAAAATAAAAGCCAATTCTAATATAGTTTTTTTTAGTTAAAGGCCATGCACAAAGGTTTTTATAATGTGAATGTTCCCCTTTAATATCTTTTGGATTACAGAAAAGTAAGTTATTAAACCTAATGCAACTTAATAGGTTTACAATAGAGAAGACTTGGAGATCATTATCATTGCAGACATTACTATTAAAGGGTAACTAACATGAAAAAAGAAATCATAACTAAATGCTTCGAGCACAATGCCTTGGACACCACCCAGGAACACAGAGTTAAAGTTTAGTCTTTTACAGCAATTTTTACACAGCTCCACAACAAGCTTCTTTCCCCATCTCCTGAAAGCTGCATTTGATAGCTACATTCCTATTAACTATGATGGTGGGGGTTAAAGTTCGAAATGGGTGTAAAGTTCCATTTTTTCACAGGACTTATCACAGAAAGAAAAACACTGTTTTTCTGCAGAAATTATTACATGTAGAAAATACATATCATTTCCATGCTTTCACTATCAACAATGATTTGTTTACTAACCCCAAGCAATTCCTGGAATAACTTTGCAAGTTTGCTCCTATAACCGAGAATTTCCGCTGGGGTGGTCAGGCTCAGTGTGTGTGTCTCTATGGCTACCACAACAGTGTGTGTGGGGGGGTCAGTCTGCGTGGTTTCATGGTTGCAGTGGGATAAGGCCAGAGGTCAGTATGCGTAGTTCACTGGCAGTGCTGGGCAACATAAGGAATTCCATCTATTGGGATTACAACTCCCACCATTCCCCACTGGAAGGGTGAATGTTGTAGTCTAGCTGGAGGGCCTAATGTTGCTCATCCTTGTGCCTACCAGTGCAGTGGGGCAAGGCTTGGGAGTAAGTCTGTATAGTTCTGTGGTTACCATGGGAAAAGGCTGAGGGGATCAGTATGTGTGTTTCTATGGTTACCAGGGAAAAACACTGGGGGTTAGTATGTGTGGTACTGTGTTTACAAGTGCAGTGGGACAAGGCTGGTGGTCAATATGTATGTAGTGTAAGTAACAGTAAACTAGCAATTTCTGAGAGAGTTGTTATTTTTTTGCCCCACTCCCCTCATCATTCCCTGTGGGGATTCTTGTACCTTCTTGTACCTTCATGACTAACTAGCAAGGTGGCCTGCTCAAAAGGCTTCAACAATTCACTCAGGTCACACATTAGCTGTCACTGACCAGGTGACAAAGAAGTCTCATCCAAAACCTACCATTTAAGCACTGTATATTCATGAATGGCTTTGTTCTGTTCATACAAATGAGCAATGTGTAATTCCACCTGATAGGAACTTGTATTATAAGTCGGGGATGGGGACCATTGTTACACTCTTAAAAGGCCTGTAATGTGTTGTGTATGCAATATAACCTGCTCTATTTTGCAGGTGATATTTATAATTTCTTTGAGGGCTTTGGATTCTGGCACAAATGGAGTAATAATTAGCTTTAGGACAAGAACAGTTCAGGGTACACTCACCATAGCTGATAGATTCAAGGCAACTATTATTTTGGAACTGTTATTAGTATATACAACAAAAGAAAAGGCACTCAACTTCTCAAAAATGTATTGAATAAACATCAATTCAAGTATAATATCACCTACAAAATATAAACCACAAAGCGATATACTAAATTACAAAAAAGGACATATATACATATATACAGAATAGAGCAAACACATCTACCTGTCCCTGCCAAAAACCTGTGCCCCAAAAATAACAAAAATGCAACGTTTTGGTTAAAATCAAACCTAACCTAAATATACCCTAGCATCAAAATACAATGTAAAAGCCTGCTACATCAAATAATCCCCAAATATTAATTGCTGGCAAGGAAAGGGTCAAGAAGATGTAAAGCCATAATCTGCAAAATTAGCAGCAAAATATTGAGCAAAAGTATCTGGATGTGGCAAATGTTCAGCATAAATCAAAGATCAGAAAAGTTCTCCAAAGATGCATTTATCCATCCAAGAGGTAATATCACTTTTCCACACAATGTCAGCAATAAAGCAGTTAGAAAAGAATATAGCGACCACACATCCTGTTAAAGAGATAGTAATGTTTCAAAATAAAAGCAGCTGTGGATAGTGACAGTGGATAGTGACACACCTTTACGAGACCAAGTAGGAACAATGGAGGAGCTTCCTTTACCCTTCACAGGACAGGTGTTCTGAACGGAATGGCCCTGGGACTACACGGAAAATGTGAGTGGGCAGTTCAGAATACTCCCAAACACAAAGTCGGCAAAAGAAAGGAGAAGACCAGTATCCCCACAGGGGATACACTAGGCAGTAGCCAGATGGAGAAGGCTAGGCAACACAGGCGGTATGGCCACGGGAGGTCAGACACACGGAGTGACCGACAAGCGCCGCTTAATGGAAGCAAGCGCAAAGTGGAATACACAAGGCAACACGGAAACCAAACCGTAAAACGGAATGGTCACGGAGCGCAACACAGAGGGTTAACCAGGAGGCAGCCAAAGGTCAAAACCGGATAGGATAGTCAGACGTCGCCAATGGTCGTAACTGGAACGGGTAGTCAGTAGTGTTGAGCGAGCGTGCTCGGCCGATGCTCGGATCGGCTCGAGCATCGCTCTGCTCGGCACATGGCGGTACTCGTCGAGTACCGCCATGTGCTCGCCCGCCATGTTCGGGTGGCGGGGATCTGTGCCGGAAGAGGCACAGATCTGAAGATGCTCCGCTGGACCACCAGGGACTGGAGGTACGGGGGCATTGCGGAGATGAAGGGGGCATTGCGGAGATGAAGGGGGACATTGTGGAAGAGGGGCATAGCGGAGATGAAGGGGGACATTGTGGAAGAGGGGCATAGACTCTATGCCCCTCTTCCGCAATGTCCCCCTTCATCTCCGCTATGCCCCTCTTCCACAATGTCCCCCTTCATCTCCTCTATGCCCCTCTTCCACAATGTCCCCCTTCATCTCCGCTATGCCCCTCTTCCACAATGTCCCCCTTCATCTCCTCTATGGCATAGAGGAGATGAAGGGGGACATTGTGGAAGAGGGGCATAGCGGAGATGAAGGGGGACATTGTGGAAGAGGGGCATAGCGGAGATGAAGGGGGACATTGTGGAAGAGGGGCATAGCGGAGATGAAGGGGGCATAGCGGAGATGAAGGGGGACATTGCGGAGATGAAGGGGGCATTCGGAGATGAAGGGGGCATAGCGGAGATGAAGGGGGGCATTGACCAGGCACCCTCCCCTCATCAGAGCAGGGGGTGCCTGGTGTAATGCTCGTGTCGCCCCATTCATTTCAATGGGGCTCGGGTGCTCGGCCGAGCACTCGAGCCTCAGGGGGTGCTCGGTCAGAGCACCCGAGCACCCGAGCATCGGGGTGCTCGCTCAACACTAGTAGTCAGCCAAGCCAGGGGTCAGAGCCGGAACGGGTAGTCAGAGAGTCAGAACCGGAACAGGTAGTCAGATGAGCCAGGAGTCAGAACCGGAACGGGCAGTCGTGCGAGCCAGGAGTCAGGACCAGAACGGGTAGTCAGACGTAGCCAGGTAATACACAGGAACGGTAATGCGACACATGGAAATAAGCACAGGTACACCACAAAAGGGCACTGGAAATGAAACAAGCTGAGGTTTAACCCCTTAAGGACCGGAGGTTATGGGACATTTCCGTCCCATAACGACCGCATAGGGGCACTTTGACGCGGCGGTACACGTGACCTGTCACGTGTTTCGGCGCGTCACTATGAGGCTTGAAAGAGATCACTCCGATCTTGGAGCGGTCTATTTCATGCCCTATTTTTACTTACAGCGCTCCCGGTAGAGTGCTGTAAGTAAAAAGTACGTGACGTACCAGGACCGTCATCGGTCCTTGAGTAGTTCAAGGACCGTGACGGTCCTGGTACGTCAAGGGTCCCTAAGGGGTTAAAAACCCTAGTGGGTAGGTGGAGCAACGACCTCATCAGCGTGGTGCCCTATAAGAATAGCGACTCAGCAAGAGCGACAGTTACATAGTTGATGTGTTTGTTCTGCTCCATATGTGTACCTTTTCTAATTTAATATTTCAATTTGTGGTTTATGTTTTATAGGTCATATTATATTTGAATTTATATTTACTCAATGTATTTTTAGAGGTTCAGTGCCTTCTGTAGTTTTTCTTTTGTTCTATATTCTGTAGTGTTGAGCGAGCGTGCTCGGCCGATGCTCGGATCGGCTCGAGCATCGCTCTGCTCGGCACATGGCGGTACTCGTACGAGTACCGCCATGTGCTCGCCCGACATGTTCGGGTGAAGAGGATCTGTGCCGGAAGAGGCACAGATCCGAAGACGCTCCGCTGGACCACCAGGGAATGGAGGTACGGGGGCATTGCGGAGATGAAGGGGGCATTGCGGAGATGAAGGGGGACATTGTGGAAGAGGGGCATAGACTCTATGCCCCTCTTCCACAATGTCCCCCTTCATCTCCGCTATGCCCGTCTTCCACAATGTGCCCCTTCATCTCCGCTATGCCCCTCTTCCACAATGTCCCCCTTCATCTCCTATGCCATAGAGGAGATGAAGGGGGACATTGTGGAAGAGGGGCATAGCGGAGATGAAGGGGGACATTGTGGAAGAGGGGCATAGACTCTATGCCCCTCTTCCACAATGTCCCCCTTCATCTCCGCTATGCCCCTCTTCCACAATGTCCCCCTTCATCTCCGCTATGGCATAGGAGATGAAGGGGGACATTGTGGAAGAGGGGCATAGCGGAGATGAAGGGGGACATTGACCAGGCACCCTCCGCTCATCAGAGCAGGGGGTGCCTGGTTTAATGCTCGAGTGCTCCCATTCATTTGAATGGGGCTCGGGTGCTCGGCCGAGCACTCGAGCATCAGGGGGTGCTCGGTCAGAGCACCCGAGCACCCGAGCATCGGGGTGCTCGCTCATCCCTAATATTCTGGTTTTGGGAATTTTGTGCACCATGTGTTTGTAAGACAGTTTACTTCCTATGATATACGTTTGTGTGTACTGGATCTTTTATTTATTATTTTGTTATTAGTAGACAGAGAGCCAACTTTCAAATGTACGAGCCATTCATCTGTGACCTGCTTCAATTTCCTTTTAACACATCTACACGTATGTATGTATGTATGTATGTATATCTTTATTTATATGGCACCACACAGTGTTTGCAGCACCTTACAATAGACATGTGTTACAGTAAATAAGAGGGGATAAAATAAATGCCACATTCATAGAAACATTAGGAGAGAGTTCTGTGCCCCAAGGAGCTTACAGTATAAATGGGTAATAGTGGACAGATAACAGGGTATGAGGGTGTCAAGTGCTGAGGTTACAAGTGCTGAGTTTGGCCAAAGGTAGTGCATGGTCCTAGTGCTCCAGAAGATAAGATTTCAGGGTAGACTTAAAGACAGAGGGGGATTGTTCAAGACATAGGGAGAGGGGTATGGAGTTCCATAGGTATGAAGCGGAAAGCGAGAAAGGCTTGAGACGGGAGAGGGCAGAGGGTGTGGATGGTGTAACAAGAAGGGCATTGTGTGCTGAGTGAAGGAGGTGGATGGAAACATAAGAGGAGATGAGGGAAGAGATGTAAGGAGGGGTAGCAGTGTGGAGAACATTAAAGGTGAGAAGAACGACTTTGTAATTGATGTGTTGTCTGAGAATTATGTGAGCAGGATCAGTTTTTGGGGAGAGTGTGGTGATTCATGCAGCCGAGTTTAAAACAAATTTTAAAGGGGATTGTGGGATTGTCTCTCAAAGCTTTGCATGCATAAAGTAGCATGCCGAATGTTATGGGATACCATGCAGCTAGCCTTTTTGACAAGTTCCAGAGCCCGAGCCAACACTGAGTGACCTTCTGATGATAGAGGCTGCCGCCCACTGAAATATTTCAGTGAATAGTCTATATTCTGTATTCTGAATTTTTGCCACCTATCCATATATTTGTGGTCAGGGGAAATTTCTTGTCATATGATATTTCCAGCCCTTTGCCCAAGTTACCAACCACCTGATTGAATAACTCTGGCAATGGCATCCTTTAAAAATAGCTGCAGCTTTGGATATGCCAGTGGAGTGTAACAATGATATCAAATCATTAATATTTCAGTTTTCTACAGAAGAATAAGGCAGCATGTCAAACACTAATATTTTGACTAGTTTGTCTTTTCACAGGCATACTTTTGGATTACTTTTGTTCAGCTTTAAGTAAATAAATGTAAGAAATAAGTAAATGACTTGTTTTAACAACATAACTAGTGGTGGAGATGGTGACCGTAGCAGGTGTGGGGCGACTATTGTCGCTTTTGAATAACTCCTTCCTAACACTGCATTTGCACAATAGCAGAAGTAGGAGACATGGATGTTATTGTTATGAATATTTTTTCCCACTCTCTGAGAAATCTACAATATTATTATGATCTGCCCATGGCTCCTAGCATTTTTGGAGTGTTGCAGGTCTGACATGCCATGGTTTGTCTCCCAATAAAATCTGTGGTTTTTCAACCGCTGGGAGCTCATTGAGGATTAGTGATGAGCGAGCATGCTCGGCCGAAGCTCGGTTCGGCTCGAGCATCGCTCTGCTCGGCACATGGCGGTACTCGTACGAGTACCGCATGTGCTCGCCCGCCATGTTCGGATCTCCTCCCCGCACGTTTCGCAGCTGCTGCGCAGCCAATAAACATGCGGGGAGGCTCTGACATCAGTGTAATGCCAGCAGCCATGTTGGCTGCTGGCATTACACTGATTGGCTGGCCACAACCCGTGATCGGGTGCTGTATAGCACCCGACGCGCGAGTTCGGCTCATTCTTAGCCAGGGAGAGATGCGCTTAGGCAGGGAAAGTCAGTGTAGGGAGAATAAAATTGTTGAAACTCTTTCAAGACCCAAAAGTCCTTTTTAGGACTGTTGTGTGTGGGGGCAGCATTTATATTTTGTTTGGGGGGGCACAATTTCCTTTTTTTTGTGGGGGGGATATTTGAAAGGTGACATATAATACTAGATGCACAGGAAGTCAGTGTAGGGAGAATAAAATTGTTGAAACTCTTTCAAGACCCAAAAGTCCTTTTTAGGACTGTTGTGTGTGGGGGCAGCATTTATATTTTGTTTGGGGGGGCACAATTTCCTTTTTTTTGTGGGGGGGATATTTGAAAGGTGACATATAATACTAGATGCACAGGAAGTCAGTGTAGGGAGAATAAAATTGTTGAAACTCTTTCAAGACCCAAAAGTCCTTTTTAGGACTGTTGTGTGTGGGGGCAGCATTTATATTTTGTTTGGGGGGGCACAATTTCCTTTTTTTTGTGGGGGGGATATTTGAAAGGTGACATATAATACTAGATGCACAGGAAGTCAGTGTAGGGAGAATAAAATTGTTGAAACTCTTTCAAGACCCAAAAGTCCTTTTTAGGACTGTTGTGTGTGGGGGCAGCATTTATATTTTGTTTGGGGGGGCACAATTTCCTTTTTTTTGTGGGGGGGGATATTTGTAAGGTGACATATAATACTAGATGCACAGGAAGTCAGTGTAGGGAGAATAACATTGTTGAAACTCTTTCAAGACCCAAAAGTCCTTTTTAGGACTGTTGTGTGTGGGGGCAGCATTTAATTTTTTGGGGGTGGCAGAATTTCATTTTTTGTGGGGGGGACATGTTCTAAGGTGACATTGTACTAGGTGCACAGGGACAAATATTTCACAGTGCAGTGACAAGCTGACATATTCTGTTAGGTGCACAGGGCCAATGATTTTACAACGCAGCGACAAAAAGGGCCATTTTAAACGTGTGCCTAGCCATAGATTATTGTCACATTCTGTTTAGTGTGCAAATTCACAAATTAACGTCACATATTCCGTTCACTGTGCCTAGCCGCAGATTAGCGTCACATTCTGTTTCGTGTGCCTAGCCGCAGATTAGCGTCACATTCTGTTTCGTGTGCCTAGCCGCAGATTAGCGTCACATATTGTTTAGTGTGCCTAGCCGCAGATTAACGTCACATATTGTTTAGTGTGCCTAGCCGCAGATTAACGTCACATATTGTTTAGTGTGCCTAACCGCAGATTAGCGTCACATATTGTTTAGTGTGCCTAGCCGCAGATTAGCGGCATATATTCCGTTTAATATGAAGAAGGCGGGTAAAAAGGAACGGGGAAGTGGACGTGATCCTGATAGTTCAGGGCGCGGGTCAGGATGCGTAGAAACTGTGCCTGGTGCCAGAGCACAAGAAAGAAAGACATCCACCATACCTAGCTTCATGTCTCAGTTTACAGGTCGTCGCAGGACATCACTTTCGAGGTCAGACCACTGCGAACAGGTGGTCGGTTGGATTTCAGCTGATACTGCTTCCAGTCGGTTAAGCACCACCCTGTCTTCCACCAAGTCCACTCTCACTAGCCAAGAGTCTGGTCAACATAATCCTCACCCTGATCATCCTTCTTCCCACCATAGAGAGTCTGGCCAAAGAAGTGATCCCACACTGGGATATAGTGAGGAGCTCTTCTCATCACCAATCCTTGATTTGAACCTCTCTCCAAGCACGCTTGCAGAGGAACATGAGATCTTGTGCCCTGATTCACAACCTCTAGAGGGTACCCAATCACAAGAAGATGACAGAGGGGAACGGCATTTAAGGTCAAAGGAAGTGGATGATGATGATGAGACACAGTTGCCATCAAATCAACCACAATTACTGTCTCAAGACCTTGATGAGGAGGATGATACACAGTTGTCAATGACTGAGGATGTGGTGGGATCAAGAAATGAGGAGGATGATCAGAGTGAGGAAGTGGAGGAGGACTTGGTGGACGATGAGGTCACTGACCCCACCTGGGAAGGTGGAAAGCCGAGCGATGACAGCAGTCCTGAGGGTGAGCCATCTGCAGCACCGCAACAGGCTGGAAGAGGCAGTGGTGTGGCTAAAGAAAGAAGGCGGACCGCACCAAACCGGCCCGCAAATGTTCCACGGAGCACCCCCTTGCGTAAATCTCCCTTGCCAAGGGCTAAGTGTTCCGCGGTATGGCGTTTTTTTAAGGAAAGTGCGGACGACAAAAGAATTGTAGTTTGCAACCTGTGCCACACCAGAATGAGCCGAGGCATGAACACTAGCAACGACACATGGCATCCAAGCACCGTAATAAGTGGGAGGAACGCCCGGATCGCCAATCTGTGTCTACAGGCCACACCACTGCCTCCTCTTCCCCTGTTTTCGGTGCCGGCCAATCGCCTGTTGAAGGCGCAGGCCCGCATACCTCCCGCCCTGCACCTGTACCATCTGAAGCACCATCAGCGACCACATCCACTTCCCTGTCCCAGCGCAGCGTCCAAATGTCGTTACCCCAGGCATTTGAGCGCAAGCGAAAATACCCAGCCACCCACCCACAGGCCATAGCACTAACCTCACACCTTTCCAAATTACTGGCCATCGAAATGCTGCCATTTAGGCTTGTGGACACTGAGTCCTTCCGCAGCCTGATGGCAGCAGCTGTCCTTCGGTACGCAGTCCCCAGCCGCCACTACTTTTCCCGGTGTGCCGTCCCCGCCTTACACCACCATGTGTCCCTTAACATCACCCGTGCCCTGACCAACGCAGTTACTGGGAAGGTCCACTTAACGACTGACACATGGACAAGTGCTTGTGGCCAGGGACGTTACATTTCCCTGACGGCACACTGGGTGAATGTCGTGGAGGCTGGGAGCGACTCGGACCCTGGGATGGCACAGGTGCTACCCACGCCGAGGATTGCGGGCCCTACCTCCATCAGGTTTTCCGCCAGCACCTACGTTATTGGCTCCTCCTCCTCCTCCGTTTCCACCTCCGAATTCTCTGCGCGCAGCGCCACTCACCCATCAGCTGGTAGCTGGAAGCAGTGCAGCACTGCAGTGGGGAAGCGTCAACAGGCCGTGCTGAAGCTGATCTGCCTTGGGGACAAACAGCACACGGCCTCAGAGCTGTTGCAGGGGATTAGTCACCAGACCGAGCAGTGGCTCTCGCCACTCAACCTGCAACCAGGCATGGTTGTGTGTGATAATGGGCGTAACTTGGTGGCGGCTTTGGAGCTCGGCAAGCTCACACACGTACCATGCCTAGCGCATGTATTTAATTTAGTGGTTCAGCGATTTCTAAAAACCTACCCCAATTTGCATGATCTCTTGACGAAGGTGCGCCGCGTGTGTGCACATTTCCGTAAGTCATCTACAGCTTCAGCCGGCCTGTTGACGCTGCAGCAGCGCTTACAATTGCCAGCTCACCGGCTGCTGTGTGACGTGAGCACGTGCTGGAACTCCACCTTCCACATGTTGGCCCAGCTTTGTGAGCAGCAGAGGGCAGTAGTGGAGTACCAGCTGTTACACGGTCGTCGCCTCTCCGTTCAACTTCCTGTAATCAGAAGTGAGGAGTGGGAATGGATGTCAGACCTCTGTGAGGTTTTACGCAATTTTGAGGAATCGACACAGATGGTGAGCGGCGATAACGCTATTATCAGTGTAACCATCCCACTTCTGTGTCTACTGAAACGCTCGCTGCTCACAATTAAAACCGACGCTTTGCATGTGGAAGAGGTGGAAATGGGGGAGGAAGAGCTTACACAAGGTGATAGCCAGAGCACCCTCACTTCGTCTTCTCAGCGACAGTTGGAGGAGGCGGAGGAGGAGGAGGAGGAGGAAGACACGGTTGCCTCCGCTACAGAGGGTAGCCATGGAACTTTATTTCCATCTCTTCAGCGTGGGTGGGCAGAAGAGGAGGAAGAGGATGAGGAGATTGAGAGTCATCCTCCTGGTGAGGACAGCGAAATCTTGCCTGTTGGTACTCTGGCACACATGGCTGACTTTATGTTAGGCTGCCTTTTCCGTGACCCACGCGTTATACGCATTTTAGACAACACGGATTACTGGGTGTTCACCCTTCTGGACCCCCGCTACAAAGAGAATTTCTCATCTCTCATTCCTCCGGTGGAGAGGACAAGCAAAATGGTGCAATACCAGAAGGTTCTTGTCGAAAAATTGCTCCAAAATTTTCCATCTGACAACGCTGGCGGCAGAGTACGTGCTACCTTGGCCAACCGAGAAGGGGAGAAAAGGGGAGCACACAGCAGTTCCGACAAAGGCAGGGCAACACTCTCCAAGGCGTGGGACACCTTCATGACACCCCGCCAGCACCCTCACCCTGATGCGCGGCCTAGTGTTACAAGGAGGGAAAAGTTTTGGAAGATGGTGAAGGAGTACGTAGCAGACCGTGTCAGCGTCCTCACTGATCCCTCTGTGCCTTACAACTACTGGGTGTCCAAGCTGGACACGTGGTATGAACTGGCACTCTACGCCTTGGAGGTGCTGGCCTGCCCTGCCGCCAGCGTTCTGTCTGAGCGGGTATTTAGTGCTGCTGGTGGCATCATAACAGATAAGCGTATCCGCCTTTCCACCGAAAATGCTGATAGGTTGACACTTTTAAAAATGAACAAGGCCTGGATTTCCCCTGACTTCTCCACTCCACTGGAGGAAAGCCCCGGGTGAACATAAAGTCACTTTAGATATGTTATTTACAATGATGGGAATAGTCTATATTCCCATTCACCCCTTCCACCCAAAAAACGGGTATATGGTTGACTCTTAATCTTCTCATCCTCCTCCTCCTCTTCCATATGCCCTGTGATATAATTTTTATATAGGGCCAGCTCACCAGCGGGCCCTGTGATATAATTTTTATATAGGGCCAGCTCACCAGCGGGCCCTGTTTGACAATTTTTGTATAGGTCAGCTCACCAGCGGGCCTTCTCATATAATGTTTTATTGGGTCAGCTCTCTAGCGGGCCCTCTCATATAATGTTTTATAGCGTCAGCTCACTAGCAGGCCTTCGCATATAATGTTTAGGATGGTCAGCTCCGCAGCAGACCCTCACCCATAATGTTTTAGATGGTCGGCTCAGCAGCAGACCCTCATTCCTAATGTTTTAGATGGTCAGCTTAGCGGCATGCCCTCGCCCCTAATGTTTTAGAGGGTCACCAGCAGGCCATTAATCCTAATTTTTCAAGGGTGTGTATGATGCCCTCCTTTATGTGTAATAAAGGGTGTATTGGAGTGACATTTCAGTCTAATTTTTGGCAGCCCTTTCACTTAGTGCATAGGCTTTATGAGTGTTGGACCACTACCTGAACTATTGTACCACAATGTGAATGAGGCCCTCCATTTTGTGATATACAGGTTTTATCGGAGTGCCTCAGGTCCTCCCATTGAATTAAATAGGGCTGGGGTGTTCGACAGAGCAGAAGGTAGTTCTTGGCTTCATCCACTAAGTCACTTCGTCACTTTTACTCAATGGATCAGACCCCACTGTTCCGACTATAAATTTTGGACTTAACAAGGGCAAACGGACATGTTGTAAAACCTGTGGTAGCTGCGGCCTCCGTTCCTGAATGCTGTACCTTACCTGGGCCATAACCACGTTGAACACCTGCTTTACGCTGCGCACGTTTCCCTCTTAATCATGGCCCCAGTTCCGAAAAATCGATGAAATTTTTTGCAGAATTTGCAGATGATATACAAGTAAATATACAGCAAATACTGTTTGGTAACAATTTTTCGCCTAAAATCGTTTTTATCTTCCTTTTTGTGTGTTTTACGGTCAGTGTGTAAAAATGGCGTACTACGGGCGAAACATCATTCCCAGCAGCGACGTTGGAGTCCAAGATGCATCCAGACATCCTCCCTATGCTGTCCCTGAACCATTTCTGTGGTGTTTCCATCATTTTCTGCCCTTTTCCTATGAACCAGGCACCCTCCCCTCATCAGAGCAGGGGGTGCCTGGTGTAATGCTCGAGTCCTCCCATTGACTTCAATGGGGCTCGGGTGCTCGGCCGAGCACTCGAGCCTCCGGGGGCGCTCGGCCAGAGCACCCGAACACCCGAGCATCGGGGTGCTCGATCATCACTATTGAGGATGCATCTAGATGTGATCCTACTTTCTCCTTTCTCACCTTTTTTTTTGTTTGTTTTTACAGAGGCAGCACATAGCAGCATGTTTAGCTCTTGGATTATGTGTGATGATCGCCATACTACTACTACTACTACTGATAACTTATGTTGCTTAGTCGACAATAGTGAGTGTGAAGGGTTTGGGGAAAGACTTGGACATGGTGATACTGCTGCTGTTGGCTATAGTGTTATAGCATAATCACTCTCACTATCTACTTGGACATGGTGACACTGCTGCTGCTGGCTATAGTGTTATAGCATAATCACTCTCACTATCTACTTGGACATGGTGATACTGCTGCTGCTGGCTGTAATGTTATAGCATAATCACTCTCACTCTCTACTTGGACATGGTGATACTGCTGCTGCTGGCTATAGTGTTATAGCATAATCACTCTCACTATCTACTTGGACATGGTGATACTGCTGCTGCTGGCTGTAGTGTTATAGCATAATCACTCTCACTATCTACTTGGACATGGTGATACTGCTGCTGTTGGCTATAGTGTTATAGCATAATCACTCTCACTCTCTACTTGGACATGGTGATACTGCTGCTGCTGGCTATAGTGTTATAGCATAATCACTCTCACTATCTACTTGGACATGGTGATACTGCTGCTGCTGGCTGTAGTGTTATAGCATAAACACTCTCACTCACTACTTGGACATGGTGATACTGCTGCTGCTGGCTATAGTGTTATAGCATAATCACTCTCACTATCTACTTGGACATGGTGATACTGCTGCTGCTGGCTGTAGTGTTATAGCATAAACACTCTCACTCACTACTTGGACATGGTGATTCTACTGCTGCTGGCTGTAGTGTTATAGCATAATCACTCTCACTCTCTACTTGGACATGGTGATACTGCTGCTGCTGGCTATAGTGTTATAGCATAATCACTCTCACTCTCTACTTGGACATGGTGATACTGCTGCTGCTGGCTGTAGTGTTATAGCATAATCACTCTCACTCACTACTTGGACATGGTGATACTGCTGCTGCTGGCTATAGTGTTATAGCATAATCACTCTCACTCTGTACTTGGGCATGGTGATACTGCTGCTGCTGGCTATAGTGTTATAGCATAATCACTCTCACTCTGTACTTGGACATGGTGATACTGCTGCTGTTGGCTATAGTGTTATAGCATAATCACTTTCACTCTGTACTTGAACATGGTGATACTGCTGCTGCTGGCTATAGTGTTATATCATAATCACTCTCACTCTCTACTTGGACATGGTGATACTGCTGCTGCTGGCTATAGTGTTATATCATAATCACTCTCACTCTCTACTTGGACATGGTGATACTGCTGCTTCTGGCTATAGTGTTATAGCATAATCACTCTCACTCTCTAATTGGACATGGTGATACTGCTGCTGCTGGCTGTAGTGTTATAGCATAATCACTCTCACTCTGTACTTGAACATGGTGACACTGCTGCTGCTGGCTATAGTGTTATATCATAATCACTCTCACTCTGTACTTGAACATGGTGATACTGCTGCTGCTGGCTATAGTGTTATAGCATAATCACTCTCACTCTCTACTTGGACATGGTGCTACTGCTGCTGCTGGCTATAGTGTTATAGCATAATCACTCTCACTCTCTCATCAGTATCAGAGGAAGAGGAAGATGTTGGAGGGACATTTCAAAGTCATTAACAACATCAACAACAACAGTATGTGGCTTGCCGTCATCCTAACATAGTAACATAGTAAATTAGGTTGCAAAAGGACACGAGTTCATCACCCTTGCCTTTAGAATTATATAGCTTTCCTGCTATCAAATAAGTTAGTCTTTATCAGACCTTCCTGATTTGCCTACTAATACACAGTATAACTCTGTATGTTCCCTTTTGAAAGACATTTAACTAATCTTCTCTTAAATGTATCCATTGTATCTGCCATAACCACCTCCTTGGGCAATGAATTCCATAATTTAACAGACCTTACTCTAGAAAACCCCTTCCTCTGCTATAGTCTAAACCTCATTTCCTCTATTCTCAAAGTGTGTCTCTTGGTCATTTGATCAGTTTTGTTCAAAGGTTTAATACTACTACTACTGCTGTTGGAACTTTTCATATCACTTTTATAAATAACCTACTCAGAAGGAGGAGGCGTATCATTATTTATTGCACAAGCTACAGCAATCATGGCTGCACTCAGTTTTTGTAGTATGAATTTGCCACCATCAACATATACACGCACCCCTGCACTTAGCACATTTGGTTGACATAATGAAATCAGTGTTGATTTTTACATTAAATCTAAAGTCTGACAATAATGTATGATTTATTTCTCTGTCTCTAGTATCTGTCACTGTCAGTCTCAGTCACAGCTTGGGTCAAGGGCTTCTGCCTGTCTCTGTCACATATGAGTCAAAAATATATTTTTTTTCTTAATAAACTATTATATTTACAAAGACATTACACCCACCCTCATTGCAACTGCAATCAAGTCCAGCTTTCCTGTTTGCCTGTCTTACAATACACGTAGCCAGTGGCAAATTTCAACAGTAGCTTTCTCATTCCCCCTTGACTATAGTGTTCATTTTTACAGAAAAGTATTGGATAAGGATAGTCCTGTTTAGCTTCAGAATCAGCAAAAGGTGCTGTAGAAGTGCAGCACTACCACACCTCAGTATATGCTTGTATTTGTGGTTATTTTACCTCTTGAGGGCAAGAGAGATACCCAACAAGTGTGTATATAAATACATAATATATCTCATGTTATGTTTTCTTGAAAATCTAATGTAGTTTTGCTAGAATTTGGCCCCGTGTTAAAAGTAGAAAAAGCAGGAGACTGGTAGAGTAAAATAAATGCTTTTATTAACAAAAAGACTCTAGGATGCAAGCTTTCCAGACATCTTAGGCCTCCTTCAGGCATACTGTAAGTTTTTTTAGGAGGTTCTTCAGCTTCATTTGTGTGTCGTACATTGCAGTATGTTCCTTTGTAACATAAGCAAAAGGTTGCACAGTGTTAGTAGAAAAAGCAGGAGACTGGTACAGTAATAGTGATATCTTTATTAACTAAGAGTCTCTGGGATGCAAGCTTTGAAGACAACTCAGGCCTATGCATGAAGAAGAGACCTAACCTGCCTTGAAAGCTTGCATCCTAGAGCATCTTAGCAATAAAGGCATCCCTTTTACTCCATTAGTCTCAAGCTAATGTAGTTTTGTCTGTCTGCAAAGTATCTGGCACTCAGTCTCAGTTGAATATTTGGCTCAGCCTGTTCAGGGACAGACTTGGATTACTTGCCTTTTTGTAACTTATGCATCAAAAGGTTTTGAGTTTCATTTTATTTTTTTAGCCAAACAACTCCATAGACTGGGGAATAATTTTTTTGTACTTTCCTACTGTGTTATGGACAATAGTCATCTAAGAAACAAGATCATTCATACAAATTGGAATTGAAATATAAAAGGTGTATATGCTCTCACCCTTTTTCTTCCCTTAAAAACCCAACAGACTGAAAGCATAAAGTATACAAACCATGAACCTTGCATCACGTTCACTGTGGTGAGATACAATAAACAGGACTTCTCCTTCAAACTAGTGAGCAAAACTTTACGTAATGAGACAGACACAAGGGTAAATGTGTCATTTTGACAAAGCAAACACATATTTTTGCAGTAAGACTGTAGAATGTTTTGTCTCAGGAATCTGTGTTTGCAGACGCTGTAGATGTTTTAAAACAAATTAATTGATACCTTTCTAGCTTAGAATATGGAGAAATATGACAGCTGGTTTCAAAGCAGATAGGATGTTGTTCAAGAAGAGTATCTGACTGCTTTTTTGACATCAGGAAGGAGTTTTTTACTCACTTGTGGCTTAATTGGAAATGGGTTTAATATTTTATATTCCTTCCTCTGGATCGATAAGGGCATGAGCTGAAATTGATGGACTCGCGTCTTTAGCCACTGGAACTAGGTTTATGTGTTACTATGTTATGTTAGTTTTCATTGGTAGGTCATAGTGACACCACAATAAAAGTACTAAGCCTTTTAACAACAGTAAATGATGAGTCACATTCTTGGGGGAGATTCACTAAGCAGTGATAAAGAGGTGATACAGAGGTGATAAAGAGTTGATGACTTCTCCAGTTTATCACTTCTCCAGTTCCTATGTTATTCTATGGAGTCAATTCCCTAAGATCTCCAGAACTGAAGAAATCTTAGTGCATCGGCTCCATAGAATAACATAGGAACTGGAGAAGTGATATCACTGGAGAAGTCATTACCACTTAGTGACTCTTTCCTTGGTGTTGTTGCCATAGTAGAGGAAGACTTTGATATTGATGATGCAAATTAGTTATCAATGTTTTCTAAATCCATTTAAGAGGAAAAGGAAAAACAAACTTTTTTAGATGTTACAAAACTTACAAGAATATAATAGAAGTGGGGAATAAGTGGATGATGCTGTTTATGCTGCTACTTTGACCTAATTATTAATGATAATGTTAATATGTCCCTCCAGTCTCCTACCATTACTATAATACAAATTAAGTGAAAATATAACCAGAATATAGCCGAAATGAAATGGCTTTATCTTCCATTAGGCGCAGTATGTGTTTTTTTAAACTCTTTGAGGTATCATATGGGCAGTCTAAATCAGTATAGAGTAAATGTTCATACAAATGCACCATCATCTCAGTCATCATCACCAACCCACCACTTCTAAGTCCAATCCCCACCCAGTTAAAATAAATGACTAAGTAGCAACACAAATTAACATCCATAACCCTAGGCATGTGCGCTGCTGCTGTTCAGAGTGCAGTACCACAATCTGCCCTCTACAGCTGATGCTATTGCAACATCTCTCTCCTGTAATATCAAGGTTTCCTCACAATCATCTCATTTTATGAAATCTAAACATGTTGCTATCTGTTTTCTCTGTATAAAAACATGTGAACAAATGGAAAACAGGATCTCATCTAGGCACATTCTTATTGATATCCTACATGAAGCACAACCATCGTTTCTATTGGGAGACCCACCAGCAGCATATCAGAGGTTTGACAAATAGCAGCAGTAGAAGCACTCCTCAAAGTGCCCACGGCAGAATGGGTTTATAATAGTAGTGTTGTGGAACAACATTTTCTTCTGTGACCATAATTCCAATGTCTCCTACCCACAAGTGTCAGACCTTCCACCAACACGTCCGCCATCAAGAGTAGTAGTAATGTATTTTTTAAAACAAAAACATTATTCAGTTCTATGTGTGGTGGGGGCACTGGTGGCATGATCTACTGGTGATGCTGATAGTCTCTGAGATCCACTGCTGCTTGAGATAGAGTATTCTGTATCCTTATAAGCAGTACCAGTCCCCCAAAACCTCTTAGAATGCATTTGTGGACAAAGATTCTATTACACCTTACATTGCCCATTAAAATATCAGCAACAGTATGTGAATGTTTCACCCATTCCTACAGCCAGTTTGGATCGTATTAAGAAAAGAATTCCTAAAAGGGAAATCAGTATCACATACAGCATCGTTTAATGGGTTCTTCTTCACCCTTTGTTCTTGATCCAAATTTTAAGTGAACCAGAACTTTAGAGATTGACTCATATCAAACTATTGTATAAAGAGAAGGAAAGGCATATCTTTTGTAAGTAAAATGTTTTTTATTTATAAAAAAATAAGCATTTGCTTCCATACATGTTTATTAAACAAGCTTTAAAATAGAGATGGGTGAAACCCTTTTTTCGAGGGTATTTCCATGGAAAAAACAGGAATGTTTGTTTTTTCCACATATATACCTGGACATAGAAGATACATACAATGTTCACCGTTTCTCTACTGCCAAAAAATTTCCCATTAGCCTTTTGACATTTTCCAACTATGATTTCAGTCTCCGTAAGAATTCCAGCTGCAATACTACTGCTGCTCACTCTGAGAGCTGAAGTGGAGAAAACTAATTAAAGGAAAAGCTGTTAGGAGGTTGAGTTGTAAAGCAACATAAGCCTTGAAATTTTTTTTTAAAAACAGGCTGAGTACATGTGTCCTTTATCTTTTATACTAACCCCCTGCTTAAACTGACCCATTACTATCAGTGTCACTGTCTACAAATCACAGCCACATTTCCTGCAAAAGTCCACCTAGCAGGCTATGATCAATAATCCTTAAATCAAGCAATTGCTGATAGGTGAATTTACATTGTGAACCCCAATGGGGACAGGGACCAATATGAGTGTAAAGTGCTGCGGAATCTGTGTGAGCTATATAAATAAAGAATTATTATTATTAAGGACATTATGACAACGTGCAGTAAACTGACACCTCCTAGAACTAGAATTCTAGTAGAAGGTGGAAAGTGCTTTTTTTTTCCATATTTCACTATTGGGGTAGAAAGTTTTGCCTCCCCTATCTGAGAAAGGGCTGAATAGGCCTAAAGGGTGTTGCTCACCATTTACCACTACTGTATGTTTTAAGACTTTTATTGATAATAGGGGATGTACTAAAATGATTATATGGGGTGCATGGGGTCACCACTATCCAGGTAGCAAGATGAAAGCGAGGATAAGAAAGGCCAGGTCAAGGGAGGAAGCACAATTTTGTAGTGGGTATAGCGATACATTCCCTGGGCAGACATCTTACCTGAACACAGGTCATTTGTGATGTACCTCAATCCAAGAATATGTATGCAAGAGTGATTTTATTCTCTTTACTTGATGTAATGTTACTCTTCTTCCCTTGTGTTTGGGGCTTTGCTGGTATTAGAGTCTTATTAACAACGAACATATGAAATGGCATGTAGTAAAGTGATAATATGCTCTGATACCTTCCCAAAGTACAGACACAGGTGTTGGAAGTTAACACCAGCAGAGCTGTGATGGAGAAATCATACATTTCAGAAAGTATCTCCATGCCGCTAGCTGTGCATGTGGGAATCTGTGATGGACAAGCGGAAGACACCAGAATCTAGACAAGAAATACTTTTTGATTTACCATATATCAGTATATTAACGGTTATATATTTTGAACTTTTTCTAGAGAGCGGTACCTGATTCTTTGAAACTAAGATTTGAGATAGGATGGACTAAAATGTAATTTTTTTCTACCTACTCTGTAAAAATGTTTATGCCGCTTTATCCATTAATGTTTAAAGAACTGAATTGGCCAACACTCAAATCTAGACGTGACCTTCACCTTTCTTGCTTAGTATACAAAAACTCCTCTGGAAAGCTACCAGACTACCTGAGCAGTATGATCACTCCGGCTCTCCATACTAACTATAACCTCCTCTCCACTGCTAATGACTCACTGACTATTCCACACTACCTGAGCAGTATACTCACTCCAGATCTCTATACTAACTATAACCTCCACTGCTAACAACTCACTGACTATTCCACACTACCTGAGCAGTATAATCACTCCAGATCTCCATACTAACTATAACCTCCACTGCTAACAACTCACTGACTATTCCACACTACCTGAGCAGTATGATCACTCCAGATCTCCATACTAACTATAACCTTCACTACTAACAACTCACTAACTATTCCACACTACCTGAGCAGTATGATCACTCCAGATCTCCATACTAACTATAACCTCCACTACTAACAACTCACTGACTATTCCACACTACCTGAGCAGTATGATCACTCCAGATCTCCATACTAACTATAATCTCCACTGCTAACAACTCACTGACTATTCCACACTACCTGAGCAGTATGATCACTCCAGATCTCCATACTAACTATAACCTCCACTACTAACAACTCACTGACTATTCCACACTACCTGAGCAGTATGATCACACTAGATCTCCATGCTAACTATAGCCTCATCTCCACTGCTAATGACTCACTGAGTATTACACACTACCTGAGCAGTATGATCACTCCAGATCTCCATACTAACTATAACCTCCACTCCACTGCTAACAACTCACTGACTATTCCACACTACCTGAGCAGTATGATCACTCCAGATCTCCATACTAACTATAACCTCCACTGCTAACAACTCACTGACTATTCCACACTACCTGAGCAGTATGATCACTCCAGATCTCCATACTAACTATAACCTCCACTGCTAATGACTCACTGAGTATTACACACTACCTGAGCAGTATGATCACTCCAGATCTCCATACTAACTATAACCTCCACTCCACTGCTAACAACTCACTGACTATTCCACACTACCTGAGCAGTATGATCACTCCATATCTCCATACTAACTATAACCTCCGCTCCACTACTAACAACTCACTGAGTATTCCATACTACCTGAGCAGTATGATCACTCCAGATCTCCATACTAACTATACCCTCCGCTCCACTGCTAATGACTCACTGAGTATTCCATACTACCTGAGCAGTATGATCACTCCAGCTCTCTATACTAACTATAACCTCCTCTCCACTGCTAATGACTCACTGAGTATTACACACTACAAGAAAGAAGCTGGCTGATCTGTCTTCTCCTTCCGAGCTTTGAAAGTCTGGAATAACCTACCCATAAAAAATCAGATCTTCTCCCATTATAAAATCCTTAAAAATAACTGCTTATTTATATCTAAAAATAATATGTAACTGTATATACATTTTAGTATGTATGTTTATGTGTTTATATAATGTTTCTCTGTTTGTGTAAGTATCTCTTTACTGTAAAAGCTCCTCAGTCAGGACATCCTTGCAAATGAGAGAAATCACAATGAATTCTTCCTGGCAAAACATTTTCTAAATATATAAATACAATTATGACATCATACTTTACTTTTTAAATTGCTACTTGGTATAGGTGGAAACTGGGTCTAGAAGGCATATTTTTATCAATTTTACTGTGGTTTATTAGTGGATAATTGCCAATAGGTGTGTTAGAGCACCTTATTTGGACAAAATGCCTGATACCAATAATAGCCTCCTTATAATCTTACTATAATCAGAAAATCCTAATGGGTATTATGAATTTTTCTCTTGTTCATTGGTACATCGTCAGTCCTTTCTGAAATCTATGTTCATTGAGGTGGACATAACAGCTGGATTACTGAACCTCAAGCTCAACCTAATGTACCTGGCAATCTTCTGGGGCTCATGTATTCTGCCTGCTTCAATTTGAGAAAAAAAGAACATCAAGTGGGCAGAGTTTGAAGTCCAATATTCCTGCTAGCATCTGACATGTCTTCCTCTGTGGATATCAGACATATAAACGAGAGCTGCACTCCAGCATAGTAGATAAAACCAGATCTTTCTTTATTACATGTTATCAACAATGAATGCGACACATGCCGCATCTGTCTCACGCGCATAGACTATGTCTATGATTAAGCACTCAGGTGTGAAACGCGTGAGACAAATGTGTCATGTGTAGCGTTCATTGTTGATAACATGTAATACAGAAAGATCTGGTTTTATCTACTACACTGGAGTGCGGCTCTCGTTTATATTTCTGAATTTCACAAAAGGGTTGGGAATCCTGAGAACCTGCACCGCGATCTAGAAACCAGCAGGCGGTGAGTTATTTGCCATTTGATACTTTGCTATTATTTGGAAACTTCGTCTCCAACAGTGCCATTATGAGTTTCTTGATATGATTTGCTTCCTCTGTGGCTATGACATTGTAGACCAGTTGATGAATAGCTCTAGTTCAAAGGTACAATGGCAAAATGAATTGTGGTCATTAAGATTTTGTAACCACAGTACATTAATTGAGAGGTTATTACTAGCAAGTGTTAATTTCCCTTTAATTAAATAATACGATTGTTTTATTTTTTCCTTCAGTGCTGGGTTATCATTTACTGGATATATATCATCTATGTTTTAGTGGAATGGTGGGACTACCACATTAACCTATGTACCTTTCATAAAGAATAACTAGTTGTACTACTAATGTAAGTGTTGGTTTCTCTAATTTCTTTTTTTGTGAGAACTTTAAAGCTTCAGCCACGTAAAAGTTCTGTATAAAAAGAATGGAAGGAGTCACCTTGTGTAAGTCACTGGTGCTGTTTTACGATAATTATAAAGAAATAAGACTTTACTTCTAGACGAGTTTATTAAACAATCTTTTTCACCCTGTGGTGACATATTTCTTGTGTTATACCCTAAACAATTAAACCACGTTGTAAAACTGTAATATTTTATTTGTGATGTTAAAGAGGTAATAAGAAGGTCTTTAAAAGGCTTCTTACTAAAAAATGATCATTTAAATGATTTACAGTTATGCTCTTGTATTAAAATGTTATCAATCGAAGATAGCTTATAAATTAAATCATTTGCCACTGCTGGAAAATGTTGAGCAATATCATTTTATTAGGTGATAATGTTTAAGGATAAGGAACTTGGGCTGGACAGTGAACAAGATTTTTCAGAGTTTTTACCTTATTTTGCTAATTTTATGTAAAGGGATAGTAATGTTGCACACTACAAGCAGCTCCAATTAATCTTCATGGTATTTGGGCCATGGAGAGTATTATTTCAATACTGTCAGAGTTGTAGTTCAAGAGTAATTGAATGTTAAAGTATCTCCCTCCCTCCCCTTTTACTGATGTAACACTGTTCACCTCAGAGCAGCAAGACTGTCCGGTGGTTCACAGAGAGGGACAATCTTCAGTGAACATAAAGAAAAACCTGAAAAATAAGGGTTTTCCTTATGCTCACAGTAAGAAGATTGTCCCTTGCTGTGAGCTGTCCATTTAAGAGACCAGATTCCACATCTGAGGGGAGGCGGCTTACACTAGGTAAAAGGGGAGTATCACAGTGCCTGTTATCCTCCTCTGTCACTCTTGGTTTGCAACCGCTACCTCCAACCGGTGCCTAATGGCGAACGTCCATGGTCCCATATATCCATCGACTTTTTGGGAGAGCTGCCAGCTTCTAGGGGGTATACATTTATCCTTATGGTGGTCGATAGGTTCTCTAAGATGGCTCATTTCGTGCCTCTCTCTGGTATTCCGTCGGCTCATGAGTTGGCTGTAGTCTTTGCTAAAGAAGTGTTTCGCTTGCACGGGGTACCCAGAGTGGTAGTCTCTGATCGTGGGAGCCAGTTCGTGTCCAGGTTTTGGAGGGCATTTTGTGGCCAGATGGGCATCCAATTGTCCTTCTCCTCCTCCTACCATACCCAGACCAATGGAGCCGCTGAGCGTGCCAATCAGGGACTGGAGCAGTTCCTGCACTGCTTTGTAACCGATCATGATGACAATTGGGCCGACCTGCTGCCGTGGGCAGAGTTTGACAAACTGTCTGAGGTCATGGCCCTTTCATACAATGTAGCAGTTGCAAACCAAGAGTGACAGAGGAGGATCACAGGCACTGTGATAGGGAGGGAGGGAGGATATTTTATCATTCAATTACTCTTGAACTACAACTCTGAAATAACACTCTCCATGGCCCAAATACTAGGAAGATTAATTGGAGCTGCTTTTTTGTGATACATTACTATCCATTTAAAGGGATAGTAACCCCCCCGCAAACAACGTGAGGCAAAAATACAGCAATCATACAAACATGCTGAACTCACTTAGTCCCATCTCTCAAACCTTTATGGTTTGAGAGATGTAAGGCAAGACAGACCTCCGCTCCCTCCCCCTCATATGTCCGCTGTATAGCAGACGTCATGAGATCCGGCTTCCAGCACCAGATGGTGGCTCTGCAGGAGCGCTGTCATCTAGATATCTCCGTATTATTACTTCATGGGTATGGTCTAAAACATGTGCCTGGCTTGCAAGCACATGTTGTAGACCATTCCTATGAAGTAATTATATGGAGATATCTAGATGTCAGAGCTCCTGCAGAACCGCGGAAAGTCGGCCGACTGGATTCTGCCTCTGACAGCTTTACAGCTCGTCAGGCAGAAGGGGGAGGGACCGGAGGACTGTCTTGCCTTACATCTCTCAAACCATAACAGTTTGAGAGATGGGATTAAGTGCGTTCAGTATGTTTGTATGATTGCTGTATTTTGGCTTCACGTTGTTTGGGGGGGTTACTATATCTTTAAAGCAATGGATACTTGAGAAGCAATGAATTGGAGATATCGATAGAATTTCAAAGGTTTAAAGGAGCAGTACACTTTTATTATTAAAACAAACAAATATATTTTGTAGGGTTTACCTGCTGAGTGAAAGAACACATTTCCACAGCCAGGAGATGCAGCTTTTCACAATTTTTACAGTACAAACTTGTTTTTTATATTAAAATGACAATAAACCTCCTTCTTGGCTTTACATATTTTGCAAGTGAATAATATGTAATATCAAATTGCCTATAATCTATATTTTGTCATCTTCACATACTTTTATTACACTTTTATATTCCTAACAAAGACCTATGCACATTTGATTTTCTGTCTTGGACTCTGAAATTAGAGAGGGTGCAAGATAGTGAAAAAGATACAATGTAAAAAGACAGTGAAACAATGTAGAAAAGCCTGCACCTACAGCATATAGATCAATCAGTGCTGCAAGGAGACTGCAACATTATATAGATATATCTGCTATCACTGTCCCCAACGGAAAGCTCTCTAAAAACACAGATCCGGGGAGCTCTATTATTATACTTTTAGCAGCAGTGCCATCTGGTGTTCAGACAGTTCACCTTGTGTCCAGGCAGTTCAGACAGTTCACCTTGTGTCTTGCTTTCTCCAGGAGAGGTGAGCCACTCACTACAGTTCTCGGTAGAATGTGACAGTAACTGTTCTAGCACATAACAGTTATTATGTTACATTCTATGGGAGAGGTGAGTCACTGACTACAGTTCTATATAGAATGTGATAGGAACAGCTCTAGCACATGATAGTTATTATGTTACATTCTATGGGAGAGGTGAGTCACTGACTACAGTTCTATATAGAATGTGACAGTAACAGACCTAGTACATGACAGGTATTATGTTACATTCTATGGGAGAGGTGAGTCACTAACTACAGTTCTATATAGAACGTGATAGTAACAGCTCTAGCACATGACAGTTATTATGTTACATTCTATGGGAGAGGTGAGTCACGGACAACAGTTCTCCATAGAATGTGATAGTAACAGCTCTAGTACATGACAGGTATTATCTTACATTCTATGGGAGATGTAAGTCACTGATTTCAGTTCTATATAGAATGTGATAGTAACAGCTCTAGCACATGACAGGTATTATGTTACATTTTATGGGAAAGGTGAGTCACTGACTACAGTTCTATATTGAATGTGATAGTAACAGATCTAGCACATGGCAGTTTTTATGTTACATTCTATGAGAAAGGTGAGTCACTGACTACAGTTCTATATAGAATGTGATAGTAACAGGTCTAGCACATGATAGTTATTATGTTACATTCTATGGGAAAGGTGAATCACTGACTACACTTCTATATAGAATGTGATAGTAACAGATCTAGCACATGGCAATTATTATGTTACATTCTATAGGTAAGTTAAAGGTATAGTAATACTTCGTTTTAACTTTATTTTATTTTGTAGGCATTAAAAAACATGAAGAATGATATACGTCTTATCTCTCAAACCTTTATGGTTTATTAGATATTCACAAGCAGAGTTTCCCTCTCCTGCCCCTTTTACCTAGTGTAAGCCATCTCTTCTCAGATGTGGAATCCAGTCCATAGACCAGACAGATAACAGAAGGGGACAAGCTTCTTCCTATGAGAACAATGAAATCCCTGCCCCCCTTGACAAGTTTTTCAGGTTTTTCCCTTATCTTAATTGAAGATTGTCCCTCTCTGCAGTCTACCTGGCACCTCCCTTCTGATCTGGCTGAACAGTGTTACATCAGTAAAAGGGGCGGGAGGGGGACACGTTGTCATTGAATTACTCTGTAACTACAACTCTGACAGAATTGAAATAACACTCTCCAAAGTCCAAATACTATGATGATTAATTAGAGCTGCTTTTATTGTGAAACATTACTATCGCTTTAAGTCACTGGCTACTGTTCTCCATTGAATGTGATAGAAATAGCTCCGAGACTATGGCTAACATGGTACCACTTTTACCAGTAGTAGCTCTAGTACATGACAGTTATTATATTGCACTCTCTGGGAGATATGGGTCACTGGCTACAGTTCTATATTGAATGTCATAGTAACATCTCTAGTACAAAAAACAGTTATTATGTTACAATCTATAGGAGAAACAGGTCACTGGCTACAGTCCTACATACAATGTGATAGTAACAGATCTACCACATGACAGTTGCTATCTTACATTCCATGGGGGGAGAGGTGAGCCACTGGCTAAAGGTCTCCATGTAATATGTTTCTAACAGTTCTAGCACATGACTGTTATTATGTTACATTCTATGGGAGAGGTGAGTCACTGACTACAGTTCTATATAGAATGTGATAGTAACAGCTCTAGTACATGACAGTTATTATGTTACATTCTATGGGAGAGGTGAGTCACTGACTACAGTTCTATATAGAATGTGATAGTAACAGATCTAGTACATGGCAGTTATTATGTTACAGTCTATGGGAGAGGTGAGTCACTGACTGCAGTTCTATATAGAATGTAATAGTAACAGCTCTAGCACATGACAGTTATTATGTTACATTCTATGGGACAGGTGAGTCACTGATTTCAGTTCTATATAGAATGTGATAGTAACAGCTCTAGCACATGACAGTTATTATGTTACATTCTATGGGAGAGGTGAGTCACTGACTACAGTACTATATAGAATGTGATAGTAACAGCTCTAGTACATGGCAGTTATTATGCTACACTAGCAGTTTGGGACGGCGTTGCCCGTCATGTTATACAGGAAATGTTTCTTTTTTTTTAAATAAATGTTATGATAGTGAATTATAGCGTAGGGTGTACGTGTCAGAAAGGTACACACAGTGATAGACAGAGACACATGCAACACACACATATACACACACATGCACTGACAACACAAACAGTGACACACAGCTGCAAATCAGAACATAAATACATACAGTGTGAGCAGTGTAAGTAACATACCTCCCAACATTTCATATGGCCAAAGAGGGACACTTGTGTTTTCGGTGGTGTTACTGGGGGCGTGGCTGGTGGTGTATTTTAGAGAATTTTTAACCCTTTGAGTGCCAGGGGGTAAGCAATGCATTGCATCCCCTCTGGCATTGAAATGGTTAAGTTACTCTTTCTGTAAGTGAATGATTTAGAAGAAGATGAAAGTATTTTTTTTACACAGACTAATTTAACAGATATATACAGAAGTTTATTCCCACATTACTGTGGGTTTTATTGATGTGGAGCAATCTGATACACTGGTATATACACCACACAATGTGATCTCCTAAATAGAGGAGCAGAGGGATTTGGGTGTCAAACAGGGACTGTCCCTCCTATACTGTATAGTGCCAGTCCTTATACACAGACAAATGCAAACTGTATACTATACAGCAGAGGTTCTCAGCCCATGCCCTCAGTGGCCACTAACAGGCCAGGACTTAGGAATTTCACTGCTAGAACACAAGTGTGTTGATCAGAGGCTCAGTCATATTGATTAACTCACCTGTGCTCTTAAAAGGAAATTCTAAAATCCTGGCCTGTTAATAGCCACTGAGGGCACAGATTGAGAACCACTGCTATACAGTGTCAGACCATTGTAGAGAATTTTTAACCCTTTGAGTGCCAGGGGGTAAGCAATGCATTGCATCTCCTCTGGCACTGAAATGGTTAAGTTACTCTTTCTGTAAGTGAATGATTTAGAAGAAGATGAAAGTATTTTTTTACACAGACTAATTTAACAGATATATACAGAAGTTTATACCCACATTACCGTGGGTTTTACTGATGTGGAGCAATCTGATACACTTGTACATTAGGCTGACCAGACCTCACCTTTAACCAGTGACACATATGAAAAATGCATACTGCAGGGCTGCTTTGATTTTGGTGCACTCCTGAAATATGCTTATTTCCTATGTGTCCCCGGTTAAAGGTGAGGTCTGGTCAGCCTACTGTATATACACCACACCGTGTGATCTCCTAAATAGAGGAGCAGAGGGATTTGGGTGTCAAACAGGGACTGTCCCTCCTATACTGTATAGTGCCAGTCCTTATACACAGACTGTATACTATACAATGCCAGACCATATATAAATAGTTTGTCATACATGCTATACAGTGAGCTATGTACAGCATGGAGATGATTGCAGGAACTGGCACCTCTACTTACAGACAGACTGACAAACAACCTGCTCTCTTTCTCTCTCTTTGTGCAATATATAAATACAGTCACATCCATGTCTCTGCCATTTACCAGCTCAGCTGAAGCCTTGCTCTGCACTGCCTGATCACCTCTCTGCCGTTGTTTCCACTTTCTCAGCAAGCCAGTATCCTCCTGCTGATTGTTTAGAAATCAGCTCACTTGTAGTAATTAGCAGAGCTGTGTAGGCTCAAAGACAGGGAATGAAGAAGCTGCATAATACAGATTGGACCATGGCCTTCCAGCTGTAGCTTGAACATTGTTCCCATCATCCTCAGCATGCGTGTGTGTATATGTGTGTATGTGTCTGCTAGTGTGTGTGTGGGAGGGCATGTGCATGTGTCTGTGGTGTAGGAGTGTGTGGCAGCCATTTTTTTTTTCAGCCTTAGATAGTGGTGGGCGGGCTGGATAGTGGGGGCAGGCCAAAAATCACACTCCCACAGAATCACCCAATGGCAGCAGTAATCCTTTTTACTGCCGCCCCTGGGTGTGTTTTGCCAGGCACAAAGTCTTCTTTTATATATATAGATTCTATGGGAGAGGTGAGTCACTGACTACAGTTCTATATAGAATGTGAGAGTAACAGCTCTAGCACATGACAGTTATGTTACATTCTATGGGAGAGGTGAGTCACTGATTTCAGTTCTATATAGAATGTGATAGTAACAGCTCTAGCACATAACAGTTATTATGTTACATTCTATGGGAGAGGTGAGTCACTGACTACAGTACTATATAGAATGTGATAGTAACAGCTCTAGTACATGGCAGTTATTATGCTACATTCTATGGGAGAGGTGAGTCACTGACTACAGTTCTATATAGAATGTGATAGTAACAACTCTAGCACATGACAGTAATTATGTTACATTCTATTGGAAATGTGAGCCACCAGCTACAGTTCTCCATAGAATGTGATAGTAACATCTCTAGTACATGGCAGTTATTATATTAAATTATATGGGAGAGGTGAGTCACTGACTACAGTTCTGTATAGAATGTGACAGTAACAGCTCTAGCACATGACATTTATTATGTTACATTCTATGGGAGAGGTGAGTCACTGACTACAGTTCTATATAGAATGTGACAGTAACATATCTACCACATGACAGTTGCTATCTTACATTCCACGGGGGTAGAGGTGAGCCACTGGCTAAAGTTCTCCATATAATATGTTTCTAACAGCTCTAGCACATGACTGTTATTATGTTACATTCTATGGGAGAGGTGACTCACTGACTACAGTTCTATATAGAATGTGATAGTAACAGATCTAGCACATGACTGTTATTATGTTACATTATATGGGAGAGGTGAGTGACTGACTACAGTTCTATATAGAATGTGATGGTAACCGCTCTAGCACATGACAGTTATTATGTTACATTCTATGGGAAAGGTGAGTCACTGACTACAGTTCTATATAGAATTGGATATTAACAGCTCTAGTACATAACAGTTATGTTACATAAAATGGGAGAGGTGAGTTACTGGATACAGTTGTCCATAGAATGGGTTAGTAACAGCTCCACCACTTCATGAGTCTTCATGACAGTTTAAACTGTAATACCCTTAAAATAAAGCAACTGCCAGAAATATGTGGCCTTGTCGGACTCAGCATGAAAATCCATACAATATGTTTTTTATTCCTAATATAATAAAACTTTACTGATCCTTTCATTTTTCTCTTTTTTATCAACTACAAAAGTTAATGTTGCTTTTTTTATTCCAGGTTTGTGACACATCGATTTCCTGGAATATGTTCAGCTGATTTACTGTTCCTAGTGATTAAAATCTAAATCTGTATGTGCAGTTTTACCCTGAATTTAACTGTTTTATCCTTGGATGCTGAAAGATTTAATTACCTGGAGTATAACAATTTTACTGCCAATAGTCAATATCGATTTCAGAATAAGAATTTTACAATGGGATATATTTATCAAATATCGGCCATGATGGGACAATCAATATTTTTTATTTACATAAGAGATGGTTTATAGGCGATTACATTGCATTACTGACAAATGCTTTGCTATGAATTAGTGTTATTGCCTTATGTGCAATAAACACAGAGGCCAATAATAAGTACAGTATTAGAGTGCTTTTTAAAGCTTGGATGTAACTGCTGTTATGAAAAAGGCATCATTCCTGCAACCTAATAGGAAGGATACATTTAGGAATAAGTGGCTCTTAAATGCATAATAACCTCATCTTTTTGATTTTACACATTCTTTAACCCCTTAAGAACTGTGGCTGGTCCTTAAGGGGTTGAATAATATGTAAAATCAAAATGAAGGGGTTACTAGCACTTAAAGTGATAGTACTGTTTCAAAATAAAAGCAGCTCCAATTAATCGTCATAGTATTTGGGCCACGGAGAGTGTTATTTCAATACTGTCAGAGTTGTAGTTCAAGAGTAATTGAAAGATAAAGTATCCTCCTCCCGCCCCTTTTATTGATGTAACACTGCTCACTCAGAACAGAAGGGAGGTGCCCAGGTAGACTGCAGGGAGGGACAATCTTCAATTAGCATAAGGGAAAAACCTGAAAAACCTGTCAAGGGGGGCAGGGCTTTCATTGTTCTCACACTAAGAAGATTGTCCCTTGTTGTGAGCTGTCTGGTCTTAAGGCCAGATTCCACATCTGAGGGTAGGTTACTTACGCTAGGTAAAAGGGGCAGGAGGGGATACTTTATCATTCAATTACTCTTGAACTACAACTCTGACAGTATTGAAATAACACTCTCCACGGCCCAAATATTATGAAGATTAATTGGAGCTGCTTTTATTTAGATTGCCGCTGGACCACCAGGAAGGAAGGAAACGGATATGGGGGGGCAATGTGGAGCTGATGGCAATGTGATGGCAAGTTGGAGCTGATGCTGATGGGGGCAATGTGGAGCTTGAAGCTGATGGGGGCAAGAGAGTTGGAGCTGATGGGGGCAAGTAGGAGCTGATGGTGCAAGTCAGTTGGAGCTGATGGTGCAAGTTAGTTGGAGCTGATGGGGCAAGACAGTTGGAGCTGATGGGGCAAGTTGGAGCTGATGGGGCAAGACAGTTGTAGCTGATAGGGGGCAAGACAGTTGTAGCTGATGTGGCAAGTTGGAGCTGATGGGGCAAGACAGTTGGAGCTGATGGGGGCAAGACAGTTGGATCTGATGGGGGCAAGTTAGAGCTGATGGGGCAAGACAGTTGGAGCTGATGGGGGCAAGACAGTTGGAGCTGATGGGGGCAAGTTGAAGTTGATGGGGCAAGACAGTTGGAGCTGATGGGGGCAATGTGAGGGCAATATGGATATAGGGGGTAATGTGGAGATTTGGAGCATTGTGGAGATGGCCAGTTGGGGTGGTGCTTCAGATTTCTGTGCCTACAGGCTCCTGAGATGTAAATCTGGCCCTGCATGAGATGTCTCTTAGCTTCATTCATGTGACTGAGAAACAATGATATCAAAGTTTTTGGACTCAATCAGCTCCAATTGTACCATTGATGAGTAAACACAAGCAAAATGTTCAGGATAAATTTAGCAGATTGATCCAGGGGATCTGTAAAACATCCAAGTTGATCCAGAATGAATAAAGGAGAGACAGAGAAAAGAGGACAGGGTGGGAGAGAAACATGGTAGCACAGGAAAAGGATAGTGGGACAGTATGGGGACAAGAGCAAGAGGGGGTCAGTGGGTAGAAATTAGTAGAGGGAAAGGGGCAGATCTAGGTTATAAAGAAAAGGATGAGTGCCAAACAGATATAAGAGAGGGAACTAGGCCACAGTAATGGAAGGGAGACGAGCAGTTCAAGAATATGGAAGGAGAGGAGCAAGCCAATGATATCTAAGGGATAGAAGTGGACCAATATATGGAAGAAAGGAGAGTCGGCCAATGACATAGGAGAGTGGGTCCAAGAACATAGAAAGGAAGGGAATGAGCTGATGACCTGGAAGGATGGGCATCAGGTGAAGGAGACGGAAGGAAGGAGATTTGACCCAAATATATGGAAAGTAGGGGAAGGAGAGGAAAAGGAGAAAATGGAGCCAAGGAGAGGGAAGAGGACAGAGCCTGGACGAGGAGGAAAATATTGCTAATTGAGCGAGGGAATGAAGTAGGGGGAAAGAAGTTCCATACTTTGCTCAGACAATTGCACTGGACAGGAACTAAAAGCAAGGTAAGTGAATGTCATTGTTTTACTTTTTATAAAATGAAGAAACAAAACAGTTGATTTATAAGGCTTGTTTTGGGTCTTGCAATGTAGCCTGTTTTGGACAAATAATGAATTTGTAGAATTGATTTGCTTGTGTTTTACTGATTGGTAACAATTTCATAGCAAATTACATCTGGGGCTGGATTCTATTGCAGGTGCTAATGTTATCACTGCTTTTATCTCCAGTTCTCCCCATAGACTTCAATAGGAAAATGTCTGATAAAACGGGAGGTAACATTTACCACCTGCAATAGAATCTAGCCCCTGCTTTTTCAAAGAGTCACATCATGATGTTGACTTGTTTTTGCTCTGTTGCCTCACATGTATAAAGGAATCATTAGCTCCACTTTTTAGGACGAAATATGCACACTATAGGCGAGATGTTCAGAAAGTGGTGGTAACTGAAATTGTCTGTAATCAGAATAAAAAAGTTCTTACGCCACAGTCCGCCAATTCACAGACATGTTTCTGTCATTTTTTGCATCCATCTCCGACAAAGGGAAAAAGCCGTCTTAAAATTGGGTGTGGTTTAATCTTCCTTCATAATGTAAGGCATTTTCAGAAAAAAATATTAGTTTGAATGTCGTTTTTTTGTCTGATTAACGTCATTTGTTCCCGACATAATAAAAATGGTCTAAACTTGGAGAAGAAAAATTAATTTCAAAGACAAAAAATTTCTTTGTTTCTTGGAAAATATTTGTTTCAAAGACAAAAAAAAGTCTTTGTTTCTTTGAACATTTTCGTTTCAAAGACAAAATCAAAGACAATTCAGAATTTTTAACGGCAATGTTCAATGAGATCTTATTACCGTAATTTTTAATTATTTAAGTGAATTTTCAAACATGACGGATTTACTTCTCAAAATATTGTCCTTCTTTTACCACCAACTCATGATCTGACAAGTTTTTCATTATGATGATTTTTTTAACATCTCACCCGATATCACGGTGCCCGTGCACCTCTTGCGACATTCTGTCAGTCTACACTCTGCTTCACTCCTATTGGCTTGTCCCGCCCAGTATGGCCTTTATGTGCTGGGTTCTGGCATCTCTCCGGTGCCCTTTCGTGATGTTCCTGTACCAGTGCTTGTTCCTGCTCTCAGTATTCCCAGTGTATCGACCCGACCTGACTGACTACTCTGCATCTTGTCTCCTGCCTGTGTACCGACCCGGACCGCCTGACCATTCTTCTTCTCCTGCTCCTGTGCACCGACACGGCTTGGCTGACGTTCCTGCTCCATGTACCAACCCGGCTTGACTGACGTTCCTGCTCCGTGTACCGACCCGGCTTGGCTGACGTTCCTGCTCTGTGTATCGACCCGGCATGGCTGGTGTTCCTGCTCCATGTATCGACCCGGCTTGGCTGCCGTTCCTGCTCTGGCTGCCTCTGTGTCGCCTTGGCAACATTCCTATTGTTTAGGCATTCGTGACACTCCCGGTTGGTTGCGACCTCAGGGCAAGTTGCTCAGTTGCTCAGTCTGTTCCTGTCACGGCAGTGCTCAGTTGCGTAGTCTCCGTTACTGCTACGGCAGTGTGCAAGTGGCCTTGTCTTCGTTACTGCTCCCGCAGAGTGCAAGTGGCCTAGTCTCCGTCTACTGCTACAGCAGCATGCAAGTGGCCTTGTCTCCGTTACTGCTCCTGTAGAGTGCAAGTGGCCTAGTCTCCGTCTACTGCTACGGCAGTGTGCAAATGGCCTTGTCTCCGTTACTGCTCCTGCAGAGTGCAAGTGGCTTAGTCTCCTTTACTACTACGGCAGTGTGCAAGTGGCCTAGTCTCCGTTACTGCTCCTGCAGAGTCAAGTGACTTAGTCTCCGTTACTGCTACGGCAGTGTGCAAGTGGCCTCGTCTCCGTTACTGCTCCTGCAGAGTCAAGTGGCCTTGTCTCCGTTACTGCTACGGCAGTGTGCAAGTGGGCTTGTCACCATTAGTGCTACGGCAGAGTGCAAGTGGCCTAGGCTCCGTTACTGCTCCTGCAGAGTGCAAGTGGCCTAGTCTCCGTTTACTGCTACGGCAGTGTGCAAGTGGCCTTGTCTCCGTTACTGCTACGGCAGTGTGCAAGTGGGCTTGTCACCATTAGTGCTACGGCAGTGTGCAAGTGGCCTAGTCTCCGTTACTGCTCCTGCAGAGTGCAAGTGGCCTAGTCTCCATTTACTGCTCCAGCAGAGAGCTAGTGGGCTATCTCCGTTTACTGCTACGGCAGTGTGCAAGTGGCCTAGTCTCCATTACTGCTCCGGCAGAGAGCTAGTTGGCTATCTCCATTTACTGCTACGGCAGAATGCAAGTTGCCTGGTCTCTGTTACTGCTACGGCAGTGTTCTATGTTGCTCAGACTCTGATACTGCTCTGACAGTTCACGTTGGTCTGCTAGCCTATTACTGGGCGTTACTCATCCTTATCCTAAGTGAGCTCCTTCACAGACCTCTCTTCACATGGGACTGTTTACACTCGCTGAAGGCCATTAACCCATGCAGTACAGATACCCTGGGAATCCTTCTTATTCTGCTTGACCTGTGTCAGTATATTCTGTTATGGACTCTATGGTTATACTGGACCTGTGTAGGCATATGTATATGTATCCTGTCTTGTGTCTGTATTATTCTGATAAAATACTACAGGACCTGTGAGGGTTATTGTGTTACTGTTTTTTCAATAAAACTGTGTTTTATCCTAAACCACTGTGTCTGTGTGTCAAACAAACCATTACACCCGATAAGTTTTTGTCATTGTCACTACACATTGGGAGGTGACTGTTATAATGCATAGTGCAATGTAGAAAATGAACTTATGAAGGTGATACATATACTTTGCAATGATCTGAGTACTTTTTTTTATCATTTCATGAGTTGAAAACACTACTTAAAGGAGAAGTAAACTTTTTTTTTACGAAAACACATATTTTATAGAGCATTTCCTGCTGAATACAACAAAGTCACTCCCATCGCTGTCAGATAGTTTATTCAAAATTTATTTTAAATAATCAGGAAGTGAATTTACTGTGTTTACTTCCTGATAGTTCTGACAGGAAGTGAATTTATTGTGTTTACTTCCTGATAGTTCTAACTGACAGGAAGTGACTCAGCAGTTTCTATCACATTCTGTGGGAAACTGTATGTCTCTGACTTTTCTGACTTTCCTCTCCATTAGAATCTAACAGGAAATCTAGTTAGAATTTGACCACTAGAGGGCACTGCTAATGTATAAAAACATGGGTTTAAACTGCAATAACTCTGGAAATATAAATCTCTCAGCAGTGGGGGTACCCTTATCTTACTCAATAGGAAAATCCCTACAATATATATTTTTTCATAAAAAAGTTTACTGCTCCTTTAAGTCAAAGAGAAATGTAAGAATTGTTCAATTCTTCCCTATAGTACAGTTGCTTTACACCAGATTTGATATACTTTTGCTTTGGTACCTATATCTGATTCTTTTCTCTACTTTTCACATCCTCCTACACCCGCTGTCTGAATTTCTATTCTACTCAAAGACTTTTCATCCTTTTTAAAATCCAAGGAGGATTTCATCCAGGAAAATACCCTCTGTAGTACCCATCCTTGTCTCCTTTGTAACCTTTTCCCTGTTACCCTGGCCTCTTTTTCACCAGTAACAGAAGAGGAATTAACCAGCATACGTTCCTCCTCTCCCTCCACTCCATGTATTTTTTGACCCAATTCCCTATCAGCTTATTCAGTCCCCTTCTCCCACACCACTCCCCATATTATTACAAGTGTTTAACTCTTTCCTTGCCACTGGTTCTTTTTCGATACCTAGAGACATGCCCTTATAACACCCATTCTCAGAACAGTGCACTTGACAACTCCTTCTTCTACATACTGACTAGTGTTTCTCAAACCCTTTGCATGTAATGTTCTAAAATGTCTAATCTACTGTGAGCTTTGTTTCCTTAACACACAAAACCTGGTAGACTGATTACAGTCTGGCTTTTGCTCTACCAGCTCCACAGAAACAAGAGTAGCTAATGATCTGCAAATTAAGTCTCAAGGGGGATAATGTACAATAGTGTTTCCATGTTAAATACAGCACTGGAATCAAGGCTTTGAACCTACACTTGCCAAATGTCACTACACTAAGCTAGGTATGACAGGAGGGTTTATTTTTATTTTTTATCTAATTGGTGGTTAACACATCCATTGCAGTTACAGCAAAGATCTTTGTAGTCCAGCAACTGAAGGGTTAGCTGTAGGTGACAGGGATGCCCAAGGTCACGTGGAGGGTTATGCACTGAGGTGTAATAGGAAGGAGAGAAAGTGGAGATGACTTATCCAATTATGTCACTTCTCCAGTTCCTGTGCTATTCTATAGAGCCTGTGCGTTAAGATATCCAGATCTGGAGAAATCTTAGTGCATAAGCTCCATAAAATAACATCTGAACTGGAGAAGTAATATCACTGGTGAAGTCATCTCCGCTTTAACACACATCAGTGCATAAGCCACCTGGAATTAGGCAGGAAGACTGGGCAGGCTATTGACCTTCCAGGTTCCCCTGCCTGATCCAGCTCCAGGGAAGTGAGCCTCTTCAGACTCACTTTGGAGTAATTCTGGAGCATTTTTGCAAATGTTTTCCAGAGGAGCATTCAAGGGGATAAAGTGCAATTTGGCAATCAAATTTTGACTCTAGGTCAGAAAGTAATTGCAGGAGTGACCATCTGGAAATATTTGCTGGTAACGCAATTAATCAAAAATGTACAGGTGTCATGATATCCAGCCCCAACCCTCCCTCTCTTTACGCATCCAAGATAGTTTTAATTTAATTTTAACCTGCACTCCTATACTGTACTCGTCACTTATGTACTCTCTGGGGCGGTTATGCACTAATGTGTGATAAAGAGGTGATAATGCGGACATGACTTCTCGAGTGATATCACTTCTCCGGTTCCTATGTTATTCCATGGAACCTATGAACTAAGATCTCTAAAGTTGGAGAAATCTTAGTGAATTGGCTGCATAAAATAACCTAGGAATTGTAGAAGTGTTATCACTGGAGAGGTCATCTCCACTTTATTCCCTCCTATCACAACTTAGTGCATCTCCACCATTATGTTTCCTGTATTATTTTTAGATTGTAAACTCTGGAGCAGGAACTCATGCCCCATCGTTTCACTGTGTAAAGCATTCTTGTAAGAAGCCTGTGTTGAGTGCCAGAGGGGGTACACAACCTTGCAATGCACTACATACCTCTCCAAGTGTTAAACTGTAATGAACACTTCATACACTTGCAGCACTATATAATAACATGCATGCATATGTGTATACATTTATTTATAGTGCCACTAGCTATGCAATGCTTTTCATAGTTTAACATGTATACAATACAGGGGCTATAGTTAATATAAGTGCAATATTTTACAACTAGTTGAACAGCCTGTGTACACGGGCCACAGTGCCAGGCAGCAACGGTCACAAAGCTACGGCCGTGGCGCAGTCGTGCACAGTAGAGACTGCCCACTCCGCGACTGATATGGAGCGGGGTGCTCCAATTTTAAAATTTAGTCTTCTCTGCGGTCTAAATTCGGAGCATGCCGCTCCGTCATCAGCCACGGCGACAGCAGTCTGTACTGCGCATGACAGCTTCTGACAAACATACATAGCAAATTATTATATAGGATGAATGCAAGTGCAGTAAAAGAACACACATGGAAAAGCACCCTTTCCGAAGAACTTAACCCTTTGAGTAGCTTTGCAATGCGTTTCGTAACCATTTGGCACTCAAAATATTAAATCAATTAATTAATTATTTCAAACATTCATTAATTCAAAATTGTTCCATTCCTTTGGCCAAACTCAGCACTTGTAATCTCAGCACTTGATACCCTCATGCCCTGTTGTCTGTCTCCTATTACTCATTTAGACTGTAAGCTCCTTGGGCAGGGACCTCTCTCTCCTATTGTTTTTATGAATGTGGCATTTATTTTATCCCCTCTTATTTATTGTAACATAGTCTACTGTAGGTGGCAGCGGACACTGTGTGGAGCCATATAAATAAAGATATACCGACACACATACATTCATTATAGGTAATACATTTAGCTCCTTAGACTTTAATGCAAACCTGTGAGATAGTATCATCACTAACATTTGTCACCTGTAATGGTATCCAGCCCACTGTCCGCCTCTCACATATTTCGTTTTGTAGTCTATATAAGAGAGATAAAGGGGCTGTAAAAGTACAAGTCTCTACTATTCATGCTTTTTCAGTTGAGGTTTATAATAGAAAAATTCTTTCTGAATTCTTTTGACATTTCAGCAGCAAAACATACATTTAGTGTTTCATTCTTTAAATATAGTTTTCATTCAGTGGTCTGTGCTAATAAATTTCAAGATCATGTTGCTTCTGTTTCTTCTGAATAGCTTGATGTTAAATATTATTCTGGAAAAAGGAGCATAACTCAACGCCTTCTTTCCTTATTGATGTGACAGACAGACGTAGGTGTTTTATTTACTTACAGGAGAACTTTACTGTTTTCATGCCAATAATAATAAACACGTATGGAATGAATGCACAAACATGATTCCACACACAAACTGACACTGAAGTGGACCTGTCACCTTGACTTTTATTACATTTTTATTTGAAAATGTCACGCAAAACTGTCTATGTGTCATGTTAGCCATAAATCAATAGATAGATAGTTTATGTGATATTCACACTTTTATTTGTGGGAAAAGTAAAAGTGAAAATCTCCTGGTGCAGCACAATGTTTAATTTGCATATGAAATGTTACTGAAAACCTTAATTAGCCTCTGACATGTCCCTGAAAAGGTTTAAATAGCATATGAAATGTCACTAGTATATCAAGTGTACCATAATTAGCATACATTGGCATACAGGTATAAATATCTAATTAAAGGGATAGTAATACTTAAAATGTAAAAAAAAACTCCCACTGCTGAGAGGTGTTTCATTCAAAAGTTATTAATTTTCAAAGTTGAATTTTTTAGGTGCAATATCACAGTGGCCTGAAACTCTACAGTGGCGCTGTTGCAACACCATCCTATGGAGAATTATGGTCCCGGGACCAGAGCTGTCCATAGGATGGTGTAGCAACAGCGCCACTGTACAATTTCAGGCCACTGTGATATTGCACCTAAAAAATTCAACTTTGAAAATTAATAACTTTTGAATGAAACACCTTTCAGCAGTGGGGGTACTCTTGTTTTACTCAGGGGGATAAACCCTACAACATATTTTTTTTACATTGTAAGTATTACTATCCCTTTAACTGTACATTTGCTGGTCTTTTGGCTAACATGACATATAAGCAGTTTTTAATGAAGTTTTCATATAAACAAACTTGAATCAAGGTCCACTCCTGTCACCTTTAATTTTTTTTTCACATTTCAAAACTGCCAATATGTCATGTTAACCAAAAGTCCTGCAGATGTATAGGTCAGGGAATATTCACACTTTTTTTGGGGGAAGTGAAAGGGAATATCTCCTGTTCAGCAACACCAGCAGTAAAGGGAGCTGACATACTCCTGACCCAATGATTCCCATTCAACAGGAATCATCCCTCTAGGGTAGTATATTGATGAAGACAGAACTGGCTAGCAGTATGAGCTGCACTATATGTGAACTGCATGTGCTTGCTGCTACTGCTGCCAATATGCCTTGTTCTGACCAGATTGCAAGTGTGACAGCAGTTGTTCCTCTATCACAAGTCATCCCAAAGAGCAGCAAGAGACTGGTGGTGGTGTTGAAATGAGTGAGGGTGATGGTGGAGCAGATGGTGTGGAGGAGAGTATGAGAGTGTTTTTGGTTGAAGCAATACAGAATGGGAGAAAGAGATGCAAATGGAGATGGGCGTCACTTCTACCACCAGCAAGATGATGATGAGAGGGTCATAGCCACTATGAGACTGGCTTCTTCAAGCAGTGATATGGGATTTGGACTGGATGCACCTGCCACCACTACTCCTGTTCTATGTATGATAAGGTAGTGAAAAGGAGAAAGGAAAGTACACACCTTGACACATCTGCCCTCATAAAGCACATGCAACATAGACACCATGACATTTATATTAACCCCTTAGCGACCGGCTGCGCTCGCACTTAGCCGGCACTTAACGCCCACCAAACATTTTCTTTCATTTTTTTAAATGACTTCCAGGACGTACATGTACATCCTCTGTCCACCTGGGACATCCACTCGGGACGTACATGTATGTCCTCTGTCCACCTGGGACATCCACTCGGGACGTACATGTATGTCCTCTGTCCACCTGGGACATCCACTTGGGACGTACATGTACGTCCTCTGTCCACCTGGGACATCCACTAGGGACGTACATGTACATCCTCTGTCTACCTGGGACATCCGCTCGGGACGTACATGTACGTCCTCTGTCCACCTGGGACATCCACTCGGGACGTACATGTACGTCCTCTGTCCACCTGGGACATCCACTCGGGACGTACATGTACATCCTCTGTCTACCTGGGACATCCGCTCAGGAAGTACATGTACATCCTATGTCTACCTGGGACATCCGCTCGGGATGTACATGTACGTCCTCGAACAGTAAGGGATTAAGCATTTGAAAGCTAAAACCCCCCCAAAAAAGAAATTAAGAGCCAATGTCACTGTCTCTCCCCAAGAGCAAAATAATTGGGGGAAAAATCCCTTAGGAAGACAAGGGAATACCCAGCCAGGAAGTTCAATGATGAGCATAACACTGGCATCATCATAGACTTCTTTTCCTAGGGTTTGGTATATTTTGGGTAGACCTCTAGTCTCCCTTCATACTCCCTCACCCAGATTGCACCCAGACTCCCTAAACACAGAGAATAAATTGCTTGCCATAAAACTATACTCCAACTTTGTTTTATTTACCTACTAGTTACAAAGCCTGTATACACGGGCTGATCCGGAGCGGGGAGATCCGGAAGGTTGACAGCCTGTCTGTGCTCCCAGCTCCGGGCAGCAGCAGAGGCACTGGGTGACAGTTCCTTCCGGAGCTCTCCACTCCAGATTGGCCCATTCTGCGAGTCCCTACTGCGCATGTGCGGTTATGCACACAGTGAGTGACGCATTCTTGGACTTTATGTTATAGGATCCTAACTGGCTCAAAATAGTGCTGCTATCTCTATCTCTCACAAACACAGAATGACATGCCACTAGAACCTGACACCCCTTTTATACTATCCCTGCAGGAAAATAAAGGAAACTTACCATGGGGTTGGGAAATTCAGTCTTACCTGAACTTTTCTGAAAGAATTTGCAGCTTGTTGGGAAGTGACATTTTTTGCCTATTGGTGATTTCAAAGAAGCCCATTGGCTACATCAAATGGATAAGGCTTCTCAGTTAGGAAATGTAATCATAATGGGACATTTGATTCAATGTCATTCAATGTCTCTCAGCCATTTCATCATGGATGGCCCACCGCCACCTTAAACTTAATATGGCTAAGACAGAGCTGGTGGTGTTTCCTCCTAAAACCCATCCACCAACCCCCTTCTCCATCACAATAGGAAACTGTGTTATGCACTCAGCATCCAAAGCACGCTGTCTTGGGGTCATACTTGATTCTAAACTAACCTTCTCCCCCCATATCTCCCCCCATATCCAAGCTGTCACTAGAACTTGGCACTTCTTCCTAAAAAATATTGCAAAAATACGTCCATTCCTCTGCCTATCAACAGCTAAAACTCTATCTCAGGCACTTGTTCTCTCTAGACTTGACTACTGCAACATTCTACTCTCTGGTCTTCCTGCTTCTCATCTCTCTCCACTTCAGTCTGTTATCAATTCAGCCGCAAGAATCACCACATTTGCTCCCAGATACCTTCCATCTCATCTCCTCCTGAAATCCCTCAACTGGCTACCTATAAAGTATCGTATTTCTTACAAGATTCTCATCCTCTCCTGTAAGTCACTCTGTTCTTCAGCACCCTCTTACATTTCTGCCCTTATCTCCCGGTACACCCCTTCCCGTCCCCTACGGTCTTCTCAAGGGTTCTTCCTGTCCTCTCCCTACACAACTCGAGCCATCTCTCGACTACAATCTTTCTCACTGGCTGCTCCTCGACTCTGGAATGCCCCCCATCACCATTCGCCAATCATCCACAATCATCACTTTCAAGCAACTCCTCAAAACCCACCTGCTCAGGGAGGCATCTCAATAGCAATGTCCTCCTTCTGCACACTGACAGTCACATCAGAATCCTTCTGCACTTCTTTCACCTCACCTTGTACCTGCACTTATAATACTCCTCCTAGTGTCTCTGTTTGTCAATATGAATTCAGCCTAGATTGTAAGCTCCTTGGGGCAGGGTCCCTTTCCTAGTGTATGATTCCCTTGCTGCACTTTCCCTCACAAATAATGTAATGATTGTACTTAACCTTAATGCTCTTAACCCCAGTTCTGTCGTTTTTGTATTGTATTATTTCAACTTCTGTTAAGCGCTGTGTACATGTATGGCGCTATATAAATAAAGATACATACATACATTTTAGTTCCTCATAACTGACTGTAGAAATGAGACTTCCAACACAACAAGTTAAAATAATCGTATGCTTAATGAGTTCATGTCCCACCAAGTAGAGAAGCCAACTAGAAATTAATCCTTGCTGAACATACTGGTCTCAAACAATTCTGAAATGGTATACATTTAGCATTTAGACAAAAGTGACTACAATATGGTATCATTTGATATTTGCAATGAAAACCCCATTAACAAGGTTTTAACTAAAACATTCAGCTTTAAGGCTAATTTTACAATGCTAAAAGCAATATTAGAGAACACTCAATGTGATGTAATTTTCAGAGATAAAAAAAAAAAACAGATGGCATTTGTTCAAAGTGCTCTTGGATAAATATACACATTAACATCATTAACATATACCAGTTGGGAATAAATGCAAGAGGAACAAATTAATTCCATTATGGCTTATCAAAGAGGTTCACAGGGAAATAAGGTATAAGAATCAGGATTTAAATGATTTAAGTCACATTGGTCAGATGCATCATTTAAATAAAATATGAGTACAATAGAAACCACAAACAATCAATTAGGTTAGCTAAAATTGAAAATCAGAAAAGCATTTCAAAATATATTATTATTATTATTATGTTTTTTAATAGTTTTATTTTTTATTCGGAGTAAAGATAGGTTTATATTTTCTCCTCGTGCACCTCATCTTATTTCACTGAAATCACTCTGGTTAAAGCATCATTATGGCCTTAAAGGGATAGTAATACTTGTAACGGATACCCAAGTCCCTGGGTTGGACTCAGGCCGTCGTTCCAGGTTTCTCCCTCCAGGGGTCAGCTACAAGTAGGCAGCTCCACAGGTTCTTCCAGCAGCAGTTCTTCCTAGGATGGGGGACAACAGAAGTCCCTTGATACCATCCAGCAACAGAGAGACAGGAGCCAGTTCAAGTTCAAACTGCACACACTTTATTGCACAAACTTCCAGTCTTATATACATGGTGAACCACATCAAGATACAATACTAGACAATGGACAGTGACAGATGGTGTAAACATAACACAAAGGGCCAGACATGATTACATTATTCCTACAAAGGGACTGATGAGGGGTAAATACTGTGACAAAAGGATGAGGGACTCGAATACACATCTTTACACAAAGGCCAGGGGGTTGAAGCATCTTTGAATATTCTGCTTCAACCCCTGGCCAATCAGGAGCCTGGAATCCGATGGCCAATCCTGGCCAAAATCATCATTGCTGTCTCAGCCAATCGGAACCAGTGGGCGGGCAGCTAACTGGCCAATCCAAGGGGCGCCTACTTTTCCCATGCAAAGTCAATGGAGTCCCTTTAACTCAGACTGGCCAATCAGGGAGCCGCCTACTTTCCCATGTAAAGTCTATGGGGTTTTTCTGTACAGGTTGCCCCGCATAGCAGCCAGCCTAGGGCTCCGTTCTACCAGTGAATTCAGTCTTTTGGAGGAGCTGTTCTCCACGTAACCCCAACCAAACAGTCAGACTCTGATCCACTGGCTGCCAAAATGACCCTTAGGCAGCTGGCTGCTGTAGTTTTATAAATTGCGGCCAAGTAATGGCCTAGGGTCCGTTACATTTCCCCCCCCTTCGAGACCCAAGCCAGAGGCAGCTTGGATGAAAGCTGGCTTGGGAGGTCCGACACGTTGCTGCGTGGAGGAGGGTAGCCTCTTGTCCGGGCCAGGTAAAGGCTGGAGCCCCTTGTCCGGGCCAGGGAAAGCGTTGGGCCCTTTGTCCTGGGCCAAAGGTTAAACTGGGGCCTTTTGGTCCTGGGCCATGGAACCCGGTGCCTCTTGGTCCTGGCTGGCACCAAGTTGAGAGGTCTCTCATGGGCCATGCCCCTGACAGAGCTGAGGTCAGGTCCTCCTGGGTCTGTGGCCAGTGGCTCAGGGTCCATACACAGTCCATGCGGAGGAGTCCTACTGGCCACTGGGTTCTCTGTGCTCTTACAAGGCTTTGGGGCGATGGGCACATCACCCCATTTTGGTTTGGCACGTGCCCCATGGTGGCAGGAGAGGAAGCTGTTCCCACTCTCCTGAGTTGAGGCAATATGCAAAGGGCTGTTGTCAAAACTGGTGGACCTCTTGCCCAGGGTAGGGGCATCCAGAGGACCGGTGAGGAGTGTACTCCCACTCACCAATCCAGGGCAAATGGATTCACTAGGGTAAATCAAACAGCCCCCAGGGAGGACGGTGGTCCCACTCCCTGAGGCTGGGATAACAGCTGGCCTGGTGAGGAATGCATTCCCACCCACCAGGCTGGGGCAAAGGAATCCAGGGGACACCCCAACATCCCTGGTGAGGACAGTGGTCCCACTCACCAAGGCTGGGGACTCAGGCAAACGGGCAACAAGCGGTGGGCTGTGGATGAGGACTGTTGTCCCACTCATCACAGCGGTATTTTCACAGGGCCTGGTGGGCTCGCTCCCACCCACTGGGCCAGGGGTTAAAGGGGGACTGGAGAGTTCTCTCCCACTCGCAGGTATGGGGTTCTCCAGGCAAAATGCAGGGTCACTGGTGAGACATGCCTTTTCCCTCACCAGTTCAGGATTACTAGGGGCCATAGCAGCATTGCCTTGAGGTGGCCTGCTGGGCTCCTCTTCTGCTAGGCCATCCACTTCCGGGCCTCTTTTCGCTCGAAGGGGGAACACCTGTCCAATCCTCCTGGCAATTGTGTGCATGCACCGGGATAGCACACTTCCCTCTTTCTCCAGGGCAACATCCTCAGGTAACGGACCGGGGCTGCTGGTGGGGACCGGTGTGTCGTCCACCGCAGCAGGGGTTTCCCAGGCCCTGGTGAGCTCGCTCCTACTCACCAGGCCAGGGGTCACAGGGGGGCTGGTGGGGAACGCATTCCCACCCACCAGTTCACAGTCCATAGGGACAATACAATCGCCAGCGATACTGCTCTCTTGCAGTCCGCTGGAGTTCTCTTCTTCCAGGGCCCCATCCGCAGGGCCATTCTCTGCCTTGAGGGAGACCGCAGTCCCATCCCTCAAGGCAGCATCATCCGCAGCCCTGGAGAGCACACCTTGCTCCTTCTCCAGGGCATCTTCCAGTAAAACAGAGGGCATCACTTTGGGGCTGCTGGTGAGCTCTTCCACACTCACCACAGCAGGGGGTCCACAGGGACTGATGGGCTCTCTCCTACCCATCAGTTGGGGCATTACATTGCTGCTGGTGGAGACCTGCATCTCATCCACCACAGCTGGGAAAGCAGGGGAAGGGGCAACCTGCCTATCAGGGGAGACGCCTGTCCCATCCCCTGATGCAGAGCCATCTTCTTGGCTGAGGAGGAACGCACTCCCACTCCTCAGCTCAGGCAAAACATTATCCAGGGGCAAAGGGGTAATAATATCCAGGGCAACAGGTTCATTAGGGAGGATGGTTGTCCCATTTCCTGAAGCAGGGTCAGCAATAGGGGCCTCATGGGGTATGGTGCGGTGTGCATTCTCACTCACCAAGTTGGGGGTAACTTTTCCACTGAGGAGAACCTCCCTCCTTGTTTTCCCCGCACAAAGCTCACGCATGTACCGGTCATGTATGGTATCCCTCAGTCTCTCTATGTTGGTGAATGATGGCTTGTGTCCCAGGAGTGGCATGAGGTTCACCATCCTCTGGTACACCTGGTCAGAACTCGGTCCTATTCCAATAATGCACCATTTTTCCTCTACTACGAATTCAATGAACTCCCAGTCGGGCTCTACAGCTCCGAGGTGCTTCCGGAAGTCACTGAGACCCCATAAGGTCCGACTGATTCAACAAGTTCCAAGAAGTCCAGGAAACTCCATTCAGGCACTACTGCTCCGCCAGGTCCTCGTGTCGCTATGCTGCATTTGATACAACCGATGAAAGAAGGAGAAGATCCCACAAACTGTTGCTGAAACCGGGGTCAAGCCAGCGGCTATATCTCCCCCTGCTGGGCTGGTTTCAGTTCGATCCCACCGCTTGCCACCAGTGTAACAGGATCCTAAGTCCTCAGATTTACTTAGCCTGCTATGCCGGGTCTCCCTCTTGCAGGGGCCGCCAGGGAAGGGTGATGTCTCCGGTGCACCGCTCCAGCTATCCCAGGATGGGGGTCAAAAGAAGACCCTTGATACCACCCCAAACGAACGACACAGCACGCCAGTCAGGTTCCAAAACTGAACACACTTTATTTTGGCTGAATTCAGCTCTTTTAAGCAGAGTTAATTGCATCAAGTCAAACAGTTAACAAAAGGGCACAAAACATTCTATAATTAAATTAACATGATTAAATTTAGCAACAATGGGCACACAATGTCACAAAGGGCTGAACTTCATGGATAAGGGACAGGGGTAAACATGGAAACAATGGGAACTCAGACTCAGTGGATCCTCTGCATTTTGGCCGCTTTGGTGAAAGTCAGGTCTTTTTTCTGAACCAAGTGAACCTCCATAGTAACGGCCTAGGGTCCGTTACAATACTTCATTTTAACTTTATTTTATTTTGTAGGCATTAAAAAAACATGAAGAATGATATAAGTCTTATCTCTGAAACCTTTATGGTTTAAGAGATATTCACAAACAAAGTATCCCCCCCCCTGTTCAACCAGATCAGAAGGGAGGTGCCCAGGTAGACTGCAGAGAGGGACAATCTTCAATTAAGATAATGGAAAAAGCTGAAAAACTTGTCAAGGGAGGAAGGGCTTTCATTGTTTTCATACAAAGAAAATTGTCCCCGTCTGTTATCTGTACTGTCATACAACCAGACTCACATCTGAGAAGAGATGGCTTACACTAGGAAAAAGGGGCGGGGAGAGGAACTTTGCTTGTGAATATCTCATAAACCATAAAGGTTTGAGAGATAAGACTTATATCATTCTTCATGTTTTTTAATGCCTACAAAATAAAATAAAGTTAAAACGAAGTATTACTATCCCTTTAACCAGAAGCTCAGAGTAATGTTGTCCTACCTGGAAAGTTGCAAGATTGTTTCTCTGAGGGTTATTGTGTATGCATTTTGGGATATAATAATCCAATTTGGTATATTATTTGTTACTTTAGTTTATGTGCTTTGCTTTATTTGTATATTTTGATCAGATTAAAATATGGTTTTATGTTTATTTTCATTTGCCATATGAAAGAATCATCAATTTATTTCCATCCATCAAAATGTCATCCTCATTGATTTGTATATATTTGGATTTAATTTATTTATATGCATATTTTGACCAGCTTCAACTTTTTCAGAGCCAAACAACGTGAAACAATGTTGTGTTTATTTAAAGATGGTCGATGTTTCGGTGAACACCTCCACATTTATCAAAACATAAACTTAAAGAATACAGTGTAAATCTAAAAAAACCTTAGGACCGGTGGTCGGTAAAAAAACGCCAATATACAAGTTTGAATTTATTGGTGGGTAACCATAATGACTACTGATGTCATCAAGGGGAACATGCAAAGATATAATGTATCATCAAATAACATTTATTACACTCAAAAGTGAGACATGAGGAGCAGTGTGCAGCACCTAATGGTAGTGCTTGGCTGCTAGTCACTCATATCAAGACATTAGAAACAAAATCACAAATATGTCCAAATTGTTCTTAAAAAAAAAAAAATGAAAAGAAAATTAAATCAAATGAAATGAAGTAAAATAAGAGCCCACAAATAACACCTGTACACAAAAGGAGCACTAGGAATAATAGATAAATCTTTGATAGCCCACAAGTGTTCATACAGGACTCCAGTGCATTGCACGGCCGGCACAGTATGACAGGTTAATAGATGAATATCTGATGTAAACACCTAATTAAAAATACTTGATATAGCTTATATTCTTTGCACTAATTAGAGGTTCTCACGCTCATTCAGTAGGAAAGAAATTAACTATAAATTCCTATCCAGGCGGTATTTAGCTCCCCTCAAACTAGCTCTTTTCTCTAGATTGTCCTCCACACTGTGTTGGAGATGTAGTTTGGTACTATGCTACATATTTGCTGGTCATGTCCTCGTATCTCACCATACTGGTTGCAGATTTGTTTCTTCCTCTCCTTAGCTCTTGAGATCTTTATTACCCTTGATGCCCTACAACTTCTATCTTACTACAAGAACAATTTGTCTCTTAGCATCCTGAGAAGGTTATGGAACATTGTTGTTCTCCTATTAATCGAGGCCAAATCCTTGATCCCACAGAGATGGAGGCTATCAGACCCCCCACACACACACTAGACGAATGGCTCCAGGACGATTATGGAACATTGTTGTTTCCCTATTAATCGAGGTCAAATCCTTGATCCCACAGAGATGGAGGCTATCAGACCCCCCCACACTAGACGATTGGCTACGCAACACTGATTCTCTTACTCTTATGGAAAGATGCCATGCTATTTCTACCTCAGCACTTGATCATCATCAGTATTGATGGTCTAAATGGTAGAGTTCACTCTCGGCTCATAATTGCCCTACAACGCAACCCCTACTCTCTGGGTAACTCCAACCACTGTTTGTTTATTCACTACTGGCTTCCTTAGGATTTCTACTCCCTTAATCGTGATATCTCTGGGTCTTTAGAGTCTTGGTATTTATTCTGTTTGTTAATATGGCTAGCCTGATTAAGCTTAATTTCAAGCTTTTTCAACAGTATGGACGTCCTTCTGGCCATGGCCCTGGCAGAGTACCCTCCCCCCCCCTTTGACCCCCTTTCCCCCCTCCTTTTCTGCATCTTAATTTTCTTCAACCTCTACACACAAGACATCTAGGACCTTCTGTAGCAGCTTACCTTCACTTATATACGATGTGCAGGATAACCATCCTATACTCTAATTGTGGCAGATGCTTTAATTATACTACGGCTATGTTACTATACTGCCATGTTAATTCCAATCACTTTATGTATCCTTTGTTACAACTACGTCAATTTTAGCCTGTTATGTGACAGGCTTCCTTGTATTTCTGTTACTACTTCCTTGCAGCAGCCTCTATGTTTTTCCTTTCTGTAATGTTGATTTTACTCAATACATTTTTAAAATAAAAAAAAGTACAACCTAAAAAAAAAATACTTGATATAAACATCTATCAATGCAATAAATCCCGTGGAGAGAATGGTGTGTTATTGCATGGTGGTCCTTATGACGCGAATAACCCAGATCCCTGTAAAAGGAATAAACAATGTTGGCAATAGATAGTCGCCAGAGGATACATTAAGTGTCGCTAGTGGTCGAAATATATGATGGTGATTGTGTGACTATATGGAGAGACAATTTGAAGTCACAATGATTAAAAAGGACACAATATAGCATCAAAATTATATCATAATGGTCCAGTGACATCAATGTAATTTGTCCTAGGTGACAAATAAGATAATATATGCTCCTTGCTAACTGGCATAAGAAACACATCATATGGCACACAAAAGACCTGCATGAAGATACAAACAAAAAAAGGGCAAAATAATGAGAAAAAATATCTAAATTGCAATAGTCATCGAGTTGTGAAATACCTGGATTCCATGGTAGAAGATAAGCAAATGATACAGCTCTAAAGGCATCTGAGGGAATCCCACCAAATGGTTCTCCATGGCATTGTGCTATATCCATTAATGTTTATCACTACATAGACCAGTAGCAGTGTGTGTGTAATCATTGCAATGTGTGTAATAATATACATGGAGATTGTATCACACATTCCAAGGAGTAGTTAAGCATGGGATACCTAAAAGAGCCTAGAGGCTCCACAACCAATAAAATGAACTTAGGTGACCAAGCGGTGAGACTGTGTAAAAGGTGATAACGTCAATTGGGATCTTCAGAAGCCAAAAAGGACCACCTAATATGAGGCTTGAAGTTCTCAGTCAAAAAAATCACAACTAAAGCCTTCTCCCACTAACCCAGTGACACTCATGGGGACATCAGATTAAATAAGTAGATGACACCGGAGGAGGTGCTTCAACGGATCCACTGCTCATCCACATCCGTTGAAGCACCTCCTCCAGTGTCGTCTAGTTTTGTCGAAGTCCGTGGCCGGGACTGTGGGGGTGGCTCCGGATCCGCGACGGCTTTTTGCCGTGGTGAGAAGTTGTCTGATTTGCAAGCACTTTAATGAATGATATTAGTTGATTAGGTATGTAGTAGCGATCTCTTCTACTTTCATTAAATTAAATAAGTAAACAAAATAGGTGTTGAACGTCTGTCTAATAAATAATATGAAACAGTTGTAAGGGGATTCAATCAGGGCATCCTAGGGTATCATAACCTGATAAAACACTGACTACAAGGTATAAAGATAAACATTACATCCAGAGAAAAAATTCCAGCACAACATCTAATAACAGTAAAGAAGACATGTACAAAATATGATGTTACAAATCAAAAAATCAAAAAAATACAATAAGTCAAATTCACTGTGGTTAATAATAGGTTTCCAGTTTATATGGAGATAGTGTTGTAGTCATCCACAGAATAAATAATCAGAGAACAAGCACCTTTAATTGTAAGGGCTAAAGTTTAGAGTGAACTGGATTATAGCCCCAAAAGAAGTATCTCATGACCATCACAAGTGTGGGTAGGGAGACACTTAGAGTACACATCAGATTCAAATGATCCAGAAATACTGTTATTTTACAGTATCTTAAAGTCATATGTAACATGTGGGGACCAAACTCTTGACGGTGCATATGGAGATATGTAAACACAAGAGAGATCAGTTGTTGATCTGAATTCACATTGTTGCATCTCTTGACAAGGGAGCAATCAGAAGTATATGTATGAAAAATTCTCCCATCATAGCATTGCTGGCTAGGGAGTCCTAAAGATGAAATCACAATAAAGACGTTCATCAAATCCAGTAACAGAGGTCCATTTCCCGTCCTTGCTGCAAATGGATAGGGAGATTGACCATATCCTATCATTACATCTTAGGTTAGGGAGTCAAATATGTGGATTAATCCTTCAAAGAAATTCATAGGAAGCTGTGGTATCCAACATGTTAATTTAATACATATGGAGTCATAGTACTGAGCTGATGTATAATAATAATAATCCTTTATTTATATAGCGCACACAGATTCCGCAGCGCTTTACACTCATATTGGTTCCTGTCCCCATTGGGGCTCACAATCTAAATTCACCTATCAGTATGTTTTTGGAGTGTGGGAGGAAACCGGAGTGCCCGGAGGAAACCCACGCAAACACAGTGAGAACATACAAACTCATTGCAGATGTTGTCCTTGGTGGGATTTGAACCTAGGACCCCAGCGCTGCAAGGCAACAGTGCTAACCACTGAGCCACTGTTTCATGTTGCAATAATCTCCTGCCACAATCTCCTCCTCTCACTAAGGGTGGCTCATCATCAATGATCATATTCTTAAGACTAGACAATGTATGTTTGGCATCAACAAAGTGTCACTGTGTCCATCTTGAAGGGCCTGTCAAATAGAAGTTCTATGATTACGCATTCATTTTCTGAATGTAGCGATCATTTTGTACATCTGGGTGCAAAGACAACAGTGGTGCCCGATTTCTTTGGTGACTGTTTGATTTTAATATGTTTCACATAAATGTCATGGTGTGTTTCATGTGTGTTATCAGGGCAGTGTTGCCATGGTGTGATCCCTCCTTTCCCCTTTTTACTGACTTGTCACAAATTGTGCCACACACAGAACTTCAAGGGGTAGGGGAGAATAATTACCTATTTTTTCTTTTGCTCCACATTCCCCTTCACTGTCTGAGGCAGAGGATGATGTTGTTGCTGTTGCTGCTACTGCCTCAGCATCAGCACTGCAACTAGGCCCAGGGGATTTGCTGCTGGCAAGTGGAACCTGTTCTCATCCTGCATCACTGTACCCCATTCCTACTGTGTCCACAGTGGTCTGTAGCACACTAGCCTGATCCTTAGCATCCTGCATCTCTTGCAAATTCCAAAATTTCACTGCTGTTGATGATGCTCATCCCCATATCTGTCTTCAATTCCTTCTTGGTTTGTGCTAAAAAGACCATTAATGTCTCTACCACCACAGGTTTTCCACCATCATCATCAACATCCTCCCTCCTTCCTTGCTGCTGCTGCTCTATTATAGATGTCTCTCCGGTTTGAGGTGTAGACAATGTGGAATAGGATCCTTTACTGTCAAACTTCCCATCTTTTGTTGAGCTGAAGAAGGCAGACTGGCAGCACTATCAGCAGGCACAGGCAGACGATCTGTGCTCATGGTGGTGGTGGTCTTATTGTTGCTAGCCACCATTTCTGCTTTCTTCAATGCCTCCACTATGCCGTGGAGGCAAATGTG